>VDFB02000017.1:403152655-403800155 GCA_007258455.2 Sequoia sempervirens | reverse complement strand
AAGTAATGCTTTGAGTTTGAAAGATGTGCAATGCAATGTAATTAATAATATGAATAAATTTTTAATTATTAGTTATGTACTGTGAAGTAATTGCATAACTACTTAGGTTGACTTTGTAAAAACTATATTGTAATTGAATTTTCTTCATCTATCAGCATCTAGTTGTTACTTAAGCAATGTGAAGTAATGCTTTGAGTTTGAAAGATGTGCAATGCAATGTAATCAGCAATATAATAAACTACATAATATAACCATTCTTTTTATGCTATTGTACATCAAGATATTTAACCATTGCTCACTTGATTAAAATTTCAAAGAGTTTAATTATACACATGAGGAGGCAATTCAATTTTGATTGTCAACTTCTATATATCAAATTATCCAATAATCAAGTGTATGTCCATATACAAAAATGGCATCAATGCCAACTCAAACAAAAATTTACAATATGTGGCATATGCCATCTCGGTATCTATTCAATATTTACATGCCAAAATGTCTATCTCATTCTAAACTACTAGTGGATCATCAAAATGGAGCCTCTTTGAAGCACTCGTTGCCTCTGAAGGTAGCTGCACAAGAAAAAGCCAAACCACAATTGAGATTAGTTATACTATATAATTTAAAATCGAATAATTAACATCAAAATCAATATACATAAAATTATAATTGAACTCTAAAATTGTAATCTTGATTACCTAAAATATCCATCTCTTCAAAGGGTCAGGAGTCCTAGAATATGCCCCTCTCAAAGAACCGACCAAACCATCTTTTGTAATTTCAATCTATATAGGTGAACAAAACATAAAAGTGATCCAAGTTAGCATACAATTGTTAGTAATAGGAACATATAAATACCAAACACAAAATAAAATGAACACATACTTCTTTAGGTTGATCTTTTTCTTTATCTCCTTTAGGTGTTTCGACACCTCCTCCTTGAGGTGCTTCAACACCTACTCCTTCAAGTATTCCAATACATACTGCTTCAGGTGTTGTGGCACTTGTCAACAAGGATGTATAGCTCATAATTCCCTGCACATAAAAATGACAAGTACATATGAAACTACCAATCTATGTCAATGTATGTATAATCAATATAAGATCTTAAAATTCTTAATTCAATCAAATTTGAGTTCAATTACCTTGCCCTTATCCAACATTACACTTCCATAATCTGGACAAGGTTGCACCTCCCTCGCAGAAGGTATTTCCTACAAGAAGAAAATAAGATAAACATATAAGTTATTATATAATTTCATTTTAATGACAATTCAATGACAAGAAAGTATATAATAAATAAATGTAAACGAGTGAGGAAAATAGAGCACTGTGTGCATGTCAAGGCCAAATGAAATGGCCCTCAGGGTGCTATCTATCACATGTGTCAGCTCCTCCTCGGACATCAACTATTAAATAGACCATGTAAATAAATATTAGTACATTATACTATCTCTTATTAATATTCATTTAAAAACAAATGCAAGTTATGAATTCACAACTTAAATTTTACTTGTCACTATTCCAATGTCCCCCTCTCTAGTAGGAGAGGACTCTGTATGGTGTGCTCCACTCCCCTGTACACAAATATGTGAACCTGACGAGGATGACGTAGCAGCACTTGAGCCATCACCAACATCACCAGAATGTGGCTGGGCTACTACAGAAGCATGCGAAACCAAAAGAACACTCAAAGAGTGAATAGCATGGATAGTCTGTGTGGCTGCATCCTGCATAATATCTGGATGGTATACTGGAGGTGGTGGAGGAAGGCGAGGGAGGGGAACATGTGGGCGAGGTATTACTCTAACTGCCCATGGTCTATCCTGGGGCATACCTCCACCAACTTTGTGGAAGGGGTTAATATCAAAGTAATTGTTGTATGATGCTAACCTAAACTTCGACATATAATTTTTTATAAAATAAAATGGTATATCACTATTGTTGTTTGGTGGTTTCAAAAAAACCATACACTAATGATCCCAAAAATTTTCTACAATGTCTCTATGAGTGCACCATTTTATAGAAAGTTTTGTTTTATTAACATTAACCGGCAAACCAGTGCGGGGGTTAACAAATAAAGAGGCTATTTGGGCTTTGGTTATTCTGAGATCTTTCACATCGTCATAGGACAATCCACATGCATAATATTCTCTCATGTCTTCTCACCACAAATGAAAGGCATTATGTTGCGAGGAGAGGGTTTCTATGTTTTTAATTATTTCTTTCATTGTGTTTGACATCTTAGATAATCGAGGGACTCTCGTATAAACTTCAGAAATGCCCCTTAATTGTTGCAATTTTTTAGAAATTAATTCTTGAATTGATGGCTATGGAGGTGGTGGAGGTGGTGGAGCAGCCATAATGCCTGATTAAAATTAAAAAAAAATTAATCTAATTAAAATTAGACAATATAAATGAAAATATTATAAAAATACCCTAGTTTTTTAAAAAAATCCAAGAAAAACCCTAGTTTTTAACAAAAATCTATAAAATTCTCTAGTTTTTAATCCAAATACATAAAAAACACTATTTTTAAATCAAAATCCATTACAAACATTCAATTTTCATCAAAATCCATTACAAACATTCAATTTTCATCAAAATCCATACTAAATTCAAATTTTTCATAAAAAATCTATCAAAAACCCTATTCTGAAAAAAATCAACAAAAATTACACAAATCTAATTGAAAATTTGATTAGAGCGAAGAAAAATCAATAATCTAACCTTTTGAAGATGGATTTGCACCAAATCAGATATCTGATTTGCGAAATAAACTTTTGACTGTGCGCCCGCCACGGTTAACCAATTGTGAAATGAGAATGAGTTTTAATCAGGCTGATATGGAAATATATATGTTGTCACAAATCGGATATCCAATTTGAATCGGATATCTGATTTGGAAATCTAGGTTTGGGTTTTGTTTCGGTAGTGTGTACTGACACCCAAGCCACATAAAGTCAACTTGGCATTTTTGCGTTTTTGAATCGATGAAACACATTATTTTTTCTCCATTGCCACTTTTTGGCATACCATGATCCTGTACATGCCCAGATATAATATGCCAAACTAAAGTAGTTTTGTAACTTGCTTTTGAAAATAATTCTAAAAACCCTAAGAAAACTAAAGAAACTTTTCTTAGCAAAGAAATTGTAACTAGGAATCCAACCTCTCATTGTGTTGTTGCCCTCATTATATAGTCACCAAAAGAAGAAAACACCGCCTCAACATAGAAGTAATTGCTACTAGATTTTGATACTTGGTAGCTTGCAATCTGATTGTAGATCCTTGGTTAGGCCGCAAATATCTTTTCTCATTAATTCTCAGCTACTGCATTAATATCCTTTAGATATTTAGCAAAGATAGAGGCTTGTAAATGACCAAATCCTAAGAACAATCTAGCAAAAGGTCCTGTTTGACTAATCACATTACATTGAGGCACCAACTCAAAACTTCCATTCCCAAAAACCAAGAAAAGAAAAGCCAGCAAGCTACGACAGTCTCCCAAAAGATATCATCTTCGAAGAGGAAGAGTCCTATAGCAAAGAGATGACATGTCACGCAGGTGGAGATCTTATGTTTTTCGAAAAATATTTTGGAGAAAACTTCCACCAAACTAATGCATGTCCAGGGCCCTCCTCCAAAAGGAAAATGATACAAGAAAGCCATGTAGCTACCACATGGCACATTTCAAATATTTCTGACCAACCTTGTATAAATTCAGACATATTAGAAGCCAAAAAAAAAAGAAGCCCAAGATTTAAAGACTAAGGAAAATAAAAATGTTTCACACTAATCATATAGGATATCACTTTATTCTAAATAGAGCTTCATGATTTGAATGCATGATTCATTTAGTCCAAAGAAAAGTAAATTTGAAAGGAAGTAAAATACATAAATTTAACTAAATGATGATATTGTTCCCTACTTCGATCAATCAAACCGTAGTTTCAAAAACACAAGGGAATCAAATGGACACTCGAGTCTTGAATCGATCCTTCTATATGAGCTTGATGCTAAGCATCGCTCAGGCTAAAAGGCTTCACTTATAATGGGTAACAATCTAATAGAACAACAAAGTCATTATACTCTACCCTTTTAAATTAAACTTGGTTCACAAACTTCTTAATCAAATACATACGACGAGGGTTCAACTACAAGCTCGAAACAATGATCATATTCCTTATACAGTATAATCTTAAGAAGAATTTGATCACAAAAAGAATGCTCATGCTATGATATTAAACAAGGAAATCATTGGAAATAAAATAGTGAGTTTCAACCAAGTCAATATGATGCAATGGGGGAGGTTCGGCAAACACACCGAAGACAAATCCAATCTGCAACAACAATTTTCAAATCTCAAACTCTCCAAAATCTCACCATTCCTTCAAATCCACTCTTTTCCCTTGTAGCATAGCGAAACCACTCAATTGGATATAAGTCCACAATCACACCCTTTCATACTGCAACTTGACTCACTTTAGGGACCCATTATAAATCTTAACAACATATCAATCAATCACTAGTGGTTATTTTGTACCGACTTTCTCAAAACAGGGATTTTATGCCTTTTAGGGCTCAAATTAGCCCAATTTTACAAAGAGACTTAACTCTAAACTTATGCAAACTCTCTAAAACCTTGGGGAAAAAATTCCTTCATGTCATAATCCAAGAATCCACAATTTTTTTTTAAGAAACCATTCAACCAAGTTCCCAACCACTAAACACTCATCTAGGGTTTTATTTGGAAACACCCTTCCAAAACTCAAACAAAATCATAAACACCTCAAATAGGCCTAATGACCTCTGAACATACTTAATCCAACATAAAATTATGCTTCCCAATACAAAAATTCAATTTGACTCATCAAAACATCACTTTTCCACATGGACATTAACAATTTTAGACTTACGGCTTTATGCCCAGTTATTTTCTAGACCTCCGCTTCTCACACAAGACTCCCATACACCTTTTATTGTTAGCGTAGACCCATTCCTCAAGTTATAGAGGTTACAAAAAGAGGAATGGGTCAAAAAGTCATTGTATTGCCTCACAAACCCTCAAATGTGCAAGTTCAGGCCAATCTAAGAAATTTGATGATAAAATGCACAAAACTTAATAGAAAACCTTCAAAGTGGATTTGAAAGAAAGGTAATTCAACCTAATACTCAAATGTAAAAAAAATAAAATCAAATAATTGATGTACAGGCTGTACAATCTGCTGCTACAATAGGGAAAATACATAAAATATTGTAAAATTATAATTTTATTAGTCTCAATCTTCTACAATGCTTCAACAACCTTCATTTCAAGCTATACATGGTATTTAATCTATTTCCCTCCAAAACCAAATTGATTCAACTTCCCAAACTAACTTTTAAATGAAATAACCATTGGTCTTCCTCTAAAATGCACTTTTACAACCTTACATTATTTCAATTTGACAACTTTGCATTTTTTTGCACACCTTGAAATATTTACCACCTAGACACCTAAGCACTATCACAAATGACTTATAAAAACAAAAAATGTCTTAGTGACCTTATTTTAGACAAAATTCTTCAAAATCTACATCCTAGACCTAATAACCTTGAATGGACAAACACCTTGAAATGGTGCCCTTGCACCATACACCCCGCTTTTAAAAGTTTCCAAGTCTTTTGGAAAGATTCTTGTAGCTTTCTTGTGCTCTTCATGCTTCATTCCTCATTTGTGTTCTTTAGTTCTTCCTTGATCACTGATCTTAGGCTCACCTTGCTTTGTTTTTTCATTGTCTTTGACAATCTTGACTTTGTCTTCATCTGTTTCTAGCTTCATTTGTCCATCCTATTCTATGGGGTATTATTCCACTCTTTCATCATCAAATTTTGACTTTGCACTTTCCTCCACATCAGTACTCAACCTTTTTCCATCTACCATCTCTTGAATTTCTACTTCTTGTTCCATCCTCTACCCTTTAGTCTCTTGATTTGCAACTTATCATTGTCAAAATTATAAACTTCAGTACCTTCACATTTATCTACCTCTGTCAGGACTACAACTATCCTTTCCATTATCCTATCATCAGTACAAACTCTTGTATACTTATCCTCTATCTTTCCAACCTTACAAACCTCTGTACTACCATCTTTTGATTGCTCCTCTATACCAACAACCTTACACTCTTCTATCACATCTCTATCACAATTTATTGTCCCCTTATTCATTGGCACATCAATTCCACCATTCCTTAACTGTCATTTTACCTCATTCCCTATTATAGGGCACCCAATTTCCCCAAGCACAATACAATCAATTTTTATGCCTTTCCAAAGGATCTTCACACTTAATTTTCACTATATCTGTCCGAGACACAATTTCTTCAACTTTCCTTTTCCACACAAAGGCATTCTTCTTTCTACTTGACTGCAAATCATCTTCATCCTTTCTTTCTTCTATCTTCACTCTATCATTCCTTGCATTGGCTTCCAAATCCATGCCCTTACCTTTGTCAATAGTTAGAAACTCCTTTCTCCCTAACATGATGATTTCACCATACTCATTTACTCCTTCATTCAATTGAGTTAAAACAAACTCTCTCCCATATTTCTCAATTAGGTAAGTATTTTTCCTACCATTGTACAAGGCTAATCTGTCTAATTGCTAGGGCCTTCCTAACAATAGATGACAACAATCCATGGGTGGTATATCACAAATAACGTCATCTCTATATGGACCTATCTAAAATTCAACTCTTTCTTGTTCACCAACCACCAAATATTGACTATCACTAACCCATGACACCCTATATGGCCTTTCTCTAGGTACTTTTTGCAAATACAGCTTTTGTACCATCTCATTAGACACAATATTATCAATACAACCTAAATCCACAATCACTTTGCATACCTTGTTCTTACATCTGCAGGCATTCCTAAACAATGCTCTTCTTTGAAGCAACTCTTCCTCCTTTGTAGTCTTCAATATTTGTTTCTTCATCATCAACATCTCACAAACTTCAGCCATTGCAACCAATCTATCTGAACTTGAACTACTTTCAGGTTCATCTTCTTGAACTATTTGTGCTCTTCTATTAGGTTTTCTTTCTCCTCCACTTGAAGTTGAACCAACCTTCTCAAGGCACTACCAAGCAAGATGACCATATTCTTGAAAATGATAACATCTACCTACAAAATTGTTAGAATTTCTTCCACCTCCAAATCTGCCCCTTGTGCCTCTATATCCACCCCTAAAGTCTGCAACTTGTTCATCTCTCTTGCTTGATTCTTCTTGATTCTTAGTTGCTTGTCTTGGAGTAGAAAAAGATCCTCTTCCTCTCATGGTGTTTCCTCTTCCTCTTACTATTTTATCTTGTCTTCTTTTTACTTTATTTTCAGCCTTTAATTCCATTTGATAACATTCATCCATGCTCCTAAGATTTGTCAAAGCCAACTCATCCTATATGTTCCTTCTCAAGCCACCCACATACCTAGCTATCTTCTCATCTTTATTTTTAGTATGGTTAGATCTCATACACAATTTATAAAATTCTTCAGTGTATTCCTTTACATCCATTTCCTTTTGTCTCAAATTCTGCAATCTCTTAAACATTTGAATTGAATAATCTGAAGGGAGAAACTTACCTTTTAGCTTTGCTACCATCTTATCCCATGCCACAATCTTAGACTTACCTTTCTTCCTTCTTTTTGAGTGCAAATAATCCCACCATACAAGTGCATGACCCTTAAGCTCTTTGTATTTACAATCTTTACTCTTTGTTCCTCAAGAATCTCTTCACATTCAAAATAGTTATCCAAAGAAGATATCCAATCTAACAATTCCTCTTCATTCAAATTTCCACTAAACTTTTACACATAAATTTTTACCTTGTACCTGTCACCTTTTACTGCCTTCAATAACTTGGCCATTCTTTGATCTTTTGGATCAAGTTCTTCTTCAACATCTTCAAACTCTTCATCATCTTCTTCCACTGATTCACTGCTTTCAACTGCTTCTCTTCTCTTATTGGTTTCTAAGGCTGCCAACCTCTCTTTTAGTTCTCTAATCTCTCTTATGTACTAATTCTTCAATTCATTCATCTCCTTTGTTGTATTCTTTCCTTTTGGAGGTATCTTCACAATCTTGCCTCTTCACCTTCCAAGCTTTCTTTCACAAACATCAACTTTTCTCCACAAAGAAGTGGTACCTTTTCTTTGATACCACTTTGATGCAATGGGGGAGGTCTTACAAACACACCAAACACAAATCCAATCTCCAACAAAAATTGTCAAATCTCAAACTCTCCAAAATCTCACTATTACTTCATATCCACTCTTTTCCCTTATAGCATAGAGAAACCACTAAATTGGGTATAAGTCCACAATCATACCCTTTCATATCACAAGTTGACTCACTTTAGGGACCCATTATAGATCTTAACAACATGTCAATCAATCACCAATGGTTATTTTGTACCAACTTGCTCAAAATGGGGATTTTACGCCTTTTAGGGTTCAAATTAGCCCACTTTTATAAAGAGACTTAACCATAAACTTATGAAAACTATCTATAACCTTGGAGAAGCAATACCCTGATGTCATAATAAGATAATCCACATATTTTTTTCAGGAAACCATTCAACCAAGCTCCCAACCACTAAACCCTCTTTATTCTCCTACAATCTAGAATTTTATTGGAAAACACCCTTCCAACACTCAAATAAACTCATCAACACCTCAAACAGGCCCAATGGTCTCTAAAAATTCTTAATCCAACATACAATTATGCTTCCCAACACAAAAACTCAATTTGAGTCATCAAAACCTCAGTTTTCCACATGGAAATTAACAATTTCAGACTTAGGGCATCATGCCCAATGCTTTTCTAGACCTCCCCTGCTCACACAAGACTCCCATACACATTTTATTGTTAGTTCAGACCCATTCCTCAAGTTATAGAGGTTATAGAAAGAGGAATGGGTCAAAAATCCATTGTATTGCCTCACAAACCCTTAAATGTGCAAGTTCAGGCCAGTCTGAGAAATTTGATGATAAAATGCACAAAACTCAATAAAAAACCTTCAAAGTGGATTCAAAAGAAAGGTAATTCAACCTAATACTCAAATTTCAACAATTTTAAATTAAATAATTGACATACAAGTCATACAATATACTGCTACAACAGGGAAAATATAGAAAATGGTGTAAAATCACAATTTTATTAATGTCTCAATCTTCTACAATGCTTCAACAACCTTCATTTTGAGTTCTACATGGTATTTAAACTATTTCCCTCCAAAATAAAACTAATTCAACTTCCCAAACTAACTTTTAAATGAAATGACCATTGGTCTTCCTCTAAAATGCACTTTTACAACCTTACATTATTTCAATTTGACAACTTTGCATTTTTTGCACACCTTGAAATCTTTACCACCTAGACACCTAAACACTATCACAAATGACTTATAACAACATCAAATGGTCTTAGTGACCTTATTTTAGACAAAATTATTCAAAATATATATCCTAGACCTAATAACCTTGAATGGACAAACACCTTGAAATGGTGCCCCTGCACCACAATAACACAGAATAAAATCAATAGGGGTGATTTATATAGTCGACTATCCCCCTCTTTTTCTCATGTAATAACATACAAGGGTTTTCACAACCCTACTTCTTTCACATAGAAACAAATTAGTCTAGGCATGGAAAGCTTATGAGGTGACGCCACATATGATCGATTGAGACTTGGTTTGTCAAAAATGGAGTCAACCCAAGATGGTGAAACCAAACATTAAAACAAATGAAAATTCCCTTAAGGAGGGATAAAAAATATGCAATAGTTTCTTTTAGTAGATTTGATTATCTTGAGGAAATAGATTTTTTTGAAGGAACTAAGAGAGCTTGAAAAGAAACGAAACGTTTCCATGAAATATACCTTTGCCTTTCTACACTTGACCAACAATGCAAAGTACATTGAAAGGCTGGCACTTTTCTTCCCTTAAAGCATCCTTTCTTCTTTGGAATTCAAAATTATCCCCTTTCTTTTTCATAACTTCCTTTTCCTTCTTTTTTGATTCTTCACTCTCTTACAAAATCTAAATTTTACACTATATTTGGTGAGTTCATAAAAGTTAGCCACCCCATTATGCAATCAAATCTTCTACATTTTCAAATTATGAGTAGCCCTCAATGCATCACTTCCTCTATTTTTTTTTAATTATTTTGAAAAAATCCTGAGCACTTAATATTATTTAACCATTTAAAATAATACCCCCTTTAATTAGTGATTTAATATTTTTATTTAAAAGTTATTTCCATAATTATTTCCTAAGTGTTTTACTTGTGTTTTTCTTCATTTTATTTTGACATACAATAGCATCAAATAGACATGGTAGGAAAATTATAAAACAATTTTTTTTTCCACATGCTTACCTATTTAATCATTAATGCATTTTCTCATTAAATATTGGTATCTATCAATTGTAAAATCAATGCAAATGCTATGATTTTTCTAGTGGTGTACGCACATTCTACATTCCATCAAGCTTACCTTTGTATCTGACTAAATATTCCTACCTCAACCATGTTCTCAATCTTCAACCTATTCCTTTATTCACAAATTTGCACTTGCAAATTTTCATCGAGGAATGTGTAGGATCATGATGGACCAAAAAAGTGGCAATGTGAAAAAAGTTGCATTTTGCATCCACCAAAAACTGTGAAAATCCCGAGTTGACTTTTCTTTGAGTTGGATGTCAGTACATTGCTCCAAAGCAATGCCCAAAGAAAAGAATCTCAAATTGGATATCCGATTTGAGTTGGGTATAAATAGGTATATGCGGCCATTTAAAATCATTTCCAATCATTTTAAACAACTAAAAACACAGTGAGCATGACCTGGGGCGATCTGATATCCAATTTGAGTTGATATTTGATTTGCAAGGTAAGTTTTTGGTTTTTTGTGTTTTAATCAATTTTTCTATTAGTTTTGTATAATTTTAACTAGTTTTTTATGGATTTTTATTAAAAAGTAGGGTTTTTAAAGGATTTTGTTAAAAACTAGAGTTTTTTAATGGATTTTTATTAAAAACTAGTGTTTTTTATGGATTTTTATTAAAAACTAGTGTTGTTTATGGATTTTTATTAAAAAATAGAGTTTGTTATAGAGTTTTATTAAAAGGTAGGGTTTTTTATGGATTTTTATTAAAAACTAGGGTTTTTTTACAATAATTTCATCTATATTGTGTAATTTCAATTAGATTAATTAGTTTTTAACTTCAATCTGGTATTATGGCTAAGAATTAAAATACACAAATTCCAAACTCTCCACCACCTCTGTGCCCATCAATTGACGAGTTAATTGGTGAAAAATTGGAGCAATTGAGGGACATTTGTGATGTTTATAAGACAATCCCTCAATTATCCTAGATGACAAACACATTGAAGGAAATAATTAAAAATATAGAAACCCTCTCCACCCAACATAATGCCATTCTTTCATGGCGAGAAACCATGAGGGAATATTAATCCTTTGGATTGTCTTATGAATATGTGAAAGATCTCGAAATAACAAAAGCCCAAATAACGTCTTTATTTGTTAACCCTCACACCGGTCTACTAGTTAATGTTAATAAACCAAACTTTATATAACATGGTGCATGAATAAGGACATTGTAGATAAATTTTGGGATCGTTGATGGATGGTTTTTGATAAACCACCCAACAACAATATTGATGCACTATTTTAATTTATTAAAAAATTATACGCTGAGTTTGTGTTAGGGAATCATGTCAATTACTTTGACATTAAACCCTTCTAGAGCATCGATGGAGGTATACCCTAGGATAGACTAGGGGTAGTTAGAGTAGTCTAGGGCCCATATGTTCCCCCTCCTCCCCTTCCTTAGCCACCTCTAGTACATCATCCAAATATTATCGAGGATGGAACCACACAGACTATTTAGGCTATTCACTCTTTGAGTGATATTTTGGTTTCCCATAATTCTATAGTAGCTCAACCACATGCTGGTGATGTTGGCGATGGATCGAGTGCTACTGCATCATTCTCTTCATGTCCACATATCAATGTGTTGCATACTTGCACTATGTGCCACTAGATATGCATGGGTCCTCTTGTACAACCCACTGAGCATCCCTTGGACACTTATGATTATGACCTCCATGATGTGGATATTATAAGAGATCAGATGTAGGAGAGTGGAGCATACCCTATAGAGTCCTCTCCTGCTAGAGAGGGGTACGTTGGAATAGTTAGAGGTAAGATTTAAGTTATAAATTCATAACTTGCATTTGTTTTTAAATGAATATTAATAAGAGATAGTATCAAGTACTAATATTTATTTACATGGTCTATTTAATAGTTGTTTTTTGAGGAGGAGCTTAGACAAGTGATTGATAGCACCCTTATTTCATTTGGCCTCAACATGTAGATAGTATATATTTTTGCACTCACTGGTTTACATTTTTTTAATATATAGTTGTTTGTCATTTGAATTGTCATTAATGAAATTATATATTAACTTATATGTTTATCTTATTTCTATTGTAGGAAACACCTTGTGCAAGCGAAGTGCAGTGCTATCTAGACTATTGAAGCACAATGGTAGATAAGGGAAAGGTAATTGAACTCAAATTCGATTGAATTAAGATTTTTAAGATCTTATATTGATTATACGTACATCAACATAGATTGGTAGTTTCATATGTACTTTTCATTTTTATGTACAGGTGGTTATGAGCTATACACCCTTGTTGACAAGTGTCAAAATTCCTGAAGGAGTAGGTATTGAAACACCTCAAGGAGTAGGTGTTGAAACACCTCAAGGAGGTGTTAAAACACTTGAAGGAGACAAAGAAAAGAGATGCCTAAAGAGGTATGTGTTTATTTTATTTTGTGTTCAGTAAATATGTTCCTATTACTGACAATTATATACTAACTTGTATCAATTTTATGTTTTTGTTCACATATATAGATTGACATTTCAAAAGTTGGTTTGATTGGTTCTTTGAGAGGGGCATATTCTAGGACTCCTGACCATTTAAAGACACATATATTTTAGGTAATCAAGATTTCAATTTTAGAGTTCAATTATAATTCAATGTATATTGATTTTGATGTTAATTATTTGATTTTAAACTATATAGTATAACTAATCTCAATTGTGGTTTGAATTTTTCTTGTGCAACTACCTTCAGAGCCAAGGAGTGCTTCAAAGAGGCTCCATTTTGATGATTCACCAATAGTTTAGGATGAGATAGACATCTTGGCATGTAAATTTTGAATAGATATCGAGATGGCATATGCCACATCTTCTAAAAAATTGTTTGAGTTGGCGTTTATGCCATTTTTGTATATGGAAATACACTTGATTATTGGATAATTTGATATATAGAAGTTGACAATCAAAATAATTTGTTCATCATGTGCATGATTAAACTCTTCAAAAATTTAATCTTGAGAAATGGTTAAATATCAATGTACAATAGCATAAAAAATAATGGTTATATTATGTAGTTTATAATCATACTACTGAGTACATTGCATTGCACATCTTTCAAAATAAAAGCATTACTTCACATTGCATAACTAACAACTAGATGCTAATAGATGAAAACATTTCAATTACAATATAGTTTTTACAAAGTCAACCTAAGCAGTTATGCAATTACTTCAAATTGCATAACTAATAACTAGGAGTAGTTGTCAATTGCATTTGCTTGTCATGGCATTCTATGAGACCACATTTCTTTGAGGCATTTTTTACAAATAGTTCACTGCCTTGTCTATGCTACCACATTTTTCATACATGTCTACCAAAGCTTTTTACCAAATAGTTCATTGGCTTGTTGCTACGGCTAAAATCCTAAAACAAGTGCTTCCAAACAAGTTATTGATGCTTGGAAAAAATATATCAAAGCATCATAGTAAGCAATAGCATAGACAAGGCAATGAACTGTTTGAAAAAATACCTCAAAGAAATGAGGTCTCATGGTGATGGAATGCCATAACATTCAAAAGAAATTTTGATTCTCATGGCATTCCATCACCATGAGACCTCATTTCTTTGAGGCATTTTTTCAAATAGTTGACTGCCTTGTTGATTGTCATGGCATTCCATCACCATGAGACCTCATTTCATTGAGGCATTTTTTCAAACAATTCACTGCCTTGTCTATGCTACCACATTTTTCATGCATGCCTATCAAAGCATTCTATCAAACATTTCATTGCCTTGTTGCTATGGCTAAAAGCCTAAAATAGGTGCTTTCAAACAAGCTATGGTTTCTTGGAAAGAATCTATCAAAGCATAATAGTAAGCAATAGCATAGACAAAGCAATGAATAGTTTAAAAAAATTTCCTCAAAGAAATGTGGTCTCATGGTGATGGAATGCCATGAAAAGAAAATTGTTATAGATTGTCATGGCATTCCATCACCATGAGACCACATTTTTTTGAGGACTTTTTTCAAACAGTTCACTGCCTTGTATATGCTACCACATTTTCCATATTTCTACCAAAGCATTTTATCAAATAGTTCACTTCCTTGCTACTGTGGCTAAAAGCATAAAATAGGTGCTTTCAAACAAGCTATATGGATGCTTAGAAAATGGTCCAGGAGCACCTTGGAAAGCAAGGACTAGTTGATGGTTATTTTATGCAACCAAGGATGGAAAATCACTCACTTTGACAATACAAGGGATTCCTAACCACCTTTCTTTTCACAAACTCAATTTGGACTTATTTTCCAATCTTTCACCTAGACAAGCTTATAGGTCAATAGCTCCAATTTTTTGAACTTAATTCTCAGATCTTTAACAACTCCTACAACTAATCATCATTCTATAAACCCATTTTAGTCCCCTTCAACATACTTAAAACTCACATAGGACTCCTTTGGAACAACTTTCACAAATCATGCAAACTACACTGCTCAACCTAGCCAAATAGGCCAAATTTCCAAAGCAACCACCCTCGAAACACTTCACAGACCCTAAAAATTGTTGGGGAAGTACTCAACAAATGAAAAAGCCTAAATTTTTCTCATTTATCCTTTGGAACTCGCCATCTAAGACCCTATTCCACAAAACCCTCAAATTGCTCAAATTTGGCAAGGGTTTATTGAAAAACCTACTTGTAGACTTCCCTAGAATTTACCACCAACTCCAACACCCTTGAATAACCTTGCACAAGCTTAAAAGAACAAGACAAGTGATTTCCCTCAAACAATTCACACTTTTACCCTCTCTAACCTCACTTTTTCATTCAAAAACACCCCAAATGCCATATAAGGCATCATCAAAAATCATAATCCTGACCTCCCCTGCATAGGAAACAATGTAAACATGTTTATCTATCCTAACTAAGCTTATCCACCGAGTTACAACATCATACAATGGGTGGAAGGCTTAAAACTCCATTTTAAATGCACTCAAACCCTTGGAATAGGGCTCACAGACCAACCTCTAGTAAAATGCCTCTTAAATGCACACAAATGAATGAAACTACTTCAAATGAAGTTTTTTAAGAATTTAACTCTTCTTCCCACCAATTTCCATTAAAAATAAAGCACAGCCACACTATACGGAACCATATAGTACCAAGAAACTTCAAGAATTCTAGAAAAACATAGAAATTTGCATGGAGATAACAAGATTTTATTGATTCTCTTTCAAACTTGGTTTCTCCAACCTCAAACTTGAACATAAGAGGCCTTTTTAAACATGAAAGACACCAAATACGATCCCACAACTTACTTCAACCAATTTTCAAACTCCTTATGGCCGTTGGAGTACAAATTTGCACTTTTTACATATTTTATTGACAACATTTTTGCTCATTTTGCATTATTTTTCAATTTGACCCTTCTAGACTCCTAAAACATTAGACATGGTCCACTTAGACCTTATTGAATCCAAAAGCATAACCACACTCTAAAAAAAATGACATTCAACCTATCTTGACAACTTTTTATCAAACTTGACAACTTTTCCAACAAGATTTACAACTTTTACAATATGGTCTCAGAAGACCCCAAAGTTGCCAATTGCATAAAAAATGGCCTTCACTAACCTTATTTAGACACAAAAAATGTAAACAACTAAGACTCCATCACCAAGACCCAACTATCATGTAGCAACTAGAGAAAATTCATTTAAATAAGCAGGTGCTCCTGCACCATTAGTGAGTCAAATTTTGATTTTTAGTTTTATTGTGTGTTGTTAATAAGGTCTATTAAACCAAAACTATTGTAATAAAGGAATTATGGGGTCTATTTTTCTAAAAGATACTAAAATGCTATTGAAGTTGCTTTGTACAACTTGTCAACTTTGCATGTTAGAGGAGGATTAATGCTCTTCCACTTGAATTCTTGATTGTAACTGATGTAATATGGTGGAAAATATTTTGAAAATGCTTTGAATAATTTGAGGCGTGAAGATTGAATGATTTTGAAGTGAATAATAGATGTTTGCTATGTTTTTCTGCAAAATTTGTGTGTTTTGAGAACTTGTCGAGCTTAGTACGGTTTTGTATAGAATCTTTACCCAAGAAAATCATTGGGATTAGTTAGAACTATGTATTAGCTTTCATTTGATTCTTATTTGGATTTATTTCATAAGAAGTTGAATTAGTTCTAAGTATTTTTATATCGGGTGGTTTGAAACCCTCATTTTCAAGGGTTGGGATTAGTAAAAATATAAAATATCATCATTGCACCATTGGAATTATGTGAAAATCAGTGGAATGATGCTTTGTGGGGTGATTTATCATATTTTGTTGGTTGCAGGGCTGAGCAAGTATGTTTCATGGATTTTTGATCGAGCGCTAGCTTGATTTTCTCATGTGTTAAGCTAGGAAATCAAGAGAATAACATGGATAAATATCTTTTTCAAAATATTTTATCAAATAAATGGTGGATTCCTATGTTTTTCTACCTAGGGAGTCTATTGATGAAGTTATTTGGAGTCTATGAGTTAATTTGAGCACACCTCTTGTGTAAAAGTGGCCTATTTAGGCCTAATTACAATGTTGTAGGTTAGATTAGACCAATTTGTTCCAAAGTAACATCATGAACCTTTTTGATATGTTGAAAAATGTGTTAAAGAGTGCTCAAAAAGTATTTGGTCTTGTCTTTAGTCCATAATCTACAATGAAATTGAATGAAAACTAGGTATAGATGTCGTAGTTGGTGAATAGCTAAAATGGTGCAAAAACCCACTATTGGGTTTGGAGCCTTCATCAAAGTTTGAAATTGTGTTAGTTTGAGTTGTTGTGACCTTTTCCACCCCTATCCTTACATCAAAAAATATATATCAAATCATAATAATAAGCAATAGCATAGAAAAGGTAGTGAGACCACATTTCTTTAAGGAATTTTTTCATATAGTTCACTGCCTTGTCTATGCTACCAAATTTTTCATACATTTCTACCAAATCATTTTATAAAACAATTCACTGCCTTGCTACTATGGCTAAAAGTCTAAAATAGGTTCTTTCAAACAAGCTATGGATGCTCAGAAAAATTATATCAAAGCATAATAGTAAGGAATAGCATAGACAAGGAAATGAACTATTTGAAAAAATGCATCAAAGAAATGAGATCTCATGGTGATGGAATTCCCTAAAAATCAAAATAAATTTTGATTCTCATGGCATTCCTTCACCATGAGACCTCATTTCTTTGAGGCATTTTTTTCAAAAGTTTGTCTATGCTACCACATTTTTCATACATGCCTACCAAAGCGTTTTATCAAATAGTTCACTACCTTGCTACTATGGCTAAAAGCCTAAAACAAGTGATTTCGAACAAGCTATGGATGCTTGGAAAAAAATAATCAAAGCATAATAGTAAGCAACAAGCTATGGTCACATGGATTTTTTTCGCACAAAAATCAACATTCGAGTTCAGTTGTAGGCTGAAAACTACTTGTAAGGGCATAAATAAATCTTGTTCTGCAACTCATACAATCAAACTGACTATTCCAGCATGTCTGAATGGGTATGTTTAGGTTAGTATGGTCCCCTTTTGCACCCAAACAAGCTAAAGCAATCCGAGCTATGTTCAACCGGTGAAATCCCTTGAGAGTCCAAAGTGCGAAAGAGCAGCAATCTTTGACGGACTGTTACTCAAAAACCGTGATTCCTACAAACTTTTTTTATTAGGAAATGGGATCATGTTGGGCCCCTCTACAATAACCTCTCTTAGTTTTTGCTATCTCAGTTGCGTTTTGCTATGGTGACGATTTTTCAATTGAGGGAAAAGTTGTCAAACAAAAGCAGTGTAAAGTTGCAAAGTGGTACAACCTTCATTCTGCAACTCATACGGCCAAATGGACTATTCCAACAAATCCACATGGGTACATTTATTCTATGGTCCTATTTTAGACCCAACTACGTCGAATCACTCCAAGCTACATTAGACCGATGATTTCCATTAAAAGTCCACAATGCTAAAATACAACAATCTTTGAAGGGATATTTCTTATAAACTGTGATACTTATATAATCTTCATTTGTGGCTATGGGATTATGTTGGGACCATCTACAATAACCTCTCTCAGTTTTTTCTATCTTGGAGGCTTTTTCCCATGGTGAGGAGTTTTCAGTTGAGGGAAAAGTTGTCAAATGCAAGCAACATAAAGTTACAAAGTGGTGCAACTTTCATTTTGCAACTTGTACAACCAAACAAACTATTTCAACATGTCTGGATGGGTACGTTTACGCTAGGGATGGTCCTCTTTTGCACCCAAATATGTCAAATCACTCCAAGCTACATTGGATCGATGATTTCCCTTAAGAGTCCAAAGTGCTAAAAGGTAGCAATCTTTGAAGGGCTATTTCTCAGAAATTTTGACACTTAAAAACTATCCATCTAAGGATATGTGATAGTGTTGGGACTATCTATAATAACCTCTCTCGGTTTTTTCTATCTCGGAGGCATTTTCCCATGGTGATGAGTTTTCAATTGAGGGAAAAGTTGTCAAATGCAAGTAGTGTAAAGTTGCAAAGTGGTACAACTTTCATTCTACAACTTGTACGATGAAACAGATTATTCCAACATGTCCATATGGATACGTTTATGCTATTTATGGTCCTCTTTTGCACCCAAATATATCAAATCACTCTAAGCTACATTGGACCGGTGATTTCCCTTAAGAGTCCAAAGTGCTAAAAGGCAACAATCTTTGAAGGGCCATTTATTAGAAACCATGATGCTTACAAACTCTCTGTCTAAGGATATGGGATTGTTTTGGGACCATCTAAAATAGCCTCTCTTTTTTTTTTCTATCTCAGAGGCATTTTCCAAACATGACAAGTTTTTAGTTGAGGGAAAAGTTGTCAAAT
This sequence comes from Sequoia sempervirens, assembly GCA_007258455.2. Classification (NCBI taxonomy): domain Eukaryota; kingdom Viridiplantae; phylum Streptophyta; class Pinopsida; order Cupressales; family Cupressaceae; genus Sequoia; species Sequoia sempervirens. Next base: position 403,780,797 of record VDFB02000017.1, on the reverse strand, counting down.
ATAAGTAGTGTAAAGATGCAAAGTGGTGCAACTTTCATTCTATAGCTCATACTACCAAATGGACAATTCCAACACATCTAGATGGGTATGTTTACACTAGAGATGGTCCTCTTTTGCACCTAAATATGCTGAATCACTCCAAGCTACATTGGATTGGCAATTTCCCTTAAGAGTCCAAAGTGCTAAAAGAAAACAATCATTGAATGACTATTTCTCATAAACTATGATGTTTATAGACTCTTCATCTGAGGCTATGGGATCACGTTGAGACCCTCTACAATAACATCTCTCAGTTTTTGCTATCTCAGAGGCATTTTCCCATGGTGACGAGTTTTCAATTGAGGGAAAAGTTGTCAAATGCAAGCAGTGTAAAGTTACAAAGTGGTGCAACTTTCATTCTACAACTCGTACAAGTAAATAGACTATTCTAGCACGTCCGAATGGATATGTTTATGCTAAGGATGGTCCTCTTTTGCACCCAAATACATTGAATCACTCCAAGCTACATTAGACTGATGATTTCCCTTAAGAGTCCAAAGTGCTAGAAGACCATACCATCTATTGTATGGTCTATAGCTCAATGGTATGGCAATGTAAGATGTTATTAGGAGTGTATAAGGTGACTAGGTAGGTTTAAAGAGCTGGAAAGGTCTGTAGTTGAGTTGGTGAGTTGCCATGCATGGCAAAAATGAGTGAAATTAGGTGAAAAATGGTGGTTACAACATGCTAATGTCATGAAACATGGGGGCAACAAGATTTAAGGTTCGATCAAACTTTTCCAGGTCCCAATAGATGTGTTTGATGAGTTTAGAGGGTGTGGAAAGGTTGAAAACATTTATTTCCTTAAAAGCCTCATGAAAGTTGCAAAAAATGAGGGTTTCTTGAAATAGAGCTTTAGAAAGCATATCTCACTAAAAAAATTGTGGTTTTGGTAGTTTGGTAGGCTATTTAATGTTGCCCCATTGAAATTTTAGGTTTGGGAAGTGTTTAAATATGAGTCTCATTGTAAAATGGGCCTATTTTGGGGTCTTGGACAACAAAATAGTGCTAGTTTGAAGCCTTTGTTTCAAAGGAACCTACTAAAGTTTTGAAAGTGTCAAGGGTTGGTTAATTGAGCTATTCCTTGGTGTGAAAAGTGAGCAAAAGAGGTATGAAGACCTACTAGGAAGAGTAACCATTTTAGTGAAGTTGTACCCAAGTTTGGGTTTGAAGTTCAAATTGGAGTTTGAACCATCTTGAATTGTAATTTTCTTGCTAAAAGCCACCTAGCTCTTGCATCATAAAAATATTACCCAATCAACTTCAACATCATGCACACCCAAATACATTGTTTCCACTTTGCTAGATAAAAGACTCAATTACATTGGAAATGGCCTTCACATGACCTTTTTACATTTTTTTTGGAAAAAGTGGCAAGCCATTGTAATTTATTATATATAAATAGGAGATATTGTAAAACTTGGTTCAAACGAGTATACTGGCAGGAAGGAGCTAGGTGTTGGTGATTTCTCCAATAGAACCAAACAATCCTCTAAGAAGTAGCCAACTCCTATAATGAAGGAATACTAGGTTAGTGGCCAACACAATGAGCATAGGACTTTAGGTTCTGCACTCCTTCACTTTAGGCTCTGTGCAACCTAGGAGGGTGATCCCAATTGTGTTTTTAGATACTGTATTCAATTAGTAACAATTTTTCTACACAGATTGATTCCCACTTATTGAAAATAAAGTTCATCTCACTGAATATTTGGTAGATTTTCAAATGAGCGATTAGTTATTTGCTAGGAATTGGGGACAATTCCACTTATACTATCCTTTGAAATATTTTTTAATTGAACATTGTCTTCTCATAAGTCTAGGGCTAGGAACACTATTTGTTCATCTTATGCAAGATTTTCTAACAAAATGACTAGTGCCTCATCAATTGGAGGAACAAAGTCAAGTATACAAGGGGATCAGTAATTTACAAATTACTCACTTAAGGAAGAAACAAACTATCTTTGTATTGCTTTGCATTTACAAAAACTCACTGTGCAAGAAACATTTACTTCTTAGAAATCCTAAGCCATTTCTTACAAATTTTATAACCCTATTCAAGCATTTTAATTAATTCTTTGAATTAAAGCTGAAAACAAAGTAATACATTCAAATGAAATATTTGAAGACAAATGATAACACCATTAGTATTTCTCATTCATAACTTCATAAGAAAAATACATAGGAGAGTATCGGCTTCTAGACTGATATTTATTTTGATATCAATAATTTCTATAAAACTCATTTAAGATCATTACATACATGACTTCTTATCCAAGAAAAACTACTGGTCTACTTCAATATTCTATTCTAAGTGCCTTTTCTAAACTTAGCTTTCACCTAGAACCCTATTAAAACTTCAAAATCTGACCTTTGTAATAAGCCCTGAAATCCCTTTTATAGAATAAGGGAGCAACAAGCATCAGGCTTAATTACATTTACATTTAATTTCATTTGCACAAAAATTTGAGATATTCTTAGTTTGTTACATGCAATCATTCAAGGAAAATGGAAGAGTAAAAGACCACATTCCATATTCCTTGAATGAAGACACACCAGCTCCTCAAAAGGTAGAGCTTGTTGTAACTATGTTGAATCCTCATCCTTGTTGACCAAAGAATATTCTCCAATAGTACCTCAAGCATAAACTTTTATATTGTCTGGAAACAACATACACACCGCCAAGGTTAACTAGTCTGACACTTCTCCTATATACTAGCCTAAAAATATTTTGCCTCAACACATGAAAGAAGAAATCACATGAGTGTTGAATAGGACAATCCTAACAGAAAGGGAACAGTTTCATCAGAAAAAAAAATAGAGCCCAATCATCACTCTAAGTCATCAACCTCAAGGGATACTCACCCATTTTTTGCTTGTGGTGGGACTGGAGTAACTGTCATCACCTCGTTGTTAGAATTAACCAATAGTACCAAGGAGAGGGGATAATAATCACCCTCTAGATCAGTGTCACCCTCACTGTCTGAAGGGTTATTAGAAACCTCACATGGAGAATTGCATTCCTTTAGATAGGCCTTACAATGCTCGTTCTTTCTCCTTGCCTTCTTTTTATATATAACCATCCTCTTCTCTCTGTGTTTGACTAATTCTTCTGAAACTATCTACTCTTGTGGATGGTAATTTTCCTTGGTACTATACTCCTTGATTTTCCTAAATCCTATTTTTCCTTTTGGTCTATTAGGAGCTCCATGTATTCCACTTTCATTCTCAAGATCTCCCTTAGAATCAAATAAACTTAGCTTCTTAGACTCCCTAATCATCATGGCAGACCTACTTGCCTAGAATTCTAAAAAGAATTCAATTCCCACACACTTCTTTATCAGCCTTCAACCCTCACTCATTGCAACATGAACTATGACAAAGAAGATCAACAAGAAAACTATATTAAATAGGAAATTTGAAGCATGCAAAATTAATGACTTGAAAAATCCTCATGTGAGTGAGTTGATAACTTAACAACTCGGTATTGAATTTAAGTCATTGATGTTAAAACATTTAAAACTTCATCTATGGTGATTTGAGCCTTGTTTTTATGTCCTTAGCAACTTTCTCATAGAAAAAAATGATGCCAACTCAAGTGTTGTGATCTATCAATTAGTGTGTATCGCCAACCTAATCTATGCTTTCATTAATATCAACGACGTACATAAGACCAATTTTTTCTTAGAGGGAAACTTTCTCTATACACTTCATCACTTCATCACTAATCCTCCCCAAATTTTGATGAAATTATTTATTAGTGATCTTCAATCCATTGGATTTTCCTACTTTAAAACTTTATCAATGGTTCCTCAGTCCTCTCATTGCTTTCCTTTTTGCTTTGTGCTAAGTCTTAAGGATTTTTCCATGTTGCCTTTTTCATTAATGGTCATCGCTTGTCACTGATTCATTTTATCTTTTCTCGGCTTCATCAGTGATGTAAACATCCCTACAATGATCTTTAGCCCTTGGCCCAGTGCCCTGACCTTTGGTCACATTCATCCTTCCATTGCACATCACTAATTCAAACATTGCATTGAGGCTTCTATCTACAATAGCAGATGTTGTGATAGCACCAGATTTAAACATGTACAACTTGTATAAAACAAATTGCACAAAAGAAATTTCTCATAGGATCATATCTCATTAGAGACATAAAAACCCTTTAGAGGACACTTATTGCTCATCACTAATTCAAAACTCAATTTCTAAGAAAAATAAGTGATGAGCGATGAGTGATATAATCATAAGGCCTTAATTCATCGCTAATTCTCCTCATATATTTTGCAAGCAATTGGTGATGAAAAGATTTATAACATTTATAAGGTCCACCGCATATCGCTGATGTGAGATCTTACATTCAAAAAAAAATTTGTGATCAAGTGATATACAGGAAATCACATCACATTGCTCATCGCTAATCCAAGTTTATCCTTTTTAGTGACTATCTGTGATGAGCAATAAGAACATAAGACCGAGGCATCGCTCATCACTATTACAAAATTGAAGGCTCAAAAGCCATTAGCAATGAGCGATGTTAAAAGAAAACACCAGTCCATCACTCATCCTTAATTCAATGTGTAAACCTATGAATAAATCAGCAATGAACGATACAACTAGGAGGGCCATTGGGACTTAAGTGGAACTTGTAAGCAGATGTTCTTCAGTTTTTCTAAAAAAGGGGGGACTTCTCTAGGAAAACATGAGAATAATAGACTTAAGGCTGTCCAAATGATGTAATACAAAGAATGCAAAGATCAAAAGGTCCTTACTCAACCTTATAACATATAAAGTTCTAAACTTAGGCTTGGTGAACTAGTTACCAAGTGACAATGAATGACTAGAAATGCATTAAAATAACTAGCCATGGGTAATAGGGAGTCAATGGCAAAATAGAACCCTGTAAGTAGTTGTAGATAGAAACCCTTCATCCAAATGCAATAAGGGTTTAAGATGGAAAAAAATAAAAATAAAATATATATATATATATATATATATTGAGGGTTCCATCAGTGGCTCTAATTAGGGACACATGACTCCTATAGGCATGGTGATATTTTAGAATTCCAGGTGAAGCAAACTAGGCACAAGAAAAAACAAAAGAAACAACATATGTACAAAATTTACACATGTCAAAAAGACCTAAAAATGGGGGCCCAATTTCCACCCAACCAACGTGTGAAGATTTTCGAGAGATGTGAATTGAAGTATGCACAATTCAACCTAACCAGGCTTTATCTCATGATTGGTGGCACTAGGCCACCAAAACCTTGGGTAAGTTTATGCCTCTGTCAAAAACCAGCCTCCTAAAAGAACTAATTTCTTTCCATTCACATGTTCCCTTATTGTATTTCTGAAGTAAGAGCAACTTCAATCCTGCAAGAAAAAATGTTAGACCTCTTCGTAACAAGTGAGAATCTGCCTAATTGCAATCATTGTTATTAAAATTTCTCACAACCTTTTTGAGCATAACATTTCCAGTGTAATCCTTATCATTTTGTGTTGTAGAGTCAGGCATAAACTACAAATTTTTATCATCACATGGCAGGGTATGTGCAGGATCATCATGGAAAAAACAGGCCCTTAAGTGGCAAAAAATTCAAAAAAAAAGAGTTAGACAACTTGACATAAAAATTTGAATAAGTTATCTATATTATTTCAAAAATATGTAAAAATAGAATCTGTAGCAAATTGAATGTAGTTTCTAAAATACTAGGTTTGTTTAAAGAAAAAAATCTATTTGGTGAAAATTTGAAATTTCAATGCAGTAATACTTAAATTTTAGGGAAAAATAAGAAGTAGGTGTGACCACCCTAACCACAATAAAATGATAATATTTTTATAAGATTTTAGATATAAGTAGAGGACTCATGTCCTGATGTGATGCATATTTTTTGTAATTTTTTCCATGTAAATAATTAATTATAATTTTTTATTAAAACTTTAAAAAATGTATGACCACCTTAACTTGGTCAAAAATTCATGAAATTCAATTTTTCTTTTATTAATCCTATTGTATGGGAAACATAGAATGTGACACATGTTTTGGATTCAAAAAATGTATTACCATTTGAAAGCTATAGATGTTTTTCAATCAACCTATCAATTAGGACTTTAGTCATAATTTGAATAGAAAATAAATAATTATTACTTATTAAATTCAAAGTAAAGCATAATTTATATTAGTGGAAAGCTGAGAATATCCTTTTAAAACCCCTTTTTTTTCATCAATTTTGGGTAAAAAAAAGCTATCAGCCACATACCCATCATATTGCCACTTTTTGGCCCATCATGATCCTACACATACCTGACACATATGTGTTATGTTCATCATATGAAACATGTTCATACTAAAAATAACATTCCTTGTTATTCATCTTACTATCATGCTTCATAAAAATACTTTATAGCTGAACCAGAAACTGAAAGCATTCATACTCTTCCAGGTAGTTGGCATCTTGATACTCAACCTTATCACTAGCATTGCCATTGGCCATCACTACCACATGTCTAAAATTATTACTGTAACTGTTATTCCTATCAATTTGCAATCTACAATTAGACAGTGAATGGAAATATTTATCATCACATGACATATGTGTGTTATATTCATAACATGAAACATGTTCATACTGAAAATATGTTCATTCCTTGTTATTCATTTCATTGTCATGTTTCATCAAGATATCTTCCAGCTGAATTGGAAACTGAAAGTATTTGTAATTCTCTAAATAGTTGGCCTCATGGTACTCAACCTTGTCTACAACATCTATGTCAAATGTAAAATAGTCATAGGTAATTTCCTTGAGAAGTTCATCAAGGTATTGCTCTGTTTTCTTAGGGCCACACTCTAACTTTGTTTCAAATGCATCATCATAATCCTCAACAAAGAGTGGATTTTCTCTACACTAATAGGGATCATCACTTCTATCAACTAATGAAGATGGTGGCTCCTCAAATAAGGGGTTTTCCCTTACATTCATTTTTGACATAAAAGCCTCAATGTTCTTAACATGGAAGTTTCATTCCTTCAAGTCATTACTACATCCAAAATCACTATAATCACTAGAAGAACAAATAGATTCCTTTTCAAATGCACTTACATCATTATCAACAAATTTCTTGTTTGAAACAAATGATTCCATCTCTACTTCATGAGAACAATCACAATCAACAAAAAAAATTCTGTACCCTATGCCATCATTATTACTACAACAAGAAGACTCATCAATTTTGCAATTATGTTCAGAATTATTAGACTGAATGCTCAGTCCTATCTCATCCATAGGAGCATGAGTAATGGATTTTTCAACAGTATTTAAACCACACCTTTCATTTGCTTCAAATATATTTTCATCCTTTTCTATTTTCTCTTCCTCTTTATATGACATCTCACTACTGAAATCATATAAAGCAACCAAGTTATTATCATTGTACATTGAAAACATGATGGTTTTTTGATGACGTGTTTGGGGATTTATGAGATCAGTATTATAGAATGTTGTGCAAGCTGAAACAATATGGGTGTAAATGTTCTTACATTCATTTTTTACTTCTGGTTTACACCCTTCATCAACATTTGGCATTCTATGGCAATAAACACTTGTATTCAAATGACTCCTTTCCATTGCATATTTCAAGTTGTTTTCAATGTTCATGGCTATCCCAAATACTTGATGTAAGGATTTGGGATCCTTATCTCTCAACAGATAGCTCATCTCATTATCAAAAGCTCCCAAATAAACAACCAAACATACTTCATCACTTAGTCCCAAAATCTCAAGAACAACCCTCAGTGTTTTAGAAAATCTTTAGTTAAATGTTGGGACTATCTTATCATCCTCTTTCTCAATGTTCATAAATTTATTGAGCAAATAGCCAACACTGATCCTTTCACCAAACTGTTCTATGAACACTTGTTTGAACTCATTCCAAGAATAGACAAAGCATATCAGTAAATCAAAGAACCAATCTCTTCCATCTCATTTTAGAGACTGAACAAACAAACTCATGATAACATCCTCATGATCTATCTCATAATCACCCATTAGATTGTTGAATTGTTGCAAATGCTTACTTTCTGATTCACACTTTCTACCACTGAAATTTGGTAAGTATCCCCTAATGTTGGATGGAATAGCATTATGGTAACCACAAATGTCATCAAAGTTTATAGCCATGTACCTTTTAATGTTGAAGCTTCTTTTATTACACGATAGGGGTTGCACACTAGGATGCATAGGTTGATGATACATTTTCTTTAACCATTACAAGCCTTTTTTTTGTATCAACCTTGCAGTTACACAAGGAAACTCAGACTTCTTTTACAATCTGATCTTAAGCTTTTACAATGCAAATTTTTATCTCTACTTGCTTAAGACCTTCTAAATGAGTTTCTTCAGAAACACTGCATACATTAATTCATAATATAGGTTACAATCTGATAATACTGAAGTATGCAAACCTATCACTACTATTCCCTTTCTTAGTGCTTATTTTCACTCAATAGGGAATAATTTTTTTTTTTAGTTTTACAAATATGGTTTTCATATACAAATTTATCTTTTATGAAAACCAAAACATGGAGAATACCTGGATGTGTTGCAGCTGTTGTAGATTTTTCTTACTGACTAGAAATATTGGTATATCTAAAACTTCTCTTCACATCTTCATCAGGTTCTTTTGATAGAGTCGCCACCTCTCTTCACAAAAGATTGAACTTAAAGCAATATGAAGCTCCTTCAAAGATGAATGTCCTTCTGAGTATTTCTCCCACAGTAGAGTCACACATATATCCTTTTGAAATTTTTTCAATAGAAACATTTCTAGGTCAGAAAATTTCTCAGTATCTGAACCAGATGTTTAGATTTCACCAATTTCTTGAATTTGATAGTCTACAACTAGAGATTCAAATTCTCCCCAACAAAGTCACCATTTTTATTGGCAATTTTTCCAGCAGAACCAAACAATCCTCTAAGAAGTAGCCAACTCCTATGATGAAGAACTATTAGGTTAGTGGCCAACACAATGAGCATAGGACTTTAAGGTCGGTACTCCTCCACTTCAGGCTCTGTGAAACCTAGGAGGGTAATCTCAATTGAATTTTTCGTATAATATAATCAATTAGTAACACATTTATACATAGATTGATTCCTATTTATGGAAAATAAAATCAATTTCACTAAAGATTTGGTGGATTTTCAAGTGAATGATTAGCTATCTGCTAGGAATTGGGGATAATTCCACTTCTACTACCCTTGGAAAGATTTTTTGATTGAATATTGTCTTCTCATAAGTCTAGGGCTAGGAGCACTATTTGTTCATCCTATGCAAGATTTTCTAACAAAATAACCAGTGTCTCATCAATTGGAGCACGGGAGTCAAGTATACAAGGGGATCAATAATTTACAAATTACTCACTTAAGGAAGAAACATACTATCTTCATATTGCTTTGTGTTTACGAAAACTCACTATGCAAGAAAAATTTACTTCTTAGAAATCCTAAGCCATTCCTTACAAATTTTATAACCCTATTCAATCATTTTAATTAATTCCTTGAAATAAAGCTAAAAACAAAGTAATACATTCAAATGAAATATTTGAAGAAAAATGATAATACCATTAGTATTTCTCATTCATAACTTCATTATGAACATACATAGGAGAATATTAGCTTCTAGACTGATATCTATTTCGATATCAGTAATTTCTATAAAACTCATTTAAGATCATTACATACATGACCTCTTGTCCAAGAAAAACTACTAGCCTATTTCAGTATTCTATTCTAAGTACATTTTCTGAACTTAGCTTTAACCTACAACCCTATTAAGACTTTAGAATTTGACCACTGTAATAAGCCCTAAAATCCTTTGTATAGAATAAGGGAGCAACAAGCATTAGGCTTAATTACATTTACATTTCATTTCATTTGCACTAGAATTCAAGATATTCTTAGTTTGTTACATGCAATCATTTGAGGAAAATGGAAAAGTAAAAGACCACATTCCATATTCCCTAAATGAAGACACACTAGCTCCTCGAAAGGCAGAGTTTGTTGTAACTGTGTTGAATCCTCATCCTTGTTGACCAAAGAAGATTCTCTAGTAGCAGCTCCAGCACAAACATGTATATTTTCTGGAAACAACATATGTGCCACCAAGGTTAACTAGTCTAGTACTTCTCCTACATACAAGCACAAAAATATTCCACCTCAACACATGTAACAATAAATCAGATGAGTGATAAATAGTACAATCCTAACAAAAAGGGCATGGTTTCATAAAAAAAAAAAACATGGGTGAGTATCCTTTGAGGATAATCCTAAAAAAAGGGCATGTAAATTAGATGAAAGGAGCCAGAAGAAATCTAGTAAGGCAACCAAATGCTCAAAGATTCAATGGCTCTTTTTTACGTTTGCAACAAATTTGGTCATATGCCTTCTCAATGTAGGAGTAGAATGAATACAGGTAGACCATCATTCTCAGGTTAGTGTTTTAATTGCTATAAGTATGGTCACAAGTCAAGTGAATGTAGAATTGTGATAAATAACTTTCATAGAGATGTTAGATGATATGCATGTAATAGATTTGGACATATTACTAACCAATGAAGATCTAGACACAGTCAATGGAATAGTTGGCCTGGGAAGAGAAATGATATGTACTACAACTGCAACAAATTTGGCCAAATTGCTAGATTATGTTGGAATAGAAGAGGTCTGGTAAAAAAGAGCATGCAACATGATGTCAAAGGAAAAGGAAAAGTCACTACTAATGTATTCAGTAAACAAATGCAGAAGAAATGGGTGAAGAAGAATCCCTCTGTAGAAGGAAGAAGGAAATGCACCATCACTAGAAGCAACTTCAAGTAATTCCTCAAGCAATTTATTTTAGGCCTCTCGCCTAGGGGGAGCTATCAAGAAGAATCCTAAACCCCTTCCCTTTTGCAAGTGATTGGTACTAGAATCCAAATGAGTCTATTAGGATAATTGATACTTTTTAGATGTTGAGAAATGAATTAAAGGCATTAGTGAAGAATATTGGAGATTAGCATAAGAGTTGTTTATCTTAGTGCTTGAAACAAAGGAAACTAGATGAGTTAGGGAAAGGGAATTTATTGCAAACTAAAGGAGTTAGGTATGTGTAAAATAAAAGAACAACTTCAACCCTCATTTGTCATATTGCATTTGGAGAAAATTGGTTTTGAGAGTTCTAAAGTGATCATTGCAAAAATGTGGAGAGATTCATAAAGGACAATCTGTGATCAAACTCTGTTTCGTCTTCAAAAGGTATTTATTGAAAAACCTATAAATTTGTGTGATTGCAATCATGTCCACTCCTCTGATAGTCAAAGTGAAGAATAGGCCACATCCAAAATTTAAATGGCATCTGTATAAGTCCTTAGGTACATTTTCATCAGTGTCATATAGAGTCTTGCATGTTGAGGATATTAGGGCTTATGTGCATGCAAACATTGAAGATTTGGGAACCTATTATTTGTTGGATTTGTATTCTCATCACATAATTCAAAAATGTTTTACAGTGAAACCAAAATTTAAAACCCTAGAAGATAAGAAATTTGTTTAATTTGCAAAATTTCCCACATTTGAAGAAGATGAATGGGTTTGGTATGTGTTGAGCCATGTCTACGATGAATTCATGTGGCTGGATGTGCCGTTCAAAATAACAAAAGAAGCTATATGTGTAGTTACAGGTCTAAACTCCACCTGTAGACTTCTAGTTTTGAAGTCTATGAAGAATGATAAGGTGACTGATGTGACATGCTCAAAATGGGATAAAAGAGCAATGATGATAGACGATATTGTTGTAGTGGATGTAAAATTTGCATCAATGGTTATTGGATATAAGACTTATCTCTCAAGCTGGGAGAATTTAGTATCTGGAATAGCTATCTATGCAACATATGACATGGTTAAACAAAATGCAGACTATGACTTGTGTGAATTGCTTAGAAGCTAGTTATTTGAGAATTTAGGAAAAAACAAGAAGCATAAGAACATATTCAAATAATGTAACCTGTTAATATGTTTATGTTTCTACTTCTTAGGTGAGGTTCTAGGATTTGGTAAAGCTCTATGGCATAATGATGTGCTAGTAGTTGTTCAGATAAGGAATATGTTATTTGGAATGGGTGATCGATAGACCCACAATACAATCTTGTGGGGTTACTTTAAAAGTTTTCAAATTTGATGCACACCAGAGAGAGAATTCCTGCCAGAAGAGTGGAATAGTACAATGACACTATTTGCTTCATGGTAGATGTTGACCAGTGTCATATGGAAGTTTCTAATCCTAGAACAATTTGGATCATGCCTATGGGTTATGAAGTAGATGAGAACATTCTGAAGATGTATGCCGAACACTTGATAAATTCACGTGTGGATCAATGAGTAGAAAGGTTTGAAACCTATGCAGAGAAATGCTTGCAGGTTCATTCAGAATGGGAAAAGCCCATGATACTTAGAAGGGTAAGAAAAGAGACATAAGCTCTTGTAGAAAGTATGGGAATTCCTATGCAACAACTGAAAGAAGTGAGAAGGAAAAGAGATGAAGTTGAAGCAACTCAAAAGAAAGAAAAGGCAGAATCAGTTGGTTTGGGAACATCTACTACTCACACTAGACCTACCAAGAGTTCCCCTACAACTCAATCAAATCAAGCCGAGGCTTCCAAAAAAAGGAAGAAGAATAAAAGCACAAGATATTACAAAGTTGTGTCTGCTGATGAAGAGGAAGAAACTAATTTAGTAGTGTGAGAGATAAAGGCTACTGGAACTCGGGCTGTCAAATTGATTAAGAGAAAATCATTCAACAAAGGAGAAGAAGCAAAGAAAAAGGCCAAAGTTGACAAGCCTAATATGACTATTGACGAAGTTGAGAATGCAGTGGTGAAAGATGGAAATCTCAAGCCACTCTGTGATTGGTATGAGACCTTTGATGAATCTGGTAAGAGAATTCTTGAAGAATTTACAATAAAACATATTGTAGGGAAAGCAAAGGTGTGGAAGCAACCCTCCTATCGTCAAAACCTCAAGGAGGAATGTAGAGATAATTTTAAATTTTCAATTATAGTCCAATTAAGATACACTTTAAAACAATAAAAAAATTAGAGAAATAATCATACACAGATCTGAGCACCAGATTTATGTGGGAAAACCCTTACGGGAGAAAAACCCACCACACCAAGAGAAGTCACTTTGTATTATAGTAATGTAAATTAAATACAGAGACCAAACTTATCTTTTTGATGTCAGTTTACAGTAGCATTCACAATGATCAACCTTGTACATAATATTCAATTTACTATCCTCTCAGAATCTGATTCACACTGATACACTTTGAACAATTCATCCAACCATCAAACCGGACCATCTCCAATTCCTAAGTATATCCATGATGCCCCTGTCTATCAAACTTCCTCTCAATAATGGCCACAATAGTCCAACTGCTAGCAGTTCCCATTCTACTCTCTGATTGATTGAGGACAAACCGCGTAGGATGGTCAATCGGTCAAAGGAATTCAAAAGAGTATTCACATGTCGATGAGACACTAACCATGTCTCCCCGATGCCACAAAGCCTGACTGTCATTATCACCAAGAGTCCTAACCATCGGCAAGATGATATACCAATTCTAGAAGTCGCTTTGACATAGACATTCTCATCGGCGAGAAAATTTCTATTTGATGAGACATCAAACTAAATTTCCAAATTTACATAGACAAGAGTACTCCCATCAAAAATACTATCATCCTTCACCAAGAGATTACACAAAGCCCTTCAAGTCATACCGAAATGAACTATCATCGGCAAGACTTATCGCTATCACTGAGAGTTCTTACCAAAGTTTCCAAGTTACCTCGAGACCACCAATCACTAGGAGTCATACCGGTAACAAAATATAACATCATTGAGACAAACACCCGTCGCTAAGACTTCATCCCGAGACTTCCATGTTACCTTGATGAGCATCGGTGAGACAAACATATGTCACCAAGAGTTCATAGGGAAGCCTTCATGTTACCCCGAAGACTCCAAGTGTAGCACCCTATTAGCGAGACAAAACCATCTCAATAAGACTTCATACTGAGATAAGCCTTTCGGCCAAGGGTCTCCCCGACACTGCTTGTTGCCTAGAGTCTCCCCGACATACAATAAGAATGACCTATCAGCCAGAGATCTCCCTGAGCAGTGAGAGATAGAAACTGTCACAGTGATCGACATGTCATAGTGACAACACCAGTCAGCAAGACAAAAACATTGTCTTGGTGACCTGTACAAACTACAAGGTTTCATAGCTACTAGTTGGCCAGACACAATGAATGCCATACTAACTTTTCTCTTTCAGAGGTTTCAACCTATGAGATTGAGGCACATACTTCCAACAATCTCCCACTTGATGAAGATCACATAGGCACCTCCAGAGCATAACAAAACTACTGAAATTCATGGGCACTGAGGCCCATCAAATTGGCACACCACCTAAAAATGTCTGTGCTCACTGGCTTCATCAATGCATCTGCAACATTCTCCAGAGTATCCACTTTTTCTAATGAAACCTTTCCATCCTCCACCATATCTTCTACAAAGTGAAACTATACATCTATATGTTTCATCTTGGCATGAAAAGTAGGATTCTTTGCCAAACAAGTAGCACTCTGATTGTCACAATAAATTATTATTTTCCCTGCATCAAAACCAATGTTAGAACACAAAAGTTTTAACCAGATTTCTTATTTACAGGCATGTGTTGCTACCATGTATTCTACCTTTGTAGTGGAAAAAGTGACTACAGCCTATCGTTTACTCATCCAACTCACTGCACCACCATTCAACATGAAAATATATCCACTAGTGGATCTTCTGTTGTCAATGTCCCCTGCCCAATCAAAATCTACATAGCCTCGAATGCTGAGAGTCCTATGTGATTCAACCAAGTTACCATGGTAACACAAAGCATATTCTGAAGTGCCCTTCAAATAGCTGAATACTTTTTTCACAGCATCCCAATGTGTCCTTCCAGGATTAGCCATAAACTGACTAAGTACTCCCACTACTTGGGCAATGTCATGCCTTGTACAAATCATTGCATACATAAGACTGCCAACTACACTAGCATAAGGTACACTAGTCATGTCCTCCATCTCAGTAGGATATTTTGGACAGTCTTCAATAGATAGCTTCATTCCTTGCAAAACTGGAACAACTAGCTGCTTGCAATCATTCATGCAAAATCTCTCTAGAACAGTCTTGATATACTTACTTTGACTGAGCCAAATTTTTCTACTATTCCTATCCCTGGTTATCTCCATCCCTAGAATATTCCTTACTGCACCAAGATCTTTCATTTCAAACTTATTAGACAACTGATACTTAAGATCAAAAATCATAAACTTACTATTGCCTATGAACAACATATCATCAACATAGAGAGCAATAATAAGAACTTGATCACTTTCAGCTTTGTAATACACACAATGATCATATTTTGATCTTACAAAGCCCAATGACAAAAGAAAAGTGTCAGACTTCTGGTACCACATTCTAGGAGACTACTTTAACCCATACAAATATTTATTCAACTTGCAAACCAATCTTTCTTTACCTTTTTCCACAAAGTGCTAAGGCTGGGACATATAAATCTCTTCTTCAAGATCACCATGAAGAAATGTTGTCTTCACATCCATCTGTTCGACCTCTAAGTCATACGTTGCTGCAAGTGACAAAAGAAATCTAATGGGCATCAACTTAGCTATAGGAGAAAAAATCTCCCCGTAATCAATTCCCTCTACCTGGGAATAACCCTTCGCAACAAACCTTACCTTGTGTTTTTCCACACTCCCATCCAAACCTATTTTCTTTTTAAATACCCATTTGCAGCCAACAACTTTTCAGCCTTTAGGCAAGGGCACCAAACTGCAAGTATCATTCTTTTCTAATGATGACATTTCTTCATTCATGGCTTCCAACCAAGAGTTTGAATTAGACATTCTAAATACCTCTTTCATAGTCCTAGGCTCATCAGTGCTAGAAATTAAAGCATAGGAACAAGTAGAATCTATCAAATAAAACCCATACCTATTAGGCTACTTTCTTTCATGAGTTGACCTCCTCACTTGCTGAGGCTGAAGTTGTTCTTCTTCATCAGAACTCTCAGAACTACTTGAGCTCTCCTCAGTTTTAGGTACATTTTGAATTTTCAATTCCTCTTTATCTAGTGTCGAAGGAACTTCAACTACATCCTTTTTATTTTTTGATTTTGTCTCTGACTGTAAATCCAAGGTAGAAGGCTTCAGCTCACGAAAGATTACACTTCTACTGTATAGAACCTTCTCCGTATTAGGATTCCAAAGCTTGTATCCTTTTATGCAAGCACTATAACCAATAAAAATACATTTGACAGCCTTCTTCTCCAATTTAGATATTTTCTCATACGACACATGTGCATATGCCTCATATCCAAAAACAAAAATATGTCTTAAAAGAGGGCTTCTTACTAGACCATGCTTCCAAAGGTGTTTTCTCAATAAGAGCGGAATTCAGAGAACACTTTATCAAGTAACATGTTGTAGCAATTGCCTCAGCCTAGAACTTCTCCAAGCCAACACTGCTCAACATACTTCATGCTCTCTCCATCACTATCTTGTTGAACCTTTCTACAACTCCATTTTGCTGTAGAGTGTAAGGTGTAGTTTTATGTCTTTTAATCACATGATCTTTGCAGTACCTCTCGAAATCATCAAAACAAATTTCACCACCATTATCAGTCCTTAAACATTTTATTTTTCTTCTAGTCTGATTTTCTACAAGGTTCTCAAATTCCTTAAACTGACTAAACACTTTTGATTTACTTTTCAAAAAATAAACAAATGTTCTTCTTGAATAATCATCAATGAATGGTACATAGTACCTTGACTTAGACAAAGAAGGAACATTCACTGGGCCAAATACATCAGAATGTATATAATCTAGCAAAGCAGAAGATTTATGAGGACTGGAATAATATGAAACATGATGTTGTTTACCATATATAAAATGGTCACAAAATTCAAATTCGAGGTTACAATCTTCAAACCCCTCAACCAGGTTTTTATTCTTCAAGGGTTTTAAACCTTTCTCACCAATGTGGCCTAGCCTGTGATGCCAAAGCATAGTCTTTTCTACTGGAAGTTTAACTTCCATAGAGTTTATAGAAATAGGAATTTCTTCCTCTTTTCCTCCATGAGTAGCTTTCTGTGACTTGGCAGAGACACTATTGCATTGAACAACATGTGCATCCAGCTTATACAAGGTACCAATTCAAGTAGCCCTTGCTAGCACCATAGAGCCTCTAGTCATCTTGCAACCATTTCTAGAGAATGTGACTTGCACTCCAATATCATTCAGCATACTAACAGAAAGTAAGTTTCGAGCCATACTTGGTATATGCATTACATTATTAATTCCCTTCACTCTTCCATCAGGGAATTGAATTCTGACTCTCCCATGGCCAATTATTTCCAATGATGAATCACTTTCCAAATACACCTTTCCACCATCATATTTTTCATACTTCGTGAATCAGTCTCTATGAGATGTCATGTGGAAAGATGCTCTAGAATCAATCAACGAGACATCATCTCATGCCTGGGTAGCCAAGGCTGCAATGAAAGCGTTTGCATCACTTTGAGAAGAATCATTGTCGGAAGAATAATTCTTCTTCTTCTTCTTCTCCTCTTTACAATCCTTTTGGACATGACCAGGTTGCCCACAATTCCAGCACTTCACCTTGGACTTCTTTCCAGGAGACTTTGATCTCCCCTCTGATTTTGATTTGGACTTCTTATCCTTCTTCTTGCCTTTATCTCTCGATCTGCGTCTAACAACAAGAGCCTCCTTCACCATCTCAAAAGATTTCCTTCTCCTCTCTTCTGATAACAAAGAAGCAACATCTTCCATCTTGAAATTGGATTTTGTACTCCCAATAGCCATCACCAGGTCATCCCAAGAATCTAGCAAAGAACACAATAAAAGCATACAACGATCCTCTTCATCAATCTTCACACCAACAAATGTTAACTGTATAATCAACATGTTGAATGTGTTCAAATGATCAGCTACAGACCCTCGTTCCTGCATTCTCAAAGTGTGCAACTTCTTCCTTAAGAACAATTTATTCACCAAGGACTTCCCCTGATAAATACATGCCAGTCTCTTCCACAAGGAAGATGCAGTATTTTCTTCATGCACATTTAGAAGAACAAAGTCTGCCAAACAGAGCCTTATCAGCCCCTTAGAATTTCTATTTGCAAGGTCCCAATCTTCTAACAAAGGGGGCATGTAAATCAGATGAAAGGAGCCAAAAGAAATCTAGTAAGGCAACCAAATAATCAAAGATTCAATGGCTATTTTTTATGTTTGCAACAAATTTGGTCATATGGCTTCTCAGTGTAGTAGTAGAATGAATACAAGTAGACCATCATTCTCAGGTCAGTGTTTTAATTGCTATAAGTATGGTCACAAGTCAAGTGAATGTAGAATTGTGATAAATAAATTTCATATAGATGTCAGATGCTATGCATGCAATAGATTTGGACATATTGTTAACCAATGAAGATCTAAACACAGCCAGTGGAATAGTTGTCCTAGGAAGAGAAATGATGTGTACTACAACTGCAACAAATTTGGCCAAATTGCTAGCATATGTTGGAATAGAAGAGGTCTGGTAAAAAAGAACATGTAATAGGATGTCAAAGGAAAAGGAAAAGTCACTACTAATGCGATCAGTAAACAAATGCAAAAGAAATGGGTGAAGAAGAATCCCTCTATAGAAGGAAATGCACCAACACTAGAAGCAACTTCAAGTAATTCCTCAGGCAATTTATTTTAGGCCTCTCACCTAGGGGGAGCTATCAAGAAAAAATCCTAAACCCCTTCCCTTTTGTAAGTGATTGGTACTAGAACCTAGATGAGTCTATTAGGATAATTGATACTTTTTAGATGTTGAGAAATGAATTAAAAGCATTAGTGAAGAATATTGGAGATTAGCATAAGAGTTGTCCATCTCAGTGCTTGAAACAAAGGAACCTAGATGAGTTAGGGCAAGGGTATTTATTACAAACTAAATAAGTTAGGTATGTGGAAAATAAAAGAACAACTTCAACCCTCATTTTTCATATTGCATTTGGAGAAAATTGTTTTCGAGAGCTCTGAAGTGATCATTGAAAAAATGTGGAGAGATTCATAAAGGAAAATCTGCGATCAAACTCTGTTTCATCTCCAAAAGGTATTTATTGAAAAACCTATAAATTTGTGTGATTGCAATCATGTCCACTCCTCTGATAGTCAAAGTTAAGGATAGGCCACATCCAAAATTTAAATGGCATCCGTATAAGTCCTTAGGTGTATTTTCATTAGTGTCATATAGAGTCTTGCATATTGAGGATATTAGGGCTTATGTGCATGCAAACATTGAAGATTTGGGAACCTCTCATTTGTTGGATTTGTATTCTCATCACATAATTCAAAAATGTTTTACAGTGAAACCAAAATTTAAAACCCTAGAAGATAAGAAATTTGTGCAATTTGCAAAATTTCCCACATTTGAAGAAGATGAATGGGTTCGGTATGTGTTGAGCCATGTCCATGATGAATTCATGTGGCTGGATGTGCCATTCAAAATAACAAAAGAAGCTATATGTGCAATTACAAGTCTAAACTCCACCTGTAGACTTCTAGTTTTGAAGTCTATGAAGAATGATAAGGTGACTGATGTGACAAGCTCGAAATGGGATAGAAGAGCAATGGCGATAGACGATATTGCTGTAGTGGATGTAAAATTTGCATCAATGGTTATCGGCTATAAGATTTATCTATCAAGCTGGGAGAATTTAATATCTAGAATAACTATCTAGATACAACATATGAGATGGTTAAACAGAATGTAGACTACGACTTGTGTGAATTTCTCAGAAGCTAGTTATTGGAGAATCTGGGAAAAATCAAGAAGGATAAGAAGAACATATTCAAATAATGTAACCTACTAATATGTCTATTTTTCTACTTCTCAGGTGAGATTCTAGGATTTGGTAAAGCTTAATAGCATAATGATGTGCTAGTAGTTGTTCGGATAAGGAATATGTTATTTGGAATGGGTGATCGATAGACCCACAATACAATCATGTGGGGTTACTTTAAAAGTTTTCAAATTTGATGCACACCAGAGAGAGAATTCCTGCCACAATAGTGGAATAGTACAAAGACACTATTTACTTCATAGTAGATGTTGACCAGTGTCATATGGAAGTTTCTAATCCTAGAACAATTTGGATCATGCCTATGGGTTATGAAGTAGATGAGAACATTTCTAAGATGTATGCAAAACACTTGCTAAATTCACCATTGGATCAATGAGAAGAAATGTTTGGAACCTATGCAGAGAAAAGCTTGCAGGTTCATTCAGAATTGAAAAATCCCATGATAGTTTGAAGGGTAAGAAAATAGACATAAGCTCTTGTAGAAAGTATGGGAATTCATGTGCAACAACTGAAAGAAGTGAGAAGGAAAAGAGATGAAGTTGAAGCAACTAAAAAGAAAGAAAAGGCAGAATCAGTTGGTCTGGGAACATCTCCTACTCACACTAGACCTACCAAGAGTTCCCCTACAACTCAATCAAATCAATCCGAGGCTTCCAAAAAAAGGAAGAAGAATAAAAGCACAATATATTACAAAGTTGTGTCTACTGATGAAGAGGAAGAAACTAATTTAGAAGTAGTGAGAGAGATAAAGGCTATTGGAACTCAGGTTGTCAAATTGAATAAGAGAAAATCATTCAACAAAGGAGAAGAAGCAAAGAAAAAGGCCAAAGTTGACAAGCCTAATATGACTTTTGAGGAAGTTGAGAATGCAGTGGTGAAAGATGGAGATCTCAAGCCACTCTGTGATTTGTATGAGACCTTTGATTAATCTGGTAAGAGAATTCTTGAAGAAGTTACAATAAAACATATTGTAAGGAAAGCAAAGGTGTAGAAGCAACTCTCCTACCATCAAAACCTTAGGGAAGAATATAAAGATACTTTTAAATTTTCAATTATAGTCCAATTAAGATACGCTTTAAAGCAATAACAGAAATAGAGAAATAATCATACACACATGAACACTAGATTTATGTGGGAAAACCCTTACAGGAGAAAAACCCATCACACCAAGAGAAGTCACTTTGTATTACAGTAATGGAAATTACATACAGAGAACAGACTTATCTTTTTGATGTCAGTTTATAGCAGCATTCACAATGATCAACCTTGTACAGAATATTCAAGTTACTATCCTCTCAGAATCTGATTCACACTGATACACTTTGAACATTTCATCCAACCATCAAACTAGAACATCTCCAATTCCTATGTATATCCATGAAGCCCCTGTCTGTCGAACTTCCTCTTAGTAACTGCCACAATAGTCCAACTGCTAGCGGTTCCCATTCTACTCTCTGATTGATCAAGGACAAACCACATAGGATGGTCAATTGGTCAAAGGAGTTCAGAAGAGTATTCGCATGTCAGTGAGACACTAATTGTGTCTTCCCTATGCCACAAAGCCTGACCGTCATTATTTCAAAGAGTCTTGACCATCAGCAAGATGATATACAGAGTCCACAAGTCGGTTTGACATCGGCATTCTCATCGGCGAGACAATTGCCATTCGATGAGACATCACACGGAAGTTCCAAAGTTACATAGACAAGAGTACTCCCATCGGCAAGACTATCATCCTTCGCCAAGAGATTACACCAAGCCCTTCAAGTCATACTGAAATGAACTACCATCGGCAAGACTTATCACTATCGCTGAGAGTTCTTACCAAAGTCTGCAAGTTACCCCAAGACTAGCAATCTCCAAGATTCATACCGATAAAAAAATATAACATCACTGAGACAAACACCCGTTGGTAAGACTTCATCCTGAGACTTCCATGTTACCCCAATGAGCATCAGTGAGATAAACATATGTCACCAAGAGGTCATAGCGAAGCCTCCGTGTTACCCTAAAGAATCCAAGTGTAGCACCCTATCGGTGAGACAAAAAAATCACGATAAGACTTCATACCGAGATAAGCCTCTCGGCCAAGGGTCTCCCCAACACTGCTTGTCACCCAAAGTCTCCCCGACATATGTTAAGAGTGGCCTATTGGCAAGAGATCTCCCTAAGTGGTGAGATATAGAAACTGTCACAGCGACAACACCAGTCGGCAAGACAAAAGCATTGTCTTGGCGACCTGTAAAAACTACAAGGTTTCATAGCTACTAGTCGGCCAGACACAATGAATGTCATACTGACTTTTCTCTTCTGGAGGTTTCTACCTGTGAGATTGAGGCACATATTTCCAACATATATGAATGTCTTTAATAAAGCTCTTGTTGAAATCATGTTTGGCTTGCCTATGAGTCTATATGATGCTGTGGAATCTAGGAGGGTGAATGCTAGATCAGAAGAAAATATGAGGAAGAGAGTTCTTGCTGATTTGTTCCCAAAAATGACAATTGAAGAGATGAATTTATTCCTTGAAAAATCTAAAAAGGAATTTAAGAGCCAAACAAGGGTAAATAAACTCATGATTGGTGAAACTGATGTTGTTATCAGTGAAACTAAAGAAATTTTGGAAGATTCTTTTTCAAGGGATAAGATTAACATTGAGGAAATCAATATTGAAAATGTTCAAGAAAATGAAGAAGTGTATATGGAGGTAAATGTAGATAAAGAAGAGAATGTGAATGAGGAGAACATGAATGTATCTGATCCTCCAAAATTTGAGGATATTTTAACTTCTCCTAATAAGGAAAATATAGAGACACCTATGGTAACTAAGGTCCTGATTGAGGTGTTAGCTAAGGAAAAGGAAGTGCATATTGAAGAAGTTGAAATGCTTAAAAGTCAATCTTGAATTAGAATCCAAGGCTAAAAAAGAAAAGGATCAAGAAATCAAAATAGAGGAAGTGAAGAGATCTCTATTGGAGCAACATGAAGAGTCAGATCCTGAGTTGGATGAAAGCTTAATTAACCTATCCACTTTGTCTCCAATTTAGATCACGAAAGTTGCTAAAATTGCTCAAGCCAAATTGAATGAGAGGATACTAAAATATCACATAGAGGAAAGTGAACTGCTAAATCTTACATCTGGAGTTTTACAAAAATTAATGCCTACTTATGTTATGGACCCATCAATTTCCTCCTCTAGTGAGTTAAAGAAGCTAATAAATTATGTAAATTCTTATTTTGAATCTTTTGAGAAATCAACTTTGGTTAAAGTGAAAAAGGAGTTCAAGGAAAAGAGAGTTGGTAGCCTAAATGAATTGATTGCAAAAGACAAAGATTTGTTAGGAAATTACATAAAAAATATTCAAGGTACTATGTATGAAGGAGGAAAAGTGTACAAGTCTTGCTTGGTCTTGTCAAAATTTACTGAAGAAAATGAGAAGAAGGTGAAAGACATTGAACAACAGTTGGTCACTATTTCCAATACTTTTGACCCATTAGCCAGGAATATTGGTAAATAAGAAAGTTAGGTAATGTCTTTGTTCAACCAAATAAAGAGTCTGAAACTTGAAAATGAGAAGATTATTGGGAGACTATGTGAACTCAGGGGTCTAATAAGTACAAATATTGAGATAATGGTGAATGCTTTGAAAGAGGCTAAAGATGTTATGGCCACTCCAAATCTGGTAAATCTTGAAGCAGTAGAAACTTTTTCATATCTTCTTTGTGGTCATATAACCATTTTGGAGAGTTTGAGAAGTATTTGGGACTCAAACTTAAGTGGACTAAAGAATGAATTTGCAGACGTTTTCAAATTTTTGTAAGTCTTAGGTTATATTTGTATAGTTTTGCAATTTTGGATTCTCAAATTTTGTCATTGATGTCAAAGGGGGAGAGAGTGTAGTGAAAAATGCCTTGACATTGTTAGGGGGAGCAATATTTTGAATTTTGGCAGTGTACCTACCAGCTTTGACACTTAGTCATTTTTCACTAAGTGTTGCCATCAATGCCAAAGGGGGAGATTGTTGGAATATGGCTTCTGGTGTTGTCATTGATGGCAACTAAAGTCATTTCCATGGTCCACAGATCAGTATCTAGTCATACTAGCAGATAAATTGTACAATACTATGTGTTACCAAAAAAATACTTAAAGAATAGGGTATCCAGTTAGTCAGTTAATCTATCTACTTCACTAGATCATCCTTTTGAGTTGTGGATCCCCAATATTGCTTGTTGAGAATGTATGTTATCTTATTACTAAATTTTGTGGTGTGGCATTATTTACTGTACAAGCTTGGAGGTCTGGTAGGATGTTTTCTGATTATTTTCTCATTGTGGCTGACTCAACGAATGTGGCATGTTGTGGATGTGTAGAGAGTAATTATTTAAATTGTGTTTATGTTCAAACATTTAATCATGGGTCCTAGCTACAGTCTAGCCAACTTGTATATGGGTACGCATCAAATTTGTTCATGATTTGGGCCAACAGTTGATAATATTTCCAAGTTTTATTAAGGTCAACCTATAGTGACTTAATTTCTAGATACAGATATATATAAGAGATTTGATATATCATTTGGTGAATGAGAAAGAGAATTGTGGTAGTGGGTAGTGAACATCATAAGGGTGATTAGGAAATTATGCATAATTTCACTTATGCATTAAGATTTTTGTAGTGTGAATTGTGCAAAGCAGAGCAAAATTGTTGGATCAGTCAGAAGGACAAAAGATTATCCATAGAGCTTATCATGAACTATAATTAGGCATAGTAGATGCCATTTCATTAGTTCACTCTTTTGAATCTATTCCAAATCATTGTAGGGTAGTGAGCCCATCCATTTTGAGCAATGAGCTCTAGGAAATGATCCTAAATGCAAGTGCATTCACATTTTTGTACTTATCATTTTGGGTATACTCATATTATATTGTGGATTTTCCATCCACAACTGTTTTCCCCCTAACAGGGTTTCCACGTAAAAATTCTGGTGTTATGGTGTTGTGATTATTTTATGTTGATGCATGTTTTTTATTTGAATGGTTAAGTAAGTTAAAAGATAAAACAATAAAATTAAATTTTTTCACAACACTGATTCACCCCCCTTTAAGTGTTGCTTGTTTCCAACAGTTGCAATATCGATGGGATGATCAGAGGATTTAGTACAATGGTTTGATTTATGGCTGGGGGATTGTTTTGATTTTGGTGATTAAGGTTTGGTAAAGGGGGTTTCCCTAAACCGAGGAGTGGCATGGATGTTAATGGTAGAGGTGGAAATGGTGGTAAGATGGGTGGTGTGTTACCTTGAGGAAATGATGACGATGAGGGGTCAAAGATTCCCCCTTTCCCAAATAATCGACCCTCTCCTTGTGAAGTCATGGGGAGAGAGACTTGTGTGTTAGGAGGATATTTCAGCATTGCTTGAAAAGAGGATGGGTCATTGGGGTCATGAAAGGTGAGTGAAACATATGGGTGTAGCAGATTTTGAGGAACAGATTGACCGAAGATGGTGTTGGAATCCATGTCTTGATTGTTTACAAGGGGATGTGTTTGAAGAGCATGGAGCAATGAGCTCCCCTTGTTGACAATTGGTTGAGTTGGAGCAATGGATGATGTGATTTGTGGGATGGTTTGAGTGATACTTTGAAAGGATGGTGTGAATGAGACCAGTGGCATAATCCCAAGAGGTTTCTCCACAAGAGTACTCACATCATAGTTGGAAGGGAGTTTAGCCCCTTCTTTTTCCAACTCCAACATGTATTGTGAGGGATTAAGTTTCATCATGGCATTGACAATTGTGTGAGTCTCAAGATTTTGGACCATTTCAATTATTTCATCTTGAGTCATCCCTAAGACATTGTTGGTAATGTCCTCCACTTGGCCACCTTCTTGAGAATCTTGTGGAAGTGGAAGAAGATTGAGTGTAGGATTGCTAGACCCAATGGGATTCATTTCAGGTGCAGTTTGACTCAAGTCACATGAAGTGGATGTTTCTTTTTTCATTTCCATGTTATTCTTGTGTTGAGATCTAGTTTGGACCATAAAATAAGGATCAATTTTTGGGAATGTGGGAGGTGAACCTCTAACTCCTTGGATTGATCTACACTTTAGGTACAAATAAAGAAAGTCTAAGATATTAAGGATCAAAGGGTGGTGATGAGATAATGAAATATGGTTGATTGGTGAATGATTGAACTCTTAGGAAACCTTGAAGGAGATACTAAACTTTAGGACTTTTTGGATTGATGTTTGATTTGATTTTGGATCTTGATTTTGATTTTGTTTGATTTGATTTTGATTGGATTTGGTTTGGATAATGAACTCATAAACTCTAAGAGGTTGGATGTTGTCCTAGAGTAAACTTGTTCACAAGATGATAATTTAATTAAGTGTGTAAATAAGGATTTATCTACATACACCTAGTCAAACAACATGATTTTGATTTTGAGTTTAAGAGGATTTGCCCAAAGTTTAGTATGAAGGATTTTTTCAAGATTTCTAAGAGTTGTTTGTGACATGATTTTGATTTTGATGTTTTGAGGAATGGATAAAGGTCTTTATTTTGATCCTAAGAGACTTAGAGAGACTTTGTTTACTAGACCTAGGTGTTGAAGGACATGCTAATACTTCCTATGTGAGGTACTCAAACATTTGAAAAAGTCTTGGATTTTTAAAATAGTAAAATGAATACTTTAGACACAAAAAATGTACCAATCACATTTGATCCTGGTTACTAACATCATTTCGTCCTAAATCATCTTCTTAGCTAAATCATCACTCTTCGTCCCTTAATTAAATAAATCATCATTTATTTGATTAAGTCATCCTCTCTCATTAATTAAATAAACCAATGTTATTTAATTAATCCTCTGGTCTCTATTTAATTAAATAATTTATTTTATTTGATTAAATCTCTAAAGTCATCTTATTAAATTAAATAAATTAAACCTTATTTGATTTAATCTAGCATCATTATCCTCTTTGATTAAATAAATCAAATCCTTTATTTAATTAGATATAAATCACATTCTTATCAACTTTGATTTAAATCAACCCAAAAGTCTAAATCAAATAGTCACATAATCTAATCCCTCATTAAATTAATTAAACCCTGATTAATTTAATCTAAATCATCTAATTTATCTAGATTTTGCCACTTGCACATGAAAATACATTTAATGGATTTATTAAATCCCTATTTTCTTTCAACTTGGCATCTTTAGGTGAATATTCCTCCAAGTTTTAAAATCCCTCCTAGTGGATTTGTCCTTCCAACAAGACATTCATTCCCTCTTACATGTCATTGTGCATTGAGCCAAGTGGCATTTAATTCATTCTTTTTCCCTCTAACATGTCATTTCATATATTTCTTTAAATTTCCACCTAATTTCATTTATTGTGCACATTCATCAAAATGTGCTCAAGCTTCCTCCATTCACATCTTGACAAGTAACACTTTCACATTGGATGTTGAATGATCCCACATTGCTTCATTTTGTTCATTCCTCCATCTTGTCTTTCTATAAATAAGAGGCTTCTCTCCTCATTTTGATCATCCACAATTTGAGAAAGTCTACTATACTCAATTTTATCCTCAAGCATATCTATTTTCATCAATTTTATCAAGGTCTTAGCTAGGATATGTAGATTCATCATCATGGAGCTCAATTGAATCTTCAAGTAAGTGGATCACTCATCAACATTGCATCATAGGAGTTGGGAAAGGGCCAATTTTCACATCAAATTGGCACCAATTCCCCCATGGGATTCAGTGTTTGCATCTTAAAATAGGATTTCATTCCTTTCTTGGTTTATTTCCTTCATTTCCTTTCCTATTTGAGATTTGCAAATGAATTTCATGGGGAATCTTGATTCTCACTTGCATTTGATTTAACATTGTGTTTGTTTGCTATGTTTGTGTAGGTCTAGGATTGGGGTTCTACATTTGGTGCTAGGAGGGCAATCTCAAGTTCTAATCACATTTTTTAAACAAAATTTCATGCTTTTCTCTATTTTTTTGGTGTCTACAGAGAACTGAGTCGCTATGAGTCCAACGATGCCATACAACACTACTATTAGCTCAATGGTGCCATACAAAAATTCTACAAATTCCAAACTATGACGCTGGTTCAATTCTTGGGTGCTAGAATTTCCAAACTTGAAACTATGCCACTAAGCAAAACTGCACTGCCATCATGCTCTCTAGTCTACTACAAAGCACCACATGCAAACCTAGCAGAACTATACAACACCACTCATATCTTCAAATAGTGTCGTATATGTTGGTTGCGTTGTTCGAATAGAGTAAAAAGCTTAAAATTAGTTAATTTTGACATGTGCTTTTTCTATTTTGGTTACTTTGGGCTACTAACTAGTTTACTAACCTTTGTTTTGCAGTTCTAACTAGTTTTTTATAGGTTGGCTTAATCAAAGGTGAAGGAAGGAAACAAAGTTAAAGGTTCATAATGACATCGTCATCTTATTACATCAAGTGTTTTTTAACACTTTAGTGTTTTTTTTTAACAATTTTGGGAAAATTATAACATTTCTTCTATGGATTTGTTACCTTTCATGTGCTTAGGACACACTAAATTTCTATTGTGCACAAAAAAAAAGAACACTACAAAAGCTTTTAGTTTTGTTACAAAAGATTTGAAAAGGAACTTTAGGAAAATCTACTAGATTTTTTTTAAGGTTAACAATTGAACAATGAAAATCTCACACTTCCTTTGGTGCTTAAAAAAGAAGTCACTCATGCTTTGAAAGGATAAAATGAGCATGTGTTTCTTTGTCTCATAATCACTTACCCAAAATAATACCATCAAAATATGTATACGCTTATCTCAAGTCTCATGGAGATCTTGAGAATCAAAAGACTTTTTGGTGGTCTTAAGTTGTGTAAGTGATTTCCCACACACTTTAATTTGGATCCTAAAATTGAACAAATATTGTGAGTGTGAGTGGAAAATATCACATGTGTTCTCTCTTTGTTTCTAAATGAATATTGATTGAACCAAAGATGTGTTTTCTCACTTTTGTGTTATCTTAGAGGGTCTACCTCATGGGAAAAAGTAATCACCCAAGAGAATGACCCAACCGAAAACACGCTAAAACCAAGCGACTTCCAACCGGTATATAAGTGTGGGTACTTGAGGAAAGGCAAGTATCACAGGGATTGTTCCAAAAAGAAGGGAAACAATGGTCTTTCATCATATGGATGATCCCCCATGAACAGAATGCCTAGAGTAAAACCCTTTTTTAGAAAAGGCCAAAATCCTTGATCTATTTGTTGGTGCAAGAACGGTCATTCTGAATCTACTCGACACTTTTATGGCTTTTAGTAGAGATGAAAAGTATGACATGGGAGATTCATGGGTATTGATACTTGGCTGACCCGAGAAGCAAGTGCACTATAAGGGGGAGCCTATGTGGTCAATCATCTAACCATTCGCTAAAAGTAGGCACAATTGGACTTGTCCAAGTAAGGATTCAATAAATATAGCCTTTCATATCCATAGGGTTTTGCATGTTCTTGGAAAAAAACACTTTGCTTGACCGTAAACATTGGGAAAATAAAAGTTCAACATTGTCATCAAATTTCAAACTCTTTAGGAAGAAAATATCCTTGACAAAATTCAAGTGGTATTGCTTGACCTAGGGATTCTATCCTTAGAGGTTTCTAAGCACTTAAGTTTATATCTCAATTTGCTTACTAAAGTCAACAATAGGTAACTTTTTCCTTGATTTCATTGAAGTTCCACATAATGTACTTTGTGGGATGAGAAGAAGTTAATACATCAGACATCTTGCTCAAAAACCTAAGCAAATAATTGTTTGTGGTAAAAAGAAGTCACTAAGAAAAGCTAAAAACAATTGAACTCCACACATGTGTCTCAAGTGATTTCATGCAAAATCAAAATCCAGAAGCCAAAGTAAAAAGCTGTTAGTCCAAAATATCATCAAAAGCATCTCTGAATGCTCTACGAATTCAAACAAAGATTACTTTTCAACTTTTACAGAAGAGCTTCAAGAAACAATCCCAACTTGTACTCATTTTATTGTTGTCAAAATTCAAATCTTTTTTGAGGATTTGAGCATCTTGTTTAGAGTAAAGAATGTTCTTCAAAACCAAGGTCTTGTAAACAAGAGTCTTTTTTAGGTACACATAGGATCAAAGTCAAAACCTTCATCCATCTTTCAAACATTAAATCAAAATCATCTCACCAACAACTCTTGAAAATCTTGAAATCATCCTTTATGCTAGGCTTTTTGGAAAATCCATTAATCAAAATCCTTGAATCTAACACCGAATCATCTTGTTTAGCTAGGTATATGTTGATGCATCCTTCTCCATATACTTAGTTGAATTATCACCAAATCATCTTGTTTGGTTAAGTGTGGGTAGATGCATCCTTCTCCTTACACTTAGTCAAATTGTCATCTTGTGAGAAAGTCTATCCTATAGATAAGATCCAACATCTTGGGATCCACTTGTTCATTGTCCAAAATCAAAAAAATCCAAAACTAAATCAAGGTAAAAATCAAAGAATCCAAGAATCCAAAACCAAGAGAAAAACAAATCCAAGAATCCAAAATCATAATCCAAAAAAGTCCCAAAATCCTAGCATCCCCTTCAAGATCCTCTAAGATTTTAATCATCCATATCATCCACCTTTCACACATTTCACCATCACACCTTTGATCCTTAAATCATCCTAGATCTTCTCTTTTTAACCTTATTTTATGGTTCAAACAAGATTGCAACACAAGAAGAACATGGAGACCAATAAAGAAACATCAACTTCAAGTGACCTAAGCCAAACCAATTCTGAAATGAATCCCATTAGATCAAGCAATCCCCTAACTAATCTTCATCATCACAAAATACTCAAGAGGAAGGTCAATTAGAAGATATCACCAATAATTCCTTCAGGATGGCACAAGAGGAGATCACCAAAATGGTCCAAAATCCTGAAAATCATAGAATTCTCAACATCATGATGAGACTCCATCCCTCACAATATGTGCTTGAATTAGCAAAACAAGGGGATAAACTCCCTTTTGATTATGATATGAGAACCATTGTGGAAAAACCTCTTGGGGTCATGCCTCTAATTTCATCCATGCCCCCAATCTTATCAACACCTCAATTCGAAAGCATCACCCAACCCATCTCCCAAATTACATCCTCCATTGCTCCAACTCAACCTATCATTAACAAAGGGAGCACATTTCTTAATGCAATACAAACACACCCCCTTGTGAGTAATCAAGATTTGGATGCAAACACTATCTAGGGGAAACCCTTACCCAAAAATCCATCACACCCATATGTCCCCCTCACCTTTCATAATTCTAATGACCCATCATCATCATTTCATGCAACACCTCAAACCTCCCTCCCTATGACCTCACAAGGAAATGGGAACTTATTTGGACTAGGGGGAATCTTTGACCCTTCATCTTCATCATTTCCCCAAGGAAGTATGCCACTCACTTTTCCACCACTTCCACCCTTGCCGCCAACATCAACATCAACTGTCAATTTGGGGTTACCTCCATTGCCACCACTCATCCAAAACAATCCCTCAATCATCAATCAAAGCATCATATTGAATCCTCCCATCTTTCCATCGATATCACAACAACAAATGGAAACCATCCCAAGAGCACAAAAAACCACCACATCATCAACCATTCCCCAAATACCTCAAAACATGGTCTCTCAAGGACCAAGCATATCAATCATACCATCCACCACACAAATCCCAATCATCAATAGAATAGTGCCTCTCTTCAAAACAACAAAAAACATACCAAATCCTCTACCACCTCCACCACCTCCACCACCAAAGATAAATATGTCAAACCAATATAGCATCGCGTTACAAGCAGCTCAACAAGCTGCCTATCAAAAAGAACTTCAACAAATTCAAAATTAACAAGCTGCTCAAGCTGCTCAAGTAAATCAATTCAGAGAAGTGAAACAAGTACAACAAGAACAAAAGGCTTCTCAAGCCCAAGATTTATTACATCAACAAGAAGCTGCCCAAGCCACTCAAGCTGTGCAAGCAGCTCAAGCTGTTCAAGTTGCACAAGCAGCTCAAGCAACTCAAGCTACTCAAGCCGCACAAGCTACACAGGCTGCACAAGCTACCCAATAGGCTCAAGCTCAACTGCAAGCTCAAGCAAAAGCTCAAGCTCAGGCACAAGCCCAATACCAAGCTCGTCAAGTGTAAGCGTATGTGCAATACCAAGCACAATTGCAAGAAGTCCAACAATAGGCATATTAGAAAGCCTTGCAATAGTATCAAGTACAACAAGAAGTAGCATTATTAGCCTAAAAATAAGCATTTTTGGAACAATAGAAACATGACCAACAACAAGCCTTGTTGGCTCAGTAGCAACATGACCAACAACAAGCATTGTTGGCACAACAACATGACCAACAATAAGCATTGTTGGCACAACAACAAATGTAGGAATAACAAAAAAGCTTGTACCAAACTCCCACCAATGCACCCATCACTCAAACACCTCGACCACTACAAAACATCTTCACTCCACCCACTGAACCATAAAATGATGTAACAATGCAAATCAAGTTTCTCTCACAACAAGTGCTTGATCTTCAATCAAGAAAAACCACAAAGACACCCAGCAACTTGTGTCCCTATCCATTTGATAGGAGTCTTGCAATGAAACCATTACCAAAGGGATTTGAAATCCCCAAATTTGATAAATACCATGGGATGGGAAACCCCGAGGATCACATTAGGGAATTCCAAATAATTTGCATGGAAGTCGCATATGACGATACATATTTGATGTGGCTATTTCCTCGATGTTTGACTAGCCATGCCATGTAGTGGTTTTCTCGCCTTCCTCCTGAAATCAAAATGTTCCAAGAGATAGTAGACACATTCATAAAAAATTATGCATTCAATATTGGTATGGATGTCAGTTTAGAGGAACTATCAACTCTTGAACAAGGTAAAAATGAATCATTTTCTTCTTTCCTACAATGATGGTGATCAAAGGCCAATAGGAGAAAATGGGTCATGCAAGAAGAACAACAGGTTTGCACCATCATCTCCAATCTAGAGGGAACCTTGGAATTCCATCTCAAAGTACAAGGTATCACCACTTATGACCAATTGATCTCTAAATCACTTAACAATGAGTGGGTCCTTATTGCACAAGGAGGGACACCTCCATATCCAGAACAACAAAATAATCACCTATCCACTAGTTATAATGAGAAACCTCACACATGGGTAAGGAACAAAAATGTCACAAATGATGGTGTAGTGGATGCTAAGGTTGTAATCAGTGCTTTGAGACAAAACACCTAAACCTACCAACAACCACAAAATAATGATCTAAACAACATGCAAACCAATGCAGTATCACAACAACAACCAACCAAAAATTAGGTCAACCTAAATAATCAAGGGGGACCACCCCCACAAAACAAAAATCCCCCCAAGCAGAAGTACACTGCCCTTGGGGAACCACTCGAGGTGGTCATGAATAAATTGATAAACTAAAATCTCATCAAGACCCCCACCTATGAGAACTATCAAGAACCCTAAGTCAAACCACACTGGTAAAATGAAAACCAGCTTTGTGACTTTCACAAAATTAGGGGACACACCACTAACAGTTGCATGAGGTTGAAGAACCTAATCTAGGATGTCATTGATGAAAAGATCATAAATGTGGAGCAACCGATAGGCAACCAAGACCTAAAGATATACACAAATCCGATGCCAAACCATAACAAAGGAAACAATGAAAAGGGAAAAGGAAAATATAAGAATGTGAACCATGTGTATGAACATGTTGTCACAACACTTGAAGAATATATTCCCATCATTAACATTAAGGGAACCAATGCTGATTGTGGAGTCACCATCGCTAGACCATCCCAACCACCTAGGCCATTCACCTCCAATCCAAAATCAGTCCCTCATGGTTACAATGTCCTCAACCAGCTAAAAGGAACTCCTACTTAGATTTCCATCATGGAGTTACTAAAGATATCATCAGCCCATAAAAAGATCCTTGAAGAAGCATTAGCCTCATCGATCATCTCCACATATCTTGATACAGAACAATTCCAAGCTATGGTCAAAAACATCATTACCCCAAATATTCTCACATTCTTCAATCAAGACTTCCCCACCTAACCATCTCATAATCATGTACTCCATCTGGAGGTCCTAGTGCATAAGAACAAGGTCAAGAGATTCTGGTGGATGGAGGTGCAAGCTTAAACATTTGTTCCCTCAATCTCATAAAGAATTTTTGAATCTCAAAGGATTCGATTGAAAAAGGCAAAGGCATCACAATCAGGGCTTACGATGATCAAGAAAGAGCATCCCAAGGAACTATCCAACTCACTATTCAAGTAGGGCCAACAATTATGGAAACCACCTGTCAGGTCCTCGACCTTGATTTACTTTACAACATTCTCCTTGGATGTCCATGGATCCATGGGATGCAAGCAGTGACATCAACCTCCCACCAATGTGTCAAGTTCAAATACCAAGGCCAAGAGGTCACTATCCATGGGGATCCCAAACCATTTTCTTATTACAAGAGCCTAGAAGCAAAATATTACAAAATCCCCCAAGTGCCTAAGAATGATGAAGGCCCCTCAACTCCATAGATTGATCCAACTAATCTCACCTCTTCTACGATAGAGACACCCACCATCATCGCCATCTCTGATATCATGGTCATTATCCAAGACAATGGGTGTGGACACTATATAATTCCAAAAAATGCTTTTGTGGTAGGAGAGTTACCACAATCTCCCAAGTCACGAGGACGACCACAATCAAATGATGCTTCCTCATCCCAAATCTTCATAGTAGGCTCCTCTAGCTTCAAAAGTTAGCGAGATCTCAGTCGAGAAGTAATAGAAGAGGACCCATCCCATCTCCTATACCAAGACAATAGACCAACAATTGATCTATGTATGGATGATAGCAATAAAGGCTTACAAATGATGCTCACCATGGGCTATGATAGAAACATAAAGCTTGGAAAAAATGGCAATGGTCTTTTAATACCCATCATTCCTGAGATGTAAATGAGAAATCTTGGCCTCAGATGTACCCCTCCGAGTATAACCATACATGGAAAAAATATCCCGAGTAATAAGGGATAAAATCCTCCTCGACAATTAGCACCCACCCATCAAATACCCATATCCATAGATCAAGTCATAGATGTATGTATTGAGGAAGATCCCATAACTGGCTTGCCCATGCTTTTTTGAAGATACCTCCCTACTCATGATTAGCACTATGTTCTTTGAGACCAACGACCATCAAATCCATTAAATTAACCTAGTCTACCCCCAACTCATTAATTACAACCAATGAGGACCACCAGATCTAGACACTTTTGAAAATGATGAGGCACTCTTAGAATTCTTGGGACTGTGGGATAACATTCCATATGGGGATCACAAAGCAAGATTAGACATTGAACTAGACACACATGCATATTATGAGGAGATGATTGAATCCTTTAGTCACAAAAGAAAAAATTTGAGAATAATCTCAAGGTCTTTGAGTGAAAACCAAACTATGGTACTCTCTAACCCTAAAATAGTAAAAAAAAAAAAAAGGATGTATCCAATGGTGAAAACCTCTCTGAGGCACCCAAGGATGAAGGATTCAATCTTCCTCTTAGTGCTCTACATCAGTAAAGGTCAGCGGTTTTAGCTGAGAAGTGCAACCCAGTCAACTTAGGAATAGAGGAAACTCTACATATCACATTTTATGTTGAATCATTAATGTCAAAAGAATAGGAGCTCCTAGCTACTTTCTTAAGGGAGATAAATGTCAACTTTGCACAGACCTATGTCGACATGCTCAGGCTTGATCCGAAGATTGTGGTCCACCATCTAGCAGTCTACCTTGAAGCAAAGCTTGTTAGACAAAAGCTTAGGAAAATGCATCCCCATATAACCTCGTTGGTTAAAATGGAATTAAAGAAGCTACTTGATGCAATGTTCATACAATCAATCGACTATCCGGAGTGGGTATCAAATCTGGTTCCTATTTCAAAGCCTGATGGGGGTATCTATATATGCACATATTTTAGAGACCTAAAAAAGGAATGTCCCAAAAACAACTTCCTCCTTCCCAACATTGATATGATTGTAGATATGACCGTGGGACATGAGATGCTTTCACTGATGGATGGATTCTTCGGGTATAACCAAATCATGATAGCCAAGGAA
This sequence comes from Sequoia sempervirens, assembly GCA_007258455.2. Classification (NCBI taxonomy): domain Eukaryota; kingdom Viridiplantae; phylum Streptophyta; class Pinopsida; order Cupressales; family Cupressaceae; genus Sequoia; species Sequoia sempervirens. The sequence goes on along the minus strand of VDFB02000017.1, from coordinate 403,744,473 downwards.
GATCAACACAAAACAACTTTTACTTGTCCATGGGGAAAATATTGTTGGAACATGATGTCGTTTGGCCTAAAGAATGTTGGAGCAACATATCAGAGGGCCATGACCTTAATCTTTCATGACATGATCCATAAGACTATGGAAGATTATGTCGATGACATATTAGAAAAATCCAGAAAGAGGCCAGACCACATAGCAACATTAAGTGCCATCTTTGATAGAATTGAAGAATACAAGGTCCACCTTAATCCAAAGAAGTGCATCTTCAGTGTACAATCAGGGAAGCTATTGGGATACATTGTGTCTATGAGATGAATTGAAATAGATCCAGCTAAGGTAAAGGTAATCCTAAAGATGGAGGCACCTAAGACATTGAAATAGTTGAGAGGCTTACAAGGCAACCTCCAATCCATCCGTCAGTTCATAGCTCAACTAGCAGACAAGTCAATCCCATATTCTCACCTACTCCAAAAGGGGTTAGTGTACAAATGGGATGACAAGTGCAATCGGGCCTTCAACAAGATCAAAGAGTATTTTCTCACACCTCCAGTGCTTATACCACCAATCCCAGGAAAGCCTCTAATCTTCTAAATATCAGTAACAACAATAGCTCTTGGGGATCTCCTAGCTCAGCATGATGAGAATGAACAGAGAGGGCCATCTACTACATTAGTTGAACCATGGTAGGGAATGAGTTACATTATTCCTTCATCGAAAATCTTGTCTAGCAATGGTGTTTTCCTTGCAGAAGTTCAAGCACTACATGTTAGTACATATAATAAAACTCATTTCTAAGATCGACCCACTCATGTACTTTCTTTCCAAACCAATGCTCACATGAAGGATGGCCAAGTGGTTCGTGATTCTATTAGAATATGACATTGAGTATGTAGAGCAGAAGGCTATCAAAGGAAAAGCTATTGCAAACCAACTAGTAGAAGCACCAATCTACTCAAAGAATATGCTAATTTTAGAGTTCCTTGATGAATCCATCTTCAAATTAAACATATCAAACCACTAGAAGTTGGAATTTGATGGCTTCTACACACAACATGGATCAGGAGCCAGGGTGTTTTTCATCACTCCACAAGGAGACTGCATACCAAGATCTTACAAGTTGCATTTCCCTTCACAGACAATATCACATAATATGAGGCTCTAACCATAGTACTCAGAATATTAGTGCAGTGGTATATCATGGATCTCAAGGTATATGGGGATTCACAACTCATAATTAATCAAGTGAATGATGAATACCATACTAAGGATGATGAGCTAACTCCATACAAGAAATTGGTGGAAATTCTTAAGGAATCCTTCATCAAGATCACATTCGAGTAGATACCTAGAGCAAACAACAGAGTGGCAGACACCATGGAAATAATAGGATCCCTATTTGATATCCCTCGCAATGTTCCAAAGCATGAATTCATAGTAGAGCAACTTCTTGTTCCTACATTCGAGGTACCAGAGTCCCAATTTGTGTGCAAAATTGTTCATCTTGACAATCCGTGGTACCATGACATATACACTTATCTAATAATAGGAGTCCTCATAGCTGACATAACCTCAAACCTTAAGAAAACCTTTGTCAAGAAAGCATCTCAAATTTTCATCCTTGGAGAAACCCTTTATTGCAGGAGCATAGAAGGAACCTTGTTATGGTGTCTGAACACTAAGGAGGCATTGACCACCTTAATTGAGGTACATAATGACATATGTGTTTCACACTGGAGCAGTATGACCTTGGCCAAAAAATTGTTGAGGATGGGTATTATTGGCCCACTATGGAAAGAGAAGCACATGACTATGTCAGAAGGTGTCTACAATGTTAGCAACATGTAGACCTCATCCATGCTCCAACTCAAAAGCTCCATCCTATTGTCACACCATGGCCCTTTTCGTAGTGGGGGCTTGATCTCATTGGAAAAATCACCCCCACCTCATCTAGTGGCCACAAGTTTATCATTACCATCACTAAATAATTCCCTATGTGGGTGGAAGCTATACCAATGGCATACATTATTGCAAAGAAGATATCAAAGTTCATCCTAAACTATTTAATATGTCGCTACAGTGTCCCACAAGCCATTATCTCAAATAATGGGACACCATTAAAAAATTAGGATGTCCATGACTTATGCAACAAATTCAAAATCCAACATCACTTTTCCACCCTATATTATCCCCAAGGAAATGACCAAGCTGAGGCTACAAACAAGACCATTATGAAAATCCTTAAGAAAATAGTCAATGAAGCTAGCCATGATTGGCATCTCCAACTAAATCCCGCCCTCTCGGCCTATCGAACAAGCATCCGTACACCCATAGGTGCCACCCCCTTTTCCCTAGTCTACGGATCATAAGCCATATTACCCATCGAGATCAAGCTCCCGTCACTAAGAATATCACTACAAAATATTATCACAAATGAGGAATACCAGGTCTCATGAATAAATGAGTTGGAATTTTTAGATGAATGGTAAATGGAGGCATTAAACCATCTACAGGTGTATCAGAACTAACTCAAGAGAAATTATATCAAGAAGATCAGGAGTAGGACCTTCCAAGTTGGAGAACTTGTGCTAAAGGAGAACTAGAAGAATGTTCCAAATCCAAACAATAAAGGAAAATTTGAGCCCAACTGGTTGGGACCATTCATCATCACAACAAGTTACAAGTTAGGGGTATATTAGTTATCAACACCCGAAGGAACCTCAGGAGCCCATCAATAGCTCCCATCTTAAAAAGTTTATGCCTAAATCTTTCAAGGTATAGAACCAAAAAATCAAAAAATTCAGAAAATGTCCTAAAAAAATGGTCACCCTGATGAAAACCTAGCAAACAGGTGTCTTGGTGACAACAAAAAAATCAAAAAAAAAAAAAAAAAAAAAAAAGAAAAAAATCATCCTCTAGTGAAAACCACTTCAATGGCGCTTTGGGAAAGTACCTTGGAAAACCTGAAAATAGGTGCCATGTGTAAATAAGCACTTTCCATCCACCAAGATCTTCATAGCTTGTTTTGCATCATCCATCCATTATAGTTCCATCATTCATCAGAATCCATATCTCCATCCATCACCCATCTTCGTCTACATCATAGCTTGGTCCTATGTTCATGGCATGATCCCTCCTAGTTCTACTCGGTCCATTCTTAAGGTCAATTTTTCTTGCCTTTATTGGAGTAGTCTATTGCATCACATTAGGGGCACATTCTCATTAGTTCAGATTCATGTATATTCTTGAAATCCCAAAATTAGAAAATCAAAAAATCCAAAAAATTCATAAAATTAGAAAATCCAGAAACATTCAAAACATATCAAAATTCCAAAACAGGTCAAAAAGTCAAAAACAGAGTCATCCTATCAAACTAAATCATCTCTAAGCTTTGAACATAGCCAAGGTTGATCCGTGATCATCCACCAAGAAACTTAGGTCAGTCCTTTAGGAATTCGTCATAATAAAATAGCAATCAATTTGTTCATTTCTCATCAATAATCAAGTCAGTTTTAGTTGAACTACATGGTCTCTGTGTGTATAACGTAGGAAAGAATAATCTGGTTGATCAACCCCCGAGGCCCCTAGGATAGGTCTATAGGTTAGTCTCTTGGTTAAAATCTTGGAAAACCCCAAAACATTTGAAAATTTGAAAATCAAAACATTTGCAAAATCTCAAAAATACCAAAAATAGCCTTAAAAAATTTCAAAAAAATCCAAATATTTGAAAAATCCATCTTTCTCATCTCAATTTCACTCGCAATAAACATAACTCATAATAAACAATCATTATCCCCAACCTTTGGTGAAACAATCGAAAACAAGTCTAGCAATTCAAAAGTGAAAACTCAAGCGTCAAGGTCTCAAGTCTAGGTGAGTATGTGAACAGGTTAGTCAACTCTTTGTTTCAATAGCCTATCATCCAATCAGTCCCAAATCAATCATCTGATATCATCATGTCCTAGGATTCATCCTTCCTACAATGGACATCAACATCTGGCATCATCGTAGTTTAGTCTTGGCTAGTGGTATTGAAGAACATTAGCTTGTTTGTTTACTTTATCTTTTTCTTTTGACTTATCTTTTGCACTCATTTCGATGATATTTTATTTGTTCTGCTTGTTGGATATTCTTGTAATATAACCATGGTCATATGTTCTTTGTGTGGATGTAGGGAGGATATTTTAGGTGTCTTATTGACCACATAGGAAGGCTTTCCTTCCTATGTTTTGGTCTGAGATGTTTGAAATATCTAAACTGCATTTTGAATGAGGTTCCATATGTCAGGTGTGAATAGGAGTACTATCTGATTGTCAAGTCAAAGTACATCGCACTAGGTGCAATGCCATCCTGGTTTTGTATACCTTGATGCATCATGCCTATGTGTATTATCAAACATAAGGTAATTGGCCCTTTTAAAAATCCTAGCTCCTCGGCAAGCAAATCATAATCATCATCATCGTCATCATCATCATCATCATCATCATCATCGTGTCTTGTTGGAATCTCTTGCTTTCTTCTATCTCATTTTCCATGCTAACATGGTACCATGACAGTTAATCACAAATCATTATCACCAATGCATCCATCTTGCATCCACAAGACATCAACATACTGCATAATGCATATAATATCATATAGAAAGTATTTATCATATCACCTACATCATTTCATAATATAGATTGGTTATTCTAAGCATCTCATAAACCATACACACGCATTCATTATATAAGCATAAAAGGAAATAATCCCATATGCATTATTAACTCATATCACATACCTCATAAAAACATCCATCGCATAATCATAAAGAGCATATCATGTTCATCATATACATAGACAATATTAACATCCATTGCATCATACAAATACATATCATCCATTTGCATTATCATAACATCATAAGTGCATTGTCATATCAATACATGAGAAACAATACTAAAAAGAAACAAATTACATCTCATCATCATCCATTAAGTGCATAATATAGATTTGTTAGTCTAAGCATTTGCATATCATAACATTTTTCATACATCATCATAAAAAATGCATAAGGAAAGATACTAAAAAGGAAATGCATCCATAAAATCATTGCATCACATAAGATATAATCATGACATCACATATAGAAGTAAAATCCATCCATAAATGCATGAAATAGAACAGGACACCATACATCAAATCAAAATCAGCTCATCTCATATATATCATCAAATATATATTGTCATGGAAATCTGGATCAAGTGTGTATCGAATACATAAAGTACAATGGCCCATGGGGCTATAAAAAATGAGCCCATGGGGCACAAAAAGAATCATGTCTCTAATAAAAAAATTGGCTAACCCTACTAGTTACCCTCCCCCTCGCCAGGTTGTCTCTCTCTGTGGTCCTCAGGGGGTCTGTATCCTATCTACTGAGAATAATCTGGGACCTGGGATGCTCGGGGCACAGCTTGATGATAATGTACCCTGTAATAATCCACCTCTAAGACCACCTCCCTGTATGCACATAATGAAAATAAACTCCATGAGGAGGAGGTGAACATGCTCTCAATCTACTGTTGGTGGCCTGTCTCCTGGGTAGCCCTAAGCTCTGCAGCCTACCTCTACTAGACAACCTGATCTCTATCCTATCTTAGCTGGTCCTACTCTACCGTCAAGGTAGCCACTTATCCCTGTAAACCTACAAACTATGACTATAGTTGATGTATCATGGCATCCCTCTAATCAGGTCAAGGTGGCAGTGGCGGTGGCGGTGGAGGTCCTTGATCTCTTCGTGGAGGTTGTCCATCCCATCCATCCTAGTCATGTCACCCCTAGTCCTAGTCCTATCTCAGGGCATCCTAATGGGGCTGATCTTGTGGACCCCTATCTTGATCTGGCTAATGTGGTGGCCCATTTCCATCCCTGTCTGTATCTCTACCCCCTTGGCCTCCCTAGTCCCAACCTTGACCTACTCCTATACCTCTAGCCCTACACTGTGCAGATGGTGTTCCTAGTACTATCAATCTGAGAGGTGACCAAAACCAATCTCTATATGCCTGGGTAGTACCTGCATCTACCTGACCCTGGTCATATGGCCATGGCCTAGCCACCAATTGCATAAAACTCTACACCACCTTGGTTGTGGGTATATATCAGCCCCATGAGTTCTAACTCATTGTACATGCAAATATCGTAACATACTAATCATTAGGTCTATCCTGGGGCTCCCCAAACTGTCTCTACACACGGCTCGACATGTATCTCTCAACCATAGTGTGCTCCCTACCTTGCACCAGTCTATCCTACCAAGGAAAAAAGAGTTGTTGTACATCATCATACCATGCGAGCCATCCAAGATATGGCCACCATGTGAAAGCTCACATATCATCAACGACTCTCCTCTAGTGGGGAATCCCATGTTGTCCTGTTTGTGTGAAAGAAACACCTCCTCTGTATCACCAAACAAATAGATCACCTGGCTCCATATAAAATAGAACATCCCTTAGATGGAGCACAGTAATGTGCTACCAAGCCCAGATATGAAGGAGTGTGACCCCCACCCTAATGGCTCTACCGTTAATGTATGAAAAATCATGTAAATCTTTGTATAATGAGGCCAACAGTACTAGACCCTAAGAAAAACATACTCATTGCTAGACCATGTGCTCTAAAGTGAGCTCCCATCCAGGACTGAAGTATCGGCCCTGCCGATCTGGTGCAACAAGACTTGATATGACAACTGCTATAACCAATCAAAAGTGTGACACGACGAGCTTGTAATGCTCCAGCTCAATCTGACCCTCGCAAAAGAAAATCTCGTTGAGGCCCATCATGTCATAGCAGGCCTCCCTCCTAGCATCCACATCATATATCATGCACTCTCCATGGATGGGCAATGTGAGTATTTTCCACACATCCTCTAGTGTGATTGTTGCCTCACCTGTTGGAATGTGGAAGGAGGATGCCTGATTGTGCCACTACTCTGCAAGTGCTTTCATCATCCCTAAGTGAGTCCTCATGGGCAGTGCATAGGCAATGTACCAAATTCTGATTTCCCCTAGGTACTCCTACTATCACTTGGGCATACCCTACAAAGTGCCAAAAAGCTCCTAGGAATTGTGCTCATGTGAATGAAGTATCATCACTTCCTCCTGCATCAAGAAAGCCATTGCGTTAAAATTCATCAAAAATCATGATCCTAATTTGTCTCGACGTACCTCCAAACAGCCTGCGCATCACTGTTTGTTGGTGCAGCGTAGTTTGAAAGTTTGAAACTATGCTGCTAGGGGCCTTTAACCCTTAAACTCTGCCATGACGTCGTAGTTTGAGGCGTGACTCAGTTTGGTGGAAAACCCTAATTGACAAAGAGGCCCGCCACGACACACTTTTCATATGTGGCCCAGTTTAGAGTTTGAACCCTAATTCCAAACTACGTCGTGGCGTCACTATTCATGACTATGGCATAGTTTGAGGCCACGTAGCACTGAAAGAGACCTTCAGGTGAAGCTAAACTAGACCGTTGCTAAAGACCTAAATTCCTAAGCTAATAAATGCAGAGGAAAATCAAAAAATGAGGACAGGTCAAGTTGACTCACTGGTGGTCAAGTGCCAGGCAACCTTTGGTGTGTGCATACTCAATCCGAAATGTGTTAGGGAAGCTATCATTGTACCATCTTGTGAAGGGTTCAAAGCTTAAAAGTGCAAAATCTCTAAGGGCTGAATGTGCAAATGAATTGGAAATGGCCCCTTGAGGCCTATTTAAGCCTGAAAATTAGGGTTTTTTGACCTTGTTTAGTCGTTCAGCTTGGGTTTTGGTCCCTTGATCCTGTTTTTGTCTGACCAAGGGCTGTCTTGTACCATTTTTCGCTTTTTATCTCATTTTTTGGCATCTCAGAGCCCTTCTAGACCCATCAAGCACCTTGTCCTTTTTTTTGTGAGATCACCCAAAAATCCAAATTTATGTCTAATCTCTCGAGGGGGTACTATGTCAGCATAATTCGTCCACTGGGGCAGTAGTGGGACAATTTTGAAAATCTATTTTTTTTTAAATTTTGATCAAGACAGTTTATTCTTTGAAACAACACAAGTACTTTTCTTCAAAGAGGGGAAAAAGGTAGACATAAAAAATGTACCAATCACACTTGATCCTGGTTACTAACATCATTTCATCATTTCATCCTAAATCATCTTCTTAGCTAAATCATCACTCTTTGTCCCTTAATTAAATAAATCATCATTCATCTGATTATTTCATCCTCTCTCATTAATTAAATAAACCAATGTTATTTAATTAATCCTCTACTATCTATTTAATTAAATAATTCATTTTATTTGATTAAATCTCTAAAGTCATCTTATTAAATTAAATAAATTAAACCTTATTTGATTTAATCTAACATCATCCTCTTTGATTAGATAAATCAAATCATTTATCTAATTAGATCTAAATCACATTCTTCTCAACTTTTATTTAAATCAACCCAAAAATATAAATCAATTACTTACATCATCTAATCCTTCATTAAATTAATTAAACCCTGATTAATTTAATCCTAATCATCCAATTTCTCTAGATTTTTCCACTTGCACATGAAAATACATTTAATGGATTTATTAAATCCCTATTTTATTTCAACTTGGCATCTTTAGGGGAATATTCCTCCAAGTTTGAAAATCCCTCCAAGTCGATTTGTCCTTCCAAAAAGACATTCATTCCCTCTTACATGTCCTTGTGCATTGAGCCAAGTGGCATTTAATTCATTCCTTTTCCCTCTAACATGTCATTTCATATCTTTCAAATTGCCACCTAATTTCATTTATTGTGCACATTCATCAAAATGTGCTCAAGCTTCCTCCATTCACATCTTGACAAGTGGCACTTGCCCATTGGATGTTGAATGATCCCACATTGCTTCATTTTGTTTATTCCTCCATCTTGTCTTTCTATAAATAAGAGGCTTCTCTCCTCATTTTGATCATCCAAAATTTGAGCAATTCTACTATACTCAATTTTATCCTCAAGCTTATCTATTTACATCAATTTTATCAAGGTCTTAGCAAGGTTATGCAGATTTTTCATCATGGAGCTCAATTAAATCTTCAAGAAAGTGGATCACTCATCAACATTGCATCATAGGAGTTGGGAAAGGACCAATTTTCACATCAAATTGACACAAATTCTCCCATGGGATTGAGAGTTTGTATCTTAAAGTAGGATTTCAATTCTTGCTTGGCTCATTTCCTTCATTTTCTTTTCTATTTGAGTTTTGCAAATGGATTTCATGGGGAATCTTGATTCTCACTTGCATTTGATTTAATATTGTGTTTGTTTCCTATGTTTGTGTAAGTCTAGGATTGGGGTTCTACAAATACAAATCTGGATTCTTCTTTGAAGAACATTTGTAAAAGTTTAAGGTCATTCTTTCTCTAAATTTGTAAAGCAGAGACAAATGTTTCTTGCAAGCTTTTTGACTAAGACCTTTGGACTTTGGGGAAATCATTTGGAAGAGCACATGTGTGGGGTCCAATTATTTCTTATCTTTGCTTAATGAGTTCTTTTTACCACAAACACTTTCTTGATTATATTTTCAAACTAAATGTCTAATGTGCCAATTTCTTCTCATCCAACAAAGTCCATTATGTGGAAAACAAGGAATTAAGGAAATAGTTCCCTAATGTTGACATTAGTGAGAGCAATTTGAGTTGTAAATTCAAATGCTTAGAAGCCTCTGAGGATAAAATCCCTAGAGCAAGCAATACCACTTGGATTTTGTCAAAGGTATTTGCTTTCTCTAAAGGGTTTGAAATTTAATGATCATGGTTGAATGTTTGTTTCCCAATGTTTTAGATCCAAACAAAGTGTTTTAATTCCAAGATAATGCACAACCCTATGGATAGAAAGAGACAATATTTGTTGAATTCCAACTTGGATAAATCCAGTTGTGCTTATTCTTGGTGGATGATTAAAAGCTCGTGACCACACTGGCTCCCCTCCACGACACTCACTTCTACTAGTGAGCCAAGCTTTAGTACCCATGAAACTCCCATGGCATACTTCTCATCTCTACCAAGAATCGCAAGAATGTGGGATGGATTCAAAATGATTGTTCTTGCACCAACAAATAGTAAGGATTTTGGTCTCTAAACAAATTGGTTCTTAGTCAGGGTGATCGTGGACATGGAACATTGCGAGCATCTAACAAGCCACTAAAGGCTTTAATCAATCATACTAGGGGATCTTATATGTTTTAAGGTAGTACCCCATTTTGAAAGACATTGTATGGCTAAGGCCTACATACCATTGGACTTGATAGATTAGTCTTATCCTTTAATATACTAGCCTGAGTGAAAAACCAATTGGAGTCACCTTTGAGTGCTCCTTTTGGATGTATCTCTTAGAAAGGCCCCTCTAAAGGTTGAACCATAGATTTTTGGCACCTTAAACCTTTCTAGCACTTCTAGGTTTTTTCACCTAAAAGGAGAGAGGTAGGCTAAAAATGCTAGCTAGGTTCATTCAAATTATGCAATGTAGGATATTGCTTAGGCTAAGTGTAATGAACTAAATACAATTAAGTGACCTAAATGACTGATTATGTATGCAAAAACTAAGAATTGTGCTATGTTGGAAAGCATAATGTGATATGCAAACAAAGAGCTATGAATGAATAAATAAAAAATAAAGAGGAAATTGAATGAATTAGAGTGCACCTAGGTAGAGATTGAGGAATCTAGAATCAGTTGAGTACTATCTGGAATCATAGAAATTCACTAGTGGGACTCATTCACCCAAGGTGGAAATTAGTCTTGCTTCTGATGAGAACTATTAGTAATAGTTTTCTGAGTGTCGGGATTCAGAATCTGACAAAACTTAAATTTTTAGCCTTATGGTGGGACTCATTCACCACTTGTGGCAAATCATTCCTCTCCCAAAATTATAAGAAATTAGGAGACAAATCTGCAACACTAGATCTGAGGATGTTTGCTTGTCGGGTTGTCAAAGTCAATTCTACAAGAAATGGATAGAATACCTCCTCCAAGCTTGAAATATGGTTGACTTGAATTTTTGACCACTCTTCAACACCTAAATTCTTGTTAAATATGCATACAAAGGTCTGCAAAGACACATGCAAGAGGGGAAAAATGATTGAGGGTTAGAAAATAGGGGTTTGCCTTGGTCAAACCCCACTTTGGTAATCAAAACCTTAATGAAATAATGAAATGAAAGAGAACGATAAATAAATAACCTATAAATGCTATCAACTTACCAAACCCTTGTTGAAGAAAATTTGAAGTGATGTCAATGGATGCTCCAAAATACTTGATGAATTCTTGATTTGATGTTGTAATGTTCTTCAATGCTTGAGTGAATGAAAATATAGCTTGAATGTGATGTGAGATTGTAGGAGAGTGTAAAATGAGGTGAAAATCACTTATTTATACAATCTTGTGCCTTAGTAACCCATTGATACCTCATCATAGACTGACAATAAGTGATTTTGTATAAAAACCCGAAAGGAAATTTGATTTTTTTTGAATTTGGAGCCAAGGGGGACTCATTCGCCACCCATGGTGAATGGGTCCCACCTTGGACCTGAAAATGGGTGTTGGGAATTATCTTTTTATTTATTGTTGTTTGTCAAGTTTACATTCAAAAATACACTTAATTAAAGCTTATAAGGGCATAAGAGGGTCAAATAAACAATAAGAAAGGTGTAAATAGTGAAATTATGCCTAGAAAAGTATGAAATCTTGTTACAAAACTTCACAACACTTCAAAATAGGACTTGATTAGTGATGAAAAGGTGGTTTTTATGTGAATTGTAATGAATAGAGTCTAGAAAAGTGTATAAATGTTTTAGAACACTTCACAACACCTTCAGAAGATGTCATTATTTGAATTTTAGTACCTAAATGTTCATATTCAAGCCATATTACAACATTAAATCAAAGAAAAATAGATTAAACATCATGAAGAAAGGCCTAAAAGACCATAAAAATGACAAGGGTCCATATTTCTATGGTGAAAAGGTAAGAAAAACTGAGCAAGCATATCCGTAGTTCGATCAATCCTTGTTTACGTGAACAAAAAGAGAACACATGCAATATACTCAACTCACACTAGCAAGCTTTGTTCAATTTTAAGAATCCAAATTGAAGTGTGGAGGAAATATTTTATACAATTTAATATCACCAAAAGACTTTTGATTCTCAAGATCATTGTGAAGCACGAGGAAGTGCATACACCTTTTAAATGATATTACTTTGTAAAAGAGATTACAAAACACAAAATACACATGGTCATTTTAACCTCAAAAGGAATAATGGATTATTTTTAAGCACCAAGACAAAGTGTGAATTTTTCTTGTTCAATTTTAAAATCTCAAAACTAACTCTAGTAAGTTCATAAAGTTCTTTTTAATCCCTTTGTTTGTTCTTTTTAAGCCCAAATGAAAATTATTTTGAATCCTAAAAACTTAAAGAGAACAAAGCCTTAAGAATGGGATTATAATTGCTCCCAAAGTGTTTAGAAACACTTGATACAATAGAAAGAAGATGCCATAAGAAACCTTTGTCTTCATTTCCTCACTTCCCTTTTGATCACTCCAACCTACAAAAACTGGTTAAAACTACAGAAAATAGGGGAAAAAAACTAGTTATAAGTCAAAGGTGATAAAAGTAAAAAAGCACATGTTAAAAATAACTTGAAATTTGACTTTTACCCCACTCCAATAGCACAATCTACAAAGGCAGTGTATTTTGGAGGAGGTTAGTGGGGCTCTGGTGAAACTAGCGATGCTATGTGGAGAAATAGAGATCGTGATTGCGTTGTTGTTTCAACCAACGACACCCTTTGGAGTTTGATTTGATTTAAGCTGAGGAAAATGACTCAAGTGTTGTGGTTTGAAGTTTGACAGTATTTTTTAATAGCACTGCTAGACTGATAGTGGTGTTGTTTGACCTTTGTAGCGTCACAATTTCTTGTAGACACAATTTAAAAAAAAAAAAGAATTTTCATAAAAAAATGTGTTAGATTCTCAATATTAGCCCACCTTCTAGTTCGAAAATGTGAATGGTGGATCTAGACTTGTACAAACATAAACAACAAACACAATATTAGTAAATAAAGCAATCTAAATCCTATTCAAATGCTCTAACCCTCAATCCCATGGGGGAATTGGTGCTATTTTGATGTGGAAAATAGCCCTTTCCCAATTCCTTGCAAGCTTGATGATGATCAATGATGCTCCTTGATAAAATTTGTCATAATCTAGCTATGAGATTGATGAAGACTATGCAACTTGGATGACAATGGATGAAATTGCTCAAAACATGAAGATAATGATTTTGCATAAAGTTGTGGATCAAATGCCTAAGATTGTGGATGCAAAATTAGTAAAAGAACTCTCCATTTATAGAAGAGAATGATGGAAGAATGAGAAGAAAAGGATGAATGTGGGACTAAAGATCAACCAATAACATAATTCCACTTGTCAACATGCAATTGAAGAGAGGTGGAGAAAATTTTGATGAATGTGCACATTAATGCCATTAGGTGGAGATTTGAAATTTAAAAGTTAGCTTATGGAGGAAGATGTGGAAGAGGAGTTAATGCCACTTGGTTCAAGAAAAAAGACTTGTAAGAGTCATAAATTCCAAGTTGGATGATAAGACACTTGGGAGGGAGAATTCAAATTTGAAGAATATTCCAACTTGATGCCCTTTTTGAATGAAATAGAAGAATTTATAAATAAATTAAATTGATTTACTTGCACAAGTTGCAAAATCTAGAGGATTTGATGGATTAGAGTTAGGATTAATCATGATTTGATTAATTTAAGTGAAGATTAGTTGTTTGAAATTTTTATTTAGATTTTTGGATTTAAATAAATCAAAATGAGAGGAATAATGAATATTAGACTTAATAAAATAAATCTTGATTTATTTTATTAAAAGGGGATGATGTTAGATTTAAATAAAATAAAGGTTAGTTTATTTAATTTAAAGGAGATGGACTTAGGACTTAATTAAATAAAATGAATTATTTAATTAAAAGAGGGACACTAGGATTAATTAAAAAATAATAATATTGAATTAATAGAAGATAATGGAGTATGTGCAGGATCATAATTGGCCAAAAAGTGGCAATATGATATATTGTAGGGTATGTGGCTGATGACTTTTTTACCCAAAATTGATGAAATGAAAATGGTTTTTAAAGGAGATTTTAATCTTTCTACCAATATAAATTATGCTTTTCTTTGAATTTAATAAATAATTATTATTCATTTTCTATTTGAATTACGAGTAAAGTGTTGATTGATAGGTTGATTGAAAAACATCTATAGCTTTCAAACGGTATAATTTTTTTGAATCCAAAACATGAATCACATTGTATGCTTCATATAATATAAGATTAAAAGAATTAAAAATTGAATTTCATGAAGTTTTGACCAAGTTAACATGGTCAAACATACAAATTTTTTATATTTTTTAAAAGTTGTAATAAAAAATTCATAATTAATTATTTACTTGGAAAACAATTATAAAAAAATATGCATCACATCCGAACATGAGTCTTCTACTTATGTCTAAAATATTATAAAAAAATATTATCATTTTATTGTGGTTAGGGTGGTCAAATAGACACCTACTTCTTATTTTTTCCCTAAAATTTAAGTACTATTGCATTGAAATTTAAAATTTTCAGCAAATAGATTTAAAAAAAAAAAGATAAACCTAGTATTTTAGAAACTACATTCAATTTGCTACAAATTCTATTACATATTTTTGAAATAATATACATAACTTATTCAAATTTTTACGTCAAGTTGCTAACTTTGATTTTTCTAAATTTTTTGCCACTTAAGGGCCTATTTTTTTCATGATGATCTTGCACATACCCAATGAGTTAATTAGATCAAATTGATTTATTTAATTAAAAGATGAAATATTATGAATTTAATAAAATAAAGATTATTCGATTAAATGATTAGTAAAGGAGATGATTTAGGTTGAACTAGTGTTAGTAAATCAAGATCATTTGCACAAGATCAATCAATATAATTTACGTGTCTACAACTTGTTACTCCGTTCATTTCATTTCCTTAGATTATGCTCATAAGTAGGGAGATTATAATAATACAAGCCATGTGTGACCCTATGAAAACCATATGTTTGAAAAGGAAACATGTTTATACTTTCCTTATATATTTGCAATGTGTTGTATCAACCTAGGATTTTGAGTTTGCGCAAGAATGAAAACTAATATACACAAAGTATACAATGCTTTAGAATATGTAAGCAAAATTATCCTATAGATATGATGATTTCCAACACTAAAACACAACAATATTTTTCACATGTATAACAAATCAAGAAAAATAATATCCTTTTTGCACATACCATAACATCTTTTCAAAATTTCAAATTAGGCAATTGCAAGTAGAAATAGACTAATAATGTAGAGACAAAAATATGTGCAAAGGTTCTCTAAGAAACCTGTATCAGGAAAAGGATGCCCAAGGGCATTTGATTCCCTAACAAGGGTTTAAAAAACTAAAAAATTGATTGTGTATGTTGTTGTTTGATGTTGCCATCTCACATTGCAAATAGGCTAAATAGTCCATATTTTTCCAAATTTTTCTCTATTTAAGATAAGATAATACAAAATAAAAGTGTTCAACAAAGGTGAAAATACTTTGAAAATCTCTAAATACAAGTTTTAGATCTAAAATATAATGATTAACTAAATCTAAGATGCCACAACCTGAAAATGATGATTTTTGATACACTTTTGAAATCAAGTTGTAGACATCTGAATTTGACCACTCTCGTATGGTCAAATTCATCCCTTTTATTTGTCTATTTTATTCCCCCCATTGATATTAATTAAATGATTTATTTAATTAATATTCCCTTTTTTCCTCAGGTTCCTAAGGTATATAATTTAATAGTTAAATACTTTACCTTTTACCCCTTCCTTTGTAAATTAAATAAATACATCAATTTATTTAATTTAGTCATTTGGCCTTTTGAATTTAAATCAATTTTAAATTCACCTTTTTCTATCTCCTTGTCCCATACTCCATAATCTCCCTTTTAATTTGGATTAGTTTAATTGATCCATGATTAGGATGTGCACACCTTTAATCAGGATTAATGTCACATCCTCCATAACTTGCAACTTGCTCTTAACCCTTCATTAGCCTCCTTAATCACCTGTTTGCACAACCTCTTCATTAATGCTTTCTTCATTTAGACAGGAAAACCTCTTCCCCATGTGAATTAAAAATTCACATTTATTCTTCCAAGGGTTTTCTCTTCCCCATGTGGATTATTGAGGAATTTTAAATTCCTCATGTGTCACATCTCTCACATGGGGACAATGATCTCCTTTATGAGAAGATCTTGTCCCAATCCCAAGGTGCTAATACATCTAAGCTCTCCTCTTCCACTACATGTGAGCCTAGGGACCAGCTGAAAACATCTAGCATCTTCTTCCTTTAGTAGGACCTGCTTGGGGATTTCATCACCCCAAGGGACGATCCCAACCATGTGTTACTGATAGGGTATATAAAGGGGGAAAGCCAAAGCTGTACCCCAATCGAGTCACATCGTGTCTGGTAGAGCATCGAAGCTAGTAATACCTAGATAAGACATGAAGAGTTGGTCCAAGTTTCTAGTACCTTGCCGGGGTTCCCAACTCATGCTTGTGATGGGTTGGTGTTCACAGTTGTGCCCCATGTATCGTACATATATCAGGGACTCATGAGATAGCTTTGTTCAACCTAGATAGAGACTCATGTTTTAGTCATGGCTTGGTATAGTGTAGGGGATGTGCATTGTACCCCAAATTTACTCACCACGTACTCCCTTGGGTTGAGATAGAAATACTCATGGTGGACTATGTTAGTCCTCGAGTTAGAGTGTGAAGGTGAGCCTATGGTGTCTGTTCATGACCCTATGCCACTAGAACACTAGCTATCCACCTTTGCAAGAAAGGGTGATCCAGTGAACCACCCTGCTATCACAGAGTATTAACCTGGGGTTGTCTTCTCAAGGTGGTTGGCCTACATCAAGTTTGTAATCCCATATCACTAATTCTAGATTTGTGTTGCTTGGCATGTCTCCTTTGTGTGATACCAGTGCATGTATTTTCAGTTGAGTCAACATTGCCTTCTATCTGTTGTTTGCTTTGATTTTGTCCCTTGCCACAATTAGTTGTTCCTTATCCAGTCTAGTCTAGGTCAGTTGTATTGGGAAAATTTTCCTATGGGTCACTTTTTGGGTGATCTTATTTTCACCCATTCCCCAAAATAGGTGAGTTTATTTAGCTCTTAGGTGAATCTGTCGGTCATTTTCTGTCAAATTTACCCATTTTTTGAGAATAGGCGAATTTTATTCCGTCCTAGGAAAACCTAGTGTCTACAGGGGCGATCCTGTTTTTGGTCTGAGTCGTTCCATTAGTTGTTTGTTGTTGAATTTTCTCATTTTCCAAAAATAGGAGAATCTACCCTTGTCAGGGGTGAACTCGCTCTGAGTGTACCCTTGTCAGGGGTGAACTCACTCTGAGTGTAAGTCCATTTGTCATCTATTTGTCCATAAAATTCACCCATTTTCTGTAGACAGGAAAATTTTCTATCATCTTGGGCAAATTTAGCTCCTAAACGAGCAAATTTTCCTCCCTGTCTGAGTCTCTGTCTATCTATTTCACAATTTAGGTGAGTTCGTTTGTTGAACATGTAATCCTATTTTTGGGCGAATCCATTCTCTATCCATACTGTTCAAAAAATAGGTGAAATTGTCACCCTGTTAGGTGAGTTTACAAATCAAGTCCACCTGTTTAGACCTAGTTTGGGAAAATCTATCACAATTTTGAGTGAATCTATTGGTTGTTTAGGTGAATTTGTCACTATTTTGGGTGAATTTGCTCCCTATTTGGGTGAATATGCTTCCTGGTTAGGAAAATCTATCACTGGTTTAGGTGAATCTATCACAGTTTTGGGAAAATCTGCTAGCTATTTAGGTGAATTTGCTGACAGTTTGGGCGAGCATGCTTCTAGATAGGTGAATTTGACTTTCATCTTCACATGTTTCTTTAATATCTCCAAGTTTAGGAGAAATTGACTTCACAAAAAGGCAAATTTGATTAGCAAATTCGCTTGTTTCTTGAGTGCTTTGAGTTTTGGGTGAGTTTGATCTCCCTAGATAGGCGAATTCACTGGAAATAGGGGTGATTTTTCTCACTTTGAATAGGAAAAGTTGTCACATAAACAAGCGAAGTGTGTATATGGGTATGTGCAGGATCATGATGGGCCAAAAAGTGGCAATATGATGGGTATGTGTAGGGTATGTGGCTGACAACTTTTTTTTAACCCAAAATTGATGAAATGAAAAGGGTTTTTAAAGGAGATTCTTAGCTTTCCACCAATATAAATTATTATTTACTTTGAATTTAATAAATAATTATTATTCATTTTCTATTTGAATTACGACTAAATTCCTCATTGATAGGCTAATTGAAAACAATCTATAGCTTTCAAACGGTGTCACATTTTTTGAATTTGAAACATGTGTCACATTCAATGCTTCACATAGTATAGGATTAAAATATAAAAAAATGAATTTTATGAATGTTTGACCAAGTTAAGATGGTCAGACATATGAGTTTTTATATTTTTTAAAAGTTGTAATAAAAAATTCATAATTAATTATTTACATGGAAAAAAAATTACAAAAAAATATGCATCACATCGGGACATGAGTCCTCTACTTATATCTAAAATCATATAAAAAAATAGTTAGGGTGGTCAGACAGACACGTACTTCTTATTTTTTCCCTGAAATTTAAGTACTACTGCATTGAAATTTCAAATTTTCACTCAAAAAGATTTAAACCTAGTAGTTTAGAAACTACATTCAATTTTCTATAGATTCTATTGTTACATATTTTTGAAATAATATAGATAACTTTCTCAATTTTTTACGTCAAGTTGCCTAACTCTGATTTTTCTAAATTTTTTGCCACTTAAGGGTATGTATTTTCCATGATGATCCTGTACATACCCATACATAGAGGCATATATGTTTCTCATACAAAATCTAGAGAGTTAATTTGTTGGGCCTTTAAAAGCTTGTTGTTTTCCAAGGCCTTTGCCATGATCAACATTTTTTTATCATCTTTCGTTCACATGTAATCACCAAGTTAGTTCATCTGAATTTTCCAAAAGTCACTTGTTCATCATCTCAATCATATAGACACATCTTAAAATGTCTCTTGGTTGTATTTCAATCATTGTTTTATCAATCTAAATCCCCTAAACTTTGCTTTATAGATTATTATCCAAATTGGCTTAGGTGTCTCAATCTGATCGTCATTATCCGCATTGCTTGGGATTATCATCCATCCCGAGCCAATTTTCATCTTTGGCCCAATCAATTCACTTCCATCTTGAGGTGGATTTGGTGTCATAATCATCCACTAGTCCTCTAATTTTATCAATTAGCACCTTAAGTCATCGAACATGATTTATGAACTTGGTTTAGAATCCCTTTTCATTATCCTATCTAATCCATCATCTAATCCTTTCTACCTTGCTCATAAAAGGAGTCAAACTGCCACTTGACTTTGACATGTCAAAGTAGTATGCCAACACCCAGTTTCTTCCATCACCTCTAGATCCCCAAAATTCACAAAATGTTCTAGTAAATTCATACATCCTCGAGGGTCCACCTATAGACAATTTGTATCAACCCAGGTTTGGCAATGTTGTATTTTATCAAACCAAAAATGCTCCTATCATTTCATTCCCAGGAGCACAACTTGATCCACATGACCCCCTTGCTTATGGTATGTTGTAGAATATTTCACCTCCACCACCTACCATGTCTAATCAACAAGGTCCAACCCCCATGCCATCTGCACCACCACTCCCACCTAATCAGCCAGGTCAACCACCCATCAAAACTGGGGGCACCCCTTTCCTTGCATTGATGCCTCCTCTGGGATCCAAACCTATTGCTAACTTAGCACTGCCACCTTTCACATCTCAATAGCCACCCCAAGACAACATCCCTATGTTACAACAGCTTCCTGTTAAACCCCAACAATCAACTACATTACAAGCACCACCACAAAACATTGTTGTCCCCTCACAAGCACCACCACAACATACTGCTACCACTGCTATCCCATCTCAACCACATCATCAACAAAATTCACTAGAAAATTTTCTAGTTCTGCAACATCATACTACCATTCCTACGCAACCCCCACATTAGGTACGCAGGTTACAATGCAACCTCAACAACCACCGCAAGGTGCCTCTATGCCGATCCCTCAACAATAGCATATCCCATCTGACCCTCTCTTTCAACAACCATCTCATCAACAAAAACCACCCTAGCATGCTCAAGTTCCCACACAAATGAAACACACTCTTCTTATGTAGAACCTTTATCATCCATCAAGCACCTATGCCATTTATACTACCCTATCATATCCCAATCCTAATCCGGTTCCCTATAGGCCTCTGCATTCTCAACAATCACCTTACACCAACCCTCAACAATCACACTCCAATCCTTAGTATCAAATATCCAATCCACAACCACCACCATATGCTACCTAATAGCCAAATACCACTTAAAATTTCCAATCCAACTCGTATTACACCCAACAATAACCACAGTACCAACAGGGTGTTCCCTCAGCTCTTATTATCAACAATTGTCATCATATCAACAAGGAACTTCCACATCGTCATACTACCAATTAGGGTGTGCCCTCCACTTCATATTATCAATAGCAACCACCCTATCAACAAGTAGCCTCCACTTCCTACTATCAAAATCCATCATCTTCCTACCCACCTTACGCCAATCAGCAACCACAATCTACCTATACTAATCAATACCAGCAAATGCCTCCATATACACCTCCACCAACTTATGATCAAACCACTTCCACCCCATCTTCATCGTATCAACAATATCCTCCCTAAAATCAATCCAATCCGCCCAATGCGACTCCACCAACACCTACCAATAAAGAATGGGAAGAAGTCAAAGCTGCATTAAAAGACTTGCAAGCAAGGACTAGCAAACAATCCTTCAAGTTTGAAGATATTTTCCCCTATCCATTTGATCCTGCAATCTCATTAGTTCCTTTCCTGAAGCATTTCGAGATGCCAAAATTTGATAAATACAAAGGAATGAAAGACCCCAAGGCTCATCTTCAAGAGTTTTATTCCCATTGTTAAGAAGTTTTACACAATGACAATTGCCTCCTGCGATTATTTCTAAGGAGTTTACAAGGGATAGCTCTTGAGTGGTTTATGGGTCTCAAGAAGGGATCCATCAAGTACTTTGCAGATCTTTCAGAAAAGTTTGTCTCCCACTTCTCCTTTAATTTGGAGAAAGATGTTGATACTTTGGATCTCCTAAAAGAGAAGCAGCATGAGGGAGAAACTTTTGTAGGCTACCTTCAAAGGTGGTGAGCTTTAGCTGGTCGGATGAAATCCCAACTTAGAGAAAATACATGGTCACCCTTTTCATTAAAAACTCTCATCCAAATATGACACCTAATTTTAGGCTTCACTGTGTCACAATCTTTGTTGAGCTAGTAGAGAAGGCTCCCATTCTTGATAGAGAACTTATTTCCAAAGGGTTAGTCAATATTTTTAATTCTAATAAAGAAAAGTTGTTTGGGGATAAACCTCACTACTGGAACAAAAATAGGAATGTTGTCAATGATGGTGTCACCAACACCAAACATGTCCAAGTAGCTAATGCTTCCTAGAAGCCACAATATGCCACTCCTCAACAATCAATTGCCAAAACTATATCAGTGCCATATGGGGCACCTCGTCCTCCTCAACAACCCAATCAGAATAATCAAGGGAATAACAAATGTCAATTCACTCAACTAGGAGAAACCTTAATTGTCGTGTTCAATAGGCTTCCTCAAGCTAATTACTAATCATGTATCTTATGACCAAGCCTCTTGATGAATCCAAACCTGAACCAGACTGGTACAAATAAAATGAGTATTGTGATTTCCATAAGATCAAAGGGAATTCATTAAATAAATGTCATTGTTTGAAAACATACATCGAGGATCTCATAGATCAGGGCGATAAACATGTGGATGCCAACTAGGCTTCCTCGTCTAATGCTCAACTTCAGATATACCAAAATACTTTCCCTAAGCATAACCAAGGAGCTAGCACATCAAATACCAACCCCAGGTCTAGTAACAATAACAATTAGGGAAACAACACAAACAACATTAGTTACAAAAATGTGCTATTTAATTATGATGGTATCATCATGCACATTGAGCAAGCAAAACCACGTGTGTCTATGGTACATGAAAAAGGAAAAGATCCGCAGTGTGCTATTGTGACCCATCACACCCACATCATATTCCTTGGATCCTCTACTTCAACTCAACCACCTCTTGTAATCTCCCAATACAACATTCTTGATCATTTAGAAAAGACCCCTACCTAGATATACATCTTGGATTTACTCAAGTATTCTCCTGTGCACCAAGAAATATTAACCAAGGCTTTACAAGATACTCACGTTCCCAATGACATACACAATTCCAAGAATTGGTAAGGCACCTCTCGACCACATATCAGCTAGGATTTAGTCAAAACAAAATGCCTTGTATTGATTCAAACCATAATCACCCTCTCCATATTGATGTCCTCGTGGCCTGTCACAAAATTGTTGGTGTAATTAATTATTAATTACACTTTGCATAAGTTTACTTAGGCTTTATTTAATCCCTAAGTTATAGGTTCTCATCCTTATCTTATTGAGCGATCTTGTTGCTCAAGATAAGATTAGGGTTATGCATCTTTGCTTTTATAAAGCAAATCATTATCATGTAATCATGAATTCCTGAATAATATTATGTTGCACATCCTTTTGCAACCTCTCTGCTTTTTCTATTTTTCTCTTCTATGGAAGGATATTCTAGTTTGCAAATCTGATCTTGGTTTCTAACATGGTATCAGAGCCTTGATTTGCAGCCCCTTCTTAGATTTCTGGAGAGATTCATTGCAGAGTTATTCAGGATTCCTAGAGGGTTTCATACCTTGAGTTTGTCTCTCTATTGGGGTGCTCTTGCATGGTTACTTTCGGCGCATGTTAGAGGAAATTTGAGCTCATATTCGAGTTTAGGGCTGTTGAAAAAGTCAAGATCAACTTTTGTTTTGCCTGAATCCGACATTTTATGCTAGAGTTATGAGGGTTTGAAGATTTTCTAGATTTGGGAGTTGCGAAGCTTCTAGTACATTTTCAGGAAAATAAGACCTCGCCATCAAATCCAGAGCATTCGAGAGATGAAAATGACATATAACTCGCCTATATTCAGTGTCAACTATTCGTGAGGCAATTTTTTTACCCAGTAGGTCGTATGGCCCGCCAAGTATAGGGTATGATTTGCAGAATAAAAAAGTTCAATTTTTTTTTTTGCATTATATTATTCATCAGGCAAATATTGTGCAAATATTTTTTTCTATGGGGGTTTAATAATTATTTGGTGGCATTTGAATTTATTTGGGGGTTTATTTTTGCATGCTGCATTTTCTTGTACTATCGTACCTTTGTGTGCAACATTGTCGGTCCCCATCGACTGTACCGTACCCTTCGGCTGACATCCTTATTTTCTTCGGTGAAGTCCCCACCGGTTTCTACTGCCGACCTATCCACTGGTGTCGGCTATCTCTTGCCTCCAGCCCCTCTTGGTCCCCGCTGCTTGAGCGTCCGTTCTATTACCGACTGGGGGCTCTGCCCATAGGGTGGCTCCACTGGCTCTCAGCCCCACCTCCACCACTAGTGGCAGGCTCTTTTTTTGCCCCGCTGAAGGACGAGGTCACATGGGGGACCTCCATCCAAGTCAAAAGGTGCTAAAGTTTTGCACCCATTTAGCCTATGAAAACCCTGATTTGCCCCCATACAACTATTTTTTTCATTTCATCATACCTTTTGATCCCAGAGGTGAATTTTTTGAAACGAGATATCACCAGAAAGCTGGCGAGCCCAATTTTTTGATGGTATAGTTTTTTTCAGATATATTTTTGTTTGATGGGATTTTTTTCCTATTGAAGTCAGATGTTTAGATTTCGCTTCGGAGGGCATATCTTTTGACTCGATGATCCTTTTTTCATCATTTTCACGACATCAGAAAGCTAATTCTGTCCTCTACAAAGATCTAACATCAATTTCTATTTTCTATTTATGCATGTTTGTATGCTCTCCTTTTACAATCATTGGGTTATTGTAATAAATGAACTGAGATAAAGTTCCATTAGGGGGGTTTCTTGCATAATAAATCTGACTAGAGTGTAGTTTTCACTTTGATCTCCATATCCATCTTGATTTAATGATAGCTCGCATGGGTTATTTGGTTTCCTAGTTTCTTTTGGGCACATCTTGCTATTGCTTGACACATATCAGATTTATCAGTTCACACTTTAGATTGAGAGCCTATGGTTAATGATCCGCATTGGATCCATCTTAGTTTAAGGTCCATGTTTTTATGGTTAATGTTTGAGAGTCTTCATGGTACTCCTTCCCATGGAAGAGTTTCAATCACAGTTTGGCATCGGCATCGAGATACACGATTTCCAAATTCTCTCATCATCTCATCTACTATTGCTCCACAGATTCTAGGGTTGTTCCAGTTTGTGAGTTTTTGAATGTTCCATGGCATCGGGTTTGTTGTCACATTATCATGATTCCAGTTTTGGTTTTAGTTGTAGATAGAAGTATATTTCCTTGCTTGTCAGATTGCAGTTCTAGTGTTACTCCATAATGTTCTTCTAGTGCTTCTTTGCAGCAGTCATCTCATTGTAGGGGGTTTTTTTCCCACTGGGTTTTCCTTCTCTACCTCATTATTGCATTTGTAAATGAGTACCTGATCAAGACTTATTGTCGGGACTCATCTTTGCATTATAATCTGCTTCTCCCTAAGTTGTACTTATCGGGGGGTGTTGGTGTAATTAATTATTAATTACACTTTGCATAAGTTTACTTAGGCTTTATTTAATTCCTAAGTTATAGGTTTTTATCCTAATCTTATTGAGCTATCTTGTTGCTCAAGATAAGATTAGGGTTATGCATCTTTTCTTTTATAAAGAAAATCATTATCATGTAATTATGAATTCCTAAATAATATTATGTTGCACATCCTTTGCAACCTCTCTACTTTTTTTGTTTTTCTTTTTTGTGGAAGGATATTCTAGTTTGCAAATCTGATCATGGAATGATATTATGCTTTACAAGATACTCATGTTCCCAATGACATACACAATTCCAAGCATTGGTAAGACACCTCTCGAACACATATCAGCTAGGATTTAGTCAGAACGACATGCCTTGTATTGATTCAAACCATAATCACCCTCTCCATATTGATGTCCCTGTGGCCTGTCATAAAGTAAAAAGAGTTTTGGTAGATAATGGCTCTTCCCTAAATATTTGCACACTAAAGTTCATAAAACAAGTGGGATACACCCATGCTGACTTAAATAATCAGGTCATCACTATCAAGGCATATGATAATGCAGAGCATGATTCTGAGGGGACAATTGTCCTTCCAATTCAAGTTGGGCCAGTCATGCAGTACACTACCTATCATTTTCTTGATGTGGACCTTCCTTACAACCTTCTCCTTGGTCATCCATGGATCCATGCCATGCAAGTTGTTCCTTCTTTTCATCCCCCACCGTGGTGGTGCAAGAGCACCCAATACACACATTTTCAAAATTAAAGATCAAGGAAGACATTAGGAAATAGGGGGTATTTGGGTCATTTAATGATTTAATAAGGAATTTGAGCCCATTAATGATGTAATTATGGGTCTTTGATGTTATTTAGTTCAAAAAATGCAAAAGGTTGCATAAAAATGTACTTATTGTCAAAAAATTGTTAAAAGTGCAAAACTAGGCAATTAGGGGTCTAATTGGTAAAAAGTTGGTTTCCAATGTCCAACTAATTAAAATTACAGTTGGAGGATGTTTTTAAGGGTGGTTATATGTTAAATAAGCCTCTCATGGTCAAGGCATGGTTTTTGAATCATTTTTTTTTGAAGTTCTAATGAAAAAAAGTTGCTTTCTATAAATTTTTGTGTGTAAATTTGCTGCTAAAACATGTGGTACGAGCTTTGTATGACCTGTACAGGCTCAACCATATTATGGTTGGAAAGAGGAGAGTGTTAGATTTCATTTTAAAGTGGTTTGGTGAATTTTCATTGAGTTTAGAGGGTTTTATTATCATTTTATTAAAACTGCCTGTGCACAACCATTAGAGGGTTTGAAAGTCTAAAATATAGTTTTTGACCATTCTACCCATTGTATTCCATTGTAACTTAGTGGAATGGTCTAATATGATGTAAATTAGATGTATTAATTTATTTTAAATTATAATAAGGCATTATTGTGGTGAATGTGTGATGCCCTAGGGCTGAAAATGCATTTTTCCCTTGAAAAGTGATGGTTTCAAAGTGCTTTCAATGAATTATTAATGGAGTTGAGATTGTAAGCATTGAAAATGTCAACACAGACCCTATGGAAGTTGTTTGGACCATTTATTTGTTTATTCAAGTCTAGGAATGAAGATTTTGGCAAAACCCTTGTTTTTGCATTAGAAAAGGAGGTTTTTTGAGTTGGGGGTGTTTATGGTCGTACAGATGCAAAGAAATTGTGTATTCTATCATTTTGAGCCATTTAATTTGCTACCCCAAGGTTTCAAGATGATTGGATAAGTTTGAAGGTACTTCCTTTGTTAAATTGACCTATTTTCATTATTTTTCTTATGGTGAGTGTATTGGAAGTCTAAACTGGTCCAAAGGAGTTATATCTGATCTTGAAGTATGTTGTGTAAGTCGTTAATGGGTGTCTAAATCTATTATTTATTTGGAAAGTCTTTTGGGAAAGTCAGGTGAAAAGTCCCTTGAAGCTGTTTGGCAGTGTTATGGAAAGAATGCATCTAACAAGTGAATTTGTGAAGTTCTTTTGATTTGATTTGAAATTTGGGTTGACCATCTGTTATTTGTCATTTCAAGTTGATTTCCACCTTGTGTCTACATCAAAGTGGTATCAGAGCGAGGTAGTAGATGTCTTGAAGTTTGAAGGAGGAGCATTTGAAGATTCAAGAGACCATGGCCATCAGAAGGTTGGATGAGAAAGAAGAAAAAATGAGGCATGCTATCTTCCAAACCAGATGCAAGTGCAGAGGTAAGATATGTAAGGTACTATTTGATTCAGGTTCATTAGATAATGTTGTCTCAGAGGAAATGGTTGAAAAATTTCATTTGACAAGGCTAAAACATGAATCAACTTACAAGGCATATTGGCTAAATAGTAATCAACATGTTGTGGTTCAAGAGCAACATTTTGTAGATTTTCAGATTGGTCCTTATAATGATGTTGTATTATGTGATATAATGCCTATAAGATATTTTCATATGATACTAGGAAGGGTTTGGTTTTTTGATAGATTTGCTAAACATGATGGGAGACTAAATGTATTTGAAATTGAAAAGGATGGGAAAAGGTATATCTTGAATTGTTTGCAGGATGAAGGGACAAAAAGAAGGATAGGCATGTGTGGAAAAAGAGAGTTGTTGGAACAAAAGGAACAAGGGTATAAGGAAGAGACAAAAAGGCATAGCATAGAAGCAATGGAGAAAGAAAGACACCATGAGGAAGCATTGAGGAAAATAGAACAGTTTGAAGCCACAAGGGAAACAAAGAAAGTGAAGGACAAAGATGAAAAGATCTTGAAAGAGTAGGGTAAGCATGAATGTTGTATTGAAGATAAGGAACATGTAAGAGTTTGTTCAAAGAGGAATGATAGCATTCTAGTTTAGGCCACCATGAATAATGCAAAGGTATATGGGACTGAGACAGAGTGTTGTGAAAAAGAAGATTCTTGGGACTGAGATCCTTAGGAGAAGAGATGAGGTTATGAAGAGTGAAGAAAATTTGCAAGAACACAAGCCATTTGGGCATGATGAAAACACAAGGGAAAAGGTGAGTTATCCACTACATGTGCAAGAAAGTGAAAAGAAGCAGGTATATGAAGATGTGATTGACAGACCTATGGATAAAGGGGTCTTAAAAACTGAAGTAAAGGTAAAGAATGAAGGTACCAAAGATAAAAACAAAGGAACAAGTCTTGAAAGGCTTGTAGATGATGAGAAGATTATGATAGGGATAGTTTGGTGTCCTGTGAAGTTGATTGCAGACAAAAATCAGTCTAATACTGGAAATACAGAGAGTATGGACATTATAAATACAATGGCAAAGGTGGACAGTGAGGTGAAGGTAGATGAGAGAGAATCCCAAGGGGTATGGCAAGTGATGGAGAGTAGATTGGTTGAGGTAAACCAATGTGAAAGCATGATGTTAGGAGGAGGTGAAGAATAGTTAAGTTGTGTTTCTAAAGTTAGTAGGACAAAGGTCTTTGAATAAGAAAATAGAAGGCAAAGTATGGACAGTCAAAAGGATGACTTACATAGCCCAATGATGGGGCATGAATGCAATGAGTTTAAGAGGAAATTGCAGGTTAAGAACACAGTGATGAAGGAAGAAAAAGGTCTGATGCAAGGCCTTAACAGGGATAACAAGTTTATGACTGACAAAGACATGACAGTCAGCTAGTTAGAATGGCAAGAAACAATGAAGGGAAATGTGAAAAGGACAATGCAAGAGTATGAAGAAAAGGTTGTCACCATGAAGGGTGAAGTAAATAGGATGAGTTGGTTTGTAATGAAAGAAGTTGAAGAGCAGGAAAAAGGAAGATGGATGAAGGACAATCAAATCCTAGAAGTGCAGATTCAAGTTGATAGAGCAGACATGAAGAGTTAAAGTCACAAAGCAAGCATGGAATTTCAAGAGGAGGACAAGTATAAGCCCAAGGTGAATATGAGACCATTGAAAGGAAAAAGAGGAGTATCTAATTATGTTTTTTTTGTAGGTACATAAGTTTCCAAGGGACTTGGAAGCATTTTAAGCCAGGGTGTATGGTGCAGGAGCACCCAATACACACATTTTCGAAATTAAAGATCAAGGAATACATTAGAAAATAGGGGGTTATTTGGGTCATTTAATGATTTAATAAGGAATTTGAGCCCATTAATGATGTAATTAGGGGTCTTTGATGTTATTTAGTTCAAAAAATGCAAAAGGTTGCATAAAAATGTACTTATTGTCAACAAATTGTTAAAAGTGCAAAACTAGGCAATTAGGAGTCTAATTGGTAAAAAGTTGGTTTCCAATGTCCAACTAATTAAAATTTCAGTTGGAGGATGTTTTTAAGGATGGTTAGATGTTAAATAAGCCTCTCATGGTCAAGGCATGGTTGTTGAATCATTTTTTTTGAAGTTCTAATGAAAAAAGGCTGCTTTCTGGAAATTTCTGTGTAAATTTGCTGCTAAAACATGTGGTATGACCTTTGTACGACCTGTACAGGCTCAAACCTATTATGGTTGGAAAGAGGAGAGTGTTAGATTTAATTTGAAAGTGGTTTGGTGAATTTTTATTGAGATTAGAGGGTTTTATTGTCATTTTATTAAAATTTCCTGTGCACAGCCATTACAGGGTTTGAAAGTCTAAAATGTAGTTTTTGACCATTCCACCCATTGTATGCCACTGTAAATCAGTGGAATGGTCTAATATGATGTAAATTACATGTATTAATGCATTTTATATTATAATAAGGCATTATTATGGTGAATGTGTGATGCCCTAGGGCTGAAAATGCATTTTTCCCTTGAAAAGTGATGGTTTCAAAGTGCTTTTCAATGAATTATTAATGGAGTTGAGATTGTAAGAATTGAAAATGTTAACACAGACCCTATGGAAGGTTTTTGGACCATTTATTTGTTTATTCAAGTCCGGGAATGAATATTTTGGCAAAACCCTTGTTTTTGCATTAGAAAAGGAGGTTTTTTGAGTTGGGGGTGTTTATGGTCGTACATGTGTAAAACAATTGTGGATTCTATGGTTTTGAGCCATTTAATTTGCTGCCCCAAGGTTTCAAGATGATTGGATAAGTTTGAATGGTATTTCCTTTGTTAAATTGACCTATTTTCTTTGTTTTTCCCATGGTGAGTGTATTGGAAGTCTAAAATGGTCCAAAGGAGTTATATCTGATCTTGAAGTATGTTGTGTAATTCTTTAATGGGTGTCTAAATCCATTATTTATTTGGAAAGTCTTTTGAGAAAGTTGGGTGAAAAGTCCCTTGAAGCTGTTTGGAAGTGTTATGGAAAGAATGCCTCTAACAAGTGAATTTGTGAAGTTCTTTTGATTTGATTTGAAATTTGGCTTGACCATATGTTATTTGTCATTTCAAGTTGATTTCCACCTTGGGTCTGCATCACCTGGGTTGTCCTCTCATTTTTTTTCTCTGTTTCACCCCTTTTTTTGTCTGCTTTGCCCTTTTGGGTGAATTTTCCCAATTTTGGCAAATTTTACCTTTTTGTTTTTATTTCATCCTTTCGGGTGAGTTCACCCTTTTGTCTTTTTTTTTCCCTTTGGGAAAATTTGGCTACTCATCACCTAGACAAACCCTCTTGTCCTTGCCTGAATGGGTGAGTTCGCCAGTCCAATGGGTAGACCTTCCCATCATTGCCTGACGAGCGAGTTCACCTGTCCTCATCCATCCAATGGGTGAACCCACTCATCCTCACCTCGATGAGCGTGTTTTCTCATCCAATAGGAAAACTTGCCTGTCATTCCTAGATGGGTGAATTCACCCATCTGACGGGTGACTTCGCCCATCCAACCCTACCCCACTATTTTCCTGAGTGGATTTGCTTGATTCTTGGGTGATCTGCCCCTTTTTTGCAACTTTTCCCTTTTTGGGTGATTTTCCCTCTATTGGCTGAATTTTCTCCTAAAATAGAAAAAATTTCCTTCTTGTGCTCGACACTCTAATAGGTGATTTTGCTTAAAAATTTGGGTGAAATCACATTTTCCCTACAACCCATTTTTATAATCTACCTGATTCCTGAAACCCAGTTGTTCAAATGCTTAAAAAAATTCAAAATTTAGCTAAAATCATAAAGAAGGGTTTTGGGGCTAACCTGGTAGGGCACCGCGCGCTCATGGTAGAACCGTTGCAACTCGTCACCTTGGTGGATGATCTTGTTCTCCACGAACCTCTTGTCCCCACTTTCATACCCATCAGCCATCCTCATCACATTCTTCCTCTTCTCTCTCTCTCACTCAATTGCCAAGTGTGCAAATGAGGAATAGTAATTTCTAAAATTACCATATATTACCCTTTCCCTCCTTTTTAACTTTTTTAAAGTTTTGGGTATTTTGACCCATTATTTAACTTTCTTTTTAATTGACTAATCCTCTATCTTCTGTGGGCCACCATTTGCACATCGTATGTTTGTTTTCCTCCATTAAAAATCCAATCTTCATGGTTTTTCAAGCTCTATCACATGGTACTCTCTGTTTCCTCATATCGAGAAGTCTCCTGAGGCCCCTTTTTCTTCCCTATCCACCCTCTTGAGGTGGCATACTCTATCATTCACTTTCATTAGTCTATCACGGTCACTTTCTTGCTATCTCCCTACATTTCCCACCATTTAGATAGCTTACACAACTTCTCTTGTGTAGGAGCATCGCTTTCTAGTCATTTCTGCTATCGATTCATCTGCATTTTATTTTTCTTCAAAACATTGTTATTCTAATAGTATTTTGAAGAGGGGAAAAATGTAGACATTTGAATTTGACCACTCGTGTATGGTCAAATTCATCCCCTTTATTCATCTATTTCATTCCCCCCCATCGATATTAATTAAATGATTTATTTAATTAATATTCCCTCTTTTCCTAAGGTTCCTAAGGTATTTAATTTAATAATTAAATACTTTACCTTTTACCCCTTCCTCTCTAAATTAAATAAATACATCAATTTATTTAATTTAGTCATTTGGCCTTTTGAATTTAAATCAATTTTAAATTCCCCTTTTTCTCTCTCCTTGTCCAATCCTCCATAATCTCCCTTTAATCTAGATTAGTTTAATTGATCCATGATTAGGATGTGCACACCTTTAATCAGGATTAATGTCACATCTTCCATAACTTGCAACTTGATCTTAACCCTTCATTAGCCTCCTTAATCACCTGTTTGCACAAAATTAATCATGTGATTAGGTCAACCTAATCCCCATGCCATTTATGGCATACCCCTAAGTCAACAATCATTAATGCTTTCTTCATTTACACAAGGAAGCCTCTTCTCCATGTGAATTAAAAATTCAAATTTATTCCTCCAAGGTTTTTCTCTTCCCCATATCGATTATTGAGGAATTTTAAATTCCTCATATGTCACATCTCCCACATTGGGACTAGATCTCCTTTATGAGGAGATCTTGTCCCAATCCCAAGGTAATTTTAAGTACCTCCACATCACCTCCCCCCTTTACAACTCATTGCCACATTGCAAGATGTGAGGACTTGTGAGTTCTGAACTCACCATAGCCCTCCATCTTGTCCATGGTGGCTAAATCCTAGCCCTCCATTCCTTAGAGGCCTTTTCCCTTAAAATAGAGGATTTTAACCTCTTTTTTATTCATTCACACATTCAAGCAATCAAGCCATCAAGCTCTCAAGCTTTCAAACCATCCTCAATTGTTGCAAATTTGAGTTCATTTTTGCATCCATTTTGTGCATATTCTCACATACCCACTTGCATCATTAGAATTTCCATCATCTCACCATCATTTTGCATCTAGTTTCACGTGATTTTCCATTTGAAGGAGCACACAAATGATCAAATCAACAAGGCCAATAAACCAATCGACTTGGGAAAGGTAACTCATTTGTTTTCATCTTTTCTTTGTTCAATTTTAACTAGGCCTATCTTGAGGTGTTTTTTTGTGCTTTTCTTCCTTTGCATTTTGTTCATTTTTCATTATTTTAGGTTAGAAAACATGTTGCACACACAAGAAATCCAATGCTTTAATTAGATTAAACCGGAAAGGGCCATAGAGACACAATGAGGGGTCTGAGAAGAAGAGAGGCACCAAAACAAGAAAAAAACTAAACTATAACTACCAAACCAGTAAGAACAAAAAACACAAAGCATAAAGTAAGATCGACAGGGAACTAGACTAGCTACTAGTCTCCTAGAAGCTAAACACCACTAATGACATGCCACTCCTTATAGAAGAATTGGAATTTCTTGTCAAAGGTTAGGGTACCCTTGCATGTATTTAGGATCTCCTCAATAC
This sequence comes from Sequoia sempervirens, assembly GCA_007258455.2. NCBI lineage: Eukaryota > Viridiplantae > Streptophyta > Pinopsida > Cupressales > Cupressaceae > Sequoia > Sequoia sempervirens. The sequence continues at coordinate 403,711,225 of VDFB02000017.1, read as the reverse complement.
TTGGAGTAGGGATATGCTCCTTCTTACCTTTTTCTTTGAATGTCAAACATCATGGCTAATCTCTACCATCCTTTTACTCTCACTATTACGTAGTCCTTGTTGAAAAAATTATATTGTGACCACAATGTTATTCATAGTCTCTTTAGTATAATCCATAATATCTTGGATACACTTCATCATTTTTTCTTGATTATAGTGCATAGTGGTTAATTTCCTACTACAACTTAACCTTATCTTCCTTCATCCCCACTAGCGTTTTAAGCTCATTCACCTCACTCTCCTAGTTCACCCATTTGTAAAAGGACATAGTGAGCAAGGATAAAAAATACCAATTCCCACCATCCTTGACCTCACCTTGCAAAGATATCTTCTACTTGAGTACCATAGCTTATAGAACCTAAATTCTATCCTTTACTGTGACAAGCTAGCCCAAAAACCACTTCAAAATGTCATTTTGAATGTTTATGATCTATAAAATATCATTCAATTTTTTCTATAGGTGACAACAAGAATAACCAAAATCCTTATCCAAATTGGGCTCACCAGAGGTGCCATCCAAATTGACACACAAGTTGGGTGATCTTTGAGGGATGGATGATTTAGCAGGTGAGGGGGATTTGTAAACTCTAGACACATCATCATGGATAGGGGAACCAATGGGAGAGTTTTTAGTGGTAGGTTTCTAGGACTCATCATCTGAGTTTTCAAAATTATCAAAACTAGAAATAGAAATTGGATTTGGGTTAGGGAAAGAATCATGCTTTTTGAGGTCAATAGTGGGGTCCTCGATAACAAGGGTTTTACCCCATGCCCTAGTAACTCTATGAGTGGTGGGAAGAGTCTCCTCAGGGCCACAAGAGGAAAGGGGGCCTTCTAAGGGAGTGGTTGGGTTATGAATGACCAGGGTGTTCTTTTTGAAAAAGGCTAGGGTGGGAGAAAGAGTGGCATGGTGGTAGCAAATATACAAAGTTAACCCCTAATGGATGGGGAGGGTTTTATTCTTCCCTTGAACAACCTTGATAAACTATTCCATAGAGGAGACGACCCAAAAATAAAAGTTAATTTTGACATTACATCGAAAATGATTTAACATAGGAAAGAGATGGACATGAAATAGAAGAAAGCAACCCTCCAATGTGACATACCTCATTAACACCTCTGCAATCTAGCTCCACACCTCGAGAAGGTCAACCCAGTTGAAACTATTTTGCAACATGTTAACCTTTTAACCCTCCTCCAGAAGCCTATCCATGTCTTTCTGGTAATGTCCCTGTAACCTCTGCAATTAGCGCCATATTCACATGGAATGAGTACCCACCAATGGTGGCATTACCCTTGTTCTAGGAGTTTGCAAATTTAGTATATATATGTCATGCCCCACCATACCCTCAACAAACAAGACCAGTTTACCATGTGGGAGAATACTCCATACATTATTGCAATTTTTGCACACATCATGAGAGGCAGGTTCATTCTGCACCAAATCACCACCCATATTTGCAATCAATACAACTAGTGATAGAATGTTGTAGAGATTAACGAAAGAATTAGCATGGAAATAATGTAAAATATTATGAAAAGACTAACTAGAGGAGGTGGAATGCCATAAATTCTAGATGTGTTAGTTGTCAAAAGGAACTAGCACTTGAAATCTAGCTTGAGATCAAGGGAGTTTACTTTTGCATCATCAGAAATTAAGTCACACACATGTCTCAATATAAGAGAGATATTATCCCATATTTTAATTTTAGTAGTGAAAGCTCCTAAGTTGGCAAGGCAATCTACCACTTTAATACCATTTCTATACACATGAGTAGATCTGCATCTTTCAATAGTCATCATGAGATTGTTGTTGAAAGGATAACATCTTTGAGAGACCAACAAGATTTGACCATCCTAGTAAGGAACAATATAGTATTATGTGAGTGGCCCTCAATAACCAAGTTGGAGATTTTTGCATACATGGCAAGCTGAACACCATGGTAGGCTACTGCCACTTTAAAAAAAAATAGGTTTGAACTCCAAAATTAACTACATAATCCAATATCATTTTCTAGCTATGGTCTCTAATGACACCAACCACACTCACCTAACCCAATTTTCCTTTGGGTGAGTACTCAAAGTTAAGCTTTAGCTAACTAGGCTTGAGGGACTAAGGAGTATTGATCCAATCTAGAGGGATATGAGAGCAAGATCATTGGGGGCCTTAGAAATATTTCAAAAGGAGGAAATAGAGAATTCCAAGTAGGATTTCTTATAGGTTTGCAACAGGTCAAAATGAGATTCTCAGTAATTTGACTCGTCACCTCATTGGCTAAGACCAGTCACATGGTTTTCTTCTCTAAAAGTATTATTTTTATGTTCTTTACAAAGCACCCATTGAGTGAATAAAATGGATTACCACCAAAGCTCAATAAGCACGAGGTGAGACATTGACAAGAGCCAACCATTAAGAACCAATTTAATATCCTTGTGCCAAACCCAACTAACTTTGAAAGAGATTGAATCTTTTGATGAACCTACCAAGAATAAGAATAGTGGAAAAGAAGGTGGGAAGTAGATTCAATTTTATATTCACATAGGAAACATCTATTTCCAAGATGATGACCCCTCAATAGTAATTTATCTAGTGTTAGAATACACTTGCGGAAAGTATTCCACCTAAGAAACTTAACTTTGGGAAAATAATTGTTCCTCCAAATCTTCATCCAACTAAACTAAGGGACCCATTGACTAGATAAGATGTTATATCTAGATTTAACAAAGTAGTCACCAACCTTCAAGTCCAACAAGACCAAAGAGTCAAGTATAATGGAATTAAAGATCTTGTAATTCTCAATAGCTTTGAAGATTTTCATAGTCTAGCATAAAAAAAAGAAACACTTTTTCATGGTTAGTTTGGGAATAATTAACTAATGATAAACATACTTAATTGTGACTTATTTAGGGTATTGTAAAGTGTTCTCTTATACTTTCACACTAATCTAGGGATTTATTAATTAATTTAGGTTAATTAGAGCTTAATTAGCCCCTTTAATACAAATCCAAGCCTTATTAATCACATTTTTTGAATGATTTCTCTCGAAACTCATTAATAATATTGCATAACATTTAATTTGGAAAGGTTTGAGTGTAAGAAAACTATGCTAGGACCCATTTTTCACTTTGGGTGAATGGGTCCTCCTTACCTAGGGAACCCATTTTTGAACTTATTTATGGTGGGGTTTTAATAATTTTGAATCCTAGATCTAATGTTAGCTATTATTTGAACTTTTGGATTAAATCTTAAGATAAGTATAAATACAAGGCTAATTCACATAGTTTCATCCTAGATCTTCATAAGCAATCAAGAACATTCTAATAGCATTTCAAATATATTCAAGGGTAGATTATTGCATCAAGCATGTTGTTGAGCTTATGTTGTTGATGTAGTATTGAAGATCCATTTGCAATCATTGTTTCACATCCAATTCAAGATCAAGATCTACATTCTACATGTCCACTTCATGTTAGATTCTATATTTACATTCCAAGACATCATTCAAGGTATCATTGTTCATGTTTTATGTTCATGTTTATATTTCATTATTTCATCACAAGGTTTAATTAGATAAATAGGGATTGACTAAGGAAAACCCCTATTCCCTAACAATCAAAAATATTTTCCTCTCCCTTTATGTGTGTCTGAATATTTTTAGGTTGAGGATCAAGTGGAGAACAAGATTGAAGAAAAATTTTCAAAATTGAAAAGTTGTAAAGTTGTCATCTACATGGCGAGATCATGAAAACAAAGGTACAAAAATTTCTTCAGAATTTTGGGAGCTAGTCAACCAGGAGCTAGAAGTGCAGACATTAAAGAACAAAACCCATAAGTTAGTTTTCAAAAACCCTAATAGGGACCCATTCACCACTTTGGGTGAATGAGTCCTTAGTGACCTCAAAACAACACCTTTTTAGCAAGGTACACATTGTTTTAGCCTCTTAAAACGTCCATTATTGTTGTTATAATAGTTAGGAGTGATTTCTTATTGTTATTTATGCATGTTAGCCCTCATTATTGAGTGAAACCTTAGAAAAACATAGTGGTTTATCATCTTCTTAATTCATTTTGATAAACCCTTTTTTTTCCTTTCATTTTGGTGAACCTGACTTCTTGAACATTGTATTTATTTATTTATTTATTTTGGGAGTCTTTCTTCTCATCCTAGGTTAGATCTTACATTCATTTGCATTCATTTTCATTGAATTATATCTTATTTAGGCTTTCCTACTTTGCATTCAAATTTGAATCTCATCTAGGGTTTTAAAATTGCATTGTTTGCATTATTTAAAATATAAAAAATACAGAAAAAAGATCAGTCATCTTGTATATCATTTAGATCATATTTATTTTCATTTGAAAAAATAAATTTGCATATAAAAATAGGTCTTTTCATTCATCATTTTATCACCTTTTTAAATTATATTTCATAGTGCATTTGCAAAAATCTAAAACTAAAATTTACTATTACACACCTGAAACTAAATCTCATTGAAAAAGAGCTAAAAAATCAATAAAAAATAGCTCAAAACCCCTAATATAGGACCCATTTTCCCAAGGTGGAAAATAAGTCCCTAATCAGGTGTTGAACTGCATTTTCTGGAAACTGAAACTCCTTGAAAAAAAACTTAAAAAGTAATAGTAACAGTTCAAAAACCCTAATCTAGGACCCATTCAGCCAAGGTGGTGAATGAGTCCCTAATTAGGTGCTTATCTAAATTTTTTGGAATCTAGAATCTCTTTTTTATGCTTTTGTTTGCTACTATTACATTTTTGTTCTATTTTTCTAATTCTTTGTTTCATTAAATTAAATGAATCTGGCTTAATTTCCTTCATTTAGTGCATTGTCAAAATTCAAATTTTCATTTACAACATCTCATTTTTAGTTAATTGGATTGTGTAATCAGTAAATTACATTGTTTAGAATCTAAAAATTGCATTTCATTCTAGGTCATTGCATTTCCTCTTTTCATTTTGGGTTTTCACACTAAGTTTGTGAAATTTGTATGACCTTTACAACTTGGTGTCCTATTAGAAATACTATTGTAAGACATAGTTCAAGAATCATGTCATCATGCAATAGCTCACTCACTCTAGATCTTGGGTTTTCTAGCTCTCTTTCTGATAGTATTGATAATCAACCCTTTATAGCTCATAGTTTGCATACTTCATTTTCCATAAGTTCCACTAATATGCATGATGTCCATCTCTCACAAGAAGATATAAAAAGATTAGATGAAAACATAGAAAACTTACAAGACTATCCTTACTGAAAGCATGGACATTAGCATGATTCCTAATTTACAAAATCTAAGGAATGTGCTTAAAATAGGAAATGGAACACAAATTATCAATAGCCTTAGTTGCTTCCTAAATGAGAACTTAAACAAACAAGAGAATAATAACATCCATTCCTTGGTGAACTTTATTGAAGCTACACCTCATAATGGCTCAACTAAAAAGCCTCTTGATACTTCTTTATGACAAAATGACATACTTAAACATGCACCTGATGGTCCTCTTTATGTAGCCGCTCGAATCAATAACAAGTCTACTAATGGGATATTAATTGATCTCATATGTAGAGAGAATATGATCACTAAAGAATTCCTATTAGTGCATGAACTTTATCAAGATACATTTTATAAACCAAAAGCATGGAACAAGACACATAATGGTCCTACGATAGGCCTGCTAGATCTTCCTTTAATAGTTGGATTAAAACTATTAAATGTCTCATTCACCATCATCCCACAATTAGACCAATTTTATTTGAAGTTAGGCTACACATGGCTTTTCTCCATGAATGTTGTCCCCTCAATTGTGCATAAATGTTTAAAGTTTCCATTTGGAAATGATATATTTATTATGCATCATAGGGGTTTAATCATGTGCCTTCTGAAGGGAACATTTTATTAGATTTATTTTGGCCCAAGCCTATGGAACCTATTAAACCTTGTGAGGACTTGTTTTTCAAATCATATCAAAAGTTCAAGGGAAAGCACATAAAAAAATTATCCTTTCGAAACATGACTCAACCTATGAATGAACCACCTATCCTTGAAGAAACAATGATTAAACTCAAATCCCTTCCATACATCCAAGAGCAACCTATAATAAATCCTCCTGTAATTTCTTATAAGAGATAGTGAGATAACCAAAAAAATACCATTGTCCCTCCTATAATCAAACAATTTTACAAAGTTAAAGAGAAATGTGTTGAACAACCTCCCATTGTTTCTTTCGTTCCTCCCAAGGAAGAGAAGAAATCTATGATTGATAAACCTAGTCTTACACAAACACAAATTGATAATAGATTGAAATGAAATCAAAGTGCTAGAGAGCATGGGCATAGACATCATGTTATTGTTGCTATGTTAAAAACTAAAAAAGACAAGAACAACATAGAAAATAAAAATTTGAACTTACCTAAAGCAATGCATGATGACCCTATACCCTCACTACAATGTAAAGAATAACCTTCGAGAGACATTGTCATTCAATCTCTTATTGTAATTAATCTAGATGATGACATATATATTACAAAGATTGATGAACAAGTGCATAATGAATAAAATACATTTTTTTCGTATTCTATGAGCTTAAATGACAAATATCCTAAAAAGAGTGTTGAAATTGGTGATTCCCTTAGTTTAACACTCGTTGTTGTCCCTTTGGCTAGTTTTTCACCTTCCATTTTTATAGACTAAGATTGGGATGCGAACGATCTACTATAGGTTGGCTCGCATGTCCTTACTAGTTTCTTTATTTATTTTCTTTTTCATGTTTCCTTATGTGATTGCATGTGTGTAATGTGAACCCCCATGATGTTTCGTTTGATGTATCTCTCTCTCTCTCTCTTTGTGGAATTCCTCTATATGTACCTATCTTCTTCTCTATGTCATAAACTCTTTATCTCTTTCATTTGTCTTCTATTTTCCTTTAGGGGATGACATAAGGCGTTGAGACATTTAGGTCTCTTAAATGTTGGCCTAAAATATTTTTCTTTATTTTGACTCTCTATGTGTCATTCTTCCAGTTCTATGAGTATTTGGGGAATGATGATAGTTATGAGCTCTATAACAACATTGTAGCAAAGACATACTAACCCTAAGTCCATAGATCCTTTATGTATTTTTTGGGGAAACCCTTCCTTCCTATTTCATGACGTAACTATATTTCATAAACATATGACTTGGAATAGGGTTTTCTGAGGAAATCTCTCATGTATTAGGAGAAAACATTGGCTACTTTAAAGAAGTTGCTCACAAAAATGGTTTTAGCAACTGCTTTAATATGTGGCCATACATTGATGAAATATTTTGATATTTTATATATTTCACAAAGTGATTTTTATTTTCTTGTGATGTTTCCTTTTATTTTTGGTGTGAATGGGATTTACTTCCTCCAAGAGTATGATATTTGTAAGCATATGATTTTTTGTGGTGGCATGATGTGAATGAGGCAACCCATAAGTGGCGATCTAATTCTTTTCACTTGTCCTCTCTTGGAGACATTAGGTGTGATGTTCCCTAAGAACATGACCTTACATGAACCAAGAAAAATCCACATTTAACAAAAACTTATAGTCATAGAATTTAAAAGCATAGCATTGTGGTGCCTTATCAAAGTTGTCAAGAGGACAAATTCAGTATGGTATCGGAGGCTAATATGATTCTCTCATTTTCCACCTCATTGGGATAACTCACCTAGTGGATAGTGTGAGATTCCACTACCCTAGAGTGAGCACACATGTTACAAACAAATAGCCTAGATGTGTTCCACATCACATTGGACCATCAAAGCTTGATCCTTTTTTGGACAAACAACCACATTCTACATTGTGTTGGAATGGTCAAAGGTTGATCCATTCTTTTTCTTTCTTTTTCTTGGTCTTTGATAGTGTATTACTATGTATCTTCGTTATTGTTGCATACTTAAGTTTCTTGAATGTCTTCTTTTTGTGGTTTTTTCATGGGGGAAAACTCTTGCTAAAGTGTGGGAAAAGTGTAGCATAAAAAATAGTAACCCTTTTCCATGCTTAGTTTGGGAATAATTAATTAATGATAAAATGTACTTAGTTATGCCTTATTTAGGGTTTTGTAAAGTGTTTTCTTAAAATTTCAAACTAAAATAGGGATTTATTAATTAATTGAGGTTAATTAGAGGTTAATTGGCCCCTTTAATTCAAATTGAAGCCTTATTAATTAGATCTTTCAAAGGATTTATCCTGACACTCATTAATAATATTACATAACATTTAATTTGGCAAGGTTTGAGTCTGAGAAAATTGTGCTAGGACCCATTCACCACTTTAGGTGAATGGGTTCTCCTTACCTAGGACACCCTTTTTTCACATTATTTTGGTGGTATTTTGTGATATTTCACCTCCCCAAAACATGGTCCTAGAAAACTATGCTAGGACCCATTCACCACTTTGGGTGAATGGGTCCTCCTTACCTAGGACACCCCTTTTTGAACTTATTTGTGGTGGGATTTTAATGATTTTAAATCCTAGGTCTGATGTCAACTTGTGTTATTTGAATTTTTTGATTAAATGTTAAGATAAGTATAAATACAAGGCTAATTCACATAGTTTCATCCTAGATCTTCATAAACAATCAAGATAACTTTCAAAAAAACATTTTAAGAGCATTTCAAAGGCATTCGAGGGAATATTATTGAAGTTTCATTGTAGAAATTGAAGGTCATATCATCATGTCAAAGGCATAGTGCACCGAGCATGTTGTTGAGATTATATTGTTGATGTGGTATTGAAGATCCATTTTCAAGCATTATTTCACATCCAATTCAAGATCAAGATCTACATTCTACATGGCCACTTCATGTTAGATTTCAAATTTACATTCCAAGACATCATTCAAGGTATCATTGTTCCTATTTCATGTTCATGTTCATATTTCATTATTTCATCACAAGGTTTAATTACCTAAATGGGGATTGACCAAGGTAAACCCCTATTCCCTAACAATCAACAAGTTTTTCTTCTCCCTTGATATGTGTTTGTAGTTTTTTAGGTTGAAGGTCAAGTGGAGAACAAGATTGAAGCAAAATTTTCAAAGTTGAAAAGTTGCAAAGTTGTCATCTACATTGCAAGAACATGAAAATGAAGCTACAAAAATTATTTTAGAATTTTGGGAGCTGGTCACCTATGAGATGGAAGTATAGACATTGAAGAAAAGAACCCAAAAGTTAGTTTTTAAAAGCCCTAATAGGGACCCATTTTCCACTTTGGGGGAATGAGTCCTCAATGACCTCAAACGATCACTTTTTCAACAAGGTACACATTATTTCAGCCTCTTAAAATGTCCCTTATTGTTGTTATAATAGTTATGAGTGATTTATGATTGCTATTTATGCATTTTAGCCTTCATAATTGAGTGAAACCTTAAAAAAAAAATAGTGGTTTATCATCTTAATTCATTTTGATAAACCCTATTTTTGTATGTTTCACACAACAGTTGGATGAAAAGGAGGATCATACCAATTGGGATCAATCTTATAGTACAAAATATCTGAGTTATGGTCCAAGTAATCTAAGACCAAAAGCCCAAATCTAGCACAAAGGTCCACTTTCACAATTGAGTAAATTGGGTGGAGACCAAGAATCTTCTTTGGAATCCATCTATCATCCCAAAATGAGATTGAGGCCCCATACTGGACCTCGCCAACAAGTACTCTGAGAAACTAAATTAATTTTTTTAAGGATTTTATTCTAGATTATTAATCCTAAGGGAATTTTCATATTGTGAAGGAGGGAGAGACCATCCCTTCCCACCAAATACTTATCTTTGAGGATAAAAATTCATTTAGCCTATTTAATAAAAAGTTTCCAAGTGATTTTATATATAAGATCCATGTTCATATGTCTATTTTTCCTCAAGTCAAGACCACCATAAAGTTTCTTGGATCAAACCATGTCCTAATTCGCCATAGGGTACTGATTTTTTTCTTTCATTCTTGACTAGAGGAACCTTCTCTAAATATACTATAACTTCTTTGACCATGAAGAGGGCATAGAAAACAAATACATTAGATACACTATCTAAATCTAAAGAGTGAACTGGAGAAAGCGCAGTTTAGCTACATTATTGAGAAGATCACCTTTCTAGGTCACAATATTTCTTTGGACCCTTTCAAGTAAGTTAGACCAAACATATTTATCCACCTTACGAACAATGAGGGTCATTCCTAGGTAAGTCAAGGAGAGGGGAATAATTTAACAATTAAGAACTTTGGATATCCTAGCTTGAAGCTAAGTGTTAACATTAAGGAAGCAAATGACACTTTTTGTAAAATTGAGACATTGGCTGGAGGCAACATCAAACATTTTTAGAACATAGATCCACCGCTTGACCTTTGCTAAAGTGGCTTCCCCTAGAAGAATTGTATCATTGATAAATTTTTGGTGGGAAATCAACCGAGACATAGAAGAGGGAGAAAAAATAGATACAATACCATTCAAAATAATTTTCTCAATGTTGTAGCCAAGAACCTCAATCATCAAGATGAAGAGATAGGGGGAAAATGGGTCTCCCTGCTGAATGCCACCAGACATAGAGAAAAACCCCTAAAAAGTGCCATTGAGATTCACATAGAACTAGGGAGAGGTAACAAAACCCTAAATAAGATTAATAATTTTACCATAGAACATGAATCTTTACAAGACATCAAACAAAAAATTATAGGACACATTGTCATAGGCCTTGGAGATATCAAGCTTAAAGGGCATACTTTCTTTTTTTATTTTTCTCATGAAATGAATAGTTTCATGGAACAACATAACGAAATCCATAATTTGACAATCCAAAACAAATTCTTTATATCCCAAGTGAATTAATTTATCTAGAGAGGGCTTAATGTGGCTGACCAACAATTTGGAGCATATTTTATAGAATTTATTAAACAGACTAATAGGATGAAAATTAGATAATCTATTGGACCCAAGATGTTTTGAAATAAGGAAAATAAAAGTGTTATTAAATTATTTGATAATATTTCTAGAGGAGAGGAATTCCTGAAGAGTAGAGATAACATCCAGACCAATGATTTCCTAATACTTCTAAAATAAGAAAGGAGGAAAACCATTAGGACCTGAGGCCTTGAAGGGGTTGAGAGAAAATACAACCTCCCTAAACTTAGCTAAATCCCCTCTTTCCATGAACAAAACATCCTATTGGGACATAGAGTGAGGGATAACATCTAGAAGATCATCAACCTAGTAATCAATCTTGGCTAAATTGAGGAGGTTATAAGAAAAAGTGAACAATAGCCCAAGCAATGTCCTCTACATAGGACATCAAAGAACCATCCTCATATATCAATTCAGAGATGGCATTACTCTTCCTATGCTTGGAGACCGTGTTCATGTCAAAGAACTTTGTATTCTTTTCCCACTCACAAAGCCATTGATTCATAGCCCTCTACTCCAAGTAAATTTATTCCTTCTTAATAATGTTGTGAAGGTCACTAAGCAACATCATTTTATTGTTAACCAATGCCACAAGGGCTCCCAATTCCATATCTTTTTGAACCTGTCTAATTTTCTCTTTAAGAGATTTCTTCTAATGAAAATTATTTCCAAAAAAACTCCTACTCCAAACATTCAAATTGTTCTTGAGAGCTTCCAGTTTGAAGGCTAGCCTAAACATAACAGATCCATAGACCTTGATACTCAACCGCTTCGAAAGGAGTTCCCTAAGTTGTGATGATAGAACCACATCAAATCAAATTTAAATGGGTACTTGGCCTTAGGGGAGGTGTGTTCAACCGAAGGAGTAGGGGGTGTGATTAGAACAAATCCTAAGGAGGGAGGACAAAGAGAGAGTCAAAGACATATCCCAATTAGAGGACACGAGAAATCTATCAAGTCTAACATGAATAAGCTTATCACCAACCTATTTGTTGGACCAGGTGAAATAATTTCCCTCAAGATCAAGATTAGACAATCCTCCCTCAAAAAGGAAGTTATTAAGATCCAACATACTATCAGTTGGATCTATAATACCACCCAACTTCTTAGAGAGAAAGAGGAGGTATTAAAATCACCCATCACCATCCAGTGGTTAAGAAGAAAAAAACTTCTACTATCCAATAAAGTGTACCAAGTATTTCTTTTGAGAACATTATTTGACACAAAAAATTGGAAAGGATATATTTGTGAAGATAATAAATTTGAGAAATGAAAATTAAGGAAGTTTTTCTCCATAGAAAAAAAATAACCCTTAAGAAAAGGTTTCAACATTGTGAATAGAACACTAGAAGCCCCCTCTACATCAACCACCAAGTAGAGGGAATTAAGCTAAATAAATTTACTAGATTTCTCAAAATCAGTAGAATTCATTTTTGTTTCTTGTAATAGTAAAATTCCAGGCCTAAACTCTTTGATAAGATCCCTAATAATATGCTTCTTATGAAGGCTATTGATCCCTTAGATGTTCCATGATAGAATCAACATTTCTTATTTATTTTGAAGCAAAATTTCTCTAATGTTTCCAGGTTCCCATTAGCGATATCTCTAGTTGTATTATTTTGTATGGTAGATTTAGTAGATTTCCTATCAACCTTAGAAATGGCCCCAAAATTCACTAACTTCCTTAGACCACCCTATTTAGGAAAGCTTAGCTAACCATCTAGCATCAGGGTGGACACCCCCTTTGGTGAAGCCATTAACACCATTGGGTTGGGAATTGGAGGATCCACACAAGGAATAACCAAAACTGAGGAAGAAACCACAAGGGAAAAAACCTCCACCTCTGCATGCTCGAACAAAGGCTTCATGATTATCAGAGGGTAGGTCACCCATTGGAAATCCTATGGTAAGCCTGGGTTAGAGACCAATAGAGAGGATTCAATAGGGATACACTGATCAATAATTAGCGATAGAGAGAAAAGCAGAGAGAGGGGATCCTGAATGGGAAGGGTAGGCTCCAAGGGTGTAGGCATGATGGAGGAGGAAATAGGAAAATAGGGAGTCTCTAAGAGGCTAACCTCACCACTCAAAACATGAACCAAAGGGGTTGTCACATGGGCAATAAGTGAGGCCAACACAACCAAAAATTTTGGAGGAAAAGGAAAAGAATTCCTGCATTCAAGCTGAGAGGAGCAAGGAACCACCATCTTGCTTTTTCCATAAGGGTGGAAACCATATGCATTATTTTAGGATAGGCATTGTAGAGATAGCCAATATAAGAACAAAGTTGACAAAACAAAGTAGATTTTTCATAGTCAATGGATTAAGACCACTTGCCAAGCCAAGACTCCAAAATGACCAAGGTGGACAAAGCTTTGTTCAGTTCAATATTGATATAGAAAGAAGAGAACACCAACCTAGACTATTCCTTCATAACATAGTTCAGATAGAGAAAGTTTCCAAAAGATTTGGAAACACTAGCAATAATCTCCTAATCCTAAAATTCCATGGGGAGTCCTAGAAGTCAAACCCAGGTAGGAAGCACAAAAACCAAGTGAGCAGAAGGATTGAAGCCCAAGAGCCATTTGCACAAAGCAAGACTCTTCCTGCTAAATATCATGACCCCTAGTCAACACAACCACACATTTCTCTTGAAGAGTGAAGTTGAAGCATAAAAGGTCCTTTGGGAGAGCTGAAATAGAAAATGAGCTATTGACACACCAATGTGAGGAATCCTATTTGCTAATAAATTCCATGTTATGATGCCTCCCTACAAATCTATTGATAAGAGAGTTTTCCATTTTATCCAAAGAATAATCAATGGAAGGATCCAAAACCTTAATTGTGGTACCCTTCTTAGAATGCAGAATCTGTACCCCAACACTAGTAGACCAATACTTTTTGGAGCCCACAAAAAGAGCTTTCTAGTTTGGTAGTGAAAGTACCTTTTGAGAAATATGGGAAGGGATAGGTGGTGATCCATAGTGCCCATGACTGCCATTAGGAGACACACCCTACCTGATAGGACCACTAGAAATTCCAAAAAAATATCACACTAGAGGACATGAACCATGAGATTCCCACCCAACACCATCATCTTGTGCTCTTCTCATTTCAAAACTTTTTATTAACTCCTAATGTTTCAATCAATGCAATATTTTCCAATTTAAGAAAATGTGATTCAAATGTAAATATACAACAATAAAGGATTATTTTGAATGAAATATTTAGATCTTAATCATGCAATAATTGACTTGTTCTAAGATGCAAAATTCTAAAAATGATGATTTGATGAAAAATTGTAGCAAATAGATTTTTTTCACTTTTTAGGCTTAAATGAAAGATGAAATTGAAATACAATAAATAATTTTAAACAATAACCACCTAATGAATGTAAATTAGATCTAAATATTATTGAAACAAACCCTAATTTTACTTATGTTGCAATATGTTATACAATTTTTTTGTCTTTTTATGCTTTTATGCTGTAAAGATAAAACCCTAAATGAAAGATGCAAAGCAATGCAATGAATCAAAAAGTTATGATGTAAAATGCCAAGTTCATAAAAATGAACATAAAAAAGAGATCTTAGGTCCTAAATGCAAAGAACATAGGTGTGAACACTGGAAATGGGTGCACAACTTCCTTGTTCACACAAAAGGGGAAGAGAACAAGGATTCGATTTTGTAATGCTCACATTCAAGGATATGCTAGAGATCTCAACCCAATTAAGGATGTGAGAGATTTAACTATAAGATATCCTTGGAGATGAATGAGACAATAAATGGGTTCACCACCATGTCTAAACTTCAAAAATGCAAGATGTTTGAAAACACAGTGTGATATGCAGCAAGGCCTAGAAATGCAAGGAGACTATAACAAAAACTTATGAAATTGAAAGTGTGCACTTAGAGACTGGAGAGAGATGAGAAGGGGCTCTAGAATCCTAGAAAATTCATTGTTGGTACCAACTAGGACTCATGCACCAAGCTGGGCGACTTAGTCCAATTTTGAGAAAACTATGTTGAAATGGGTTTTAGGCAAAAGGGTACTCAAATATGCAAACTTCTTGTTTAGGCCTGGGTAGTGGGACTCATTCACTAGTAGTGGAGAATAAATCCACCTTTGGAGTTCTAGGAATTCAAAACAAGAAACTGTGGCCTTTAGTTTGCTCTTCTGCTCCTAATACATATTAGGTTCGAAACTACATAATTCAATTTGTAGGTCTTCTCCAAGATTATCTTAGGACTTTGAAAACTTTGAATGGCTTTGAAAACTTGATGGAAAATTTCCAATATTTCTTTTTGAAAAATATACAACCTCAACCTACAAATCAAATGCAAAGAGAGGGAAAAATTGTTGTGGGGTTAGTGAATAGGGGTTTGCCTTGGTCAAACCCCTTGTTGGTAATTAAACTCTTGAAATGAAATAAAATAGAATGGAGAATGATGAATGAACAAGTAATGATGCGACAACTCACCAAACCCTTCAAGTAGAATGTTGTAAACATGTGAGTAATGGCGCCTAAGTGCTTGAAGCTCTTGTAAACAAATTGTTTTAATGTTAGGTCACTTGATTGCTTGTTAGATTGATTGGGGGGTGAAAGAACCTTATATTTATACACAAATATGCAATAATTCCAAAAAATACATCACAGGCTGACCTTAGATCTTAGAAAATAAAAACCTACCTAAAATTTGAATTAATTTTTAATTTTATGCCAAAGGGGACTCATTTTCCACTCTGGGCGAATGGGTCCCACCTAAGGCATTTGAGGTGGGTTTTAGGATTTAAGTGTTTTAAATTATGTTTATTGGGATTATTTTAAAAAATACACATAAGTAAGGCCTGCAAATGTAAAATAGGGCCAATTGAAGCATAATAAGGTCCAATTATTAATGACAAACCTAGAAAAGTGTGAAAGTTTGTTACAACATTTTACAACACTTTGAAATAAGGTTTGGTAAATGATGAAAATGGGTTATTTAGGTGAAATATATTAACAAGAACTTAGAAAAGAGTGAATATGTGTTACAAAACTTTACAACACTTAAGTAAGGTACCGTTTGAGTTCTTTTTATGTCACAAGGTCCCAAGACCTAATGTGAAATGTTACCCACATCACAACATTAAATCAAAGCACAATTAAGCCAAAATCACAAGGAGGGCCTAAATGAGACAAAAAAGTAGAAGGGTTACTTTTTCGATGTCCATATGTAGCCCCCACTTTAGTGAGAGGATGAACCTACTTTAGACTTACACTAAAGTAGACCAACATGCATCAAGAGGGGTTCCTATGAACCAATGCTAGCAAGAAGGGACAAGAATGATCAAGAGGGGTGATCAAGCCCCTAGGATCAAGATCTCCTCAGAAACCAAACATAAGCACAAGGGAACACACATGAAAATGATATCAAGAACAATGACAAGGCACACAAATATAATGCCAAATATGAAAGAGAGAAAAAGAAAAAGGGAAAGAAAGAATCAGATCAAGCTTCAATCGTTTGTCCAACATGACGTGGATCAAATCTAAGCTATTTGTAACGGAAAATGCCTACTCACTCTGAGGAAATGGAACTCATGGCTTTCCAATGGGTGAGAAGGCCTAAAAGGTGAGAAATATACACACTCACAGGTGGATATTGGGAAAGTAATGCCTCAGAATGGGCTTCTCGCTCAACCATACCAAAGTTATACCTCGTAATAACTTTAATAAGGTGCCACAAAAAGAAAAAATGGTCTTTCACACTTCACGATACAAGCAAAACTTCATATGCTTGGAGCTCATGAAAAAATGTGATGGCTCCACAGGCATGCAAGATATGTTATGCAAGGTGGCCATATAACAAGAAATGCAAAATGTAACATGCAAATAATGTTCAAAGGAGTCTTGCTTAGTTCATGTGAGATCTTTAACTTATGGAACATTGTGCCTAATGCCTCCAAGAGAGGAATGTAATATGCTAAGATAGATCATGCTCATGAAGGACATCACACCCATTGTCATCCACAAAGTGACAAATGCATCATATGAAGTAAGAAGGTTGCACGAAGAACCAAGAAAAAGGAAAAATGCAAAATAATAATGCCAATGTATGACCCCACTTTAAAGAAATTTCTAAACACCATGCTGTGAGAAAATACTTTAAAATAGAAAAATAAAAAATTCTAACAAAAAATAAGACATGAGAGCCAACTTGGAAAGCCCTACACCAAGTCATATGTTTTCGAGTAAGGCTACATAATGCAAGAGAAAAATAAAAGGAAAGGATTGCCCCCAAATGCAAACACAAAACACAAGGTATATATGGATTTGGGGTTAGTATGTTCTTTACTATAATGTTTTTAGAGAGCTTGGAACTGTCATCATCCCCCAAATACACAGAATTGGAAGAATGACACAAAGAGAGTGAAAAAAAAGAAAAACCTCTTGGGTCAACATTGAAGAGACATAGGGTGCCTCGATGACTTGCATCATCCCCAAAAGGAAACACAAGATAAATGAAAAAGAAAGGGTGAAAGAAAAAAAAAAGGCTTTTGGGTCAACATGAAGGAAACATGAATGTCTCAATGCCTTGCATCATCCCCAAAAGGAAAACACAAGAAATATACAAAGGTAAAATGAAAAGGAAAAGAAAAAGAAAAATTTTGGGTCAACATGAAGAGACATGAATGTCTCAATGCCTTATGTCATCCCCAAAAGGAAAACACAAGAAAAGGAAAAAAGATAAAAGGAAAAGAAATCCTTTTGGGTCAACATGAAGGAGAAATGATGTCTGTGCCTCGAAAAAAGAAAAAAAAAAAGGTAAAATGAAACTCGATCGATCATCCAAAAGAGAGCGTCATCAACAACGCAAAGAAAATCACATCTATCCAAGCATCCTCAGTCATCTCCTCCCAATCATGTTCATTGTATACCAAAGGTGGATAGATAGCTAAAGGGACAAGAGCAAGTAACGAACTAGGAGAAGTACCAGGTTCATCACTTTGTATAGGAAATTTCTCGTTTAAGCTCATTGAGGAGGAAAATAACGTGTTCAATTCATTATGCACCTCTTTGTCAATTTTAGCGATCCCATCATTGTCATCAACATTAATCACAATAGGAGGAAAAATGATAATGTCCATTGAATATTTCATCTCTTGTTGTGATTCTTGTATAGGGTCATTCTGGGGAGGAGGGTCTTTGTGCATTGCTATCTAGTCAAGATCATATTTTGATTTTCTTTACTTAACTCATCCTGTAACTTATGAGCAATGGAACAAAATCTCTGCCTATGCTCCCTAGGTATGTGCAGGATCATGATTGGACAAAAAGTGGCGATATGATGGGTATGTGTAGGGTATGTGGCTGTTGACTTTTTTTAAACCCAAAATTGATGAAACGAAAAGGGTTTTTAAAGGATATTCTCAACTTTCCACAAATATAAATTATGCTTTACTTTGAATTTAATAAATAATTATTATTCATTTTCCATTTGAATTATGACTAAAGTCCTGATTGATAGGCTAATTGAAAAACATCTCTAGCTTTCAAACCATATCAGACTTTTTGAATCTGAAAGATGTGTTACATTATATGCCTCACATTCTATAGGATTTAAAAAAAACAAATTTCATAAAGTTTTGACCAAGTTAAGGAGGTCATACATACGAGTTTTTATATTTTATAAATTTTGTAATAAAAAATTCATAATTAATTATTTACTTGGAAAATAATTACAAAAAAATATGCATCACATTGGGACATGAGTCCTCTACTTATATCTAAAATATTATAAAAAAATATTTTCATTTTATTGTGGTTAGGGTGGTTAGACAAACTACTTATTTTTTCCCTGAAATTTAAGCTACTACATTAAAATTTAAAATTTTTGCCAAATAGATTTTAAAAAAAAAAAACCTATTAGTTTAAAAACTACATTCAATTTGGTACAAATTCTATTCTTACATATTTTTGTAATAATATAGATAAATTATTCAAATTTTTGCATCAAGTTTCTTAACTTTGATTTTTCTAAATTTTTCGTCACTTAAGTGCTTATTTTTTCCATGATGATCCTGCGAGTGATCCCCTAGCACCTCTGTTTCTTCTGTTTTTTTTTTCAAGTTGCATTTGTGAAGGAGTGGGTTGATCAACCATAGTTTTTCTTTCTTCCCTAAGGGGAGGAATAGAAGGAACCATAAGAGGTTGTTAATCCACTCTCTTTTTCCTTGTAAACATGTTTTATTCTAGGAGGTGTGACAGAGTTACTATCATTATCTCTTGGTCTTTTGGACAATGTAGGTGAAGTCTCTATCTTTGGTTGGTCCTGGTCATTTGGTTCCTGTCTAGGTTCAAGCATGGTTTCATCAAGGATGGGAGGTGTGGAAATGGAAGGGGACATGTTTCTTAGGGATAATTTGGCTATTTTCTTTGCTTTGAATTTTTAGTAAGATATGAAAAAGAAGTTTCCTTGTGGCATTATAGGTTCCATGGGCTTAGGCCAAAAAGGCTTGTAACAAAAAGTTTCCTCTAGAAGACAAGGGGTGAAAGACACTATGGTTAATGGTGAATATTTCATTGTCAAATGGAAACTTTAAGCATTTGTGCACAACCGAAGTGACGATTTTCATTGAGCAAAGCCATGGGTGGCCTAGCCTCAAATGAAATTGGTCTGACTACAAGATGATGGAGAATGTGACATCTAATGTTTTTGGTTCTATTTGTAATGGTAGAGTGATAGATCATATTGTAGGGGACACAAAGCCATTGTGTGTCTTGATCCATGCTTTCGGTCTATCATATTCATCTTGATAAAGTTCATGTAACACTTAGAATTCCTCAGTGATCACATTCTCTCCATAGACGAAATCTATGAGTATCCCATTAGTGGGCTTGTCATAAATATGGTCGGCTATGAAGAGAGGACCATTGGGTGCATTTTTAAGTATATCCTTAAAGGAGAAAACAATATCAAGAGGATTCTTAGGTTGGCCCTTACATGGGATAACATATATCATCCCTACCATTTCATCCATCGGATGGATAGTGATATCATTTGGAATAGGATCATTATGTTCATCATTAGTATCAACATTCATCACATCATTTTGTGTATCTTTGTTCGCTTTGACAAATGAAATATTATGTTTGGGCATCGGATTAGTGAAATTTTTCAATTTTTGGTTCAAAAGGGAAATAGACTTATTTCCTTGATCACTAACACCTTTAATGGATAAATGGTTGGAATCAATGAGGTCTTGCACAAGATATTTAAGACACTTGCAATGATCCATGTCATATCCATTTTTTTATTGATAACTTGGAAATAGGAAATTGATTTAAAGCTTGGGGGTAAAGGCTTATGAGGTTCGAATCTTTTGACAAGAGGTAAGGTAATCATTTGTTGTTGTGAAAGTTGGGACATTGTGTTATGAAGGGTGTCAAGTAAAGGGATGAATTGTCTTTTCAGATCTCCATAACTAAAGGGCACCATGGGTTTGATAGTAGCTACTTGGTTATTGACATTTTGATTTGTTTGTTGAGGGTGTTGAATTGCAAGAACCCTTTGTTTTGTTTTCTAAAAGGTTGGGAATTGTTTTGGTAGGCTGGTTTAGATATCTCAATTTGGCTAGAACTGGACCTTGTATCTCAACTACTAACTAAATTTTGATAATCATAAACGCTAGTACACAAGTGCATGAAGGATGGTAACTTCATCATAGTGAGCTTGTCCTAAATTTTAGTTTGCAAGTTCTCTATAAAAATATTTTGAAGGTGTCAGTCAAGGATCTTGACATTGATTTGGGAATAAAGTGATTGATAATGTGAGATAAAATCAATTATTTTTTCTCCTTCATTTTTCTTACATCTCATCAAATCAGCCAAGGTATTCTTGGGAGTCATATGCACTTGGAAATGGTTTACAAATGCATCAACAAGTTCATTAAATGAATGAATGTGATTTTTTAGTAAAGAGGAAAACTATTCCAATGCAATATATTTTAAATACCTAGGGAAGAGTTTTGCTAATAGATTAGCATCAAGGAAATAGTCACTACATAAGACAATGTAGGCATTAACATGGTTAGAAGGATCTCCCTTCCCTCCATATTTCTCAAATCTATGCACCTCTACACCTTGTGGCATCAGTGTTTGCAATATTTCCAGAGACAATGGGTTGCTTCTAACATAATATGTGGGTGGGACATTATGATTTTGGTTTATGGTGGGCATTTGATTTTGAATGGATGAAATGGTTTGAAAAATTTGTGTTATGAGAGGATCATTATAAGTGGTATGATATGGAAGTGAAAGTGGTGATGGAGTGTATGTAGTGGTATGACAAGTGAATGGAATGCTTATAGGTGGTAATGTTGTAAAAGATAGAACATGTGGTTCCACATAGGAACTAGGGATGCTAGCAAAAATAATCAAGGAAGAAATTACATTACTAACTTGTTGCATTGTTGTTGTGACTAGGTATTGAGGCTATGGTTGAGGGAGGAGGAATTTGAGTTTCTCCTTGGCTAGCAACATTGCTTGTGGGTATAGGAGCACTAGAGGTTGAAGGAAGATGTTTTCCAAAGATTTGAACTATGTTTTTGACAAGGTCAAGGCCTTCGTCACTTTCAAGCATGTGTTGAATGTTTTCTATGGTAGGAATTGCAGTACTAGAAATTTTTTCAAGGCTGACTTCGTGTTGCAGGTGGGTATGTGCAGGATCATGATGGGCCTAAAAGTGGAAATATGATGGGTATGTGGCTAACAACTATTTTTTTACCCAAAATTGATGAAATGAAAAGGGTTTTTAAAGGAGATTCTCAATTTTCCACTTATATAAATTATGCTTTACTTTGATTTTAATAAGTAATTATTATTCATTTTCTATTCAAATTATGACTAAAGTCCTGATTGATAGGTTGATTGAAAAATATCTATAGCTTTCAAACGGTATCAAATTTTTTGAATCCAAAACATGTGTCACATTCTATGCTTCACATACTATAGGATTAAAAAAGAAAAATTTAATTTCATGAAGTTTTGACCAATTTAAGGTGGTCGGACATACAATGTTTTATATTTTTTAAAAATTTGTAAAAAAATCATAATGAATTATTTGCTTGGAAACAAATTACAAAAAAATATGCATCACATTAGGGCATGAGTCATCTAATTATATCTAAAATATTATAAAAAAATATTATCATTTAATTGTGGTTAGGGTGGCTTAGATAGACACCTACTTATTTTTCCCAGAATTGAAGTACCCTTGCATTGAAATTTCAAATTTTCACTTGATTTTTTTTTTAAAAACAGTAGTTTAGAAACCAATAAACCTAGTAGTTTAGAAAGTACATTCAATTTTCTATAGATTCTATTCTTACATATTTTTTAAATAATATAGATATCTTATTCAAAGTTTTACGTCAAGTTGCCTAACTCTGATTTTTCTAATTTTTTTGTCACTTAAGGGCCTATTTTTTCCATGATGATCCTGCACATACCTAGGTGGACTAAGTCCTCATGAATTTGAATGATTCTCTCTTGCGGGATATCATCAGTCCTTGGTTCAACATGCATGCTACCTAAGGCAAAGAGTTGCTAAGGGTATTATCCATGCCTAGTGTACTAGTGTCAGTACTAGGAGTGGAAGCTCTAGATAACCCAAGATCCACAACGAGTGTGTTATTGTGGGATGCCATGAGTCTCAATCTTCTTCTCACTATGGTATTATAAATAGGACACCAAAAACACATGCAAATACTACTAAATGTGGGATGGATGCAAGTGCAATGTAAGCTAACAAGGATAGATTGCTTAAAACTGAAATTCCAAAAAGGAAAATTGAAATGCAAAAACAATAATCAAAAACTCAAAAATTGAATTGTAAATGATAGAAAATGCAGTGCAAAATATGCAAAGGGACTAATTTTCCCTAAGTGGAAAATGAGTCCTGGTACTAAGTTTTTTGAAAATTTTCAGAATGTTTAAAATGAATTTTATGCTTTTTATATTTTCTGATGTAAATATGATATGAAAATGCAAAATTTTAGTGATTTTTAGTGAATTGAAATGCAATAATGCAAGCTATATGAGATTTTTCACTAAGTGGAAATTTTGAAACCCTATTTTGCAAATTAACTAATGCAAAACCTAATGCATTATTAATGTAAGCTAAACCTAGGATGTGGGTATGTTCAGGATCATGATGGGCCAAAAAGTGGCGATATGATGGGTATGTGTAGGGTATGTGGCTGACAAATTTTTTTTACCCAAAATTGATGAAATGAAAAGGGTTTTTATAGGAGATTCTTAGCTTTCCACCAATATAAATTATCCTTTAATTTGAATTTAATAAATAATTATTATTCATTTTCTATTTGAATTATGACTAAAGTCCTGATTGATAGGTTGATTGGAAAACTTCTATAGCTTTCAAATAGTATCACATTTTTTTAATCTAAAACATGCATCACATTCTATGTGTCACATGCTATAGGATTAAAAAAATTAAATTTCATGAAGTTTTTACCATGTTAAGGTGGTCAGAAATATGAGTTTTATATTTTTTAAAAGTTGTAATAAAAAATTCATAATTAATTATTTACTTGGAAAAAAATTACAAAAAAAATGCATCACATTGAGATGAGTCCTCTAATTATATCTAAAATATTATAATTTTTTTTATCATTTTATTATGGTTATGGTGGTTAGAGAGACACCTACTTTTATTATTTTTCCTAAAATTTAAGTACTACTGTATTGAAATTTCAAATTTCACCAAATAGATTTTTGTTTTAAAATAAACCTACTAGTTTAGAAACTATATTCAATTTTCTACATATTCTATTCTTACATATTTTTGAAATAATATAGATAACTTATTCAATTTTTTTACGTTAAGTTGTCTAACTCTGATTTTTCTAATTTTTTTGCCACATAAGGGCTTGTTTTTTCCATGATAATCCTACACATACACATGTAAATGCAATCAAAATTAGAATATGATATTCAAAGGTTGGGTTCACCAAAATGTTGACACTAGAAATGGATGCACAACTTCCTTGTTCACAAAAAAGGGGAAGAAGAGAAGAGGGATCTAATTTTGCAA
This sequence comes from Sequoia sempervirens, assembly GCA_007258455.2. Classification (NCBI taxonomy): domain Eukaryota; kingdom Viridiplantae; phylum Streptophyta; class Pinopsida; order Cupressales; family Cupressaceae; genus Sequoia; species Sequoia sempervirens. Next base: position 403,687,151 of record VDFB02000017.1, on the reverse strand, counting down.
TGCTCACATTCAAGGATTTGTTAGAGATCTCAACCCAATGAATAATGTGAGAGATATTATTGTAAGATATCTTTGGAGATGAATGAGATAAGAAATAGGTTCACCACCAAGCGTAAACTTGGAAAATGCAAGATGTTTGAAAACACAATGTGATATGCAAAAAGACCTAGAAATGCAAGTAGACTATAACAAAAACTTATGAAATTGTAAGTGTTCACTTGGAGACTAGAGAGAGATGGAAAGGAGCTCTTAAATACTAAATAATTCATTTTTGGTGCCAACTGGGACTCATACACCAAGTTGGGCGACTTAGTCCAATTTTGAGAAAACTGCGCCAGAATAGGTTTCAAGCAAAAGGGTACTCAAATTTGCAAAACTCCTATATATTCCTAGGTAGTGGGACTAATTCTCCAATAGTGAAAAATTAGTTCACCTCTCAATTTATAGGAATTCAAAACATGAAATTGTGACCTTTAGTCTACTCTTCTGCTCCTAATATAGATCCAAGTCTGAAACTGCATAATTTAATCTATAGGTCCTCTCCAAGCTTCTCTTAGGACATTGACAACTTTGAATGGATTTGAAAACTTCATGGAAACTTTTCCAATCTTTCTCTTTGACAAATATGGAACCTAAACCTACAAATCACATGCAAAGAGAGGGAAAAATTGTTGTAGGGTTAGTGAATAGGGGTTTTCCTTAGTCAAACCCCTTGTTGGTAATTAAACCCTTGAAATGAAATAAAATACAATGGAGAATGATGAATGAACAAGTAATGATGCTACAACTCACCAAACACTTGAAGTAGAATGTTGCAAACATGTGAGTAATGGCTCCAAAGTGCTTGAATGCTAGGTCACTTGATTGCTTGTTAGATTTATTGGGGGTGAAATGAGTGAAGAATCTTATATTTATACAAAAATATACAATAATTCCCAAAAATATAACATAGGCCCACCTTAGATCTTAGAAAATAAAAAACCACCAAAAAATTTGAATTAATTTTGAATTTTGTGCCAAAGGGGACTCATTCACCACTCAGGGCAAATGGGTCCCACCTAAGGGGACACATTCGCCCAAAATGGAGAATGGGTTCCACCTTAGAAATTTGAGGTGGATTTCGGTATTTAAGTGTTTTGAATGATGTTTATTGGGTTTATTTTCAAAAATACACATAAGTAAGGCCTATAGATATAAAATAGGGAAAATTAAAGCATAAGAAGGTCCAACTATTAATGGAAAACCTAGAAAAGTGTGAAAGTTTGTTACAAAACTTTACAACTCTTTGAAATAAGGCCCAGTAAATGATGAAAAGGGGTTATTTAGGTGAAATATATTAACAAGACCCTAGAAAAGTTTGAAAGTGTGTTACAACACTTTACAACACTTAAGTAAGGTACCATATGAGTTTTTTTTAGTTAACAAGGGCCCACGACCTAATGTGAATGTGTTACCCACATTACAACATTAAATCAAGGCATAATTAAGCCAAAATCACAAGGAGGGACCAAACGAGACAAAAAAGTAGAAGGGTTACTTTTTTGGTGTCCACACTAGGATACAATAGTGGCCATTCTCTAAGTCTCATTAGGATGTAGATCAACAAGGTGCATAGATTGACTATCAATCATGAATGTGTGTGAATTGGGCCTAGGTATACATCTAATTGAGGAATGAAATGATTTGGAATGACTAACCTAATTAGACTATATGCCCTAATATATAAATTGCAAGATCCTAACAACTGACAGAAAGAAACATTAATTTGAAGGTGGATCTGGGAAGTATAAAATGATACATATGTACCAACCCCAAAAAGTTAGTTTCAAGTACTCTAGTAGAACTGGGTCACCCTTGGTAAAATGGGTCTTTGTAGGGGTTCTTGATCAACTTTTGGGGTCCTCTGATGTCATATCTGAGCTTCAGATTCCAACCTGTATATCTATTGGAACAATATTAGATATTTTTTGTAACTAAGTTTTCATGGCTTGATAAGATGTATGACAAAAAATGCAGCAATGGATAATTTTCCTTCAATATTTTTTAGATCCTCTTCAAACCTATAACTTGTACATTCAAAGAGAGGAAAAATGTTGCAACCATATAGGGGCTTGCCTCAGTCAAACATTAGGTAAGTGTTCCCACTTCCACAATAGAAAATGTCAATAGATAAATGGTAATGGAAAGGAATGCATGATGAAATCATAATGTGTTGTAGCTCACCACCCTTCAATGGCTACTTTGATGGATTGAAATCACACACATCTCATCAAGGATTTAGATCTTACTTTCTTGAATACTTGAATGATTTGGAGACCTAAAAAAAGATGCTAGCCTACTCATAATAATGACAACATGATAACATAAAATCACAAACAATTTGACATGATCCTTGGACCTTGAATTGCTACAATGAAACTCTAATAGTGTTGCTCTTGTCCTGGGTATGTGCAGGATCATCATGGAAAATACATGCCCTTAAGTGGCAAAAAATTCAAAAGAATCAGAGTTAGGCAGCTTGACGTAAAAATTTGAATAAGTTATCTATATTATTTCAAAAATATGTAAGAATAGAATCTATAGAAAATTGAATGTACAGTTTCTACACTAATAGGTTTGTTTAAAAAAATAAATCTATTTGGTGAAAAATTGAAATTTCAATGTAGTGGTACTTAAATTCTAGGGAAAAAATAAGTAGGTGTTTGTCTGACCACCCTAACTAAAATAAAATGATAATATTTTTTATAAGATTTTAGATATAAGTAGAGGACTCATGCCTCAATGTGATGCATAATTTTTGTAATTTTTTCCCAAGTAAATAATTAATTATGAATTTTTTATTACAACTTTTTAAAAATATAAAAAACTCATATGTCCTACCACCTTAACTTGGTAAAAATTCATGAAATTCATTTTTTATATTTTTAATCCTATAGTATGTGAAGCATAGAATGTGATGCATGTTTTGGATTCAAAAAATGTGATACCATTTGAAAGCTAGAGATTTTTTTCAATTAGCCTATCAATTAGGACTTTAGTTGTAATTTGAATAGAAAATGAATAATAATTACTCGTTAAATTCAAAGTAAAGAATAATTTATATTAGTGGAAAGATGAGAATATCCTTTAAAAACCTTTTTTGTTTAATCAATTTTGGGTGAAAAAATAGTCGTCAGCCACATACCCATCATATTGCCACTTTTTGGCCCATCATGATCTTGCACATACCCTTCTGATCTTGAATTATCTTAATGTTCACCTCTTGCTAGATAGATCTCAAATGATTCAATATCTATGTATTTATAGGAATTTATTTAATTTCCAAAAATTAGATCTCGATAACTAACATTTGCAAGTGGGGTTTTTGAATATGAAAATGGACATTGTGACATGTCCAAAAATGGGTTCAAGCTAAGAAGGGAGACCCATTAACCCATGGGTGAATGAGCCTTGGACCAAGTTTATAGGACACTCAATATCGAGGGTAACATATGAGGTGGATGCATCTATTCAATGCTTGTCATTTACTAAAAAGGGGTACAAATTGTCTCCAAAATACACAATTTTAGGCAATTTGGGAGTCAATTAAGATCAATAATTTAGGGGCCCAAAAGATAATGTGAAATTGTTAAGGTATGCAATTTTCTATAGTACACCTTGTATGTCTAATGTCTTATGCAGACTGTTAGTACAAGAATAAACCAAAAAAAATCAAAAGTACCACACAAATATCTTAACACCCTCTTTGCATAATTCCAAAGCTCTCTACCAGGGATAGACATAAACTTGCTTAAAATTCCCACTACTTGGTCAATATCAAGTCTAGTGCAAACAATTGCATACAACAAACTTCCTACAACACTAGCATATTGTTGCAAGAATGGTAAGAGGAATGATAGTCTTGTCATTCATGTCAACTAGTCAACTGGTTATCTACTAGATGTTATTGACCGTATATGTTAAGGATATTGAGAAAATTGTATTAAAGGAAGATTACAAGTATTTAGTTGTTGAGTTTGTTGCTTTGGTACGTGACCCTATGTTTGTGTGGATCAAATATGTTAGTCAAGGTTGCTAAAGGTTTTTATATCTAGATTCTTGGCTATTGGTTCTTTGTGAAGATTGAGTTGTGTTCACCAGTTGTGAACTATGTCTTTATGTGTTTTGGTTGAGATATGGGAGAAATGTTGCTAGTATGAATTTCTCTTTGATGAAGTATTTTGACTTGTGAGTTTAGAGAAAAGATTTTTTGATTGCATTAGAGATATTTTTGGTTTCTGGAAGTGTTGACCTTAATTGTTCTATATGTTTTACACTAGTTTGCGTGATCATGTGTTAAGCACTATCTTTCAAGTTGATGAAGCATGTTGGATCTATTATGGGTCCTAGTGAAGTGTTTGTTTGGGTCACCCTCATTTTAATTCCACCCTAAGATGTTTGGCACCGACCTAATTTGTATTTTAAGTTGGATGGAAAACTTTGTATCTTTTCAAGGTTGGAGATAGATACAGAATGAGATAGCAATAAAAATTGTACACAAGAAAAGAAGGAAGATAAGTGAAAGAGCATATGTGACTTTGATTCTATTCTAAATGTGTGTGAGTTATGTGTGTGGTTGATTAGTGTGAAGCTTAATGCTAAGTTTCTAGATGTAGTGAGTAGAAGGAAAACTCTATCATTCATCCAGGTTGATAAGTGATTGTAGTGGAATCCTTTATTGCATTGGGATTTTTGTCTCTCTATAACAAGTATTCTTTGTCTTATTTTGTATCTCTAGGTTGTAGCCCTATGGACAGTGAATCCCTATTGTAGGCAGTGAGCCTTATTTTAGGTAGTGAGATTTTTTGTAATTAGTTTTGATATTATCTATAGTGTGAGTTAATCCTCACCATGGTTTTTCCCTCACTTGGTTTTGCACATAAATCTAGTGTTATTTTCTTTGTGCATTGGAATTTGATGGTTAATCATTTAATCAATTTATGTGTTAGTTCTGGTAATTGAATTGAAGATTATAATTTGTGACAACTGATTCACCCCCCTCTTAGTTGTCCTATCCAACAATTGGTATCAGATCTTGGTTCCTTGGTGAGGAGCTTAACCACTTGAGGAAGGTTTGGGATGGCTAGCAAAAGGGTCTTTGATTATTTGAGGTTTGATGGAACTAATTATGGTATCTGGTAAGTATTGATGGAAGAATATCTAGTGTATTGTAGATATGATGTAGATAAAGCTTATTAGAATCCCTACACTCCTCCTGCTAATGGTTTGAGTACACATGAAGAAATCAAACAACATGAAGTGAATAATAATGAAAATTTCATCTTGAAGAATAGTCTAGTATGTTCCAAGTTGATTAAGGTTCAAAACTTGAAGACAACTAAGAAAGTTTGGGATGCTTTAGAAAGAGCACACAGTGGTGATGAAAGGGTAAAAGAGGTAAAATTATAGAATTTGGAAACACAATTTGATCTTATAGATATATCTAAAGATGAAAATGTTAAATCTTATGTACAACAATTGGATGAGGTAGTGGCTGGAATGCGATCTCTTGGCGCTACTATAGATGAAACAAGGATTGTAAAGAATATTCTTAGAACTCCTCCTGATGCTTATATGAAAAGGTGACTAATGTTGAGAAGACTATAGATTGTAAGACTTGTACTAAGGATTTGTTGCTAGGATTCTTGACATCTTATGAGATGAGGAAGCCAAATCTAAGAAGTGGAGGAAAAATAGAGACTGCTTTTAAAGCTACAAAAACTAAAGATTCAGATGAACAAAACTTTGATTAAATCAAAGCTAACTTTGTAAGAAGAATGAGAAAAGGCTCATGTAAGTATGAAGGTAAATTTCCCTTTAAAGTACTTTAGTTGTGGAGAAATTAGTCACTATGCTGCAAAGTGTCTAGAAAGAGCTAAAAAGAATAAACAAAGATATGAGAAAGAAAATAAAGGAAAGAAGATTAACATAGCTTACTATGTTAATGAGAATGCTAGTATTTCAGATGGATATTCAAAGTATGAAGATCTAGGTGAAAATTAATCCTTGTTCCTAGCGATTAAAGATGAACCTACTTCTACTAATTCACAAAAATAGATAAAGGAAATTCCTTCGAAGAAGGAGAACGAGGAGAAAAATGAAGGTATGTTTATCTCTACCCTACATGCTAAACAAGAAAACAACTTTTGGGTAGTTGATAGTGGTTGGTCAAATCACATCACTGGTGATAAGAGTAAGTTTGTGAAACTTGAGAAATATGATGGAGGTTTGGTTATGTTTGGAGATGATACTAGTGCTATAATTTGTGGGATATGTTTAGTAAGTTTTGTGGGATAGGTTTAGTAAGTTTTGATGGCAATCATACTGACAATGTTTACTATGTTAAGGGTTTAAGGAATAATATTTTGAGCATTGGTAAGATGTGTAGAAAAGGATATGATATTGTGTTTAAGGATGAGAAACGTGAGATTTGGAAAGGATCCAAAACATTGAATGCTACAGGAAATAAATCTGAAGGGAATATTTATCAACTTACGGGTGTTGATGGACAATGCTTTATGACTTAGATAAACGATAGTTGGCTATGGCACAGGAGAATGTGTCACATGAATTTTGTTAACTTGGAAATAATTAGTGTTTTTTAGGCTGTGAGAGATCTACTGAGAATTACATAGCTTGTAAATGCTATCTGCAAGAATTGTCAGTTTGGGAAGCAAACAAGAAATCATTATAGATCAAGAGAATAATCTACTACTAGATTACTGGATTTGGTTCATAAAAATATTTTTGGTCATATGAGAGTGCAAAGCCTACTTGGTGAAAGGTATTTTATGCTTTTAATTGATGATTATTCTAGATATACATGGGTTACATTTCTAAGAGAGAAATCAACTACATTAGATAGATTCAAGGCATTCAAGGTTATGGTTGAGAATGAAGTGAATTTGAAGATAAAATGCTTGAGATATAATAGAGGTGGAGAATTCACCTCCCATGAGTTCAATATTTTTTTTTAAGCGCATGGAATAAAGAGATAATTATCTACTCCAAGAACTCCTCAGCAAAATGTCATCATTGAAAGGAAAAATAGAATAGTTTAAGAGGCTGCTAGGTCAATGATCACTAAAGTTGGATTACTAGAAGTTTACTCGAAAGAAGCTACTCACACTGTTGTATATGTATTCAATCAAGTTCAGGCAAGAGAAAACAGTACAAAGACTTCCTATGAGCTATGGTACAGAAGACTTCCTATAGTTAAATATTTAAAGGTACTTGAAAGAAAATGCTATATTAGAAGAGATGAGAAAAATTTGGGAAAGTTTGATACAAGAAGTGATGAAGGAATATTTCTTGGATAATCTACTAAAAGCAACGTGTATAGATGTTTCAATAAAAGACTAAGGAAGATTGTAGAAACCTCAAATGTGAAGGTTGATGAAATAGTGAAGAATTCTATTGATATTGATGGATATGTGTCTAGTGAGCATGACTGTGCAAGAATAGAAGAAATTATGGGAGAATAGGATAAAGATGAGCAAAAAAGGTAGAATGAATAGAGTGAAAGAGAAGAAGATGCTTTGGTGATGTTCCCTAGGAAATCAAAATATGTATAGAGGAATCATTCAAAAAATTAGATTATTGGTGACAAGAAAAAATGTGTATTAGCTAGAAGAAAAGTTGTTGCTGAAGTAAATTTGTGCTTATTCTCTGAGATTGAACTGAAGTCAGTAACTGAAGCTTGTAAGGCTAAACATTAGAAGAAAGCAATGAAATAACAACTTTTACAGATTGAGAAGAATCAAACATGGGATTTGGTCCCAAGACCGATAGACAAAAATATCATTGGATCAAAATGTGTTTTCAGAAATAAGTTGAATGAGAATGGAAAAGTTGTCAGAAATAAAGCAAGGCTTGTGTGTAAAGGCTACTCATAAGTAGAAGGAATATATTTTCATGAGACTTTTACCTCAATAGAAAGAATGGAAGCTATAAGGAATTTTTTGGCATTAGTTTCTTATAAAGATTTCAAAGTCTATCAGATGGATGTCAAGTTAGCATTTTTGAATGGTGAGCTAGAAGAAGAGGTCTACATGGAACAAATAGAAGGATTTCAATTAAAAGAATGATCAAATATGGTGTGCTAATTGAAGAAAGATTTATATGGATTAAAGTAAGCACCTAGAGCTTGGTATGCAAGGTTAGATAAGTATTTGAGTCAGGAAGGATTTAACAAAGGTATAATAGACAGTAATTTGTACTTCAAGACTGTAAATAAAAAAAAATTGATTGTAGTTGTATATATGTTGATGACATTATCTTTGGAGGAAATGAAAATATGTGGAAGATGTTTGTGGAAGAGATGTAGAAATAATTTGAAATGTCTATGTTTGGGGAGATGAATTTCTTTCTTCGGCTACAGATTAATCAAAAGAAGAAAGGAATTTTCATTTCATAGTCTAAGTATGTGAGAGATGTTGAAGAAGTTTGGGATGGATGGTTCCAAACAAGTAAGTACTCCTATGGTGACTGGTTGCAATTTGGTTAAAGATGATGACTCACCTAAGGTTGATCAGAGAAAGTATATATCTATGATTGGTGGACTATTGTATTTGACTGCTACTAGAGAAAATATTATGTATGTGGTTTGTCTTGTAGCTAGATTTCAAGAAGATCCAAAGGAGACACATGTTAGTGTAGTTAAAAGAATATTCATATATTTGAATGGAACTCTAGATTATGGATTATGGTATCCTAAATATACTGACCTTACACTTAGTGCCTATGTAGATGCAGATTGGGCCAAAATTATAGATGACAAAAAAAGTACAAGTGGTGGTGCATTATTTCTTGGATGTAGGTTAGTGGCATGGCTGAGTAAGAAGCAAGATTCAATCTCTTTGTTTACTATTGAAGCTGAGTATATTGTTGTTGCATCTTTTTGTACAAAAGTGTTATGGATGAAACAAACATTGAAGGATATCACAGTGTTATATGATGATCCTATTTCTATCTTTTGTGATAATACAAGTGCAATTAACATTTCAAAGAATCTTGCGATGCACTTGAGAATGAAGCATATATCTATTAAGTATCATTTCTTGAGAGAGAAGATCATGGAGAATGAAGTCAAGCTTAAGTATGTTCTAACAAAGGATCAGATTGTGGATGTATTTACAAAGGCTCTTCCTAAAGATACTTTTGAGTATCTTTGGGAGAAGTGAGGAGTTACTGCCCCTCCTTTCAAAAACTATGATGCATTTGGAGATGCATCAGTCTGATGGATTCATGATTCTATCTTTTTGGACTGATGTTTTGGTGGCTACCTATCAGAGGGAGTAGGTAGTTTTTAAGTGTTGACATTATATGTTTTTCATGTCAAAGGAAGATTCAATGGACATATCTTTTTCTTTTGTAATTGATGTCAATGGGGGAGAGAAAGCATATGAAAAGGAGAGAAAGTTGATAAAATAAAGTGAGTAATGAGGAAGATAATTTTCTAAGGGGGAGAAGCAAAAAGAAAAATATTGAGAAGTATTTCTAGAACTAGTATGGCGTCTTTGATGGTTTTTCACATCATGTGTTGCCATCAATGAGAAAGGGGGATATTTTGCAAGAATGGAAAGAGGAATGAAAGTGTTGTCATTAATGTCAACTGGTCAACTAGTTATCTACTAGTTGTTGTTGACTATATATGCTGAGGATATTAAGAAAATTGTATTAAAGGAAGATTACAAATATTCAGTTGTTGAGGTTGTTGCTTCGGTACTTGTCCCTATGTTTTTGTTTGTTTAGATTAGATATGTTATTAAAGTTTTTTGAAGGTTGTTATATCCATATTATTGGCTATTGGTTCTTTGTGAAGATCGACTTGTGTTCACCAGTTGTGAACTATGTTTTCTTGTGTTTTAGCTGAGATATGAGAGAAATGTTGCTGGTCCATATTTCTCTTTGATGACATCTTTTGACTTATGGGTTTAGATAAAAGATGTTTTGATTGCATTAAATATATTTTTGGTTTCTGGAAGTGTTGAGCTTAATTGTTCTATGTGTTTTACACTGGTTTAGCTTACCATGTGTTAAATACTATATTCAAAGTTGATGAAGTGTGTTGGATCTATTATGGGTCTTGGTGAAGCATGTGTTTTGGTCGCCCTCATTCTAATTCAACCCTAGGATGTTTGGTGCTGACCTAATTTGTATTTGAAGTTCGATGGAAAACTTTGTATCTTTTCAAGGTTGGAGATAGTATAAATACAGGATGAGCTATCAATGAAAATTGTAAACAAGTAAAGCAGGAAGATAAGTGAAAAAGCATATGTGACTTTGATGCTATTTTGAAATTTTGTGAGTTATGTGTGTGGTTGATCAATGTGAAGCTTAATGGCGAGTTTTCAAATGCAGTGAACAGAAGTCAAACTTTATCATTCATGCAAGTTGATCAGTGATTGTGGTGGAATCCTTTATTACATTGGGATTGTTGTCTCTCTGTAATAAGTCTTCTTTGTCTTCTTTTGTCTCTCTAGTTTATAGCCATGTGGATAGTGATTCTGGACAGTGAATCCCTTTTGTAGGAAATGAGCCTTATTTTAGGCAGTGAGCCTTTTTGTATTTGGATTTGATATTCTCCATAGTGTGAGTGAATCATCACCATGGTCTGTCCCTCATTTGGTTTTCCATGTAAATCTAGTGTTATTGTGTTGTGCAACAATTATGAACTAATCATCAATACATCTAATATACACACAATAATCCTCTTAACTTCTATCAAAGACCAATTTTAACACAAAAGAGTCAAATTTTTTACCACATTTAGGGTGATTGTTTTAAACCATAAAGAGATCATTTCAACTTGCAAACCAAGGGTTCTTTCCCCTTTAGGTCAAATCCTTTTGGCTATTGCATATAAATTTCCTCACCTAGATGTCCATACATAAAATCACTCTAAACATCCATTTACTCAATTTCAAAATCATAAGCAATGACTATGTATAAAAGAAATCTAATAGAAGATAATATAGCAATAGAAGAGAAAAATTTATTAAAACCAACTCTCTCTCTCTAGTAGTATCCCTTAGAGCTACTAGTCTAGCTCTATACTTCTCTAATGAACCATCTACACCAATATTATTTTTATAAACCCACTTACAATGATTGGCTTTCATTCCTTTGCGAAAATGTATAGGATCCTAAGTACCACAAGATTCTAAAGCCATCATCTCCTCCTACATGGATAGTTGCCAAGATTCACTATCATCTACAAGAATAACTTCACTGTAGGATCTAGGCTCATTATTTTTACTCAATAAATAAAATGCATGATAGAATATAGTGGGCTATACCTATCAACTAGATTTTGTTGTCTTGTGGATCTTCTCAAGGGTGGAGTAAGAGATTCTTCCTCAAGTTCTTTAGTATGCTCATCTTCTTAGACTATCACTACAGAGTCTTCCTCTTTAGAATTTTCACTTGAACTCTCTTCTTCTTCTCCATCCTAAAATCCATCATTATGTTCTTCCTTATATGTATCTTCTTGCTGCAAATCAAAATGCACTATCTTTTTCCTTTCTTTCTCTTCTAGCTGTATAGGATAAAAAACCACTCTAATTTCCCTAAAAATAACTTCTCTAGAATAGATATTTTTTCTGGTTATAGGATTCCATAACTTATAACCTTTTACATTCTCACCATATCCAAATAAGATGCATTTCTCAATTTTTGGATCCAACTTAGAATGCTTTTACTTAGGCACATGAATAAAAGCCTCATAGCCAAAAACCTTAAATGTGAAACAAAAGGTTTCTTTCCTATCAAAATTTCATAAGGTGTCAAATCAAGATCCTTGCAAGGAGATCTATTGATCAAGTAACTATAAGAACACACAACTTCTACCCAAAAACATTTATTTAACTATGCATCACTTAGCATACTTCTAGTTCTTTCCATAGTAGTTTGGTTCATCCTTTTTGCAACATCATTCTGTTGTGGTGTATAAGGATGTGTCTTTTTTCTTATGATACTTTCTTGCTTACAAAATCCATAAAATTAATTAGAGTAGTATTCCCCTCCATTATTTGATCTTAATAATTTTACTTTCAATCCTAATTGGTTCTCTACTTAGAGTTTAAATTCCTTAAACTTAGTGAAAACTTTAGATTTATTATTCATAAAGTAACTCCATGTAAATCTTGATACATCATCAATGAAGGTCACAAAATAATGTGATTTCCAATAGAACCACTATCCAAAGGACCAAACATATATGTATGAATAATTTCTAATTTCTCTTTTGCTTTATTACTTTCTAAAGGAGTATATGCTTTGTTCTGTTTTCCTAATGCACAATGCTTATAGAAATCAAAGTGTTCATCAAAATAAGATAAACCATCCAACAAATTTTTATTCATAATAGTTTTCAAAACATTTTTACTTATGTGGCCCAATCTACGATGCCACAACATAAATTTATTTTTAGAATTTTCAGCCACATAGGTGGACTTCCAAATAGTAGTGACATCAAGCTTAAATAGAGTTCCCATCTGAGTTCCCCTTGCTACCACAAAGATTCCTCTCACCAATCTGCAATCATGCTTATCAAATGTTACATGGATTCTAAAACCATTCAAAACACTGGGAACCCTTTTAATCCTCCCATCACTGAAACAAAACAATACCTTCACTAGTTCAACGATCAGATATGTAGTGTTTTCCCCAAGGTAGATATTACCTCCATGTCATATTTCTCATATGTGAAAAAACACTCCTGATGATGAGTCATATTATATGAGCATATTGAATCAACCAACCGATGTTCATTAGAAATGACATTACATGTAAAAATTCAAACTTTATCACCTACATTGAAGGAATTTTCTATGGTGGAATCTCATTGTTTCTTTTTATTTCTGCACTCCTTCACATGTCCTCTTTTCCCATAGTTCAACACTTTACTCTATTCTTCTTTCCAAGAGTCTTAGAATGACCTTTAGAATTTTCCATAAACCCTTGATCTCCCTTTGGCCCTCTTTCTTTAGGCTTACACTTGAAACTAAGAGAATCCACTAAGCTATCTATAGCTTTCTTCCTCGTTTCCTGTGAAAATAGTGTTCCTACAAGAGTATCCATCTTCGGAACTTCTAGGTTAGTAGTGATATCAAGAATGAATTTTTCCCATGATGTAGGTAAAAAACAAAGAAGCATAATGCATTTGTCATCTTCCTCAAGTTTAACATCTATAGATGCTAATTGACTCAAATCAAATTAAATAAATTTAAATTCTCCACAATGGATTCACCTTCCTTCATTTAAAGAGAAAAAAAAAATTCAAATACACTTTGTTCACAAGGCTCTTGGCTTGAAAAATATCACCCAACCATTTCCATAAAGAAAATGTAGTATTTTCTTTGGACACATTAAGGAGGATGAAATCTACAAGACATAACCGGATAGTACATCATGCATTTTTCCATCTTCTCCCAAATAGCTTGACTGGTTGCATCGGGTTTCTTTTCTTTTGTTGCAACCACCCATTGATCTCTTTCTTCAAGGAGATCATCCATTTTCAACTTCCACAACTTCTAATTAGATCCATTAAACTTCTCAAGTTCCAACCAAGATGTAGATGTAGCCATTATTCCTACAATCACAAATCTACAAAACAAAACTCCTACTATAGCACAAAAAACCTTCACACTTCCACCCAATATACAAAGTTGGTCAGGCTCCAATACCAAATGTTAGAAATGAAGGAAACTACTACAATATAGAAATCTGATTTACTTGCAAATATGAAATATTAAATTATAGAAATTAAAGGAAAAATAATTTAAATTGCAAATAATTCACACAACTCAAGAGCCCATACACATAACAAAAGGATTTACGTGGAAAAAACCCTTTTTGGTAAAAAAATCCACTAAGAAAAGAGGGAAAATCTTATTATTCTTCAAAGAGATTACAATACATAGAATTTCCTCAATCTTGACTTCAATCTAGCAACATCTATGTACCTGTAAAACATTTCATAATGTCTCCATCTAAACCCTTGAATATATAAACTTATGGTTGCTCAAAATACCACCACGTAACATTACCATGGGTCTAAAAATGGTTCAAAAATACCATGGTAAAAATCTATACGACCCCTTACATGTTAAACATGGTCTCTTATTTGACATTACACCCTCTTACAAGTTGTCATAAGAATCCCTATAAAATAGGAGATGCTCCTACATGCATCAAAGATGATCAATAGCTTATGCAAAGATTCTCTTACACATGTGATAAATGATTCTCATGTCCAAAGTAATATCCCCCACTTTTAGCCCTTACAATTTTCATAGAATCTATCATAACATCCTTAAAATAGGTTTTCCATGTTAGACCACTAAATGGGCATCTTTTGAAAACTAATAACTTTTTTTTAAGGCATTGACATGTGGCAAAAGTTCCAAATAAAAATCTCATGGCCCTTTTGATGGAACACAATTATTTAATGACATAAATAATATGTATTGATGAGAAAATGTAAAATAAGAATAAATAATTAACTTGGGAATTGCCAAGGTTGAGACACCTTGATTCTCAACATAAATGCAACAATTTATTATATTTTCCTATAGGTTTATCTCCATACATACCCCCCCCCCCCGCACACCCTTCTAATCCATCACCATATATTTACATCACCCTTTTTCATCCATTTTTTCATATCCCCTTGTCCCCACTTTCATTGTTCAATTATTTACCATAACATACTTTACTTTTTCTTCAATTTTATCAAAATATAAATTAGCTTATTAATGTTAATTGGTTAATTATTACACATATGAGAACATTTTGTTGTTTGGCAATCATGAAATGTATTTATGTGAGTGAGAGACTTTCAGGCACAACTTTAGGTATTTATGTATTATTATTCTATCACAAACCTTCTCAATGTGTAATCTCTAAAATTAGTTAATCCTAAAGTTGCTAAAAGATTATCATTAACGCATGCCACTCATGTGGTTGGTGATATAAATTCATTGGTGAATTTCATAAAAACATAAAGTGGAAAACATGCCAAAAGCATTCTACAATAACACACTCTTGTAAAAATTTGAATGATTGTTCTTGTATAATATAACAATGTTAAGCAATGTTAGAAAATTAACACATGATATTTTTGAATGTAATGATTGTATTTTGGTACATATACATAACATCAAATCAAGAATTTTTATGCATACTTGCTAAGGAACAAAGTGTAAGATAAGACTATTAACTAAGTGTTTGATTTTCAATATTGTATTTAAGTATTACAAATATCATAATTGTGAAGATGAACTTACACTACTCAATTTGAGCTGGTAGACAACTAGGCTAGATTTGTATTCAAAAAGATTAGATTGGGTACATGAATTTGATTAATGATGGAAATTAGATAGTTAATCAAATTTAATCAAGATTATACAAACAAAATAATATGGGAAAGCAATAAGTATAAGGTGAATTGAAAATAAGACTATTTGTGTGAGTCCAACTCAATATAAAATATAAACATTTATAAAATATATAAATACATTTACTTTAAATTATATAAAATATGCAAGATGTTTGAAAACATAATGTGATATGCAAAAAAACCTAGAAATGCAAGTAGACTATAACATAAACTTATGAAATTGATAGTGTGCACCTAGAGACTGAAGAGAGATGGGAAGGAGCTCTAGAATCCTAAAGAATTCATTATTGCTTCCAACTAGGACTCATACACCAAGCTAGGTGACTTAGTCCAGTTTTGGGAAAACCATGCCGAAATAGGTTTCAGGAAAGAGGGTCCTCAAATCTACAAACTTCTTGTTTAGGCCTGGGTAGTGGGACTCATTTACCAATAGTGGTGAATCAATCCACATTTGGATTTCTAGGAATTCAAAATAGGAAATTGTGGCCTTTAGTATGCTCTTCTTCTCCTGATACAGATCTAGGTTTGAAACTGTAGAATTCAATTTGTAGGTCTTCTCCAAGCTTCTCTTAGGACTTTGAAAACTTTGAATGGCTTATACAACTTGATGAAAACTTTTCCAATCTTTCTCTTTGAAAAATATACAACCTAAACCTACAAATCACATGCAAAGAGAGGGAAAAAATGTTGTAGGGTTAGTAAATCGGGGTTTTCCTTAGTCAAACCCCTTGGTAATTAAACCCTTGAAATGAAATAAAATAGAATGGAGAATGATGAATGGACAATTAATGATGCTACAACTCACCAAACCCTTGAAGTAGAATGGTGCAAACATGTGAGTAATGTCTCCAAACTGCTTGAATTCTCTTGTAAACAAAATGTTTGAATGTTAGGTCACTTGATTGCTTGTTAGATTGATTGGAGGTGAAATGAGTGGAAGAACCTTATATTTATATAGAAATATGCAATAATTCCCAAAAATACATCACAGGGTGACCTTAGATCTTAGAAAATAAAAACTTCCCTAAAATTTTAATTAATTTTGAATTTTGTGCCAAAGGGGACTCATTTACCACTTTGGGTGAATGGGTCCCACCTAGGGCATTTTAGGTGGATTTCAGGATTTAAGTGTTTTAAACGATGTTTATCAGGATTATTTTCAAAAATACACATAAGTCCCACAAATGTAAAATATGGAAAAGTGAAGTATAAGAAGGTCCAATTATTCAAATTACAAACCTAGAAAAGTGAGAAATTTTGTTACAACACTTTACAACACTTTGAAATAAGGTATGGTAAATGATGAAAAGGGTTATTTAGGTGAAATATATTAATAAGACCTTAGAAAAGTGTGAAAGTGTGTTACAACACTTTACAAAACTTAAGTAAGGTACCATTTGAGTTATTTTTAGGTCACAAGGGGCCAAGACCTAATTTGAATATGTTACCCACATCACAACATTAAATCAAGGTGCAATTAAGCCAAAATCACAAGGAGGGCTTAAATGAGACAGAAAAAGTAGAAGGGTTACTTTTTCGATGTCCATATTTAGTCCCCACTTTAGTGAGAAGATGAACCTATCTCAAACTCACACTAAAGTAGACTAACATGCATCAAGAGGGGTTCCCATGAACCAATCCTAGCAAGATGGGACAAGAATGATCAAGAGGGGTGATCAAGCCCCTAGGATCAAGATCTCATGACAAACCTAACATAAGCACAAGGGAACACACATGAAAATGATATCAAGAAAAATGAAAAGGAACACACATACAATTCCAAATATGAAAGAGAGAAAAAGAAAAAGGGAAAGAAAGAATCAGATCAAAATTGAATCGTTTGTCTAGCATGATGTGGATCAGATCTAAGCTATTTGTTAGGGAAAATACCTACTCACTCTGAGGTAATGGAACTCATGGTTGTCTGCTGGATGAGAAGGCCTAAAAGGTGAGAAACATACACACATAGGTGGCTATTGGGAAAGTCATGCCTCAGAATGGGCTTCTCGTTCAACCATACCAAAGTTATACCTACTAATAACTTTAATAAGGTACCACAAAAAGAAAAATGGTCTTTTGTGCTTCACGATACAAGAAAAACTTCATATACTTAGAGCTCATGAGAAAACATGATGGCTCCATAGGCATGCAAGCTGTGTTATGCAAGGTGGCCATATAACAACAAATGAAAAATGCAACATGCAAAGAATGTTCAAAGGAGTCTTGCTTAGTTCATGTGAGGTCTTTAACTTAGGGAACATTGTACCTAATGTCTCCAAGAGAGGAATGTAATATGGTAAGATAGACCATGCTCATGAAGGAAATCACACCCAATGTCACCCACAAAGAAACACATGCATCGTATGAAGTAAGAAGGTTGCACAAAGAACCAAGAAAAAGGAAAAATGCAAAATAATAATGCCAATGTATGCCCCCACTTTAAAAAAACTGCTAAACACCATTCTGTGAGAAATTAATTTAAAATAGACAAATGAAAAATGCTATGAAAAAAGAAGACATCAGAGCCAACTTGGAAATCCCTATGCCAAGTCATATGTTTCTGAGTAAGGCTATGTAATGCAAGAGAAAAATAAAAGAAACGGATTACCCCCAAAATGAAAACACCAAACACATAAGGGATCTATGGATTTTGGGTTAGTATATTCTTTTCTGTAATGTTTTTAGAGAGCTTGGAACTATTATCATCCCCCAAATACACAGAATTGGAAGAATGACACAAAGAGAGGAAAAATAAGAAAATTCTCTTGGGTCAACATGGAAGAGACATCTAGGGTGCCTCAACAACTTGCATCATCCTGAAAAGGAAACACAAGATAAATGAAAAAGAAAGGGCGAAAAAAAAAAAAGGCTTTTGGTTCAACATGAAGGAGATGTGAATGTCTCGATGCCTTGCGTCATCCCCAAAATAAAAACATAAGAAAAATACAAAGGTGAAATGAAAAGGAAAAGAAAAAGAAATCATTTTGGGTCAAGATGAAGGAGGCATGAATGTCTCAATGCCTTGTGTCATCCCCAAAAGGAAAACACAAGAAAATAAAAAGATAAAATGAAAAGGCAAAGGAAAAGAAAACCTTTTGGGTCAACATGAAGGAGACATGAATGTCTTGATGCCTTGCATCATCCCCAAAAGGAAAAGAAAAAGAAATATTTTTGGGTCAACATGAAGGAGACATGAATGTCTCGATCCCTTGCATCATTCCAGAAAGGAAAACACAAGAAAAAGAAAATGGTAAAAAGGTGAAAGAAATGCATGGCATAGAGGAGAATGAAGGTACAAATAGAGGGATGTCACAAAGAGAGAGAACAAAAAACATAACATGATGGGGAAAAACATTACACACATGCAATCACAACAAAGAAAATGAAAGAAAATAAAGAAAATACAAAATGCTAGTAAGGATAATGTGAGTAAACTATCGAGCAAGTCATCTGCCTCTCAATCATGTTCATTGTATACCAAAGGTGGAAAGATAGCTAAAGGGACAAGAGCAAGTGCCAAATTAAGAGAAGTACTAGGTTCATCACTCTGTATAGGAGATTTCTTGTTTAAGCTCATTGAGGGGGAAAATAATGTGTTAAATTCATTATGCACCTCTTTGTCAATTTTAGCAATCCCATCATCGTCATCGACATTAATCACAATAGGAGGAAAAATGATAATGTCCATTGAAGATTTCATCTCTTGTGATTCTTGCATAGGGTCATTTTGGGGAGGAGGGTCATCATGCATTGCTATAGTCAAGATTAGATTTTGATTTTCTTTACTTAACTCATCATGTAACTTGCGAGCAATGTAACATCTCCGCCTATGCTCCCTGGGTATGTGCAATATCATGATGGGCCAAAAAGTGGTGATATGATGGGTATGTGTAGGTATGTGACTGACGACTTTTTCTTAACCCAGAATTAATGAAATGAAAAGGATTTTTAGAGGATATTCTCAGCTTTCCAACAATATAAATTATGCTTTACTTTGAATTTAATAAATAATTATTATTCATTTTCTATTTGAATTATGACTGAAGTCCTGATTGATAGGCTGATTGAAACAAATCTCTAGCTTTCATACGGTATCTCATTTTTTGAATTTGAAACATGCATCACATTCTATGCCTTGCATTCTATAGGATTTAAAAAAACAATGAATTTCATGAATTTTTGACCAAGCTAAGGTGGTCAGGCATACAAGTTTTTATATTTTATGAAAGTTGTAATAAAAAATTCATAATTAATTATTTACTTCGAAAAAAATTACAAAAAAATATGATTTACATTGGGAAATGAGTCCTCTACTTATATCTAAAATATTATAAACAAATATTATCATTTTATTGTGGTTAAGGTGGTTAGATAGACACCTACTTCTTATCTTTTCCCTAAAATTTAAGTACTACTACGTTGAAATTTCAAATTTTCACCAAATAATTTTTTTTCTAAATAAACCTAGTAGTTTAGAAACTAAGTTCTATTTGCTACAAATTTTATGCTTAGATATTTTTGAAATAATATAGATAACTTATTCAAATTTTTGTGTCAAGTTTGTTAACTCTATTTTTTTTGAATTGTTCGCCACTTAAGGGCCTATTTTCTCCATGATGATCCTATGGGTGATCCCCTAACACCTTTGTTTCTTCTGGAATTTTTTTCAAGTTGCATTTGTGAAGGAGTGGGTTGATCAACCATAGGTTTCATTTCTTCCATAAGGGGAGGAATAGAAGGAACCATGTAAGAGGTTGTTCATCCACTTTCTCTTTTGCTTTGTAAACATGTTTTATTCTAGTAGGTGCAACGGAGTTACTGTCATTATCTCTTAGTCTTTTGGACAATGTAGGTGAAGTTTCTATCTTTGGTTGGTCTTGGTTGTTTGGTTCTTGTTTAGGTTCAAGCATGGTTTCATCAAGGATGGGAGGTCTGGAAATGGAAGGGGACATGTTTCTTAGGGATAATTTGACTATTTTCTTTCCTTTGAATTTTTTGGTAAGACATGAAAAATAAGTTGTGTCATGACATTATAGGTTCCATGGGCTTAGGCCAACAGGCTTCTAATATAAAGTTTCCTTTGGAAGACAAGGGGTTAAAGCCACTATGATGAATGGTGAATATTTCATTGTCAAATGGAAACTTTAATCATTTGTGCACAACCGAAGGAATAACTTTCATTGAGTGAAGCCATGGGTGGCCTAGCCTCAAATGAAATTTGTCTAACTACGGGATGATGAAGAATGTGACGTCCAATGTTTTTGGTGATATTTGTAATGGTAGAGTGATAGATCCTATTGTAGGGAACACAAAGCCATTGTGTGTCTTGATCCATTCTTTTAGTCTATCATATTCATCTTGATAAAGTTCATGTAATACTAAGAATTCCTCAGTGAACACATTCTCTCCACAGGCAGGATCTATGAGTATCCCATTAGTGGGTTTGTCATAAATATGGTCAGTTGTGTAGAGAGGACCATTGGGTGCATTTTTAAGTATATCCTTAGAGGAGAAATCAATATCAAGAGGATTCTTAGGTTGGCCCTTACAAGGGATAACATATATCTTCCCTGCCATTTCATCAATATGATGGATAGTGATATCATTTGGAATAGGATCATTATGTTAATCATCTATATCAACATTGATCACATCATTTTGTGTAGTTTTTTTGGCTTTGACAAATGAAATATTATGTTTAGGCATCGCATTAGTGAAAATTTTCAAGTTTTGGTTTGAAAGGGAAACACACTTATTTCCTTGATCACTAACACCTCTAATGGATAAATGGACGGAATCAATGAGGTCTTCACAAGATATTTAAGACTCATGTAATGTTCCATGTCATGTCCATTTTTTTAGTGATAACTTTGCAATAGGCAATTTATTTAAAGCTTGGGGGTAAAGGCTTATGAGGGTCGAGTGTTTTGATGAGAGGCAAGGTAATCATTTGTTGTAGTAAAATATGGGACGTTGTGTTATGAAGTGTGTCAGGTAAAGGGATGAATTGTCTTTTCAAATCTCCATAACTAAAAGCCACCATGGGTTTGACAGTAGCTACTTGGTTATTAACATTTTGATCTATTTGTTGAGGGGGTTAAATTCCAAGAACCCTTTTTTTTGTTTTCTAAAAGGTTGGGAATTGTTTTGGTTGGCTGGTTCAGATCTCTCAATTCGGCTAGAAGTGGACCTAGGGAAGAGTTTTGATAATAGTTTATCATCAAGGAAAAAGTCACTACATAAGGTAGTGTAGGAATTAACATGGTTAGAAGGATCTCCCTTCCCTCCATATTTCTCAAATATAGGAATCTCTACTCCTTGTTGCATCAGTGTTTGCAATATTTCCAAAGACAATGGGTTTCTTCTAACATAATGTGTGGATGGGCCATTCTGATTTTGGTTTATGGTGGAGATTTGATTTTGCATGGATGAAATAGTTTTTAAAAGTTGTGTTATGAGAGGATCATTATAAGTGGTATGAGATGGAAGTGAAAGTGGCGATGGAGTGTATGTAGTGGTAGGACAAGTGAATGGAATTCTTATAGGTGGTAATGTTGTAGAAGATAGAACATGTGATTCCACATAGGAACTATGGATGCTAGCAGGAATAATCAAGGAAGGAATTACATTACTAACTTGTTGCATTGTTGTTGTGACTTGAGGAGTGGTATAGGTAGGTATTCAGGCTATGGTTGATGGAGGAGGAATTTGAGTTTCTCCTTGGATAGCAACATTGGTTGTGGGTATAGGAGCACTAGAGGTTGAAGGAAGATGTTTTCCAAAGATTCAAACTATGTTTTTCACAAGGTCAAGGCCTTCATCACTTTCAAGCATGCATTGAATGTTTTCTATGGTAGGAATTGCAGTAGTGGAAATTTTGTTAAGGCTGACTTCATGTTGCAGGTGGACTAATTCCTCATGAATTTGAATGATTCTCTCTTGTGGGATATCATCAGTCCTTAGTTCAACATGCATTCTACTTGAAGGCAAAGAGTTGCTAAGTGTATTATCCATGCCTAGTGTACTAGTGTCAATACTAGGAGTGGAAGCTCTAGATAACCCAAGATCCATAACGAGTGTGTTATCATAGGATGCCATGAGTCTCAAACTTCTTCTCACTATGGTATTAGCAATAGGACACCAAACACTCATGCAAATGCAATGTAAGCTAACAAGGATAAATTGCCTAAAACTGAAATTCTAGAGAGGAAAATTGAAATGTAGAAATAGTAAACAAAAACTCAAAAATTGAATTGTAAATGATAGAAAATACAATGCAAAATATGCAAAGGGGCTGATTTTCCCTAAGTGGCAAATGAGTCTTGGTACTAAGTTTTTTGAAATTTTTTAGAATGTTTAAAATGAATTTTATGCTTTTTATATTTTCTTATTTAAATATGATATGAAATTGCAGAATTTTAGTGATTTTCAGTGAATTTAAATGCAACAATGCAAGCTATATGAGCTTTTTCACTAAGTGAAAATTTTGAAACCCTAGAATGCACATTAACTAATGCAAAACCTAATGCAATGTTAATGTACAATATAAATCTAGGATGTGTGTATGTGTAGAATCATGATGGGCCAAAAAGTGGAGATATGATGGGTATCTGTAGAGTATGTGGCTGACGAATTTTTTTTACCCAAAATTGATGAAAAAAAAAAGTATTTTTAAAGGATATTCTCAGCTTTCCACCAATATAAATTATGCTTTACTTTGAATTTAATAAATAATTATTATTCATTTTCTATTTGAATTATGACTAAAGTCATGATTGATAGGCTGATTTAAAAACTTCTATAGCTTTCAAATAGTATCACTTTTTTTTAATCCAAAAAAATGCATCACATTCTATGCTTCGCATGCTATAGGAATAAAAAAATTGAATTTCATGAAGTTTTTACCAAGTTAAGGTGGTCAAAAATACAAGTTTTTATATTTTTTAAAAGTTGTAATAAAAAAATCATAATTAATTATTTACTTGGAAAAAAATTACAAAAAAATATGCATCACATGGGACAAGAGTCCTCTACTTATATCTAAAATCTTATAAGTTTTTTTTATCATTTTATTGTGGTTAGGGTGGTCAGACAGACACCCACTTCTTTTTTTTTCCCTAAAATTTAAGTACTACTGCATTGAAATTTCAATTTTTAACCAATTTTTTTTTATAAATAAACCTACTAGTTTAGAAACCAAATTCAATTTTCTACATATTATATTGTCACATATTTTTGAAATAATATAGATAACTTATTCAAATTTTTATGTCAAGTTGCCTAACTCTGAATTTTCTAATTTTTTTACCACTTAAAGGCCTGATTTTCCATGATGACCCTGCACATACCCACATGTAAATGCACTCAAAATTAGAATATGATATTCAAAGGTCACGTTCACCAAAATGTTGGCACTAGAAATGGACACACAACTTCCTTGTTCACACAAAACAGGAAGAAGAGAAGAGGGATCCGATTTTGCAATGCTCACATTCAAGGATTTGTTAGAGATCTCAACCCAATGAAGAATGTGAAAGATCTTGTTGTAAGATATCTTTGGAGATGAATGAGATAAGAAATGGGTTCACCACCAAGTGTAAACTTGGAAAATGCAAGATGTTTGAAAACATAATGTGATATGCAAAAAGACCTAGAAATACAAGTAGACTATAACAAAAACTTATGAAATTGAAGGTGTGCACTTGGAGACTGGAGAGAGATGGAAAGGAGCTCTGAAATCCTGAAGAATTCACTATTGGTGCCAATTTGGACTCATATAGCAAGTTGGGTGACTTAGTCCAGTTTTAGGAAAACTACGCAGAAATAAGTTTTGAGCAAAAGGCTACTCAAATTTGAAAAATTCCTATATAGGCCTGGGTAGTGGGACTCATTCTCCAATAGTGGAAAATTAGTCAACCTCTTGATTTATGGGAATTCAAAGCAGGAAATTGTTGCATACAAACTGCTCTTTTGCTCCTAATATAGGTCTAGGTCTAAAACTACAAAATTCAATCAATAGGTCCTCTCCAAGCTTCTCTTAGGACTTGTACAACTTAATGGAAACTTTTCCAATCTTGCTATTTGAAAAATATGGAACCTAAAAGTACAAATCACATGCAAAGAGAGGGAAAAATTGTTGTAGGGTTAGTGAATAGGGGTTTTCCTTAGTCAAACCCCTTGTTGGTAATTAAACCCTTGAAATGAAATAAAATAGAATGGAGAATGATGAATGCACAAGTAATGATGGCACAACTCACCAAACCCTTCAAGTAGAATGTTGTAAACATGTGAGTAATGGCTCCAAAGTGCTTGAATGTTAGGTCACTTGATTGCTTGTTAGATTTATTGGAGGGTGAAATGAGTGAAAGAACCTTATATTTATACACAAATATACAATAATTCCCAAAAATACAACACAAGACCACCTTATATCTTAGAAAATAAAAAGTTGCTAGAAATTTGAATTAATTTTGAATTTTGTGTCAAAGGGGACTCATTTGCCACTCTGGGTGAATGGGTCCCACCTAAGGGGACACATTCACCCAAAATGGAGAATGGGTCCCACCTTAGGCTTTTGAGGTTGGTTTCAGTATTTAAGTGTTTTAAATGATGTTTATTGGGTTTATTTTCAAAAATACACATAAATAAGGCCTATAGATGTAAAATAAGGTAAATTAAAACATAAAAAAGGTCCAACTATTAATGAAAAACCTAGAAAAGTGTGAAATTTGGTTACAACACTTTACAACTCTTTGAAATAAGGCTTGGTAAATGATGAAAAGAGGTTATTTAGATGAAATATATTAACAAGACCCTAGAAAAGTGTGAAAGGGTGTTACAACACTTTACAACACTTAAGTAAGGTACCATATGAGTTCTTTTTAGTTCACAAGGGCCCAAGACCTAATGTGAATGTGTTACCCACATTACAACATTAAATAAAGGCATAATTAAGCCAAAATCACAAGGAGGGCCCAAACAAGACAAAAAAAGTAGAAGGGTTACATTTTTGGTGTCCACACTAGGATACAATAGGGGCCTTTCTCCAAGTCTCATTAGGATGTAGATCAACAAGATGCATAGATTGACTATCAATCATGAACATGTGTGAATTGGGCCTAGGTCTACATCTAATTGAGGAATGGAATGATTTGGAATGACTAACCTAATTAGGCTATATGCCCTATATAAATTGCAAGATTCTAACAACTGACAAAAAGAAACATTAATTTGCAGGTGGATCTAGGAAGTATAAAATGATATGTACCAACCCCAAAAATTTAGTTTCAAGTACTTTAGGAGGATTGGGTCACCCTTGGGAAAATGGGCCTTTGTAGGGGTGTCTTGATCAAATTTTGGGGTCCTCTGATGTTAGATCTAAGCTTCAGATTCCCACCTATATATCTATTGGAACACTATTAGATATTTTTCGTAACTAAGTTTCCATGGCTTGATAAGATGTATGACAACAAATAAAACAATGGATAATTTTCCTTCAATCATTTTTAGATCCCCTTCAAACCTATAACTTGTACATTCAAAGAGGAAAAATGTTTCAACCATATAGGGGCTTTCCTGAGTCAAACCTGGGGTAAGTGTTCCCACTTCCACAATAGAAAATATCAATAGATAAATGAGAATGGAAAGGAATGCATAATGAAATCACAATGTGTTGTAGCTCACCACCATTCAATGGCTACCTTGATGGATTGAAATAACACACATCTCCTCAAGGATTTGGATCTTACTTGCTTGAATACTTGAATGATTTGGAGACCTACAAAAAGATGCTAGCCTACTCATAATAATGACAACATGATAACATAAACTCACAAACACTTTGACATGATGCTTGGACCTCGAATTGCTACAATGAAACTCTAATAGTGTTGCTCTTGTCCTAATCTTGAATTATCTTAATGTTCACCTCTTGCTAGATAGATCTCAAATGATTCAATAACTAGGTATTTATAGGAATTTATTTAATTTCTAAAAATTAGAACTCAATAACTAACATTTGCAGGTGGGGTTTTTGAATATTAAAATGGACACTTTGACATGTCCAAAAATGGGTTCTAGCTAAGAAGGGATACCCATTAACCCATGGGTGAATGGGTCTTGGACCAAGTTTCTAGGATACTCAATATCGAGGGTAACATATGAGGTGGATGCATTTATTCAATGCTTGTCATTTTTTGAAAAGGGGTACAAATTGTCTCCAAAATACAGAATTTTAGGCAATTTGGGGGTCAATTAAGATCAATAATTTAGGGGGCCAAAAGATAATGTGAAATTGTTAAGGTATGCAATTTTCTATAGTACACCTTATATATCTAATGTCTTATCCACACTGTTAGTTCTAGAATAAACCAAAAAATAATCAAATGTACTAGACACAAATATCTTAACACCCTCTTTGCATAATTCTAAAGCTCTCTACTAGGGATAGACATAAACATGCTTAGAACGCCCACTACTTGGTGAATATCAAGTCTAGTGCAAACAATTGCATACAAAAAACTTCCTACAACACTAGCATATTGTTGCAAGAATGGAAAGAGGAATGAAAGTGTTGTCATTTATGTCAACTAGTTAACTAGTTATCTACTAGTTGTTATTGACTGTATATGTTAAGGATATTGAGAAAATTGTTTTAAAGGAATATTACAAGTATTCAGTTGTTGAGGTTGTTGTTATGGTACTTGTAACTATGTTTGTGTGGATCAAATATGTTAGTCAAGGTTTCTGAAGGTTTTTGTATCCAGATTTTTGGCTATTGGTTATTTGTGAAGATCGAGTTGTGTTCACCAATTGTGAACTATGTTTTTTTGTGTTTTGGTTGAGATTTGGGAGAAATGTTGCTGGAAAAATTTCTCTTTGATGAAGTATTTTGACTTGTGGGTTTAGAGAAAAGATGTTTTGATTGCATTAAAGATATTTTTGATTTTTGGAAGTGTTGAGCTTAATCATTCTATGTGTTTTACACTAGGTTGGGCCACCGTGTGTTAAGAACTATCTTCGAAGTTGATGAAGCATGTTGGATCTATTATGGGTCCTAGTGAAGTGTGTGTTTGGGTCGCCTTCATTCTAATTCCACCCTAGGATGTTTGGCGCTGACCTAATTTGTATTTGAAGTTGGATGGCTGAATTTTTATCATTTCAAGGTTGGAGATAGATACAAAATGAGCTAGAAATGAAAATTGTACACAAGAAAAGAAGGAAGATAAGTGAAAGAGTAGATGCGACTTTGATGCTATTCTAAAAGTGTGTGAGTTATGTGTGTGGTTGATTAGTGTGAAGCTTAATGTTGAGTTTCCAGATGTAGTGATTAGTAGAAGGTGAAATCTATCATTCATGTAGGTTGATAAGTGATTGTGGTGGAATCCTTTGTTGCATTGGGATTGTTGTCTCTCTATAACAAGTATTATTTGTCTTATTTTCTATCTCTAGGTTGTAGCCCTATGCACAGTGAGTCCCTATTATAGGTAGTGAGCCTTATTTTAGGTAGTGAGCCCTTTTTTAATCGGTTTTGATATTCTCTATAGTGTGAGTTAATCCTCACCATGGTTTTTCCCTCATTGGGTTTTGCACATAAATCTATTGTTATTGTGTTTAGATGCATTGGAATTTGATGGTTAATCATTTAATTAGTTTATGTGTTAGTTCATGTAATTGAATTGAAGATTATAATCTATGACAACTGATTCATCCCCCTCTTAGTTGTCCTATCCAATAATTGGTATAAGAGCTTGGTTCCTTGGTAAGGAGCTTAACCACTTGAGGAAGGTCTGGGATGGCTAGAAAAATGGTCTTTGATTATCCAAGGTTTGATGGAACTAATTAAGATATCTGGTAAGTATTGATGGAAGGATATCTAGAGATTATAGATATGATGTAGAGAAAGCTTATTAAAATCCCTACACTCCTCCTACTAATGGTCTAAGTACACCTGAAGAAATCAAAGATCATGAAGTGAATAACAAGGAAAAGTTCATCTTGAAGAATAGTCTAGTACATTCTGAATTGATTAAGGTTCAAAACTTGAAGACAACTAAGGAAGTTTGGGATGCTTTAGAAAGAGCACACAATGGTGATGAAAGGGTAAAAGAGGTAAAATTATAGAATTTGGAAACACAATTTTATCTTAGACATATGTCTGAAGATGAAAATGTTAAAGCTTATGTACAAAGATTGGATGAGGTAGTGGCTAGAATGTGATCTCTTGGTGCTACTATAGATGAAACAAGTATTGTAAAGAGGATTCTTAGAACTCCTTCTGATGCTTATAGTGAAAATGTGAGTGTTATTGAGAAGACTATAGATTGTAATACTTGTACTAAGGATTTGCTGCTAGGATTCTTGACATCTTATGAGATGAGGAAGCCAACTCTAAGAAGTGGAGGAAAAATAGAGACTGCTTTAAAAGCTACAAAAACTAAAGATCCAAATGAAGAAAAAATTGATTAAATCAAAGCTAACTCTGTAAGAAGAATGAGAAAAGGCTCATGTAAGTATGAAGGTAAATTTCCCTTTAAATACTTTAGTTGTGGAGAAATTGGTCACTATGCTGCAAAGTGTCTAGAAAGAGCTAAAAGGAATAAACAAAGATATGAGAAAGAAAAGAAAGGAAAGAAGATTAACATATCTTACTATGTTAATAAGAATGCTAGTGTTTTACATGAAGATTCAAAATATGAAGATCTAGATGATAATGAATTCTTGTTCCTGGCAATTAAAAATGAACCTACTTCTAATAATTCACCAAAATACATAAAGGAAAGTCCTTCGGAGAAGGAGAAGGAGAAGGAGAAAAATGATGATAGTGGTTGCTCACATCACATGACTGGTGATCAGAGTAAGTTTGTGAAACTTGAGAAATATGATGGAGGTCTAGTTATGTTTGGAGATCATACTAGTGCTAAAATTTGTGGGATAGATTCAATAAGTTTTGATGGCAAACATTATAATATTTTGAGTTTTGGTTAGATTTGTAGAAAATGATATGATATTGTGTTTAAGGATGAGAAATGTGAGATATGGAAAGGATCCAAAACATTGATTGCTACAAGAAAGAAATCTGAAGGGAATATTTATCAGCATAAGGGTGCTAATGGATAATGTTTTATGACTTAGATAAATGATAGTTCGTTATGGCACAGGAGAATGTGTCACATGAATTTTGATAACTTGGAAATAATTAGTGTTGTTCATGCCATGAGAGATCTACCGAGAATTACAAAGCCTGTAAATGCTATATGCAAGAATTCTCAGTTTGGGAAGAAAAAAGAAATCATTACAAATCAAGAGAACAATCTACTACTGGATTACTAGATTTTGTTCATATAGATCTTTGTGGTCCTATGAGAGTGAAAAGTCTACTTGGTGAAAGTTATTTTATGCTTTTAATTGATGATTATTCTAGATATACATGGGTTACATTTCTAAGAGATAAATTAGTTGCATTAGATAAATTCAAGGCATTCAAGGTTATGGTTGAAAATGAAGTGAATTTGAAGATAAAATGCTTGAGATATAATAGAGGTGGAGAATTCACCTCCCATGAGTTCAATATTTTTTTGAAGTGCATGGAATAAGGAGATAGTTATCTACTTTGAGAACTCCTCAGTAGAATGGAGTCATTGAAAGGAAAAATAGAATAGTTCAAGAGGCTGCTAGGTCAATGATCACTGAAGCTGAATTACTAGAAGTTTACTGGAACTTGAAGCTATTCACAATGTTGTATTTGTATTCAATCATGTTCAGGCAAGAGAAAACAGTACAAAGACTCCCTATGAGCTATGGTATGGAAGAATTCCTATAGTTAAATATTTAAAGGTACTCAGAAGCAAATTCTATATTAGAGGAGATGAGAAAAATTTGGGCAAGTTTGATACAAGAAGTGATGAAGGAATATTTCTTGGATATTCTACTAAAAGAAAGGCATAAAGATGTTTCAATAAAATACCAAGGAAGATTGTAGAAAGCTCGAATGTGAAGGTTGATGAAATAGTGAAGAATTCTATTGATATTGATGGATATGTGTCTGATGAGCATGACTATGCAAGAATAGAAGAAATTACGGAAGAACGAGATAAAGATGAGAATAAAAGGTAGAATGAATAGAGTGAAAGAGAAGAAGATGCTCCGATGATGTTCCCTAGGACATCAAAATATGTACAGAGGAATCATAATTTAGAAAATTAGATTATTGGTGACAACAAAAAAGGTGTGTTAACCAAAAGAAAAGTTGATGCTAAAGTAAATTTGTGCTTATTCTCTGAGATTGAACCGAAGTCAATAACTGAAGCTTGTAAGGATGAATATTAGAATAAAGCAATGAAAGAAGAACTTTTATAGATTGATAAGAATCAAACATGGGAATTGGTCCCAAGAACAACACAAAAATATATCATTGGATCAAAAAGGGTATTCAGAAATAAGTTGAATGAGAATGGGAAAGTTTTCATAAACAAAATAAGGCTTGTGAGTAAAGGCTACTCACAAGTAGAGGGCATATATTTTGAGGAGATTTTTTCCTCAATAGAAAGAATGGAATCTATAAGGATGTTTTTGGCATTAGTTGCTTATAAAGATTTCAAAGTCTATCAGATGGATGTCAAGTCAGCATTTTTTAATGGTGAGCTAGAAGAAGAGGTCTACATGGACCAACCAGAAGGATTTCAATTAACAAAAAAATCATATATGGTGTGTTGATTGAAGAAATTTTTTATATGGATTGAAGTAAGCACCTAGAGCTTGGTATGCAAGGTTAGATAAGTATTTGAGTCAGCACAGACTTAACAAAGGTATAATAGATAGTAATTTGTACTTCAAGACTAAAAATAACAAATCTTCATTGTAGTTGTATATGTTGATGACATTATCTTTGGAGGAAATGAAAATATGTGCAAGATATTTGTGGAAGAGATGTAGAAAGAATTTGAAATGTCTATGTTTTGGGAGATGAATTTATTTCTTCGGCTACAGATTAATCAAAAGAAGAAAGGAATTTTCATTTCATAGTATAAGTATGTGAGAGAGATGTTGAAGAAGTTTGGGAGAGATGGTTCCAATCTAGTAAGTACTCCGATGGTGACTGGTTGCAATTTGGGTAAAGATGATGACTCACCTAAGGCTGATTAGAGCAAGTATAGATCTATGATTGGACTACTCTATTTGACTGCTACTAGACCATATATTATGTATGTGGTTTGTCTTGTAGCTAGATTTCAAGAAGATCAGAAGGAAACACATGTTAGTGCAGTTAAAAGAATATTCATATATTTGAATGACAATCTAGATTATGGATTATGGTATCATAAAGATACCAACTTTACACTTAGTGCCTATGCAAATATAGATTGGGCTAGAATTATAGATGACATAAAGAGTATAAGTTGTGGTGCATTCTTTCTTGGATGTAGGTTGGTGGAATGGCTTAGTAATAAGCAAGATTCAATCTCTTTATTTACTGTTGAAGCTAAGTATATTGTTGTTGCATCTTGTTGTACAAAAGTGTTATGGATGAAACAAACATTGAATGATATCACAGTTTTATATAATGATCCTATTTATATCTTTTGTGATAATACAAGTGCAATTAAAATTTCAAAGAATCCTGTGATGCACTTGAGAATGAAGCATATATCTATCAAGTATCATTTCTTGAGAGAGAAGGTCATGGAGAATGAAGTCAAGCTTGAGTATGTTCTAATAAAGGATCAGATTGTGGATGTATTTACAAAGGCTCTTCCTAAAGATACTTTTGAGTATCTTCGGGAGAAGTTAGGAGTTATTGCCCTTTCTTTCATAAACTAAGATGCATTTGGAGGTGCATTAGTTAGATGGATTCATGATTCTGTCTTTTTGGACTAATGTTTTGGTGGCTACCTGTCAGGGGGAGTAGGTAGTTTTCAAGTGTTGACATTATGTGTTTTTCATGTCAAAGAAGATTCAATGGACATATCTTTTTCCTTTGTCATTGATGTCAAAGGGAGAGAGAAAGCATATGAAAAGGAGAGAAAGATGATAAGAGAAAGTGGGTAATGAGGAAGATAATCTTCTAAGGGGGAGAAGCAAAAAGAGAAATCTTGAGAAGTATTTCTAGAACTAGTATGACATCTTTGATGGTTTTTCACATCATGTGTTGCCATCAATGACAAAAGGGGAGATTGTTGCAAGAATGGAAAGAGGAATGAAAGTGTTTTTATTGATGTCAGCTGGTTAACTAGTTATCTACTAGTTGCTGAACATGACTGTATATGTTGAGGATATTGAGAAAAATGTACTAAAGGAAGACTACAAATATTCAGTTGTTGAGGTTGTTGCTTTGGTACTTGTCCCTATGTTTTTGTTTGTGTAGATCAGATATGTTAGTCAAGGTTGCTAAACGTTGCTATATCTAGATTCTTGGCTATTGGTTCTTTGTTAAGATCAAGTTGTGTTCACTAGTTGTGAACTATGTTTTCTTGTGTTTTGGCTAAGATCTGAGAGAAATGTTGCTAACTTCTAGATTTCTCTTTGATGAAGTCTTTTGACTTGTGGGTTTAGAGAAAATATGTTCTAATTGCATTAAATATTTTTTGGTTTCTGGAAGTGTTGAGCTTAATCATTCTATGTGTTTTACACTGGTTTGGTTGACCGTGTGTTAAGTAATATATTCAAACTTGATGAAGTGTGTTGGATCTATTATGGGTCTTGGTGAAGTGTGTGTTTGGGTTGCCCTCATTATAATTCCACCCTAGGATGTTTGGTTCTGACCTAATTTTCATTTGAAGTTGGATGGCCAACTTTGTATCTTTTCAAGGTTGGAGATAGTATAAATATAGAATGAGCT
Organism: Sequoia sempervirens; assembly: GCA_007258455.2. NCBI lineage: Eukaryota > Viridiplantae > Streptophyta > Pinopsida > Cupressales > Cupressaceae > Sequoia > Sequoia sempervirens. Next base: position 403,653,873 of record VDFB02000017.1, on the reverse strand, counting down.
GCTAGCAGTGAAAATTGTAAACAAGTAAAGTAGGAAGATAATTGAAAGAGAAGACATGAATTTGATGCTAATTTGAAAGTGTGTGAGTTATGTGTGTGTTTGATCAATGTGAAGCTTAATGGTGAGTTTTCAGATGTAGTGAGCAGAAGTTGAACTTTATCATTCATGCAAGTTGATCAGTGATAGTGAGTCTGGACACTGAGTCCCTTTTGTAGGCAATGAGCCTTATTTTAGGTAGTGAGCCTTTTTGGAATTGGTTTTGATATTCTCTAAAGTGTGAGTTAATTATCACCATGGTTTTTCCCTCATTTTGTTTTCCATGTAAATCTAGTGTTATTGTGTTGTGCATTGGCATTTCATGGTTAATCATTTAAGCAATTTATGTGTTAGCTCTAGTAATTGATTTGGAGGTTATAATTTGTGACAATTGATTCACCTCCCCCTCTAAGTTGTCCTATCCAACACATATGACATGTTAGACATATCCTCAAAATCATCTTCAAATTTAGGACACATATCTAAAGTAATCTTAGTTACAACTGGTAAAGGAATTATAATTTGTTGACAATATTAGATATTAAATCTGTGCAAAATAATGCTCACACACTTACTTTGTGAAAATAAAATCTTTTTGTTACCTCAATCTCTTCTGATTTCCATTCTCAATATGTATCTAACTACCCCAAATCCTTCATCTCAAATGCACCTAAAATTTGAGCTTTCAGCTCATAAATCATACATTTTGTGTTATTGAAAAATAACATATCATCCATATACAAGGCAACAATTACTAACTAATCATCAATACATCTAATATAAACACAATAATCCTCTTAGCTTATATTAAAGACCAATTTTAACATAAAAGAGTCATTTTTTTACCACATTTAGGGTGATTTTTTTAAACCATAAAAAATCATTTCAACTTGCAAACCAAGTTCTTTACCCTTTAGCTCAAATCCTTTTGGATATTTCATATAAATTTCCTCATCTAGATGTCCATACATAAAATCACTGTAAACATCCATTTACTCAATTTCAAAATCATAAGCAATAAATATGTATAAAAGAAATCTAATAGAAGATAATTTAGCAATAGGAGAGAAAATTTTATGAAAATCAACTCTCTCTCTAGGAATATCCCTTAGCTACTATTCTAGCTCTATAGTTCTCTAATGAACCATCTACACCAAATTTATTTTTATAAACCCACTTACAATGATTGGCTTTCATTCCTTTGGGAAAATGTATAGGATCCTAAGTACCACAAGATTCTAAAGCCATCATCTCCTCCTACATGGATAGTTTCCAAGACTCACTATCATCTACAAGAATAGCTGCCCTACAGGATCTAGGCTCATTTTTATTACTCAATAAAGAAAATGCATGATAGAATCTAGTGGGAGTGGGCTATACCTATCAACTAGATTTTGTTGTCTTGTGGATCTCCTCAAGGGTGGAGTAAGAGATTCTTCCTCAATTTCATTATTATGCTCATCTTCTTAGACTATCACTACAAAGTCTTCCTCTTTAGAATTTTCACTTGAACTCTTTTCTTCTTCTCCATCCTGAAATCCATCATTATGTTCTTCCTTATATGTATCTTCTTGCTGCAAATCAAAATACACTATCTTTTTCCCTTCTTTCTCTTCTAGCTATATAGGATCAAAAACCACTCTAATTTCCCTAAAATTAACATCTCTAGAATAGATAATTTTTCTCGTTATAGGATTCCATAGCTTATAACCTTTTACATTCTCACCATATCCAATGAAGATGCATTTCTTAGTTTTTGGATCCAACTTAGAATGCTTTTACTTAGGCACATGAATAAAAGCCTCATGGCCAAAAACACTTAATTGTGAAACAAAAGGTTTCTTTCCTATCAACATTTCATAAGGTGTCAAATCAAGAGCCTTGCAAGGAGATCTATTGATCAAGTAACTAGTAGAATAGACAACTTCTACCCAAAAACATTTATTTAACTATGCACCACTTAGCATACTTCTGGTTCTTTCCATAGTAGTTTGGTTCATCCTTTTTGCAACACCATTGTGTTGTGGTGTATAAGGATGTGTCTTTTTTCTTATGATACTTGCATGCTTACAAAATTCATCAAATTAATTAGAGAAGTATTCCCCTCCATTATTCTATCTTAATACTTTTATTTTCAATCCTGATTGGTTCTCTACTTAGAGTTTAAACTCCTTAAACTTAGTGAAAAGTTTAGATTTATTATTCATAAAGTAACTCCATGTAAATCTTGATACATCAGCAATGAAGGTCACAAAATAATGTAATTCCCAATAGAACCATTATCCAAAGGACCAAACACATATGCATGAATAAATTCTAATTTCTCTTTTGCTTTATTACTTCCTAAAGGAATATATGCTTTGTTTTGTTTTCCTATTGCACAATGCTTATAGAAATCAAAGTGTTCATCAAAATAAGATAAACCATCCAACAAATTTGTATTCATAATAGTTTTCATAACATTTTTACTTATGTGGCCCAATCTTTGATGCCACAACATAAATGTATTTTTAGAATTTTCAGCCACATAGGTGGACTTTTGAATAGTAGTGGCAACGAGCTTAAATAGAGTTCCCATCTGAGTTCCCCTTGCTACCACAAAGCTTCCTCTCACCAATCTGCAATCATGCTTATCAAATGTTACATGGATTCCAAAATCATTCAAAACACTAGGAACCCTTTTAATCCTCCCATCACTGAAACACAACAATACCTTCACCAATCTAACGATTAGATATGTAGTGTTTTCCCCAAGGTTGACATTATGTCCATCATATTTCTCATATGTGAAAAACTACTCCTTATGAGGATTCATATTATACGGGCATATTGAATCAACCAACCGATATTCATTAGAAATGGCATTACATGTAAAAATTAAAACTTTATCACCTACATTGAAGGAATTTTCTATGGTGGAATCCCATTGTTTCATTTTATTTCTGCACTTTGTCATATGTCCTCTTTTCCCATAGTTCAACACTTTACTCTATTCTTCTTTCCAAGAGTCTTAGAATGACCTTTAGACTTGTCCATAAACCCTTGATCTCCCTTTGGCCCTCTTTCTTTAGGCCTACACTTGACACTAAGAGCATCCACTAAACTATCTATAGCCTTCTTCCTCATTTCCCGTGAAAATAGAGTTGCAACAAGAGTATCCATCTTCGAAAATTCTAGGTTAGTAGTGATATCAAGAATGGAATTTTCCGATGATGTAGGTAAAGAACAAAGAAGCATAATGCATTTGTCATCTTCCTCAAGTTTAACATCTATAGATGCTAATTGACTCAAATCAAATTAAATGAATTTAAATGCTCTACAATGGTTTCACCTTCCTTCATTTAAAGAGAAAATAATTTTATTTTCAAATACACTTTGTTCACAAGGCTCTTGGCTTGATAAATATCACCCAACCATTTCCATAAAGCAAAGGTAGTCTCTTCTTTGGACACATTAAGGAGGATGAAATCTGCAATACGTAACTAGATAGTACATCATACATTTTTCCATCTTCTCCCAAATAGCTTGAGTAGTTGCATCAGGTTTCTTTTCTTTTGTTGCAACCACCCATTGATCTCTTTCTTCAAGGAGATAATCCATTTTCAACTTCTACAACTTCTAATTAGATCCATTAAACTTATCAATTTCAAACCAAGATGTAGATGTAGCCATTATTCTTACAATCACAAATCTGCAAAACAAAACTCCTACTATAGCACAAAAACCCTTGGCACTTCCACACAATATACAAAGTTGGTCAATTACACACGCTATCAATCTCTGTAACGTCAGAAACGGTAGTCAATTACCAACATTCATTATGTTTAAGTAGTTCAGAGTCGGTACTGTTAAACTAACAACAAATTCATTGAACCAAATCAACCAACCCAAAGAGTCAAATGCACTGGCTTTAAGTGTACGATGAATGCCAGAGCATCAGCTTGTAGTATGGCTGTGTTGATCATATAATTGTACTTACGGGAGAGGGCCTAGTAGTCGTGCACCCTAACTTCGCGCTTCTAATTATCCTACGTCGAAATTTCAAATTACTCCCAATTTTTTACAGCAGCTTACTTGGCAAGTTCTTTGCTTATAACTAAGGTTTCAAGGCCACATCATCAAATATGATGCCACATCAGCATGCGTTTTTGTCAAGGTGTCCAAAAAGGCCCCAAAAAATAGTGAGACCAATTCTCGTGCATTACATCATGAGTAGTTGAGCGTTGATGTGGTATCACATGATTGGTTACTTTTTAGATCAAAAGCATACTTTGTGTTTAATTATGGGTAGTCAAATCACAACTATTAGACATTATATAAACGACTATTGAGTATTATATGCACGATTGGGTGCACGACTATTGAACCCCGCACGACTATTGGGCTCTCTCCCCTAATAGTGGGCTTTGATATGTTTACAGTAGTAAACGGTTATGGCCAACAACACCAGTCAAATCAGATTTTGGTTCCATTTAAATACATTGTGTACCTTCATTCACTTCGTTGAAATAATTTGGCAGCGAGAAAGATTGATGAGACATTAATTAAATATGCAATTGGGTTTGTAATTAATCTCTGCACAATCATCAATTGCATATAAAACCATTTTGTACTATCTCTGCACATTTTGTAATTAATTAAATATGCAATTGGGTTTGTAATTAATCTCTGCATATTCATTCACTTCGTTGATAATTGTTTTTTTGCTTAGACATTAATAGAATATGCATTTGAGTCTGTAATTAATCTCTGGATAATCATCGATTGAATTACTTTGTACTTTTGATAAGATTAACAAGAATCCCATATAGTGTTCATTGTCGTTTTCGTTATTGTTATATTAATACAACCAAGATCCTGTGGATTTCAACATTAATAACTCCAGAAGTTTGTCGCCATGAAATACATGAGTAGTTATTGGCAGACATACATGTTTATGGACTTTTAATAGGATGAAATTAGGAATACAGATATAACTTTGGTTTTATTTGGTTTTTGTAAGGAATAGAATGGTGGAATGAGAATCACTGTGGGTACTGTTGTGACAACATAATCTAAAAGCTGGATTTGATCACTTGGTTTACAATTAAAAATATGTTTTAAGGGATGCATTGAGATTGTGTTTGCAGGAGACAAAGCAAGCAGACAAACTTCCATTTGGAGATAATCAAGGAATAGCAACGTGCTAGGTTTGATTAGATTCCCAGTCACTGCTTTCGAAAGGTTGTGCAGGCCCACCGGGAAACATAGAAAGGTTGTGCAAAAGCTTTGTTTACTATGAAGCAGGCTTTCGAATCTGTGTTTTTGTACACGTTTTTAATCTTCAGAGTTTTAGATTGTAATGCAATTCTATATGAAGTTAACAATGGCGTGAGACAGAAAGAAAGGGCCACTGTGTGCAATTTGAAAATCATTTTGAACATGGAATTTTCAATCAAGAAAAATAAACTATTTGCGTGATTATCCTAGCCTAAAGTGCAAACAATTGAATATAGATTTGTTGATAAATGTAAAGTGAATGTATATATGATAAAAAAATAAATGATTTAAATAAAAATTATAAATATATGATCTTAGGATTATAAATTAGATACTGATAGTTTATTATTTCTTTCAATATTATATTTTTCTTTCTATTTAGTGTTGTCATTAAGGATAGAGATTGATTGTAGAATTATGAAAATGTCCTTTGTCTATAGATTTGATCTACCAATCTATAAAATTCAACTTTTATCTTACACTTGATTTTTCTTTGTTTCTTCTACATTTGATATTGTTATACTAGCAATATTTAAGAATACTATGGGATAATTTCAATTAATTTCATTAGGGGACATGTTCTCATTAGCTAGTTTCATCAAAGCATGAGGAAATGATAGAGAAACAACACTATTTAGTCATGAAGATGCTCCTAGAATAATCATCTAGATCAATATTCTAACTTTCCAACATCAAAGATGTGGATGATTAAATGAATCTATAGAAAATTTTTAACTACAAGGACATAAAAACATCTACACAAAATTGTGTTTAATTAAACAATAGAGGGAAGGCTATAGATATGAGATAGCCAAAATTTAAATTTAAAATAAGAAAGTATAAAGGGTTATGTCTAAGACTACATAACTGAATTCAAATATAAAGGGGTTAGATGAATATGGATACTGGTTATATGGAAGTTTATGCATGCATATTGTTGTTGTGAAGTGAAGTGATAAGATGGTTTTCGTGATGAGTGATGGACATCAGGAGCTAGTGGAAGATGAAATCAACAATGTATAGGTTGTAGAGTTCTATTGCATTGCTTAGATGTTTCACATCGTGAGAATGAAGTCGAATGAAGAAAGTATTTCTTCCATGAGCGATGAGCATCAAGAGTTAGTGGAAGGTGATATCATGTTGATAGGCTGCAACAAATTATTGTATCATTTTGATGCTTCACATTGCTTTTGTGAAGTGATAAGGAGGAATGATTTGAGTGATGCACGATGAATGACTAAGGTCAAATGAAAGACATCCAACGTGGTTGACATTACTTCACAATAATTTAATTCATCGTGATTATTAATTCAAAGAAAGTCAAGCTTTGCATGATGAGTGATGAATGATAGGATTTAAGTGGAGTATTTCATCAGCCAGGACAAGTGGCAATTGGAGATTGCAATGCAAATAAAATGGTGGGTCCCAAGTATAGTTCAACAATGTGTGATAGGTGAGATGGACAATAGAGATTCAATTAAGGTGATCGGATGATGATCATTGTAGTCCTTCACATCATGGAAATGGATGTTGATGCTCAATACAAAGTAGCGATATGCGATGAGATAAGGTGAACAACAAAGACCATAAGGATAATATCTAACAGTGATCACTAAGGTGCTTCACATCATAGAAATGAATGATGATGCCTGAAGAAAAGCTACAATATGTGATGGGTATGTATACAAAGGAACCCATGATCAACGATGAATATTTAAAGGAAAGTTCATCCAATGGTAATGTTTTAAAAGATGTGACGATGAATGAGGAATGTTGGATCATGTTGCGAAGAGACAGGATCAATAGTCCAACATCAAATGTGAAGATGTCAAATGAATAAGTCATTCTAAAAAAGGGTTTCGACTAGTAACTGACACAGTGGAAAGAATTTATTGGTTCAATTGCACCTATGACTATTGTTGGTTAAGATTTGATCTAGTAAGCAGTGACACAGATTGCTAAGATGATGAAGATCAAAATTAGATGGATTGAACAAAGTATAACATTTAATGTATACCTAATTCTAGTGTTTTGCAAGATGCTATTAAAACTTCTTGTGACCGAATTTAATGTTGTGAGGCTTGATGCAAAGGTATGGTGTGGAGTAAGATATCTAGTAAACCCTAACAGTTCTTTCCAAATGAGTTGGATGGTGGTGTAATGCTAGAGATGAATAGGAAGCCTGCTAGTGAAGATAGCAAGTGTGGTAAACCCTAATAGAGGATTCTAGATGATCTAAACAAGTGTGAGAATCTTGAGGTAGTAATTGTAGATAAGTGGAGTCAAGTAAAGGAAGACAATTAGAATGTTGTTGAATGACAATGTCTACAAGAGTAGAGTAGAAAAGAGAGGGTGTAGTGTAGTAGACAAAGAATGGACTAAATATGAATGAGTAGAACCTAAGCAAACATAAAAACATGATTAAGGGTTAATATTAAAGGTGCTACAAAGAAGAACAAAGAATGCACATGTATCCTAGATTATAATACATAATATCTTCAAGGTGTTTGCATTTAAGGTGCAAAGGTGTAGTGTAACAAGATAGAATAGAGAATAATCCAAGTGCAGAGGAGAAGAAATTGTAGAGTAGAGGGATGTGTTGTTGAGATCATAGCATCGACAGTAGAGAGTAAGTTGCAGAGATTGCAACAAAGAATTGTGCAGTTGCAAATTAAGTTGCAACATTGAATTGTGTTCAATAGAACAAATTATCTCTGTCATTGTAAATTTGATTGGTTAGTGCCATTAGATATCTGAGTTGGTGCTCAGTGTAGGGGATTGATGTCTCCTTGGAGTTGGTGCTTCCTTGGGTTGGTGCCCTAAAAAATTGTAACAAAACATTTCTTTGTGGGGCTGGATTAGGACAGTAGATCCTAGCAACACTTCTCACTATAGTTTTTCTCATCTTGGGTTTTCCACATACATCATGTGTTGTGGGATTTTGTGTGTGGGTATGCTTAACTCTCTAATTGTTTAGTAAATTTGTATAAAGGTCTATATGGAATGATTCTACATAATAAGTTTTAATTTGCACAAATGTTTTAAAAGCTAAGTTTTAAGATCTACTGATTCACCCCCCTCTCAGTAGATTGTTGTGTTCCAAAAATTTGTATTAGAGCGATAGGTTCCCTAGAATACGATTAATTATCTTGGGTAGATCTTGGTTAAGTGAACACAATAATGGCTAATTAGGAAGGCTCATCTGTAAAAGAAATAACTCTCTTTGATGGATTAGACTATATGGTTTCGAGCAAAAAAATGAAGACATATTTAGAATCATTAGGGTCTGATGTGTGGATGTCAGTTGAGAAGGGATACAATGTTCCTGCTAAACCTCCAACTCCTGAGGCTACAAAGAAGGATTTTCAAGATGATGCTAAAGCAAGGTTTTCCATTATGATCATATTTTTTGGACCTGTGAATGGCAAGGTTATGTATTGTGAGACTGCACATGAAGTTTTCGAATGAGTTAAAAAGAGGAAGTAGTTTTTTATAGTTTATTCCTATTGGTTGGATTTTCCATCTACTTCCTCTTCTAAGTTCTATATAAACCCACTACCTAGCTTATATTTGCATCCGTTCTTGTAATACTCTTGCATCCATTCATGCATATTTGCATGTTATCTTTCCAACTTAGAAGCTTTTAGTGAAATTTTGTCACATCTACTTTGCATAATCTCTCAGAGTCCTAGTTTGCATTCTTATATTTTTCCTATTTATGTAACTTTTATTTTCTCTTAAAAAGTTACTTGGGTTATTCAATCTATTTCAAATTTCTAACAATGCAATGAAAGTTCAAACTCTTATGGGACACCAAGTCCGATATCACCAAAAAGGAGACACATTGTAGCATAGAAAAATGGATCTTTGGACATTTTCACACTCATTTGGGTCTGTCTTGTGGATGTTGGCCTAGTTTTTCCTTGATTTAATGTTGTAATGTGATTAACACATTCACATTAGGTCTTGAACCCTTGTGAATTAATAATAATTTTATGATGTCTTGTAAAAGTGTTGTGAAGTGTTGTAACACACTTTCACACTTTTATAGTTGTCTATCCATTACAGGTGTTAATGACAAAGGTAATAAGTTTTTTGCCCCTCTAAAATCAAAACTTGCAAATTTTCACTGATCCAATGGCCAAACATAATATTTCATTTGTCAAAGTTAGTGAAACTATAAAGAATGATGTGATGAATATTGATACAGATGATGAACATCATGATCCTATCCCACATGTTACCCATGTTAATCCTATGGATGAAATGGTAGGTGTGATAGACATTATCCATCGTAAAGGCCAACCTAAGAGCTCTCTTGCTATTGCTTTATCCTCTAAGGACATAATTAAACATTTACTCGATGGTCCTCTTTACATAGTCAGTTATATCTATGATAAGCCCACTAATGGGATATTAATAGATCCCACCTGTGGAGAGAATGTGATCACCAAGGAATTCTTAGTATTACATGAACTTTATCAAGATGACTATGATAAACTAAAAGGATGGATCAAGATGCACAATGGTTTTTCTTTCCCTAAGATAGGATCAATCATCCTTCCATTACAAATAGAACCAAAAACATTAGATGTCACATTCTCCATCATCCCACAATTGGACCAATTTCGTTTGAGGCTAGGCTATCCATGGATTTTCTCAATGAAAGTTTTCCCTTCGGTTGTTAACAAATGCTTAAAGTTTCTATTTGACGATGAAATAATTACTATCCACCATAGCGGTTTTAACCCCTTGTCTTCCAAAGGAAACTTTTCCTTAGAAGCCTTTTGGCCCAAGCTCATGGAACCTATATGTGAATGGTTGATCTAGACCTACTCAAGTATAGACAAACAACACAATGTTAGTCATCAAACATATCTAAAACAATCATTCCCCATGTAATTCATTCAAATGGAAAGAAATAAAACAAATAATAAAACATTCAAACCCTTAATCCCATGGGAGAATTGGTGCTACTTTGATGTGGAAAGTAGCCCTTTCACAATTCTTTCCAAGCTTTGTTGAACTTTGATGAAGATTGATACTCCTTAATGAAATTTGGCCATAACCTAGCTAAGATGGATGAAAGCAATGAAAAATTGGATGAAGTGTTGATGAATTTGCTCAAAACCAATAGATCATGACTTTGCATAAAGTTGTCGATCCAAAATTAGTAAAAGAGCTATCTATTTATAGGAGAGAAGGATGGAAGAATGAGCAAAAAGGATGAATGTGGGACTAAAGATCAACCAATAACACAATTCAACTTTTCAACATGCTATTGAAGAGAGGTGGAACACATTTTGATGAATGTGCACATAAATGTCATTAGGTGGAAATTTGAAATTCAAAAGTTAGCTTGTGGAAGAAGATGTGGAAGAGGAGTTAATGCCACTTGGCTCAAGAAAAAAGACTTGTAATAGAAATAAATGCCAAGTTGGAGGATAAGACATGTGGGAGGGAAAATTCAAATTTGAAGAATATTCCAACTTGATGCCTCATTTGAATGAAATAGAAGAATTTATAAATCAAATAAATTGATTTACTTGCACAAGTTGCAAAATCTAGAGGATTTGATGGATTAGAGTTAGGATTAATCATGATTTGATTAACTTATATGGAAATTAGCTGATTTGACATTTTGACTTAGATTTTTGGATTTAAATAAATCAAAATGAGAGGAATAATGAATATCTGACTTAATTAAATAAAGTTTGATTTATTTAATTAAAGGGGACGATGTTAGACTTAAATAAAATAAAGTTTGGTTTATTTAATTTAAAGGAGATGACTTTACAACTTAATTAAATAAAATGAATTATTCAATTAAAAGAGGAGAATAGGACTAATTAAACAAAATGATTTATTTAATTAATAGAAGATAATGATTTAATCAGATAAAATTGATTTATTTAATTAAAAGATGAAATAAGATGAATTTAATTAAATAAGGGTTATTTAATTAAATAGTTCGTAAAGGAGATGATTCAGGATGAACTAGCGTTAGTAAAATAGGATCAAGTGGATGAGATCAATTAGTATATTTTATGTGTCTACACTATAACACCATGAAAAGACTCTTTTTCATAGCTTACCAAAAATTAAAAGCAAAAAAATAGCAAAATTTTCTCTCTGAAACATGTCCTCATCTACTTCCGAAAATCCTATCATAGACAAAACCATGCTTTAGCCTGAACAAGAACCAAACAACCAAGATCAACCAACAACAAAAACTTCACCTACATCATCCACAAGACCAAAAGACAATGACAACAAACATGTTATACCACCTCAATTAAAAAAAATTACAAAGCAAAAAAGAAAGTGGATGACCAACCTCTTATGGTTCCTTTTGTTCTTAAGAAAGAAAAGTTCCCTATAGTTGATCAACCTGATCTTACACAAGTACAACTTCAAAATTAAACCAAAAAGAAATAGAGGTGCTCGCAAGTGTAGACATCGACATCATGCACTTGCTCACCAATTACATGAACCTAACAACAAAAATCACAATCCAAACATGACTGAAGCAATGCGTGATAATCCTCGTTCCCACATACCACAAAGTGATCCAATACAACAATCACAAGAAGAGTTTCACTCTTCATCAAATATTATTATTCGTCCTCCTATTGTGATTAACTTGGATGACAATGAGGAAACAACTAAAATTGATGAAGAGGTACATAATGAATTAAACACATTATTTTCCTCATCTATGAGCTTAATTGAGACATATCCTATACAAAGTGATGAACCTGGTACTTCACCTAGTTTGGCACTTGCTCTTGTTCCTTTAGCTAGCTTTTCACCTTCAGAATCCACCAATGAACATGATTGGGCAACAAATGACTCGCTCGACAATTGACTTGTATTTTCCTTACTAGTCTTTTGTATTTTCTTTTTCTTTTTCTTTTGCATGTGCAAAATTTTATCCCCTGTGATTTTTCGTTTGATGTTCTCTCTCTTTGTGACTTTCCTCTATTTGTACCTTCATTCTTCTCTATGTCGTTCACGTCTTAAGCTTTTTTTTTATCCTGTGCTTTTGTTTTATGTCTTCCTTTTGGGGATGAAACAAGGCATTAAGACATTCCTTTCTCTTTCATGTTGACCCAAAAGGTCCTTTTATTTTACCTTTTTCACTTGTCTTTTGGGTATGTGCAGGATTGTCATGGAAAAAATAGGTCTTTAAGTGACAAAAAATTTTAAAAAATCATAGTTAGGCAACTTGATGTAAAAATTTGAAAAAGTTATCTATATTATTTCAAAAATATGTAAGAATAGAATTTGTAGAAAATTAAATGTAGTTTCTAAACTACTAGATTTATTTAAAAGAAAAAAATCTATTTGGTGAAAATTTGAAATTTCAATGCAATAGTACATAAATTTCAGGGAAAAATAAGAAGTAGGTGTCTGTCTGACCACCCTAACCACAATAAAATGATAATATTTTCTTATAATATTTTAGATATAAGTAGATGACTCATGTTTGGATGTGATGCATATTTTTTTGTAATTTGTTTCCAAGTAAATAATTAATTATGATTTTTTTATTACAACTTTTAAAAAATATAAAAACTCGTATGTTTGACCACCTTAACTTGGTCAAAACTTCATGAAATTCAAATTTTATTTTTTTAATCCTAAGTATGCAAAGCATAGAATGTGACGCATGTGTCAGATTGAAAAAATGTGAGACCATTTGAAATCTATAGATGTTTTTCAATCAGCCTATCAATCATGACTTTAGTTGTAATTCAAATAGAAAATGTATAATAATTATTTATTAAATTCAAAGTAAAGCATAATTTATATTGGTGGAAATCTGAGAATATTCTTTAAAATCCTTTTCGTTTCATCAATTTTGGGTAAAAAAAAGTCGTCAGCCACATACCCTACACATACCCATCATATCGCCAGTTTTTGGCCCATCATGATCTTGCACATACCCTTTTTATTTTTGGCTTGTTTTTTTCTTTTGGGGATAACGCAAGGAATTGAGACATCCAAGTCTCTTTCATGTTGACCCAAAAGGATTTCTTTTTCTTTTCCTTTACTTTTTTCTTTTTCTTGTGTTTTCCTTTTAGGGATGACACAAGGCATTGAGACATTCATGTCTCCTTCATGTTGACCCAAAATGATTTCTTTTTCTTTTCCTCTTCTTTTGTCTTTTTCTTGTGTTTTCCTTTTGGGGATGATGCAAGGCATTGAGACATTCATGTCTCCTTCATGTTGACCCAGAATATATTTCCTTTCTCTTTTCACCCTTGTCTTATGTTTTCCTTTTGGGGATGACCCAAGGCATTGAGACACCCTATGTCTCTTCGATGTTGACCCAAAAGGTTTTTCTTTTTTCCACTCTCTTTGTGTCATTCTTCCAGTTCTATGTGTATTTGGGGGATAATGATAGTTCCAAGCTCTCTAAAAAATATTGCATCAAAGAACATATTGACCCCAAATCCATAGATTCCTTATGTGTTTAGTGTTTTCATTGCGGGGGCAACCCCTCTCTTTTTTTTTTCTCTCGCATGAAACAACCTTACTCGGAAACATATGACTTGACATTGATATTTCCTAGTTGGATCTCATGTCTTCTTTCTTGTTTGCATTTTTCATTTTCTACTTTAAAGTGATTGCTCATAGCACAGTGTTAGCAATTTTTTTAAACTGGGGGAATACATTGGCATTATTCTTTTTCATTTTTATTTTTCCTCATTCTTAGTGTAGCCTTCTTACTTCATACTATGTGTATTTCACTTTGTGGATGACATTGGGTGTGATTTATTTCATGAGCATGATCTATCTTAGCATATTACATTCCTTTTGGTGGCTTGATGTGATGCACTCCATCCCCTAAGTTGCAAATTTTATTTTATTTGATTGGTCCTCTCTTGGAGACATTAGGCACAATGTTTCCTAAGGTAAAGACCTTGCATGAACTAAGCAATACTCCTTTGAACATTCTTTGCATGTTGCATTTTGCATTTTTTATATGGCCACCTTGCATAACATAACTTGGATTCCTGTGGTTCCATCGTGTTTGATCATGAGCTCCAAGCATATCAAGTTTTTCTTATCTCATGAAGCTCGAAAAGTCATTTTCATTTGTGGCACCTTATTAAAGTTATTAGGAGGTATAACTTTGGTATGGTTGAGTAGGAAGCCCATTCTAAGGCATGCATTTCCCCATAGCCACCTCCATGTGTGTGAGTGCATACCAACCATGAATGTATGTTTCTCACCTTCTAGGATTTCTCACTTGGTGGACAGACATGAATTCTATCACCTTAGAGTGAGTATGCATTTTTTTGAACAAACAACCTAGATCTGACCCACATCAGGATGGAAAAATGATCGAAGCTTGATCTGATTCTCTTTTTTTTTCTTTTCTCCCTTTTATTATCATTTTCATGTGTGTTCCTTTGTGCTTATGTTTGGTTTTCTATAAATCTTGATCCTGGGGCTTGATCACCCCTCTTGATTATTTTTGTCTCATTTTTCTAGCATAGGTGCATTCAAATCCCTCTTGATGTGCATGTTTAGCTACTTTAGTGTGAGTTTGAAGTACGTTCATCCTCTCACTAAAGTGGGGGCTAAATGTATCATAGAAAAATGGATCTTTCGATATTTTCACACTCATTTGGGTTTTTCTTGTGGATGTTGGCCTAGTTTTTCCTTGATTTAATGTTGTAATGTGATTGACACATTCACATTAGGTCTTGGGCCCTTATGAATTAATAAGAATTTTATGATGTCTTGTAAAAGTGTTGTGAAGTGTTGTAACACACTTTCACACTTTTCTAGGATATTATTATTATATTTCACCGAAATAACTTCTTTTTATCATTTACCAAGCCTTATTTCAAAGTTTTATAACAAACTTTCATGCTTTTATAGGATTGTCATCAATAATTTGACCTTTCTTATGATTTAATTGGCCCCATTTTACGTCTATATCCCTTAAGTGTATTTTTGAGAATAAACCCAATAAACATAATTTAAAATACTTAATTTCTGACACCCACTTAAAATTCTTAAGTGGGACCCATTCACCACTAGGGGTGAATGAGTCCCCTTTGGCACAAAAATTAAAATAAATTCAAAATTTTGGTGGGTTTTTATTTTCTAAGACCTAAGGTCGACTTGTGATGTATGATCTTCAAGAATTAGGGCATAATTGTGTATAAATATAGGGTTTTTCCTCTCATTTCATCCTCCTTAATCTTCCAATCATTCAAACAATTAATCATTCATTCACTTAAGCATTCTAGGCATTTCAAGCATTCTCAAGTCTATGTCCATTAGAGTTATTATTGCATGTCTTCAGATTTCTACTTCAAGGGTTTGGTGAGTTGTAGCATTGCATGTTGTTCATTCATCATTCTCTTTACATATTTCATTTCATTTTCAAGGGTTTGATTACCAACAATGGGTTTGGCCAAGGAAAATCCCTATTCACTAACCCTCAACAATTTTTCCCTCTCTTTGCATGTGTTTTACAGGTCTAGGTTGCAAATTTTTCAAAGAGAAAGGTTGGAAAAGTTGTCAACAAATTTTCAAAGTCATTCAAAGTTTTCAAATCCCTAAAAGAAGCTTGGAGAACACCTACAAGTCTTATTTACTAGTTTTAGATCTGAAAACCTATCAGGAACAAAAGTGTAGACCAAGAGCTACATATTCAAGTTTTGAATTTATAGAAATCATGAAGTGGATTGATTCACAATTAGTGGTGAATGAGTCCCATTTCTAAGATGAAAATAGGAATTTTACAGTTCTGAGTACCAAGTTGTCTGAAACCTGTTCTAGCATAATCTTCCTGAAACATGACTAAATCACCTAGCTTGGCATATGAGTCCCAGTTGACTTCAACAATGAATTTTCCAGGATTTGAGAGCTCCATTCCATCCTTCTCCAGTCTTTATGTGCACACTTCAAATATGATAATTTTTTTTATAGTTTGTTTGCATTTCTAGGTCATTTTGCATATCACAGTGTGTTTTTAAACATCTTGCATTTCATTAGTTTACATTTAGTACTTAATCTATTTTATCAAATTTTTAGCATCTAGGACATTCCCCTTAGACATATTTCAATCATCTTTGCATTGGAATCTCAAGAGCCTATTGTTGAGTGAGCCATTAAGAATTTTGATACCTCTCTCCTTTTAGGTGCAAAACCCTAGAAGTGTAAGTGAGACCCACATTTGAAAACTCTTTGGTTCACACATGATGTGGATTAAGAAGTATAAAGTCTTGTTGACAAGGTCACACTTCCTAGGAGATGTATGCTATCATCACTAAGAAGAGACCAATTTTTATGAGTAGGGTACTATATGTCCCCTTAAAAGGTTAGTGTACTTGCTACACCAATATTTTAAGGAGGTATCTAGAGGGATCACTTGTTAGAAAGAATACTCCTAGGACATGGATAACTAAACCCTTGCCAACCAACTATAGGGGCAAAGGTGAGCTGATATGGATGATGATATGTTGCTCATTGTGAAATGACATACGATTGCATAAAGCCAAGTTTATAACCCCATGCATGGTAGTGAATATTGTGAGATACTACAACTACCGCATGACAAGGAGAAAAAACTAATGCTATTGATTAAGTGAAAGTATTTTGGATGTTTTTTAAGTACAATAGCTAAGACCTCTTGTTGTTTCTTACATGTTAGGATCTATAGGGACACATATACCTTGTTTTTTCACTCCACACCCCTTTCCATTATAGCCAAATTATTTCACGAGTTGGTACCATCTTCCATAAATTTTTTCAATTTCTTTTGAGGAAGGTAATTTCTCATAGTCACTTTCACCATATGTGGATGTGTAATTTGTGTTTTCTTCCTTGTTAGAAGTAATGGAATCTTGTGCCTTAGATGTTTTGATGTCAGATTGTGTTGATATTTCTGCAACTTCTTTCTATTTTTCCTTTGTTATCTTTGTAATTTTATATTCCCCCATGAAAGTAGGTGTGAAATTTAATGGTATCAAATCATCATCTAATGAATTTTTCACTATAATGGTGTGAATTTGTGGCCTAGGAAAATTCCTCATTTAATCTCCTCTACCTTAGAAAATATAGACTTGATGATGTAAAATTCACTACCACCACCTTGTACCTTCCATCGGGCTACATTCTTTTACATCGATGGAGGTTTTTTTCAGGGACACATGCAGACCAACTAGATGTTCACACACTGCACTATCATCTTGACAAGATTCCTACCCCTAGGATCTACATAGATGTTATGTTTTTTATTGGATGTGATGAGTAATGTTCCCTACCTCCCTTGACTAACGAAATTGGACCTCTTCCCTCCATTTTGTTCATTCAAACTCACTTTATTCTAAATTCTTCACTCTAGCTTCATTATTTCTTCATTCTCTCATTCTTGTATTCTCTCACACTTGTTCCACTCTACACCATTGTTCTTCTTGTTGCAATCTCCTTATTTGGATCCAATAGTGCACTATCGTTGAATCACCACTCTCATTGCAAGATCATCAAGCTTCAACTTCTTTATGCGGTGGTGTCACTCTATTCCTTTCACTATTGGCCTTGAGAGCTCATAGTTGGGAAGCTATTGTGAATATGATTATGAATTAGATCAAATACAATTGAATGAATCAATTGAACTAACTAAACCATATTCCCCATGAAATTTTTGAAATGTCAAATTAAGAAGCTATAAATGAACAAAATAACTTGGAAACAAATAGATGACTAACTGATTAACATTCAAACCTCATCCCATTAGGGGATTGGTGTTTCAACCATTTTCCTTCCAATCCCATAGATGAAACAAGCTTATAATGATGCTCCAATTGAGAAAATTCCTAAAATTGATGCCAATTTGCTAAATTGGTCTCAAAAATTTCTCTAAAAGTGACTATAGTCTAACTGCTCTCAATGAATGTACATGAAATTATCATGAAATGGAATCTATTTATAGGAATTTTGGGTGAATCAATGGTCAAGATCAATTTAATTAGTCAATGGATGCAAATTGATGAAAATAATTGACATGGATCAAGGATTCAATCCATGGAGGAGATTGAATAATCATACGGATTGATGCAATTAATCAATGCTTGAAATTTATTTAAACAAGCACAAATCCTTGATTTTAGGAGGAAAGTTCAAGATATTTCCATGTTTAAGGGAAATAGTTTAAATTTCAATTGAAGGAATATTCCATGGAAATATTCCTTTACAAGTGGGAAAAATCGGAGGGATGAAAGAAATTAGTCAATTAAATAATTAGGATATTATCTAATTGTGCAAGATGGGGGAATTTAAAGATTTATTCAAACAATTAACTCATGTAATTAAAAGAGGGAATTAATGACATTTAATTAAATAAAAAAGATTATTTAATCAAATGAGAGGACTTAGGGAATTTAATTAAATAATTCACATTATTTAATCAAATAGAATGAAAATTAGTATGAAAGGAGTGATTTAACTTGATAATATTAATTATTTGATTAATAGATGAAAATAATGAATTTAATTAAATAACCATGATTATTTAAGTAAATAGTCAAAAAGGGTCAAATCGGGATGAAAATGATGTTAGTAATTGAGTTTGAAGGCATGATACTGATCAAGACTATAATTTTAAGTGTACATTTTTCCCCTCTTTAAAGTGAGGTAACTATTACACTAGCTCAAAGATTGATGCTTTTTAGATCAATACTGCTGCTTTGATAAAAAATTTAAAAATTCATGATTTTTTTGGATGCTCCACTATGCTTGGGTAGAAGGAATTTTCACTGGTATACTACCCCCTTGAGAGATTGAGCAAAAGAAATGATTTTTTAGGTTGAGATCGTAATAAAAATAAAACATAGGTTCAACTATGAAAATGACACAAAAATATCCTTGGGGCACTAAAAAATACATTTAAAAAAAGTTGCTAGGCTAAAAAATGGATAAAAAATGACAAAAATCCCCATTCCAACACTTCAATTAGGCCAAAAACCCTAATTTTCAAGCATAAATATGGGTTTGGAGGTATTTTACAAGTCATTTGCACACTTTTCTTTTGAAAATTTGAAAGTTGTAAGAGAAAACCCTTCGAAGAACTTGGCATGATGGTTGACCATAAGCTCCCCCAACACCTCATAGACTGAGTTTGTGAGTTCCAACGCCCCACTGATGCAAGACCCCCAGTACATACCAAGTTAGTGTAAGATCATGGGGACCCAAACTAGGCCCGTAAGTGGAAATGAAAATTCAAAAAAGCGAAGTGAGGAAGTTACTTGAAATAAAAAATTGAATAAGTTTTTAACATAATTTGGAAACTATTTAAGAACAAAATTTGTAGCAAATTGAATGTAGTTTCTAAGATACTATTCCTTGTTTGGAAAAAAATAAATCTATTTGGTGAAAATTTGAAATTTCAATGTAGTAGTACTAGGGTATGTGCAGGATCATTATGGAAAAAGCAGGCCCTTAAGTGGCAAAAAAATCAAAGAAATCAGAGTTAGACAACTTGACGTAAAAATTTGAATAAGTTATCTATATTATTTAAAAAATATGTAAGAATAGAATCTATAGAAAATTGAATTTAGTTTCTAAACTACTAGGTTTATTTAAAAAAATAAAAAATCTATTTGGAGAAAATTTGAAATTTCAATGTAGTAGTACTTAAATTTCAGGGAAAAAATAAGGTGTTTGTCTGACCACCCTAACCACAATAAAATGATAATATTATTTTACAAGATTTTAGATATAAGTAGATTACTTATGTCCCGATGTGATGCATATTTTTTTGTAATTTTTTTCTAGTAAATAATTAATTATGAATTTTTTATTACAACTTTTAAAAAAATAAAAAAATCATATGTCTGACCACCTTAACTTGGTCAAAACTTCATGAAACCCAATTTTTCTTTTTTTAATCCTATAGTATGCAAAGCATAGAATGTGACACATGTTTCTGATTCAAAAAATATGATATTGTTTGAAAGCTATAAATGTTTTTAAATCAACCTATCAATCAGGGCTTTAGTCGTAATTCAAATAGAAATTGAATAATAATAATTTATTAAATTCAAAGTAAAACATAATTTATATTTGTGGAAATATGAGAATCTCCTTTAAAAACCCTTTTCATTTCATCAATTCTGGGTAAAAGTAAAGTCGTCAACCACATACTCTACACACCCATCATATCACCACTTTTTGGTCCATCATGATCCTGCACATACCCACTAAATTTTTTAGGAAAAAATAAAAAGCAGGTGTATGTCTAACCAACCTAAGTAGAAGCAAATTTTTTTTTTTTTGAAACTTTCAATATAAGTGGGTGATCCCACAATACTCGTTTACAATTTTTGGCCAAACTAGACACTGAAATAATTTTTTCTAACTAAATCTTCACTTTTAGGCACCTATAGCAGCTAAACCATGAGGAATTTGAAGATGATGGAATGTAGTGATTTGTGAAATTTTGTCTATAGATTCTAAATATATTTTTTTCAAAATTTTTGGAATCACATTGCACTTCTTTTTCCATCTCCTTCGAAAACTAGTTTTTTTCATAAAACAACATTTTTAAGGAGTGACGCTCACCCTATAACACATAACTCTTTTTCCATGAAGGATAAAATTATAATTCTTTCAAATTTAGATTTGGAACTCTGATATGTAGTGCTTCCAATTGGTTATATAGTTTTTTATTGAAACTTTTTTCTTTAATCAAGTTTTGAAGTCAAAACAATTACAATTGAGACATAGGTAGACCTTATAATGCATAAATTTTTTTGTACATGTATCGAAATTATTTTGTTTTTGTTGGATCAAGGACTTAAATATCTAGTGCACTCATATTTTTCAAAAAAAATTTCATAACTTTCTATTTTTCCACGTGCAGTTAATAGAGCTTGATTTATGGTGAAAAACCTGTTTAATAAAACTAAAAAGAAAAATAAATAATAAAACCAAAACATATTAAAATTATAGTTGTTGGATAGCTCATTCTAAGGACTACCTAGTTCCCACTGGGTTTGTGAATTCTTCTCCATTTTAATCCTCAACCCGAGCTTTGAAGGTAAAATTTTTTGACTTTTTTGGTGTGAAAGAGCAGAAAGGTGGGAAAACGGGGGTTCACTCGAACCAGGGGTAGTTCTAGTGAACCCCAAGGGGTTCGAGTGAACCAAGGTTCATTCGAACTAGAGGGGGTTCTAGCAAACCCAAAGGGGTTTGAGTGAACTAAGGTTTATTCAAATCCCCTTTCAGAAAAGGGTTTTTCATTGTGTTTTTTGGCAGGATGGTGGGAACTTGAATTGAATGGGTTCACTCAAACCCAGGTTGTAGCGAACCCTCTTTTGGTTCAGTCAAACCTATTAGTTGACTCAAACCCCAAAACCAATTTTTTTTGCATGTGGTCTTTTTTTTCAACTTTTCCTTCCTCACTCCAATTCTAAACCACTTTTGTGGGTTCACCCAAGTAAATGACACATGCTTCTGTGTTCTGCAATTTGTTTGTAGTTTTTTTACAAGTAAATAATTAGTTATGATTTTTTTATTTAATTTATTTAAAATTATTAAAAAAAAAATTCTAACCACCATAACTTGGTAAAAAATTTATGAAACCTAAATTTTCATTTTTTTTATCCTATAGTATGGGAAGCATATAATGTGTTGCATCTTTCAAATTCAAAATGTGAAATCATTTAAGACTTATAGATGACTTTCAATAAGCCTATGAATCAAGACTGTAGTCAAAATGTATGTAGAAAATTAATGATAATTTTCTAATTAATTCCAAATAAGACATATCTCATATTTTTGAAAAACTAACAATTTTCTTAATAAACCCTTTTTCTTTCATCAAATTCAGATAAAAAAATCATCAACCACTTTTCCTTTCACATCGCTACTTTTTGCACCCTCATGATCCTGCACTCAACCTACCCTATTTTTTTTCCTTAAATGCATTTTTATGCTTTAATTTTGAGTTAAACTAGGTCAAACAAGAGTGTTGCTATTTCAGCAGCACACTTGTAATGGTTGGTGGTGCACTTGTGCACCCAAAAATGCACTTGCAGAAGTGTGACAGACCCTCCTAAATGTTATCACATTTGTTTATCAATGCACTAGTTAGAAACCCTAGAACACTTGTAGGATAGCGATGCATTTGTAAAATATCTACACATTAGTTAGGGTTTGAACCCACCATGCATTTGTAAAATTCATCACACTTGTCCTAGGGTTGTGCAACTATAAATTTCACCAATACGACACACCTACAAAAGGGATGCACACTTATAAAAAGTGTCATGCACATGATGGTTTGAAAGAGATGTGCACTTGTAGAAAGTGGCACACTTGTTAGTTTAGCAATTCAAACTTGAATTCTTTTAGGTTTTCAGTGATTTTAATGTTGTGTGCTTTATTCGTGTAGAAGACTACACACTCACTCATGTCCCAAAAGTACAAACCTAGTGTTTTGAGAAGGGTAGACCAGTTCAAAGATGATGAAGTTTTCTTATTGGGAGCTATTGGATTAGAGTTTATTGCATGCATGCCTGAAATTAGGATGCACTTGGACATGATGACTGCACTTGTTGAGCGGTAGAACTCTGAGACATGATCTTTACACCTTCGAATTGGAGAGGCTACTAACACATATAAGGATGTCTAGTCCATCCTTTGAGTTTTGATCCATGGTGTGAGAGCTATACATGATACAGATCTTGGTTTAGAGGCTCTATTCATAGTGTTGGATGCAGAATCGTCATGGATGGATAGCTAATAGATTGACCTCTGATGACATAGAGGATGCATACCTGATTTGGTTCTAGTCATAGTCAAATTGATTATGGGTGTTCTTGTTCCTGACAAACATAGTTTCGGCTTCAACACATCAATTGGGGGTTAGTGCTCGAGGGCATGGTCAAGAACATGAATGCATATTCTTGGGGACCCATGCTTCTTGATTCACTATATCATGACATGCATCAGGTGGTGTACCTTTGGGGACATAGCTTTTCGACAAGAGTATGGTTTCTTTGATTGCTATAGATTCTAATGAGATAGTGGTATGCAGGTATAGGAAAATGATCACTCTCCATCACACTAGTGTCATAGGTATCACATACTAGCGCAAGGTTATTGATGATATGACCTGTTTCAAATGGAGACCTTGGATCTTAACCCCTCCCTGGGATGATGATTAGCAGGAGTTAATCTATGCATGATAGACTAGATGGATCATGGGTCAACATCATCACATTATAGAGTGGTACTTATTGGATAGAGTTGTGAGGTAGCTTGGTGAGCCTTAGTATGTCTTTCATCTTGGTTACACAGTCATCTATGCATGTATAGCCAAAGAGACAGATTGGGGTGCCACTATGTGCTGTGAGAATAGAGAAATGAATGAAGGTGTTGTCATTGGTGTCAAGTGGTCAATTGGTTATCTACTAGTTGCTGATGTTGAGGATATTGAGAAAATTGTACATTAAAGGAATATTATAGGTATTCAATTGTTTCTCTAGTATTTTTCCCTATATTCATGTGGTTCAGATACGATGGTCATGATTTTTGAAGGTTGTTATCTCCAAATGTTTGGCTGTTAGTTCGTTGTGAAGTTTGAGTTTTGTTCACCAGTTGT
Source organism: Sequoia sempervirens (assembly GCA_007258455.2). Taxonomy (NCBI): domain Eukaryota; kingdom Viridiplantae; phylum Streptophyta; class Pinopsida; order Cupressales; family Cupressaceae; genus Sequoia; species Sequoia sempervirens. Next base: position 403,629,944 of record VDFB02000017.1, on the reverse strand, counting down.
GAACTATGTTTCTCTATGTTCTAATTGAAATTTTGGAAAAAGGTTTCTAGTCCAGATTTCTCTTTGATGAAGTCTTTTGAATTGTGATTCTAGAGTTAATATGTTTCGATTACATTGAAGATATTTCTAGTTTTTGGAAGTTTTGAGCTTAATTTTTCTATGTGTTTTACATAGGTTTTGATGAATGTATGTTAAGCACTATCTTCAAAGTTAATTAAGTGTGTTGGATCTATTTTTGGGTCCCAATGAAGCATGTGTTTTAGTCTCCCTCATTCTAATTCCACCCTAGGATGTTTGGCACTGACATAATTTGAATTTGAAGTTGGATGGTCGACTTTGTATCTTTTTCAAGGTTGGAGAGAGTATAAATATAGGATGAGCTAGTAATGAAAATCATACAAGAGAAAAGAAGGAAGATAAGTGAAAGAGTAGACATGAATTTGATGCTATTTATAAAATGTGTGTAAATTGTGTGTGGGAGATCAGTGTGAAGCTTAATGTTGAGTTTCCAAATGCAGTGAGCAGAAGGAGAAATCTATCATTCATGTAAGTTGATCAAGTAATTATGGTGGAATCCTTTCTTCCATTGAGATTGTAGTCTCTTTGTAGAAAGTATTCTTTGTATCTCCATGGCAGTGATTCCTATGGGTTGTAGCCCTATAGACATTGAGTCCAGATAGTGAGTTCTTATTTCAAGCAGTGAGCCTTATCTCAGGCAGTGAGCCTTGTTTTAGGCAGTGAGCCTTTTTATAATTAGTTTTAATATTCTCTTAGTGTGAGTTAATCCTCACCATTATTTTTCCCTTATTAGGTTTTCCATGTACATCTGGTGTTACTATGTTTATGTGTTGGATTTGAGTTTTTGTATTAGCATTTGATGATTAATCATTTAAGCATTTTTAATTATTAGTTATGGTAATTGAATTAAAGGTTAAAATTTGTGACAACTTATTCACCCCCCTCTCAGTTGTCATATTCAATAATTGGTATGAGAGCTTGGTTCCTTAGCAAAGAGCTTAACCACTTGAGGAAGGTCTGGGATGGATAGTAAAATGATCTTTGATTATCCAAGGTTTGATGAAACTAAATATGATATCTGGAAAGAATTGAAGGAAGAATTTCTGGAGTATTGCTGATATGATGTGGAAAAAGCTTACAAGAATCCTTACACTCCTACTAATGGTCTGAGCACACTTGAAGAGATCAGAGAACATGAAGAGAATAAGGTGAAGTTCATCTTGACGAATAGTTTGGTACATTTTGAGTTGATTAAGGTTCTAAATTTGAAGACAACTAAGGAAGTCTGAGATGCTTTAGAAAGAGCAGATCATGGTGATGAAAGAGTTAAAGTGTCAAAATTACAGAGTTTGGAAACATAGTTCAAGATCTTATACATATGTCCAAAGATGAAAATGTTAAAGCTTATGTTCAGAGATTGGATGAGGTAGTGGCTAGAATGCAATCACTTGGTGCTACTATAGATGAAACTAGGATTGTAAAGAATATTCTTAGAACTCTTCATGATGCTTATAGTGAGAAGGTGAGTGCTATTGAGAAAACTATAGATTATAAGACTTGTACTAAGGATCTGTTGTTAGGATTTTTGACATATTATGAGATGAGGAAGCCAAATCTAAGAAATGGAGGAAAATCAAAGACTACTTTTAAATAGCTAAAGATCTAGATGAAGAAAAAATTGATTAAATAGAAGATAATTATGTAAGAAGAATGAGAAAAGGCTCAGGTAAGTATGAAGGTATGCTTCCCTTTAAATACTTTAGTTGTAGAGAAATAGGTCATTATGTTGCAAAGTGTTTGGAAATATTTAGAAGGAATAAACAAAGATATGAGAAGGAAAATAAAGGAAATAAAATTAACAAAGGGTACTATGTGAATGAGAATGCTAGTATTCCAAATGAAGATTCAGAATATGAAGATCCAAATGAAAATGAATGCTTCTTCTTGTTGATTAAGGATGAGACTACTTCTAATAATTTAGATAAACAAGTAAAGGAAAGCCCTCAGAGAAGGAGAAAGAGAAAAATGAAGGTATGGTTATCTCTGCCCTACATGCTAACTAAGAAAAGAATTTTTGGGTAGTTGATAGTGGTTGCTCACATCACATGACTGGTGATAGGAGTAACTTTTTTAACCTTGAGAAATATGATGGATGCTTGGTTATGTTTGGAGATGATACTAGTGCTAAAATCTGTGGGATAGGTTCAGTAAGTTTTGATGGCAATCATCATACTGACGATCTTTACTATGTTAAGGGTTTGAGACATAATTTGCTTAGCGTTGGTTAGGTGTGCAGAAAAGGATATGATCTTTTGTTTAAGGATGAGAAATGTGTTCTTTGGAAAGGATCCAAAACATTGATTTCTATAGGAAAGAAATCTAAAGGGAACATTTATCAACTTAAGGGTGTTGATGGATAATGCTTTATGACTTAGATAAATGATAGTTGGCTATGGAATAGGAGAATGTGTCACATGAATTTTGATAACTTGGCAAGGATTAGTGTTGTTCAGGTTTTGAGAGATTTACCAAGAATTACAAAGCTTGTTAATCCTATTTGTAGAAATTGTCAGTTTGGGAAGCAAGAAAGAAATCATTACATATCAAGGAAAAAATCTACTACTAGGTATGTGCAGGATCATGGAAAAAATGGGCCCTTAAGTGGCAAAAAATTCAGAAAAATCAGAGTTAGGCAACTTGACATAAAAATTTGAATAAGTTATCTATATTATTTCAAAAATATGTAAGAATAGAATCTATAGCAAATTGAATGTAGTTTCTAAACTACTAGGTTTTTTTTTTTTAAATATCTATTTTGTGAAAATTTGAAATTTCAATGCAATAGTACTTAAATTTCAAGGAAAAAATAAGAAGTAGGTGTCTGTCTAACCACCCTAACCACAATAAAATGGTAATAATTTTTTATAAGATTTTATATTTAAGTAGAGGACCTATGTCCCAATGTGATGCATATTTTTTTGTAATTTTTTTAAGTAAATAATTAATTATGAATTTTTTATTACAACTTTTAAAAAATATAAAAACTCGTATGTCTAGCCACCTTAACTTGGTCAAAACTTCATGAAATTCAATTATTTTTTCTTAATCCTATAATATTTGAAGCATAGAATGTGATGCATGCTTCAGATTCAAAAAATGTGATATTGTTTGAAAGCTATAGATATTTTTCAATTAGCTTATCAATCAAGACTTTAGTCATAATTCAAATAGAAAATGAATAATAATTATTTATTAAATTCAAAGTAAAGCATAATTTATATTGGTAAAATAAAAGCCTTTAAAAACCCTTTATGTTTCATCAATTTTGGGTAAAATAAAAGTTGTCAACCACATACCCTACACATACTAATCATATCACCACTTTTTGGCCCATCATGACCCTGCACATACCCTACTCGACTACTAGATTTAGTTCATATAGATCTGTATGGTCCTATGAGAGTGAGAAGTCTACTTGGTGAAAAGTAATTTATACTTTGAATTGATGATTATTCTAGATATACATGGGTTACATTTCTTAGAGAGAAATCAACTGCATTAGATAGATTCTTGGCATTCAAGGCTATGGTTGAAAATGAATTGAATTTGAAGATAAAATGCTTAAGATCTAACAGAGGTGGAGAATTCACCTCCCATTAGTTCAATATGTTTTTTGAAGTGCATGGAATAAAGAGATAGTTATCTGCTTCGAGAACTCCTCAGAAAAATGGATTTGTTGAAAGAAAAAATAGAACAATTCAAGAGGCTGCTAGCTTGATGATTACTAAAGCCAGATTACTAGAAGTTTACTAGAAAGAAGCTATTCATACTATTTTTTATTTGTTCAATCAAGTTCAAGCAAGAGAAAATAGTACAAAGGCTCCCTATGAGCTATGGCGTGAAATAATTCCTATAGTTAAATATCTCAAGGTATTCAGAAGTAAAAGCTATATCAGAAGAGATGAGGAAACTTTGGGTAAGTTTGATGCAAGAGGTGATGAAGGCATATTCTTGGATACTCTACTAAAAGAAAGGAATACAAATGTTTCAATAAAAGATTGAGGAATATTGTAGAGAGCTTGAATGGGAAGGTAGATGAAACATTGAAGAACTTTATTGATGTTGATGGATGTGTTTGATGAACATGATTATGCAAAAATAGAAGAAATTATGGAAGAACAGGATAAATAAGAGTAGAAGAAGCAGGATGAACAAAATGAAAGAGAAGGAGATGCTCTGGTGATTCCTCCTAAGACACCGAAATATGCACAAAGGAATCATTCAGAAAATCAGATTACTGGAGACAAAACAAAAGGCATGTTAACCAAAAGTAAAGTTGTAGCTGAAGTTAATTTATGTTTATTCTCTGAGATTGAGCTGAAGACAGTAAGTAAAGCTTGTAAACATGAACATTGGAAAGAAGCAACGAAAGAACAACTTTTGCAAATTGAGAAGAATCAAACTTGGGAATTGGTCCCAAGGCCAACATATAAAAATATCATTGGATAAAAATAGCTTTTCAAAAATAAGTTGAATGAGAATGGAGAAATTGTCAGAAATGAAGATAGACTTGTGTGTAAAGGCTACTCACAAGTAGAAGTCATAGATTTTTAGGATACTTTTTCCCATGTAGCAAGAATGGAAGCTATAAGGATTTTCTTCACATTAGTTGCTTATAAAGAATTCAAAGTCTATTAGATGGATGTCAAGTCAACATTTTTTGAATGGTGAGCTAGAAGAAGAAGTTTACATGGAACAATCGAAAGGATTTTAGTTAACAGATCAACTAGATATGGTGTGTAGATTGAATAAATATTTATATGGACGAAAGCAAGCTCCCAGACCTTGGTATGCAAGGTTAGATAGGTATTTGATTCAACAATGACCTAACAAAGGTATGATAGATAGTAATTTGTACTTTAAGATTGAAAATGAAAAAGTCTTGCTTGTAGTTGTATATGTTGATGACATTGTCTTTTGATGAAATGAAAATATGTGCAATATGTTTGTGGAAGAGATGAAAAATGAATTTGAAATTGAAATTTTTAGGGAGATGAATTTCTTTCTTGGACTATAGATTAATCAAATAGAGAAAGGAATTTTCATTTCATAGTCTAAGTATGTAAGAGAGATATTGAAGAAATTTGGTATGGATGGTTCCAAACCATTATGTACTCCTATGGTGACTAGTTACAATTTAGGTAAAGATGGTGATTCACCTAAGAATGATCAGAGAAAGTATAGATCTATCATTGGTGGATTGTTGTATTTGAATACTACTAGATCAGATATTATGCATGTGGTCTATCTTGTAGCTAGATTTCAAGAAGATCTAAAGGAAAAACATTTTGTTGTAGTTAAAAGAATATGCAAATATTTGAATGGCACTCCAGATTATGGATTCTGGTATCCTAAAGATACTAAATTTACACTTAGTGCATATACAAATGTAGATTGGGTTGGATGTGTAGATGACAAAAATAGTACAGGTGGCAGTGCATTCTTTCTTGGATGCAAATTGGTGGCATGGTTGAGTAAGAAGCAAAATTCAGTCTCTCTGTCTACCACTAAAGCTTAGTATATTGTTGCTGCATCTTGCTATACACAAGTTTTATGGATGAAATAGACATTGAAAGATATCACAATGCTATATGATGATCCCATTTCTATCTTTTGTGATAATACGAGTGCAATTAACATTTTGAATAATCTTGTGATGCACTATAGGACAAAGCATATATCTATTAGATATCACTTCTTGAGACAAAAGGTCATGGAGAATGAAGTAAAGCTTGAGTATATTTTGACAAAGGATCATATTGCAAATATATTTGTGAAGGCTCATGCTAAAGATACTTTTGAGTATCTCTAGGAGAAGTTAGGGGTTATTTCCCATCCTTTCATAAACTAAGATGCATTTGGAGATGCATCATTCCAATGGATTCATGGTTCTATCTTTTTGGACTGATGTTTTGGTGGCTACCCCTCAGGGGGAGTAGGTAGTTTTCAAGTGTTGTCATTGTGAGTGTTCTATTTTCATGTCAAAGGAAAATTCAATGAACATATCTTTTTCCTTTTCCATTGATGTAAAAGGGGGAGAGAAAGCATGTGAAAAGGAGAAAAAGCTAATGAGAGAAAGCAGGTAATGAAGAAGATGATCTTCTGAGAGGGAGAAACAAAAATAAAAATCTTGAGAAGTATATCTAGATCTGGTATGGTGTCTTTGATGGTTTTTCACATCATGTGTTTCCATCAATGACAAAGGGGGAGATTATTGCAGTAATAGAGAAATGAATGAGGGTGTTTTCATTGATGTTAACTGGTCAACTAGTTATCTACTAGTTGTTGTTATTGAGGATATTGAGAAAATTGTATTAAAGGAAGATTACATGTATTCAGTTGTTGCTTCGGTATTTTCCCCTTTGTTCGTATAGTTTAGATATGATGGTCATGACTATTGAAGGTTGTTATATCCATATGTTTGGTTGTTGGTTCATTTTGAAGTTCAAGTTGTGTTCACCAATTGTGAACTATGTTTCTCTATGTTCTAATTGAAGTTCAGGAGAAAGGTTGTTGGTACGGATTTCTCTTTGATGAAGTATTTTGACCTACAGTTCTAGAGTTAAGATGTTTTTATTGCATTGTATATTTTTTTGGTTTATGGATGTTCCAAGCTTAATTTTTCTACGTAATTTACACTGGTTTTTCCAAACGTGTGTTAAGCACTATCTTCAAAGTTAATTAGGCATGTTGGATCTATTTTTTGGTCCCGATGAAGCCTGTGTTTTAGTTGCCCTCATTCTAATTCCACCCTAGGATGTTTGGTAGTGACCTTATTTTATTTTGAAGTTGCATGACTAACTTTGTATCTTTTTCAAGGTTGGAGAGAGTATAAATACAGGATGAGTTAGTAATGAAAATCATACAAGAGAAAAGGAGGATAAGTGAAAGAGTAGACACAACTTTGATGCTATTCAAAAAGTGTGTGTGAGTTGTGTGGTAGATTATCGTGAAGCTTAATGTTGGGTTTCTAGATCATGCAGTGAGTAGAAGGAAAAATCTATCATTCATGCAAGTTGATCAAGTAACTGTGGTGGAATCCTTTGTTGCATTGAGATTCTAGTATCTCTATAGCAAGTCTTCTTTGTCTTCTTTGTATCTATGTGGTAGTGAGCCCTTCAGGTTGTAGCCCTGTGGACAGTGAGTTCAGATAGTGATTTTTTATTTTAGGCAGTGAGTCTTAACTTAGGGAGTGAGCCTTTTTGTAATCGGTTTTGATATTCTCTATAGTGTGAGTTAATCCTCACCATGGATTTTCACTTATTTGGTTTTCCACATAAATGAGGTGTTACTATGTTTATGTGTTAGATTTGAGTTTTTACATTGGCATTTGATGATTAATCATTTAAGTAGTTTTAAGTATTAGTTCCAATGATTGAATTAAAGGTTAAAATCTATGACAATAGATTAATCCCTCCTCTTAGTTGTCCTCTTCAACACCATGGACCCAAAGGAAGGGATTCATGATTTTTCTCACATTCAGTTGTTGGCATGGGAATATGTAGGAGGACTTGATGACCTAGGTGTTACATAGGCTTATGTCGGTTGGTTTACACAACATGCCTCCACAAGGACTACATATGTAGTAGGGGGAAAGGTAGGGTTAGATTATGTGGAAAACAACCTCCTCATGGTAGGAAAGTTCCCAAAGATGGCCAACATGACAGATAGTAGGAGGGTCCACACAACAGATATCATGATGGGAAATAGCCAAGAGATGGATAGTAGCCAGGTATGGGACAGGGTCCACAATAGCCTACATTGAGGGTTCACCCACTACGACAACATCCACCCCCTCCACCACCACCACCATGGTAGCAGGAGTAGGGTCTTGATCCTGAGATGAATAGATATAGGCTCTTATAGGAAAGAGGGATCAAGCTATATAGGATCAAGATAGATACCACCAAGAGTGGGACCATGAACATTAGAAGGTGAAATAATTGACTATTTAGTTAGCGTAGGATAATACTAGGAGGCAAAAATTAGAGGACACTATACAGTTGTAGGCATAGGCACATGGTCAAGTGGTACCAACCCCACTTTATAAAAATGTTGTTGAGGCTTCCTATTACAATATTTTGTACTATATAGATCTCCCAGCACACCAGTGACAACCAGATTATTTGCACAGGAGCAGGGTTGTGTCTAGTGGTTTGAAAGGTGGGTAATCGATTTAATATCCTTTAGGTGGACTAGGCATCCTTCACAACATGATGATATACAGAGTAGAGGATAGCTTTGTGTTCATACATGTAGAGACATTTTTATGTGTAGCATGATTATACTAATGTATATCCATTCATTGGTTGATTTTTGAGAGCCTCATGTATACATTTTGATATCACATATTATTCTTGATTCATATCATGATAGTCATTATTTTGATATATATGAGATGATCTTTGATAAGATTATGATATGATCCTTCTTTCTATTTTATGTTCATGCTTATGTATGGATGGATTCATATGTTTATGTTGTGGATGCAAACATGTACAATGGTGTTTACCTATATTATGCATATGATGTGATGTGTTTGATTTATGATGTGATGCTATATGGATGTGTATGCATGGTTTATGTTGTGATTGAAAATATAATGGATCTTTTGTTTTTTAGTATCTTTTCTATCTGATATGCAATGATGATGAAAGATGTACATGCTTTGAGATGCATTTATTTTTGTACGTTTTCTATGTGATATATGATGATTATGCAGGATGTATGTATCTTGATGATTTATGAATGTAGGATGGATGCATTTGTTATTTTTGTTGAATATCATGATACCAGGTTGGAGATGTTAGCGTGGAAAGAAGATGGATCAATTATTCATTTTTTTTATAATGATTCAGAAGTTCAACAAGCCTATGATTATTTGAGAATTTATTAGATATGGTGATGATAAAGATGATTTTCTTGTTTATGGGATTGGGATAAATTCATCATATTATTCCTTATTATTGATATGGAAAATGGACACGATGCATCAAGGTATTGAAAACTTGATGGCTTTGTATCTAATGCGATGGACATTGACTCTACAAATAGGTAGCAGTATCCTTGTTCATACCTGACATATGGAATCATTGTTTGACCATGTGAAAGAATAAGTCATCAAAGTAATAAGACCACCACACAAAAGGTATGAGGAACCTAATATTTCCTAGTCATTTTTTTACTTGAGACTACCCCACACACACAAGATAAGTATTTTCCAAGGTTATATTACAAGAAAATATCAACAAATGAAAGATAATGATCGATGCACACCTCCTTTCTAAATTATTTTGATAGACATCATTGTGAGATGATTGGAATGGACCACTAAGATAAATCAAAGGAAGAGATCAAAAGGAACAAATAGTCAATGTTAGTCATGTCTCTTGGGCCAAAGTAACCTAACTAAGATGATTTCTGGTGATGATGTCCAGTATAGGAAAGATGTATCGAAGGACATGTTATCAAATATTTTAGCTTCAACCAAATATTTTAGGGTGTAGGAATTATATGACTTTCTTTCTCAATTAGGGTCTTTCACCTAAAGGAAAAGAGATAGATCCCACACAAAATCTTGGTGGTTCACTCAAACTAATGCAAGATGGAAATATGCAAAAATGCAATGTAATAATGTAGAAGACTAATAAAATAGATCAATTATTGAATGAAAACTAAAGAAATATGTTGTTTTAAAACACATTGTGATATGCAAAAGACCTAGAAAATGACTTAGAAATGCAAGTTAAACAAAACAAAAAGCTATAAAATTGAATGCGTGCACTCGATAACTTGTTGGAGAATAGAAATTACTCTGAAATTCTGAAGATGCTAATTTTTAGGCCTAGTGGGACTCATTTTCCATTTTGGACGAATTAGTCCCAGTTCTAGAAAACTATATCGCGGCCTGTTTTAGCCAAATGGGTATCCAAATCTACAAAAATCTTTAGAAAATAGGTACAGTGAGACTCATTTTCCACTCTAGGTGAATTAGTCCACTTTAGCTTTTCTAAAAACTCAAAAATGGAATTTATAGCTTTCAACCTGCTCAATCTACACCTCTAGGTGTCCGGATCTAAAATCTTGACTTTTAGCACTGTTGGTGACTTTTTGTGTAGGTTTTGACCTTGCAAAAGTGGAGATGACTTCAACAAGTTCACAAACTAATCTTGAATTATTTCCAAGTCCTCAAAGTACCTAGATCTACAAAAACACAAAGGAAAAGAGATAAAATTTTGATTGCTAGGGATTGGGGGTTTGCCTTGGTCAAACCTCGTTTAGGTGATTAAACCAAAATGATGAAGGATCTCAAATTTCTGCAACAATGGATTAAGAATATTTCTCTTGAATGCCTTGATGATGTCCTTGAAGAAGCTTCCTTGTGAAGACTCAAAATGCTAAACCCTAGCTTGCTTTGAGTTGAGATAGATAATGAATGATGAATCAATTATGAATGAATCAATTAGGTGTATGAATTAGGGTTTAAAGGTCTCCTTTATAAAGAAGAGTTAAGAATAAGGATTATGATCAAGGGTCAAGATTAAATTAGAAAATAACTTAATCAAGGGTGGAGGTTAATTGAAAGAAGAAATACATGGATAGATAAAGACTTGAGGTGGAAGATAAGATTGGCACAAAAAAAGAGGTTTTTTGAGAAAATTAAAAAATAAAGATTATTTAATTTGGATGGCGAACATAGGATAAATATATAAAATATAATTTTATTTATTTCAAAAGAAAGGTGAGAAAAAATAAATAATTAATTAAAAATAACTATTTAATTATAGAGGAAAGGTGGGGTTTTAAACATTAAATAATTAAAATTAATTATTTAATAGAGAGGGGAGGAATAATTAGATAATTAAAATAATTATTTAATTTGGGAGACAAAGAAAGGATACACAACATTTATTTATCAAGAGAAAAGGCTAATAAATAATTAAATAATTGAAATAATTATTTAATTATAGAAGAATAGGGAAAAGCTAACTTTTGAATTAAGATAATATTAGACTTAAATGTTTAATAAGAGTCTAGAAAAGTATGAAAGTGATGTACAACACTTCACAACACCTTTACAATACATCATTTAATGCATTTGCAAGGGTCCAAGACCTAATGTTGATGTGTAAAACACCTCACAACACTAAATCAAGGCCTCATTAAGTCCATTTTTTCATTAATTATTCACATATCAAGCAAGAGACACTTTTTTCTATAGTACATTTAGCCTCCACTTTAGTGAGAGGATGAACTTGCTTTAAACTCACACTAAAGTAGACATTCAAGAGAGATTCAAGTCTATAGATGTAGATGAAAAAGGATGATAAAGATCAAGAAGGAAGTCAAGTCCCTAGGATCCAAGATCCTAAGTCAAATCATCAAGATACACAATCATGCAATGGAAATAACAAAAGGAAAGAAAAAACGGGGTTGAAAATATGTGCTCACTCTGGGGCCATAGAACATCAGGTCATCCATGGGGTGAGATGTCCCAAAGAAGTGGTTTAGTGAGAAATTCATGCCAGTGTGTCAACTTCCCACCGTATAATGAGAAAGTCATGCTAGTGTGTCCACTTCCCATTATACAAACCATACCAAAGTTATGCTTCTGATAACTTTGATGAGGCACCACAATGAAAATTCTTTTGTAAATGTTTTTGAATGTCATGTAAAAATTTTGTTAAAGGGGATTTTTCTTTGTTCATGTAAGGTATTCTTCTTAGGGAGCATTGTGCCTAATGTCTCCAAGAGAGGACAAGTTAGGGTGTCAAATCATTATCCATGGGATTCCTTGTTTGCATCAAGCCACTTTAGTTGATCGTACACTCTTGGAAGGAAACAAACCCAATGACACCACCAAGAAGAGGACACATCACAAGAAAAATAAAAATTACACCATGAAATTTGCACAAAGATGTCTATTTATGCCCCCACTTTAAAGTAGTTGCTACACCATTACTATGAGAAATTGGTTTAAAGTAGCAAATGATAAAGGAAAGAAGAAATGAGAGCCAATATGGAAATCCCTATGCCAAGTCATATGTTTTTGAATTGAGCTACATCATGGATAAGTATGTCACATGCAAGTCAACTTAAGACATGTCATCCACATCCCAAGCTTGATCTTATACGTTCATGAAAGGTTAACGATTATCCAAAAGAGACAATGACAAGTGACATATGAGGATAAGGCTTTCTAACCCTTTGCCCCTGTTAGAGTAAAGGTTTAAATTTTATCATGTTAATTAAATTATCTTTATCTCTTTCTTAACATTTCACCTTAGTTTGCATAATAAGACATTTAACAATTATATTAATTATTAAATGTGTTATCTTTTCTTAAGGATTGATCTTTTATGTAATTATGCTAATTCAGTTGTTGAGAATATACAACTTTTTCAATTTCACAGAGAAAAATATCTCTTTCTCTCTTTCTCCATTTTTTCTTCCCTGTGATAGGTATTCTTGCATGCAGGTGTTCTTGGACTCTGAAGTTGGATTTGACAACTTCTACAGCCCCCACTTAGTGTAGGACAAGGGTGAGCCTGGAATGGATGATGGTATGCTGCTCCTTGCGATGAATGTAAAATATGAAACTATGGCAAGGAGCAACAACTAATGTTATTTATTATGATGAGTAAACAAAGTTTCTCCTTGATACATATTTAATGAGATATCTATCAATTTAGGATGTACCAAGGTTAGAGTTTTCATGGAAGAATTGCTTGTGATACTATTGACATTAGATGAAGGTTTCTGCTCTAAGGGAAAATAACCAAGATCATTAGTCCTTTCTTGTGTTTTGGGCTGGTAGCAAACAAAATCTTCAAATCTAGGTTTTCAGTGTTGTAAAAGGCAGTTTCAGATGTGTACAGGGATTGATTTGCCCAAGATGGCGAATGAGTCCCAATAGGGGTATTTTCCAAAATTTTCAAGAATTTTCAATGGGTTTTTATGCTTTTTATGTTGTATTATGTGTAACCTAAGTGAAAATGCAGTTTTTAAATGTTTTCCAATGATTTGAGAATCAAAAAATGCAACTTGTATGCAGTTTAACTAATGCAAAAATATGAAAGCCTAGAATGCAAATTAACTAATGCAAAATGCAATGCAAGCTAATTCTAGGAGGATGATGGACTCCAAATCAGAAAAGAAGGTATGTGAAATACAGGTTCACCAAAATGAACAATAGATTTTTGGGGTGTAGGAATGATATGGCTCTCTTGCTCAATTCAGGTCTTTCACCTAAAGGAAAAGAGATACATCCCACACAAAATCTTGGTGGTTCACTCAAACTAATGCAATTATGATGGAAATATGCCTAAATGCAATGTCCTAAATGTAGAAGACTGATAAAATAGATTGATTATTGCATGAAAACTAAAGAAATGCATGTTATTTGAAAACACATTGTGATATGCAAAAGACCTAGAAAATGACTTAGAAATGCAAGTAAAACAAAAAAAGGCTATAAAACTGAATGTGTGCACCTATGAACTTGTTGGAGATTGGAAATGACTCTGAAATTCTGAAGATGCTAATTTTTGAGCTTGGTGGGACTCATTCGCCATTTTGGGCGAATTAGTCCTAGTTTTGGAAAACTATACTGAGGCCCGTTTTAGCCAAATGGGTATCCAAATCTACAAAAATATTCATGAAACAAGTACAGTGGGACTCATTCACCACTCTAGGGGAATTAGTCCACTTTGGTTTTTTTTGAAAACTCAAAAATGGAATCTATAGCTTTTGGCCTGCTCAATTTGCACCTCCAAGTGTCCAGATCTGAAACCTTGATTTTTAGCACTGTTGGTGACTTTTTGTGTAGGTTTTGACCTTGCAAAAGTGGAGATGAATTTAAAAATTTTGAAACACTTTCTTGAATGATTTCCAAGCCTTCAAAGTATCTAGATCTGCAAACACACAAAGGAAAAGAGAGAAAATGTTGATTGTTAGGAATTAGGGGTTTGCCTTGGTCAAACCCCATTTAGGTAATTAAACCAAAAAGATTAAATAAGATAATGAAACATGAAATATGAAACAATGCAATTAGAAAATTTCCATAATGAATGATCTTGAATTTCCGCAACAATGGATGAAGAATCTTGCTCTTGAATGTCTTGATGATGTCCTTGAACATGCTTCCTTGTGAAGACTTAAAATACTAAACCCTAGCTTGCTTGAGTTGAGATAGAAAATGAATGATGAATGAATTAGGTGTATGAATTAGGGTTTAAAGGTATCCTTTTATAAATAAGAGTTAAGAATAAGGATTATGATCAAGGGCCAAGATTAAATTATAGAATAACTTAATCAAGGGTGGATATTAATTGAAATAAGAAAGACATGGATAGATAAAGACTTGAGGTGGAAGATAAGATTGGAATAGAAAGAGGTTGTTGGAGAAAATTAAATGATAAATATTATTTAATTTGGATGGCCAACATAGGAGAAATAAATAAAATATAATTTTATTTATTTCAAAAGAAAGGTGAGAACAAATAATTAAATAATTAAAAATAATTATTTAATAGAGAGAGAAGGAATAATTAAATAATTAAAATAATTATTTAATTGGGGACACAAAGAATGGATAAATATAAAATTTATTTATGGAGAGAAAAGGCTAATGAATAATTAAATAATTGAAACAATTGGCTATGTGTAGGATCATGATGGGCCAAAAAGTGGTGATATGATGGGCATGCATAGGGTATGTGGCTAACGAATTTTTTAAACCCAAAAATGATGAAATGAAAAGGGTTTTTAAAGGAGATTCTCAACTTTCCACCAATATAAATTATTCTTTACTTTGAAAATTTAATAAATAATTATTATTCATTTTCTATTTGAATTATGACTAAAGTCCTAATTGATAGGCTGATTGAAAAACATCTATAGCTTTCAAATAATGTCACATTTTTTGAATCGGAAATATGTGTCACATTCTATGTTTCAAATACTATAGGATTAAAAATAATGGAATTTCATGAAGTTTTGAACAAGTTAAGGTGGTTAGACGAACGATTTTTTTATATTGTTTAAATATTATAATAAAAAATTCAAAATTAACAATTTACTTGAAAAAAAATTAGAAAAAAATATGCATCACATCAGGACATGAGTTCGCTACTTATATCTAAAATATTTTAAAAAATAATTATCATTTTACTATGGTTAGGGTGGTCAGATAGACATCTACTTCTTATTGTTTCCCTGAAATTTAAGTACTACTACATTGAAATTTGAAATTTTCACCAAATAGATTTTAAAAAATAAAATAAACCTAGTAGTTTAGAAACTACATTCAATTGGCTATAGATTCTATTCCTACATATTTTTGAAATAATATAGATAACTTATTCAAATTTTTACATCAAGTTGCCTAACTCTAATTTTTCTGAATTTTTCACCACTTGAGGGCCTATTTTTTCCATGATGATTCTACACATACCTAGTTATTTAATTATAGAAGAATAGGGAAAATATAACTTTTGAATTAAAATAATATTAGACTTGAATGTTTAATAGGAGTCTAGAAATGTATGCCTCGAGGTTTTGGGTTTGACTCCCTGGCCCGTGACTTACCCCGCCACACACACTTGGGGTGTGTGTTGGTTACCACGTGGCCCTAGGGGACTAGTCTCTCCTCCAAGGTCACCTCATAAAGGGAACCCACTGGGCTAGAGTCATTAAGGACACCCCTATGGATAACAAAAAAAAAGAGAGTCTAGAAATGTATGAAAGTGATTTACAACACTTCATAACACCTTTACAAGAAATTGTTTAATGCATTTTCAAGGTTCCAAGACCTAATGTGGATGTGTAAAACACATCACAACACTAAATCAAGGCCTCATTAAGTCCAATTTGGCATTAATTATTCACATATCAAGCAAGAGACACTTTTTTCTATGGTACATAGCTAAAACTAACTATTTGATAAGTCGTTCACACAAATGTTAATCAACTTGTTTACTCATGATCAAGACTAAATAGTTTTTATACTTTCAAGTTTATACTTTACTATTTTCCACACTTGTTTCCACTTGTTTTATCAAAGGTTGTTGATGAGAAAAGAAAAATGGGATAATGACAATTGATTTATTGTGAACGAAAGTTTATTACAAGTGAAAGCAAAATGGAATGTGTAATTTTGGAAATTTTTAGCGTTTTTAACATATTGCAATGTTTTGAGGTTATTTTTCATCTTTTGAGATTATGTGAATGTTTAAGTTTTTAAGCTATTTAAGTTTTTTTACAATTTTAGAATGTTTTGGAATTTTTTAAGTTTTCAAGATTTTCTAAATGTTTTTTTTTTTTTGTTTTTCAAGGTTAGACCAAAACCTAAGGGGAAACTGACCTAACGCTTCGAGGGCTCATCAGTGATGACCTTGCCTATGTAAGCATATAGATGACATAGTTCAACTTAATCTAACCAGTAATAATTTATTGGTAAGATATAAAAATTTATGAACTATCAATTTATTATGGTGGACTCATGAAGATTGACCTAATTCCTTGGGGGCTCATCTATGATAGCCTTGCCTATGTTCAAGCCTAAAGACAATGTAGTTCAACTAGTGCTTTTGACTTTTAACTTTTTAGACTTGTTTAGGGTTTTGATGTGATTTGGATGTTTTTGGCCTTTTTAGAAATGATTTGGATGATTTTTGTTTTTTCTCAGAAATGATCTGGATATTTTTGGCTTTTGGTCTTTACAATTTTTTGTTTTCTTTTTGGATTTTGACTTTACAAGTTTTTAAATGTCTTTATATTTTAACATTACAAGATTTTGGATATTTTTGGCCTTTCCAAGCTATACAAATGTTTAGGATGTTTTTGAATTTTAGTAATTTTGTAAATGTTTTATTTGGATTTTGGGATTTTGCAACAAAATAACCATAAAGGGATATACAAGAACCCACTTCAATGCAAATATATGCAGATTCCCTTAGTGTGATTTGATAGAGTACCTCGATATAGATAGGACAAACAGGGTATGTGCAGGATCATGATGGGCCAAAAAGTGGCAATATGATGGGTATGTGTAGGGTATGTGGCTGACAACTTTTTTTTAACCCAAAATTGATGAAATGAAAAGGGTTTTTAAAGGAGATTCTCAGCTTTTCCACCAATATAAATTATGCTTTACTTTGAATTTAATAAATAATTATTATTCATTTTCTATTTGAATTATGACTAAAGTCCCGATTGATAGGCTGATTGAAAAACATCTATAACTTTCAAACAATATCACATTTTTGAATCCAAAACATGCATCACATTCTATGCTTCACATAATATAGGATTTAAAAAAATAATAATAATTTCATGAAGTTTTGACCAAGTTAAGGTGGTCAGACATACAAGTGTTTATATTTTTTAAAAGTTGTAATAAAAAATTCATAATTAATAATTTACTTGGAAAAGAATTAAAAAAATATATGCATCACATCAGGGCATAAGTCTTCTACTTATATCTAAAATCTTATAAAAAAATATTATCATTTTATTGTGGTTAGGGTGGTCAGGCAGACACCTACTTATTTTTTCCCTTAAATTTAAGTGCTAGTGCATTGAAATTTCAAATTTTCACCAAATAGATTTTCTTTTTTCTAAATAAACTTAGTAGTTTAGAAACTAAATTCTATTTTCTATAGATTCTATTCTTACATATTTTTGAAATAATATAGGTAAATTATTCAAATATTTACATCAAGTTGCCTAACTCTGATTTTTTCTAATATTTTCACCACTTAAGGGCCTATTGTTTCCATGATGATCTTGCACATACCCAACTAACCTTAGGAATATGGCAAGTAGTACTAAAGGAGACCACGATACTCAATATCTAGCTATGATACGAATGTAGATGCATGAATTAATAAAAAGGATAATAAAGTGAACCATAGATTTTTGGGCATGAGGTTTATTTGCTACTCTTGCACTCTTAGAATGTTTCACCTAAAAGGAGAGAGATAAACCTCATGAAAAATTAGTGTGGTTCACTCAAATTTGGAGATGCATGATGTAATTAAGACTAAATGATCTAAATGCAAATAAATGAAATAATTGACTAGTTATGAATGCAAAATCTAAGAAATATGCAATGTTCGAAAACACAATGTGATATGCAAGCATGAACTAAAACATGAATGAATGCTAAATAGAAATGAAGAAGGATGAATCAAAGTGAACATGGTCAAAGAATGAAGAATCTGAAGTGTCCTAAATGCTAACATAAATCATTGAAAATCACCACTGGGACTCATTTTCCATTGATGGTGAATGAATCTTGCTTTTGGTAAAAAGTCTTGAAAACTGGTTTCTGAGTGTTGGGATCCAAAATCTGACAAAATATAACTTCCCAGCCTTAAGGTGGGACTCATTCACCATTGATAGTGAATCATTCCTCTCCCAGAATTTAGTGAAATCGGGGACCAATTCTATAGCACCAGATCTAAGCTTGTCTTCTTGTCGGGTTGATGGAGTCAAAACTACAAAAAAGGGATTGTGTGTTGTCTCCAAGCTTGAAATAGGGTTGATTTGACTTGAAACACTTTTTTGACTTCTTGACAACCTTTCAACACCTAATTGCTTGATAAATCTACATACAAAATTTTGCAAACACACATGAAAAAGGGGAAAAATGGTGAAGGGTTAGGTTATAGGGATTTTCCTTGGTCAAATCCCACTTTGGTAATCAAACCCTTAATGAAGAAATAAAATGAAATGAATAAGGAAAGATGAATAAACAACATACAAATGTCTTAAACTCACCAAAACCTTGTTGAAGAAATCTAGAGATATGTCAATGGTTGCTCCAAGATACTTGATTGATGCTTGATTGAATGATACAAAGTGAATGCAAGTGAACTTGATGAATGTGGAGATACTTGAATGAATTAGGTGTAAAATGAGAAGAAAAACATTTATTTATATACACTTGTGCCTTAGTAACCCCATGATACCTCATCATAGGCTAACATAAGGTAATTTTGAATAAAAACTTCAAAGAAAATTTGATATATTTTGAATTTGGAGGCAAGAGGGAATCATTCGCCACCCATGGTGAATGAGTGGTGAATGAGTCCCACCTTGGACTTGAAAGTGGGTATCAGGAATTAAGTCACATTTAATGTTGTTTTTCGGGTTTACATTAAAAAATACACCTAATTAAGCCTTATAAGGGCATAAAGTGGTGAAATAAAGCATAAGAAATGTGTAAATAGTGATGTTAAGCCTAGAAAAGCGTGAAAACTTGTTACAAGGCTTTACAACACTTCAAAATAGGACTTGATAAGTGATGAAAAGGTGATTTTTAGGTGAATTGTAATGAAAAAAGTCTAGAAAAGTGCAGAAATGTTTTACAACAATTCGCAACACCTTCACAAGACATCATAGTTTGAATTTTAAAGACCTAATGTGAATGTTTAAGCCACATTACAAAATCAAATCAAAGAAAAATGGACCAAGCATCATGAAGAAAGACATAAAATACCATGAAAATGTCTAAGAGTCATTTTTCTATGGTACAATAGGATGAAGGATGTAGACAATGGATGATGAAGCTGGATATGCCTCGTAGAAAATTGAATGTAGTTTCTAAACTACTAGGTTTATTTCAAAATAAATAAAATCTATTTGGTGAAAATTTGAAATTTCAATGCAGTATTACTTAAATTTCAAGGAAAAAATAAGAAGTAGGTGTCTGTCTGACCACCCTAACCATAATAAAATGATAAAAAAAAATTATAAGATTTTGTATGTAAGTAGAGGACTCATGTCCGAATGTGATGCATATTCTTTTGTAATTTTTTTCCAAGTAAATAATTAATTATGAATTTTTTATTACAACTTTTTAAAAATATAAAAACTCATATGTATGACCACCTTAACTTGGTCAAGACTTCATGAAATTTAATTTTTTTTTTTAATCCTATAGTATGTGAAGCATAGAATGTGACGCATGTTTCAGATTCAAAAAAAGTGATACCATTTGAAAGTTATAGATGTTTTTCAATCAGCCTATCGATCAGGACTTTAGTCGTAATTATAATAGAAAATGAATAATAATTATTCATTAAATTCAAATTAAAGCATAATTTATATTGGTGGAAAGCTAAGAATCTTCTCCAAAAACCCTTTTCATTTTATCAATTTTGGGTAAAAAAAAGTCGTCAGCCACATACCTAACAAATACCCATAATATTGCCACTTTTTGGCCCATCATGATCCTGCACATACCCTCATCTATAATGAGACATTGTAATTACACTCTTAGTGAGGGGAGCTCAACCTCAAAATGTAGGATAACTTCGGTTCCATAAACTAGGGAATAAGATGTGGCACCTGTAGGTGTGTGAATACTAGTTCTATAGGCCTAAAAGATTGTCTTTTTGAGAATTTTTATGATGATTTTTTTTAAGCCTCAGCTTGACCATATCCCTAGGGATAATATGGGGTGGAAAAGTTGTGCTCAATATTAAACTTTTGGCATAACTCGTAGATATTTATTTTTAAAGGGTGTTCCATTATATGTGATAAGGGCTTAAGGAAAACCATAACAAAAAATAAGATAGTTTAGCATGAATTTAGATATTTTATTTCCCATGATATAGGTCATAGGTATCGCTTCAATCCGATTTGGGAAATACTCAGTGGAAGTAATGATAAATTAATGACTATTGAATGAGGTGGGGGTGATTTTTCCTATAAAGTGGAGTCCCCATTGTGAGAAAGGCCAATTTATAGTGATTGATCTATGCTCTTGAGCCAGTGCATGGATGAGGTCCCCATGCTATTGATATCACCTACATTTCTTGATATATTAATGAACTTCTTGTTCCATGGTAGGATAGTAATATCCTATTCTCAATAGTTTCTTAGCTAAGGTCATACCACTCGAATGTGACCCACAAATACCTTTGTGTACTTCTTTTAATGTAGTCAAAGATTCCTCTTCATTAAGACATCACAATAATTTCCCCTTGAGACTTTGATGGTGTGGTAACCAAAAAAGTAACCTTCTACTTTTTCTAACTCGTTTGGGTCCTCCTTGTGATTTTGGCTTAATATTGCCTTGATTTAATTTTGCAATGTGGATAACACATTCACATTAGGTCTTGGGCTCTTGTGAACTAAAAGGATTCAAATGGTACCTTACCTAAGTGTTGTAAAGTGTTGTAACACACTTTCACACTTTCCTAGGTTTTTCATTAATAATTGGACTTTCTTATGCTTGAATTGGCCCCATTTTGCATACACAGGCCTTATTTATGTGTATTTTTGAGAATAATCCTGACAAATATCATTTAAAGCATCAAAATCCTAAAACCCACCTTAAATTCCTAAGGTGGGACTCATTCAACATTATGGGTGAATGAGTCCCCTTAGGTGGGACCCATTCATCTAGGGTAGCGAATGAGTCCCCTTTAACTCAAAATTCAAATTTTATTTTAAATTCTGGCAGGTTTTTATTGTCCAAGATCTAAGTTCGGTTTTTGGTGTTGTAATTTCAAGAATTATTGCATAATTGAGTATAAATACAAGATTATTTCCCTCATTTTCATACCTAGCAATTTTGATCAAGCATTCAAGAGTTCACAAGAGCATTCAAGGAATTTCAAGGGCATATTATCAAGAAATCAAGAGAATTCTTCAAGTGTCATTCATCATGTTGTTTTCGAGCTAACATTTGTGATGTAGGATTGTGTGATTCAAGCAAGCATTTCATTCAAGATCTATCAACATCAAGCTAGACTAGACGTCCACATCCATTGGAGCCAATACTTACATGTTTGCAACACCTTATTGCTAGGGTTTGGTGAGTTACAACATCACTATTTGTTCATTCATCATTCTCAATTCTATTTCATTTCATTTCAAGGGTTTAATTATCAACAAGGGGTTTGATATAGGCAAACCCCTATTCACTAAACCCACAATATTTTTTTTCTCTCCTTGCATGTGATTTGTAGTTCTAGGTTGCAGATTTGTCAATGAGCAAGATTGGAAAAGTTGTCATGAAGTTTTAAAAGCAATTATAAGTTGTGAAAGTTGCAAAAAAGCCTTGGAGAAGGACTATAGGCTGAATTTGGCGGTTTTAGATTTGGAAACCAGTCGAGAAGAGAAGAGTAGACTGAGAGCTACAAAATCCACTTTAGAATTTCTAAAAAATTAGAAGTGGATTGATTCACCACTATTGGTGAATGAGTCCCACTTCCCAGGCCTAAACAAGTTTTTTGTAGATCTAAGTACTCTTTTGGCTGAAACATCTCCCGACATAGTTTTCCCAAAATTGGACTGATTCGCCCAGCTTGGTGTATGATTCCCAATTAGCATAAACAACAATTTTTTTAGGATTCCAAAGCTCTATTCCATCTCTAGCAAGTTTCTAGATGCACATTTCTAGTTTCATATTTTTCTGTTACATTCTACTTGAAGTTTTAGGTATTTTTGCATATCACACTATGCTTTTAGACATTTTGCATTTTCCAAATTTACACTTGGTGGTGAACCCATTTCTTGTCTCCATCATCTCCAAGGATATATTACTGTCAGATCTCTCACATCCTTAATTGGGTTGATATCTCTAAGGTTTTCTTGAATGTGAACATTGTGAAATTCGATCCCTCTCCTTGTATCACCCATTTTGTGTGAACAAGGAAGTGAAGCATCCATTTTCGGCATCCACATTTTTGTGAACCTAACTTTTACACATCATAATTCTAATTTGGAGTGTATTTACATCCTATATTTAGCTTGCATTAACATTGCATTTTTCATTAGTTAATTTGCATTCTAGGGTTTCAAAATTTGCATTAGTTAAAAGTTCATTTAGCTTGTAATATTGCATTTAATCTCATTAAAAATTAGTAAAATTATGCATTTACATCCCATATTAGCATCATAAAACATAAATAGCATAAAATTCATTTCAAAAATTCTTAAAAAAAAAAAATAGTACCAGGACTCATTTGCCACCTTGGGTGACTCAGTCCCTTTTCACATTTTGCACAACTTTTTCTGGCATTTAATCATTTTCTGAGTTCTTGTTTTCTATTGTTATCCCTCTATTTCAATTTTCTGATTTTCTACTTCATTCAAGTCATTGCATCTAGTTTAATTTCATTCATCTTGTGCATTGCTTAAAATCAAAATTGCATTTACAACATTATTGCATAATTTAGAATTTGAAACTTACATCATGGATATGTGTTTTAACAAGCTTTGGATGTCATTAAAATCCTTAGTAGATATGTCAAGTTGTGCCTTTGGAAATAGTCCTAATGACATTGAACTCACTCATGCTCCTTCAACTCCTAATGCATGTCCTCCTCGTGATGTTGACATCATTGGAGAATATGATGACAACATGAATAAGTTCTTAAACGATCTTCTTGAAAACCTTGAAGCTAATGCATCCTTTTATCCATCCATGAACAAACCAAATCTTCCTACCATACCACCTCTTGAGATATTTGGTTATTTGCATGGTCCTAAAACAAAAGTTGAATCTAAGTTCCCTACAATAGGTGAACCCAGTGTTGAAATAAAGGAACACTGAGAGGGGGGGTAAATCAGTGTTCTACAATTTTTAACTTTATTAATTTGATCTTTAAAGCACTAATAGCATTCAACCAAAATAAAGATGCATGAACATAAAACAAACAACCACAACACCATAACACAAGGATTTTTTTTTATGTGGAAACCTTGTTAGGGGAAAAACCATGGTGGAGGTCAATCTAATATGATCTGAGTATACTTAAAATGAATGTTTACAAAATGGGAATTCACTTGCATTTAGGCACACTGCCTAGAGATCACTGCTCAAAAATAGAAAGGCTCACTACCTTACAATCAATGTCAAAAGACAACTCGAGTGACAAACTATGCAATAGCATCTATAAATTCCTAAGAATAGTTCTGGTTAAGTTCATTGATCACTTTCTTGTCCTTCTATCTGATTCTACTCTTCTACTCTATTCTACTTCAACTCACATAACAAATCCCTTTATGCACAAGTGAAACTATGCATAATTGATCTACAACTCTTCTGGTATTTGCAACACACATCGACACACTTCGTACATACCTCAAAATGATATAATCGATCGCATATATATATCCGCTACAAAGGATTTAATCACTACGTGTTGGCTTCAAAAACATAGAAAAATATTTACAAATTGTTGGATCAATCCACAAATAATCTTCAATGTGCACCCACCAAAGTTAGCCACAACATAGTGAGGACCCAAATCAACATGCTCAAACACAAAAATACTTAAACAATTACTCCTTAAACATTTGCAATGCACTACATTCACCAAGTCATCCTTCATGTACTGATGAACAAAAACTTAATCAACCAAATCTCCTAAATTGCACACAAATCGATATGAGGCTCTATGATTCAAAATTAACAGAGATCATATACCAAAAAACCTTCCCTGAGATCCACAACTCAAAAATATAATTGAAAATTTCATAAAAATTGATGAACACAATTATGTCAGATGCTCTATTCTAGCTTGACAGTTAATCACCGATCTTCAATTTGACTTCCAGTATGATCAAATGATGATGTGTAGATCAAATCACTGACTAGGTTTTCCATCAACGACAAACCAAAAAATATTTGCAGTGTCTCTTGACAACAATTTCCCCTTTGGTATTAATGACAACACTTAGTGAAAAATGACTAAGTGTTGAATAAGTACCAACATGAATTACACTGCAATCCTTCAAAACTTAAAAAAGGTATTCAATCATAGCTCAAAATTATAACTCCCCCTGAGATGAATATACATTTTTCACTATCCCACTCTTCCCCGTTGACATCAATGGCAAAGATGTGGAATCCACATGCCAAAAATCAAACAAAATTTATGCATATGTACAAACTTGTTTGTACAACTTACAAAAACTTGAAAATATCTACAAAATTGGTCTTCAACAGGTTCAAACTTGTGTCCCAACCCTTCTTGAGACTCTCCAAAATAGTCATGTGACCACAAAATAGATAAGATTGCATCTCTGCTAATTCAACAATTTTTCCTTCTTCATGCTTCAAACTTTTGATCTTGTCAAGCAAGGATATGATTTGACCTTCTTGCTTTCCAAAAAAAATGGTTAGAGGATCAAATGCTTGAGTGATATCTACTAACTTATTCTCACATTCTTTCATTTTATTTTCAATATCCTCAGTGAACTTAGATAAAGATAAACATGACTTATAAATTTTACCAGCTTCAGAAAAAGCACTTTGAATATTCTTCACACAGGTAGCTAAAATGATTTATCATTAGCTATCATTCCTCTCAACCTACTGAACCTTTTAGCATCAAACTCCTTCTGAACCATATCCATAGCTGACTTCTCAAGTGACTCAAAGTGAGTACTTATAGAATTAACAAGTTTCTTTAGCTGAATGGATGGAGAATCAGATGAATCCTTGACATATGAAGGCATAATCTTCTCTAGAATACCGGATGCAAGATTCAATAGCTCACTATCTTCAATATGAGATTTCAAAATTTCTTCCCTTTCCTTGGCCTATACAAATGATGCAATTTTTAGCTTCTCAATGGGAGACAAAGTAGCCAAGTTGATAGGACCTCTAATCAATTCATGATCAAACTCTTCTTGTTGCTCTTCCAAGAACTCCTTTACTTCCTTAGCAATGTCTCTTGCTTCCACACAAATCTCCTTCACTTCATCCTTCTTCTCTTTAGTCACTGATTCTTTCATAGCTTTAGGAATCTCTTTTTCTTCAACTGACACAACTTTAGGAGATTTAGTCTCCATTTGAATTTCATCATCTTTCATGTCAAGAGGATTTAGAGTGTACTCAAATGTATCTTCTTTTCCATCTTCTCCTACTAGACTAGATGAAACATTTTCATCATGTACTTCTTCAGAAAAAACATTGTATCTATTCTTTAACACAATTTCCTTAAGGATTTTCTCAGTATCCTTTGCCACATCTTTAGTCTGTCCAATCATCAGCTTGTTCACCCTTGTCTTGCTCTTAAAACCCCTTTTAGCTTCATTTATAATATTCTTCATCTCTTCTAATGATATCACCGAACACAGATCAACAAGTATCTGTTCTCTCATTTTCTCTTCTTTTGTCCTTGCACTCACTCTTCTCATTTCAAAAACTTCATACAACCCTTTGGGTAACTCATAAATTATTTCAATAAGATTCATATTGAAAATTTTCAAGTATTTTATTGAAGCTTCCTCAAGAACTCTTTGACCGACACTATCAAAGGTGTCATACCATTCACAAAGAGGCCTAATATTACCGTCCTTAGTCAAGGCTTTCTCCACTTCTTCTACATACATACCTGATTCGTCTGTTTTCATCTTTTTCTTTCCTTTCTCTTCACTAGAGGGCTTTTCCTAAGAGAATTTTGTTGCCTGGGTGTCGATATGCTTTATTTCCCTTGCCTCTTCATCTTCTAAGATAGCAACACTGACTCTTGTGCTCTTTTCCTTCTTCCTCTTACCAAATGCCTTGGCTTGATTTTTTACAGGGGTTGACCTCTTTGAATGACGAGATAAGAAAGTAGAGCTTCTTGTAGATCTAGTTCAGGTAGAGGATGTTTCCAGACTAGTAGATTTAGTTCTAACTAGATCTCCTACTTCAACTTGTTCTCTCTTTCTTCTAGCTTCTTGTACTACTTTTGTAGATATACCCATGCTCTCTACAAAGGCTTCAACTTCCTTCCTTACCTTTTGAACAATCATAGGTTTCTTCAACTGCTCATGTACTTGCATATATTTTTCTTCATAGGTTCCAAACCTATCTTCTATTGGATAATGTTGTGCATACAATTCCAAGATGTTCTCCTCAACTTCATAGCACATTGGCATAATCCAGACCATTCTATGATCTATAGCCTCCATCAAGCATTGATCAATGTCATCCATAAAACAGATAGTGTCCTTTTACTTCTCCACAATAGACTTAGGAATTCTTTCCCTGGCTTGCATTTTACTCTGAAATCTCTTGAAATATTCCTAGATAACAATTTTTCTTGTCTTACTACCACCAACTCTATGCAAGATATCTCTAATTTGAGCAGCTACCAGTTTATCAGCTTGCCATTGTACTTTTCCAAATCCTGGAACTTCATTCATGAAGTAAAAGAATAAACACAACAAAACATTACCATACTTAAAGGAATTCTTCTTATCTTTCTTGATATTACCAAGATTCTCCATTAACTAGCTTCTGAGTAACTCACATAGATCATACTCTACATTCTTCTTCACCATCTAATATGATGCATAGATAGTTGAACCAAATACATAATTATCCCAGATGGAATGATAGATTTTGTAACCAATTACCATCATGTAAAATCTCACATCCACATCAATAATATCATCAATGGTCATAGCTCTTTTATCAAACACTAAGTCGGTTGCATCAGTAACTATCTGATTCTTCACAGACTTCAAGATCAGCAACCCACCAGAGGAATTTAAACTAGTAACAATTTTTATGGCTTCTTTTGTAATCTTAAAAGGTTGACTCAACCACATAAATTCAGTATGAACTCAGCTCAAAATATACCAAACCCACTTGTTTTCTTCAAACACAAGAAATTTCACAATCTGCTTGAATTTATTCTCCTCTAAGGTTTTGAATTCAAGTTTAACACATAATTTCTCTCCCACAAGGTGATTGGAGTACAAATTCAACAACTATGACCTCCCTAACTCCTCAATATTTGCATGAATGTATTCCATAATATCTTCAATATGTAAGACATCATACAGAATAAATTAAAATGCACCTAAGCGCTCAGTCTCAACAGATTTGAAGGGATGCCACTAGAATTTTGGATGGGGCCTATCCTTGATGTCAACTACCAACGGAGCAACCATTTTCACAAATTCACAAGTTCATAAGTTTTCTGGATAAATACCCTTTCATTGGATTAGGGTTTGATCGTTGAATTGCCTTCACACTTGAATCTTCACCAAATTTCACCAAAGTTCACTTTAGATCTCTCCAAACTTCTTCTTCTCAAAGTGAAAAGTGACAAATGAAGAATAAAAATTACCTTTTATCATTCACACACGTAACTTTTTATCGCAATAAATTATTTTTCCCTAACGCATCTGGATACCTTGTTTCCATACTTTGTGAAAGATAACTCTTTTTTAGACTTTCAACACTGCATACTCTCTCCAATTGTTTCAACAACATCTATAGATCATCAATGCAATCACTACACTCATCCATATCCTAGTACCAACTACTGACATGGAGTTTGAAGGCTTTTCTTAAAACTCCCCCTAGGCCAGAGGCCTTAATCTAATTCTTAGAGGAATTACCAGGACCAAATTCTAGTGTGGAATCATTTCCTGCAACATAAGGACTCTTCTTCACCCATATCTTCTTCTTTCACTTCTTGATCTCATCTGTAGTGACTTTTCCTTTTCCCTTTTCATCCTTCTGCATGTTTCTCCCTTGATTTACCAAACCCTTTCTACTTCTACAAAATCTAGCAATGTGACCAAATTTGTTGCAATTGTAGCACACCACATTTCTTTGTCCATACCAGTTGTTCCATTGATTTTCTCTTGATTTGACTTATGACCAAACTTATTGCAATTAAAGTACTGACTTTAGAATGATGGACCACTTGGATTCATTCTATTTCTACATTGAGTATCCATATGACAAAATTTATTGAAAACAAAATAGTAACCATTGAACCTTTGAGCATTAGGTTGTCTTACCGAATACCTTCTAGCTTTGTTCATTTGATTTCCTTGCCTAAATATCCTTTGTCCATATCTAGAACTTTCTCCTTTCTCATATCCAAGACCTTGCTTGTCACCTTCAATCCTATGAATTTTAATTAGTTCATTAATCTTGGCTGAGCTAATCTTAAACTTCTCCTTGAATTCATTTACAGTAGCAAGTTCATCTCTAAGATCAACAATATGATTTTCAAGCTCTTCTTCATTATTTTTGGATTGTTCCAATTCAAGCTCTAACTGATTGAATCCATCAGTAATTTGGTTGTGTTCTTCTGATTTCTATTTCAACGATTGAGCAAGCTTCTCTTCATTCTTCTTTATGTCTTCAATCTCCTTGGTCATCCTCATCATAATAGATTCCATATCATGCTTTAGGACTGCATTATCTCTGGCAAACTTTTCATATTCTTCTATCTTTTCCTTTAGGGATTGACTTAGTTGTTCATCTTCAATGCTTTTACTATCTTTCTACTTGATCTGATCATAGACTTCCCTTCTCTTCTCTCTAGACTTATTGATTTTATATTTCAATGACTCAATGAATTTCTTAGCATTCATGATATTTTCTTGCAATTCCTGAACTTCATGTTTTGACTAATGAAGATCATCTAGGGCCACCAAAAGTTGTTGTTGAAGACTGCTTGAATCCATTGAAATAATGTCCAAGATCTTCCCCAAGCTATTGAACTTCTTCCAAGGAACTAGGCTCTAATACCAATTGTTGGAATCAAGAAACACTAAGAGGGAGGGGGTGAATTAGTGTTCTAAATTGTTTAACTTTATTAATCTGATCTCTAAAGCACTAATAAAATTCAACCAAAATAAATATTCATGAACATAAAACAAACAACCACAACACCATAACATAAGGATTTTTTTTAATGTGGAAACCTTATTAGGGGAAAAACCATGGTGGATGTCAATCCACAATATGATTTGAGTATACTCAAAATGAATGTTTACAAAATGAGAATGCACTTACATTCAGGCACACTACCTAGAGCTCATTGATCAAAAACAAAAAGGCTCACTTCCTTACAATAATCGTCAAAATACAATTGGTGTGATGAACTATGAAATAGCATCTAGAAATTCTTGAGAATAGTTTTGGTTAAGCTCATTGATCGCTTTCTTGGCCTTCTATTTGATTCTTCTCTTCTACTCTATTTTGCTTCAACTCACATAACAAATCCCTTTATTCATAAGTGAAACTGTGCATAATTGCTCTACAACTCTTCTGATATTCACAATACACATCGACACACTTTTTACATACTTCAAAATAATATAATTGATCGCTTATATATATATCCACTACTAAGGATTTAATCGCTACATGTCGGCTTCAAGAAAATAGAAAAATATTTACAAACTATTGGCTCAATCTACAAATAATCTTCAATGTGCACCTACCAAAGTCGGCCACAACATAGTGAGGACCCAATTCAACATGATCGAACAAAAGAATAATCAAATAATTACTCCTCGAACATCTGCAACATGCTACATTCACCAAGTTGGCCTTCATGCACTAACGAATAGAAAGTTAATCAATAAGATCTCCTAACTTGCACATAAATCGATATGAGGCTTTATGATTAAAAAATAATAGAGATCATATACCAAGCAACCTTCCTTGAGATCCACAACTCAAAAAGATAAAAAAAAATTGCATATGAATTGAAGAACACAATTATGTCAGATGCTCTTTGTTGGCATATAGCTTCTAGTGTTGTCATTGATGGCAACTAAAGTCATTTCCATGGTCCCCAGATCAGTATGTAGTCATACCAGTAGATAAAGTGAAATATTGTGTGTTACTGATAGAATACTTGAAGAACAGGGTATCCAGTTAGTCAGCCAATTTATTTACTTCACCAGATCATTGTTTTGTGTTGTGGACCCCTAGGATTGCTTGTTGAGCATGTATATTATCTTATTACTGAATTTTGTGGTGTTACATTAGTTGCAATATGAGCTTGGAGGTCTAGTAGGATGTTTTATGTCTATTTGATCGTTGTAGCAGACTCAGTGAATGTGGCACATTGTGGATGTGTAAAGTGAAATTATTTTAAAAAAATTATGTTCAAATATTTAATTATGGGTCTCAGCTATAGTCTATCCAACTTGTTTGGGTGTGAATCAAAATTGTTCATGATTTGGGCTGACAGTTGATAATATTTCCAAGTTTTATCAAGGCTGACCTATAGTGATTTTATTTCTTGATGCAGATATATATAAGAGATTCGATATATCATTTGAAGATGAGATAGGAAGTGTGTTGATTTGTTATGATCATCAAGAATAACAATTAGGCGATTATGCACAATTTCACTTGTGCATTAAGATTTTTGTAGAGCGAGTTTTGCAGAGTAGAGCAACATTGTTGAATCAATCAGAAGGATAGGAGATTATCTACAGAGCTTAATTGGAACTGTAATAAAGCATTGTTGATGCTATTTAATTAGTTCACTCTTTTGGATCTATTCCAAATCATTGTAGAGTAGTGAGCCCATCCTTTTTGAGTAGTGAGCTCTAGGTAGTGAGCCTAAATGCAAGTGCATTCCCTTTTTGTACTTTTCATTTTGGGTATACTCATATTATATTGTGGATTGGCCATCCACCATGGTTTTTCCCCTAACAGGGTTTCCACATAAAAAAATTGGTGTTACGGTGTTGTGATTGTTTTCTTTCTATCAATGCATGTTTCTTTTGTTGAGTGATTAAGTAAGTTAAATGAAAAAATAATAAAGTTGAATTTTTGCACAACACTGATTCACCCCCCTCCCCTCTCAGTGTTACTTGTTTCCAACACTTTGTTCTAGCTTGAAATTTAATCATTGATCTTAAATCTAACTTTTGGTATGATCAAATGATGAAATGCAGATTGAATCACTGACTAGGGTTGCCATCAATGACAACACCAAAAAAAATTGCAGTGTCTCTTGCCAACACATAGTTCCTCTAGACAAGAAAAAACTCAACCATTTTATGATAACAAAGTAACAAATATTCCCATGAACCTTGAAGAAACATATGGAAAATGCTTCACCATCTTTAGAAAACAAGTATGTGACACAATAAGTGAACATGAATTTCATCAACTCTTAGAGCGCAAACCAATGGATGAAAACACAAAGGGGTTGGGGTATAAAGAATCCCCTCATAATAGCAAGCCTCCTAGAGAATGTCTAAAGCTTCATGATGATGCTACGATGAACTTGATTCCCTTCCTACTCTAAATTTTCTCCTTCCTAGAGAGAAACCCTTGATTAATAACAATGACAAGGATGAGAGGATCACTTTGGGTCCTCCTCCAATTAGAGAAAAGGGTGAATCTAGAAAATTCAAGAGACCTTACAAGTTATAAAAACTAAAGTCTCCTCACCCACCACCTAAAAGTGAATGAAAATTACAAATTATTCTCAACCGTGGATTAAAATTATTTCAACCTATGAATCGACTTGTGCTATATCCTAAACAGGAAAAAGTTCCACTTTTTGCATATCATCGATTGCTTGGACATAATAGTGATGAGTTTCATGCATTGAAAGAAATATTGAGTAAGTATCACTTCTATGGAAATAATTGTTATCTAGTGATTGCATAACATACTCTCCTACTCTTTTTCATGTAATAGTTATCTAGAACATTCTATTCTCACTATTACATGACATTTCCCAACACCTACCTCACCTCATTCTTGTCTCGCACTTAGTGGGGACAAGAAATTGTTAGCCTTGTCCTAGTAATGCATTTTTCATTGTCCCTTTGGTTTGTCATCTACCTCCCACTTATACAAACAAATATTGGTATTCTAATGACTTGCTCAAAGGTTGACTTACATTTTCTTTACTAGTCTTTTGCATTTTCTTTTCCTTTTCATTTTTCTTTTGTGTGATTACATGTGCATAATGTGATGCCCCCATGATGTTTTGTTTGATGTTCTCTATCTTTACGACATTCCTCTATTTGTACCCTCTTTCTTCTCTATGTCATGCATCACTTTCGCCTTTTTATCTTTGTCTTTTTCTTGTGTTTTCCTTTCGGGGATGACGCGAGGCACTGAGAAATTCATGTATCCTTCATGTTGACCCAAAAGGATTTCTTTTTCTTTTCCTTTTTTATTTCATCTTTGTAATTTTCTTATGTTTTTTCCTTTTGGGGATGATGCAAGGCATTGAGACATTCATGTCTCCTTCATGTTGACCCAAAAGGCTTTATGTTTCTCTTCCTTTTCATTTCATCTTTGTCTTTTTCTTGTGTTTTTCCTTTTGGGGATGACGCAAGGCATTGAGACATTCATGTCTACTTCATGTTGAACCAAAATCTTTTCCTTTTTCTTTTTCCTTTTCTTTTCCATTTGTCTATTATTTTCCTTCTGAGGATGATGCAAAGCACTGAGACACCTTATGTCTCTTCCATGTTGACCAAAAAGGTTTTTCTTTGTTTTCACTCTCTTTGTGTCATTCTTCCAGTTCTATGTTTATTTGGGGAATGATGATAGTTCAAAGCTCTCTAAAAGCATTGTAGCAAAGAACATACTGACCCAAAACCATAGATCCCTTCTGTGTTTGGTGTTTTCATTTTGGGGGAACCCCTTTCTTTACTTTTTCTCTCTCGCATGGTGTAGCTTTAATCAGAAATATATGAATTGGCATAGGGATTTCCAAGTAATCTCTCATGTCCGCTTTCTTGTTGGAATTTTTCATTTGCTACTTTAAAGTAATTTCTTATAACATGGTGTTTAGGAATTCCTTTAAAGTGGGGTCATGTTGTTGGAAATATGTGCCTAAATCATGATAGGCTATAACCTCTATTGGAGCCAAGTCGGTGTGATACTGTTAATCTCTGGCCGACTAGCAGCTTTGACACATTGTGATTAGTACAGGTCATTGTGACCTTGCTTCTGTCTCACTGAAGGAGCCTATCGCTGTGACAAGAAGCATTCGGTGTGACCTCTCACCACCCATGGAGATCTCTGGCCGATAGGCCATTCTATCATATATCAAAGAGACTTGGCCAAAAAGTTTAAGGTTTCGGTATGAGGTCTTACCGATATGAATGTCTCACCGATAGCATTCACTTGGTGTCTTCAGGGTAACTTGGAGGTTTTGTTACAAACTCTTGGCGACAGTTGCTTTGTCTCACCAATAGTATACATCGATATAACATGAGATGGCTCAGTAAGAAGTCTTACCGATATGGATGTCTTGCGGACAGTGTTTAATATGAAGTCTTCAAGGAAAGTCTTGGTGCTCGGTATGACTTGTGAGCATTTGGAGTAATGTCTCAGTGAAAGTGGGGTCTTGCCGATAGTAGTATGGCTTCGGAGTAACATAAAGAACTCCATAAGATGTCTCGGTGAAAGATGATTGTCTTGCTGACATGAATACTCATGTCTATGTGATTTATGGACCTCGGTATTAAGTCCTGGCAAAAGCGATGAGTCTTGCCGACCATCTGGTGCTCGATGTAACTTAAGAAGTCTTGGTGTAACCTCTTGGCGAGTGGTAAGTCTTGCCGATAGCAATGTTGAGGTTGGTGTGACTTGTGAATATCGATATGTGGTCTCACCGAAGAGTGATAGTCTTGCCGAAAGGAAAACTGAAGTCGATGC
Organism: Sequoia sempervirens; assembly: GCA_007258455.2. Lineage (NCBI taxonomy): Eukaryota > Viridiplantae > Streptophyta > Pinopsida > Cupressales > Cupressaceae > Sequoia > Sequoia sempervirens. Next base: position 403,595,449 of record VDFB02000017.1, on the reverse strand, counting down.
AACGGTTGTAAGCTCAGTGGAACCTCTTGCCAATGGAAAACTCTTGACGATAATGGATGCTAAGCTGTGTGGCATCGGGGAGACATCGATAGTGTCTCACCGATATGCCAACACAGCTTGATTTCCTTTTGACCATTTGACCATCCTATGTGGAGTCTCATGGACCAATCAGAGAAGCCAAATGGGAACCGTTGGAAGATAATTAATTGTGGCAATTCTAAGAGGAAGCTCCACAGACAGGGAACAACATGAATATAGTTTGTAGTTGCAGATGCTTGTTGGTTTGGTTGGTTCAAAGAATAGTTGTGTGAACAGTTCGAATTGTATCAGAGTGATTTCTATTCTGTAAAGATTGTAACTTGAAGGTTCCTATACAAGTTTGATCTTTGTGAAGGCTATTGAAATATGACATCAGAAAGATAAGTCTAATATTTGTATGTAATCTCCATTACTGTAATACAAAGTGATTTATCTTTGTGTGGTGGGTTTTTCTCCCGTAAGGGTTTTCCCACATATATATGGTGTTCATCTGTGTTTTTCTAATTCTCTTTTTTTGCTATTTATTTCAATGTTCATCTTAATTGAACTATAATTGTAAAATTTAAAAGTGTCTCTGCATTCTTCCCTGAGATTTTGATGTTAGGAGAATTGTTTCCGCATCTAATTTTTTTTACAAGTGGTATTAGAGCCTAGCCAGTTGTGTTATCCTTATGGTTATGTTGGGTTTTTTGTGTCAATTTCTATTTAGTGGGAGTCTTGTAGAAGTTTTTCAATTTCTAATTATAGATTGAGATGGAAAGCACATCAGGAAAGATTGAAATAGAGAAGTTCATTGGCAACAATTTTGAGTTGTGGAAACTTAAGATGGAGGATCTCTTAGTGGATCGTGATCTTTGGATTGTTGTGTCTAGAGTGAAACCTATAGGCATGAAGCAAGAATATTGGGACCTTGCAGATAGAAATTCTATGGGGTTGATAAGGCTCTATTTGGCAGACACCATTCTTCTCAATGTGCATGAAGAGAAGACTGCATCTTCCTTGTGGAAGAGACTGGAATCTATTTATCAGGGGAAGTCCTTAGTGAATAAACTATTCCTGAGGAAGAAGTTATACACTTTTAGAATGTAGGAAGGAGGTTGTGTAGCTGATCATTTGAATGCATTCACATGTTGATTGCACAGTCAACATCTGTTGGTGTGAAGATTGATGAATAGGATCATTGTATGCCGATATTGTGTTCTTTGCTAGATTCATGGGATCACCTTGTGATGGCTATTGGGAATACAACATCTAGTTTCATGATGGAAGATGTTGTTGCTTTTTTTTTTATCAGAATAAATGAGAAGGAAATCTTCTGTGATGGTGAAGGAGGCCCTTGCTATTAGAGGATGGTCAAAAGAGAAAGGCAAGAAGAAGGACAAGAAGTCCAAATCGAAATCAGAGGGGAGATCAAAGTCTCCTGGCAAAAATTCCAAGGTGAAGTGCTAGAATTGTGGGCAACCTGGTCATGTCCGAAAGGATTGTAAAGAGGAGAAGAAGAAGAAGAAGAAGAAGTATTCTTCCGACAATGATTCTTCTCATAGTGATGGAGACGTCTTCATTGCATCCTTGGCTACACAGGCATCAGATGATGTCTGGCTGATTGATTATGGAGCATCTTTCCACATGACATCTCATAGAGACTGGTTTATGAAGTATGAAGAATACGATGGTGGAAAGGTTTACTTGGCAAGTGATTCGACTTTAGAGATTGTTAGCCATGGAAGAGTTAGAATCCAATTCCCCGATGGCAGAGTGAAGGGAATTAATAATGTGATGCATATACTAGGTCTAGCTCGAAACTTACTTTTCTGTAAGTATGCTAAATGATATTAGAGTGCAAGTCACATTCTCTAGAAATGGTTGCAAGATGACTAGAGGGTCAATGGTGCTAGCAAGTAGTGCTTGTATTGGTACCTTGTACAAGCTAGATGCACATGATGTTGAATGTAACAATGTCTCTGTAAAGTCACAGAAGGCTACTCATGGAGGTAAAGAGGGAAATGTTCCTAGTTGTGTAAACTCTATGGAAGTTAAACTTCTAGCAGAAAGGACTATTCTCTGGCATCATAGGCTAGGCCACATTAGAGAGAAAGGTTTAAAAACCTTGAAGAACAAAAACCTGGTTGAGGGGCTTGAAGATTGTAACCTTGAATTTGAATTTTGTGAACACTGTATATATGGAAAGCAACACTATGTTTCTTTTTATTCCAGTCCTCATAAATCTTCTGGTTTGCTAGATTATATTCATTCTAATGTATTTGGTCTAGTGAATGTTCCTTCTTTGTCTAAGTCAAGATACTATGTATCGTTCATTGATTATTATTCGAGAACATTTGTTTATTTTTTGAAAATTAAATCAGAAGTGCTCAGTCGATTTAAGGAATTTAAGAACCTTGTAGAAAATCAGACTAGAAGAAAAATAAAATGCTTAAGGATTGATAATGGCGGTGAATTTTGTTCTGATGATTTCAAGGGGTATTATAAAGACCATGGCATTAAAAGATAGAAGACTACACCTTATAATCCATAGCAAAATGGATTTGCAGAAAGGTTCAATAGGACGGTGAGGGAGAGAGCACAAAGTATGTTGAGTAGTGCTGGCTTGGAGGAGAAGTTTTGGGCTGAGGCCGTTGTTACTGCATGTTACTTGATTAATCATTCTCCAAATTATGCTCTTGTTGAGAAAACACCTTTGGAAGCGTGGTCTGGTAAGAAGCCCTCTTTAAGACATATTCATGTTTTTGGCTATGAGGCATATGCTCATGTGTCATTTGAGAAAAGATCTAAACTGGAAAACAAGGCTGTCAAATGTATTTTTATTGGCTATAGTGCTGGCATAAAAGGATACAAGCTTTGGAATCCTGATACAGAGAAGGTTGTATACAGCAGAAGTGTAATCTTTTGTGAGTTGAAGCCTTCTACCTTGGATTTGTAGTTAGAGACAAAGTCAGAAAACAATAAGGATGTAGTTGGAATTCCTCCTACACCAGATAAAGAAGAATTGAAAATTCAAAATGTACCTAAAACTAAGGAGAGCTCAAGCAGTTTTGAAAGTTCTAAAGAAGAAGAAGAAACTCAGCCTCAGCAAGTGAGGAGGTTAACCCGTGAAAGAAAACAACCTGATAGGTATGGGTTCTCTTGGATAGATTATACTTGTGGCTATGCTTTAATTTCTAGCACTAATGAGCCTAGGACTGTAGAGGCATTTAAAATGTCTGATTCAGACTCTTGGTTGGAAGCCATGAACTAAGAAATGGCATCATTAGAAAAGAATGAAACTTGGAGTTTGGCACCCTTGCCTAAAGGTAGAAAGGCTGTTGGCTACAAATGGGTATTTAAAAAGAAGATTGGTCTGGATGGCAGTGTGGAAAAGTATAAGGCAAGATTGGTTGCGAAGGGTTATTCCCAGGTAGAGGGAATTAATTATGGGGAGATTTTGTCTCCTGTAGCTAAGCTGACGTCTATCAGATTTATTTTGTCACTTCTAGCAGCGTATGACTTAGAGGTCAAACAGATGGATGTGAAGACAATATTTCTTCATGGTGATCTTGAAGAAGAAATCTATATGTCCCAGCCTAAGCACTTTGTTGAGAAAGGTAAAGAGAAACTAGTTTGTAAGTTAAAGAAGTCTTTGTATGGGTTAAAGCAGTCACCTAGAATGTGGTACCAGAAATTTGATACTTTTGTATTGTCTTTGGGATTTGTGAGATCAAAATCTAATAATTATGTTTATTATAAAGCTGAAAGTGATCAATTTCTTATTATTGCTCTCTATGTTGATGATATTCTATTTATAGGCAATAGTAAGATAATGATTTCTGATCTAAAGTCTCAGTTGTCTACTAAGTTTGAAATGAAAGATCTTGGTGCAGGAAGGTATATTCTGGGGATGGAGACAACTAGGGACAAGAATAATAGAAAGCTTTGGCTCAGTTAGAGTAAGTATATCAAGACTGTTCTAGATATATTTTGCATGAATGATTGCAAGCAACTAGTTGTTCCAGTCTTGCAGGGAACGAAGCTATTTGTTGAAAACTATCCAAAATCTCCTACTAAGATGGAGGACATGACCAGTGCTAGTGTGGTTGGCAGTATTATGTATGCAATGGTCTATACAAGGCTAGACATTGCCCAAGCAGTGGGAGTACTTAGTCAGTTTATGGCTAATCCAGGAAGAACACATTAGGATGCTGTGAAGAGAGTGTTCAGATATTTGAAGGGCACTTCAGATTTTGCTTTGTGTTACTATGGGAACTTGGTTGAATCATAGAGGACTCTCAGTATTCAAGGATATGTGCATTCTGATTGGGTAGGGGACATTGACAGCAAGAGGTCCACCAGTGGATATGCTTTCATGTTGAATGGTGGTGCAGTGAGTTGGATGAGTAAGCGACAAGCTATAGTCACTTTGTCCACTATAGAGGCTAAATACATGGCAGCTACACATGCCTATAAAGAAGCAGTTTGGTTAAAATGTTTGTGTTCTAACATTGGTTTTGATGCAGGGCAAATAACTATTTTTTGTGACAGTCGGAGTGCAATTTTTCTCCAGGCAAAGAATCCTTCTTTACATGCTAGGATGAAACATATAGATGTACAGTTCTACTTTGTATGACATATGGTGGAGGATGGAAAGGTCAGTTTGAAAAAAATTGATACTCTGGAGAATGTTGTAGATGCATTGATAAAGCTAGTGAGCACAGACAAGTTCAGGTGGTGTGCCAGTTCAATGGGCCTTAGTGCCCATGATTTTTGGTAAGTTTTGTTGTGCTTTGGAAGTGCCTGTGTGATCTTTGTCAAGTGGGAGATTATTGGAAATATGTGCCTAAATCATCACAGGCTGTAACCTCTATTGGAGCCAAGTCGGTGTGATATTGTTAATGTCTGGCCAACTAGTAACTTTGACACATTGTGATTTGTATACGTCAATGTGACCTTGCTTTTGTCTCACCGAAGAAGATTATCTCTATCACAAGAAGCATTCGGTGTGACCTCTCACTACCCGTGGAGATCTCTGGCTAACAGGCCATTTTATCATATATCAGAGAGACTTGGCCGAAAGGTTTAAGGTTTCAGTATGAGCTCTTACCAATATGAATGTCTCGCCAATAGCATTCACTTGGTGTCTTTGAGGTAACTCAGAGGTTTTGTTATAAACTCCTGGTGACAGTTGCTTTGTCTCACTGACAATATACATCGATATAACATGAGATGGTTTGGTAAGAATTCTTACCGATATGGATGTCTTGCCGACAATGTTTAATATGAAGTCTTCAGGGAAAGTCTTGGTGCTCGGTATGACTTGTGAGAATTTGGAGTAATGTCTCAGTGAGAGTGGGGTCCTTCCAATAGTAGTATGGCTTCAAAGTAACATAAAGAACTCGATAATATGTCTCGGCGAAAGACGATTGTCTTGCCGATGTAAATACTCATGTCTATGTGACTTATGGACCTTGATATGAAGTCTTGGCGAAAGCGATGAGCCTTTCTGACCGTTTTATGCTCGATGTAACTTAAGAAGTCTCGGTGTAACCTCTTGGAAAGTAGTAAGTCTTGCCAATAGCAATGTTGAGGTCAGTGTGACTTGTGAATATCGATATGTGGTCTCACTGAAGAGCGATATTCTTGTCGAAAGGAAAACTAAAGTTGATGCAACAGTTGTAAGGTTGATGCAACCTCTTGCCGATGGAAAACTCTTGGCGATATCAGATGCTAAGTTGTGTGGCATCGGGGAGACACAGACAGTGTCTCACTGATATACCAACATAGCTTGATTTCCTTTTGACCGTTTGACCATCCTATGTGGAGTCTCGTGGACCAATCAGTGAAGCCGAATGGGAACCGTTGGAAGACAGTTTGTTGTGGCAGTTCTGAGAGGAAGCTCGACAAATAGGGAATGACACGAATATAGTTTTTAGTTATAGATGCTCGTTGGTTCAGTTGGTTCAAAGAACAGTTGTGTTAACAGTTCGAATTATATCAGAGTGATTTCTATTCTATAAAGATTGTAACGTGAAGGTTCCTATACAAGTTTGATTTTTGTGAAGGCTGCTGAAATATGACATTAGAAAGATAAGTCTGATGTTTGTATCTAATCTCCATTACTATAATACAAGTGATTTCTCTTGGTGTGGTGGGTTTTTCTCCCATAAGGGTTTTCCCACATATATCTGGTGTTCATCTATGTTTGTCTAATTCTTTGTTTCTGCTATTTATTTCAAAGTGCATATTAATTGAACTGTAATTGTATAATTTAAAAGTGTCTGCATCCTTCCCTGAGATTTTGACATTAAGAGAATTGTTTCTACATCTAATTTTCTTTACACATACATTGGCATTATTCTTTTTCATTTTCCTTTTTCTTAATTCTTAGTGCAGCCTTCTTACTTCATACGATGCATTTTTCACTTTGTGGATGACATTGGCTATGATGTCCTTCATGAGTGTGATTTAATTTAGCATATTATATTCGTCTTAGTGGCCTGTTGCAACACACTACATCCCGTAAGTTGTGAATCTTCTATTCTATGATTGGTCCTCTCTTGGAGACATTACACACAATGTTCCCTAAGTGAAAGACCTCACTGAACTAAGCAAGATTCCTTTGAACATTCTTTGCATGTTGCATGTTGCATTTTTTATATGGCCACCTTGCATAACATAGCTTGCATGCCTATGGAGCCATCGCGTTTGTTCATGATCTCCATGCATAGAAAGTTTTGCTTGTCTCATGAAGCTTGAAAGGCCATTTTCTTTTTGTGGCACCTTACTAAAGTTATCAAGAGGCATAACTATGGTATGGTTGAGCAGGAAGCCCATTCTGAGGCATGAATTTCCCCATATCCACCTGCATGTGTTTGAGTGCATACTAGCCATGAGTGTATGTTTCTCACCTTTTAGGCCTTCTCGCCCAATGGACAGCCACGAGTTCCATCGCCTCAGAGTGAGTATGCATTTTCTAGACAAATAACCTAGATCTAATCTACATCGTGTTGGACAGATGGGTGAATCTTGATCTGATTCTTTTTATTTCACCTTTTCTCTTCTTCATGATTGGCATTATATGCTTGTGCCTTGTTATTCTTGATATCATTTTCATGTGTGTTCCTTTGTGCTCATGTTGGTTTTTCATCAGATCCTAATCCTAGGGGCTTGATCACCCCTCTTGATCATTCTCATCTCATCTTGCTAGCATCGGTACATTTTAACCCCTCTTGATGTGTGTTGATCTACTTTAGTGTGAGCTTGAAGCAGGTTCATCCTCTCACTAAAGTTGGGGATAAATGTGGTCACTGCAAAAGTAACCCTTCTACTTTTTCTGACTCGTTTGGGTCCTCCTTGTGATTTTGGATTAACATTGTTTCAATTTAATGTTGTAATGTGGATAACACATTCACATTAGGTCTTGGGCCCTTGTGAACTAAAATGATTCAAATGGTACCTCACCTAAGTGTTGTAACACACTTTCACCCTTTTCTAGGGTCTTGTTAATAAAATAACCTCTTTTCATCACTTACCAAGCCTTATTTTAAAGTGTTGTAAGGTTTTGTAACACAATTTCACACTTTCCTAGGATTTTCACTAATAATTGGGCTTTCTTATGCTTTAATTGGCCCCAGTTTGCATCCACAGGGCTTATTTATGTGTATTTTTAAGAATAATCCTAACAAATATCATTTAAAGCATCAAAATCTCAAAACCCACCATAAATTCCTAAGGTGGGACTCATTCACCATTATGGGTTAATGTGTCCCCTTAGGTGGGACCCATTCGCCCAGGGTGGTGAATGATTCCACTTTAACTAAAAATTCAAATTTTATTTAATATTTTGTTGGGTTTTTATTCTCCAAGATCTAAGGTCGGCCTATGATGTAATTTTGGGAATTATTGCATAATTACATATAAATACAAGCTTCTTTTCCTTACTTTCATACCTACCAAGTTTGATCAAGCATTCAAGAGTTCACAAGAGCATTCAAGGAATTTCAAGGGAAGATTATCAGGAAATCAAGAGCATTCTTCAAGTGTCATTGATCCTGTCAAAAATTGTTTGCATCATGTTGTTTTAGAGCTAACATTTGCGATGTAGGATTGTGTGAATCAAGCAAGCATTGCATTCAAGATCTATCAGCATCAAGCTATATTCCAAGTCCACATCCATTGGAGCCAATACTTACATGTTTTCATCACCTTATTGGTAGGGTTTGGTGAGTTGCAACATCACTATTTGTTCATTCATCATTCTCCATTCTATTTCATTTCATTTCAAGGGTTTTGTTAGCCCTAAAAAATGTAGGCTGAATGCCTCAAGAGGCTACCAATCTCTTGATACACTTTAGGGTAACAAACATGGCCAAGAGAACTCAACCTTCTACTCTTTAGGTGCTACTAAACCCAGGCGGGTGTACCTTTTGAATTGAACAAACTTAACTTGTGATTATCTTTCTGAAATGCTTTGTCCACAATAGCAGATGACAGTGAACAAAATGAAATCAAACTTGATAGAAATATTCAGACCTAAATCCTAAAATACTTAATTAACAGATATAAAGAAACTGAGTGAATTCAAATAATGAAATTGCAGAGACCAGTGCCTTATTGGGTATGCAGAGTCAAATGAAACAGAAGTGGGCAACTGATTCTGGCAGAAAATCAAATTGTAGGATCTGTTCATAACTTGTATAAACAATGCAAGACAATGACCACTGAGCTCTTCTTTAATAATCTAGATGAATCTTCCTAATTACTGTGATCAATGAAAATGATTTAATCTCTACTTGAGAGAACCAGTCAATTAATCACACAAATACAACAAATGTGCATTGATAAACCGAAAGTAAACTTGTTACATCAATTTAAACAACTAGAAAGAATCAACCTGGAGACAACTTTAGCAATACTTTTCAATAAGTTCAACATACAATTGACACTAGAAATAACCTACCACACCAACTAATTTTTATTGAATTCGCCATTTGAAAACAATCAACATAGTCTCCGATAAGAGAATTATTCTACTGTAGCCATTCCTAATCTACTGTATGTAATCTAAAATCTGATCTTTTTAATTACAATCAGGGTGCATATTTATACACCAACATACAAGAAAATAAAACATTTGAAATATCATGTCAGCCCAGCACAAAATTCGGGCTCCAACAATGTCGGCCTACAACAGTCTTCAAGTATTCTACATGTCGGTCACAAGATTCGTATTCTATTTTTTATCAGTGAGATAGTCGGCAAGACATATCGCAAACTATGCCGAAGGCAATTCAAATGCTAATCACTTCCCCTACTCCTTCTATTTCGCTCAAACCCTATGATGTCGGGGAGACATCACACATATCATTTTAAGTTTCATAGAGAGCCTTGTGGTTAAACCTATCACTATAACCTTCTGTCATTGGTGAGATGTCACATAGATTTGATTATGTTTTTCCGATACATACTTTATTCATTCTGAGTTGATGAGTCAAGATCATACTCTCGCCGAGATGTAACATTCATTCACCTTCGCCAAGAGAATGCAAAGTCAAGGAGACCTTACATAGAACACCCCTTATTCCACCGAAAGCTCCCAACCATCCCTAAGTCGCCATGACACATGCTTTATCTTGCTGATGAGTCCATCTGTTTTCCGTCACTGTGACATTCCACTATCGGCAAGACATCATATAGAATGCACCTTGTTATATCGAAAGACTTCAACCACTCTCGGGTCGCTGTGAAAAGGAAATTTTTGTGTCAAAAAAAAACCTCATGTTTTCCATCGGTGAGACTGAAGGTCACTCGCCGAGACCTTACGGCGATCACCCCAACCTATACCGAAGCATCCACAACTTGTCGGTCGGCGAGAAAAGAGTGAACTCATGCCAAAAGAAATCCAAATGTGAAGTCGACAAGACATATTGAACTTGCTAAGACCACTCACCAAAACCTTTAACCTATGCCGAAGGGAACCCACAGTGCACCTGTTGCTAAGACATCTTGAATTCGGCAAGACATTAGCCCGACTGTCACAACACATGCCAATAGATGTCTCTACTATCGATGGAACAACAAGGATGTTATGGCGATAGCCAACCACAGATAAATGCCAATCACCACGACAATGAGAAAATCTTGGCGACCACCTGTAGCAAACAAATGTTGACAGAAAGGCAACACGGGTCAGGGAGACAGTCACGAACCAATGTCGATAGGCACCAGAATGTACATAATGCATGATTTGATGGAACATATGATGCAACATGGTAAAATACAGGCAAAAAGTGTGTAAAGCATCATGAAAATGGGGAAATGTGGCAAAGGTAAACCTTACATGGAGACTCAGGGGGTATGAAAATATGTAAAAATCATCAAATTTTAATAGCTCCAATAGTGGCTCCATCTGGGGATGAATGATAGTGAGATCATTGCAAGGATATAGAATCTTTGGGTGAGCAGACTAGACACAAAATGATGAGCAGTGAGCAAAATGGAAATGGAAATGAAGCATGAAGGAACACATGCAAAATGAATGCAAGATGGAGATGAACCAGAACCCTAAACTACTATGCATGGAAAATAATTTTAAAGAGGAAAAGAAAGAGTTGTCCATGCACTGGTAACCCTTACTCCTCTATGTTGCTTCATTTGTTCTGAGCGATCTGAAACTCAAACCAAGCTTTCCCCTGTCAAATACTTGATTTTCTCCTGAGTTCATCATACTCATCTTGAAGATACTCATGCAATCTTTCTTGTCACTATTATTGCAAGTTCTTAGAGTATCATCATGTTCGGTTTGGTCCAAAATCCCTATATCATTCAACATTTTATACTCTTCATCATCAGACAAACCCCTGTTATCTTGAATATAAAAAATGCATGCATATTCAATACAATATTTCTCATTATCTTTCTCACTATTATGTATTATGAAACACTCTCCCAGCTGTATAAAAATTTCACAATCAAAGTGCTTCTCTTGAAAAACAAAAAACTCTATCATATCATTACTGTTTGAGGAAAATAAGTCAGAAACCCTCTGCACCTCTTTAGTATCTCTATTCAGAGACAATAATGGATCATGACTCATATCCTCCATATCATGCATATGTGAACCAATAAAAACTAGACTTCTATCATCCTTGGTATGCAAAAAAATGTCTTCTTCACATGAATTAGAAATTTCAAAATCACATACCTCATCCCAAATGGAAGCAGACTTTTGATCAACACTAAAAGTTTCACCATTATTCCAAGAAATGCATAGGGAGTCATAAGAATCTTTACATAAAGATTCTTCACTGTCAAAACAAAAGTAAGCTGGAGACAAAACTTCAAGATCATCATCATGTGCACATCCTTGGTATTCAGAAGTAAACAAATCTGCAATCTATTCACAACTAAATGAACAAGTCTCAATATTTTCATCACTACAATTATACTCCTCACTTTTGTCATCATCAAACAAAAATCCAACACCATCAAAGAATGAGAAATCAGAAACATCATCAGTGCAGTCATTTATTTTATCATTTTGCTTGTCTGAAATTATATCCCCCTTTTCATAGAGTGGATTTGAAAATATCTGAAACTTACTCATTGACACACCTTGGAAAAAAATCATCTGATCTTCATTTAACTCTTCTTCATACAACGAGTTTGAAAATATTTGGAAATCACTTTCAAATGTACAAACCTCATCATGGTCAAATGTATCTTCATAACTTTCAACTGCAGCCAGAGGTATTATATACTTACTATCTGATGAATCAACATCTCCCACTGCCTCTTCATCCAGATCCTCATAAGAAGTAGAATAATCCCTTCACTACAAATCAAAATCCTCAGGTTCATCATAAGAATAAAAATATCCGCTAGATTCAACACTGCTCTCTTTGTGACAATATGTTGTGCAAGGAAGATGCCCTGCACCTTCATCTTCCTCAACCTAGTGAAAAGTATCTGAAGCTAGATATATTGTGTGATCTTCTTCATTGTTTTCCATCTACATTCCCTCTTCTTGCATTTTTTGGGCTACAACACAATAATCTAGGGAATGTGGCATATCACAAAATTCACAAAAGTAATTGTTACTTACCATATAGGTTCCCCCTATCAATGGATCATGAGCTTCCTTGTTTCCAAGCCTAGCTGTTATAGGTTTGATGTCCTTCTAGTCTATATTATAAGGCATGTAATGCAACCTCAGCCTTTCATTCCTGTATGTGTTGCTTTGCTGAGAAACCCTAGGAATATCTCTTTTATTGATTATCCCAGCAGCCTTCTTGTTGTTTTCAATTGTTTGTACCATCTTTTGTGCTTCAGCCAAATCTCTTGGAAATTTATTTCTCAGCTCATACCCTATCTTGGGGTCAAATGCATTCAAATAAATACTCAATGCTATAGAATCCGACAACTTTGATCTGAGAGGTATTTTATTTTGTAACTTATTGAATCTCCGATTGAAATCATAAATTGTATCACTTTGATCATTTTGAATGTGCATTAATTCACGAAGAGCAGCATCTGGTGCACCTAGATTCCCAAATTGCTCAAGGAATTGATCTTGAAATCCTTGGAGAGAATCAATAGAGACAGCTGGTAAACTATTGAACCAATCCCTAACATCTTCAATAAGTGATATTATGAATAGCCTCATGTGTAAATCTTCATATGGCACACCCAAATATTGGATGAAAGCATTGAAACTTCTTAAATGCTCTTCAGGAGTAATTGCATCACTCCCTGTAAACTTTGGAACAAGACCTCTCCAACTGCCATCCATTAGATAGGGCGACAATTGAATCCCTACCAAATCCAATTGTCTGATCATTATTGTGTGCTGATGAGGGGGGGCGCTATGTTGGTATTGATGCTAATACATCAGACCATAGTGTTGTGTATGATAATATGGCATATACTGCTGACCATGAGGAGCTCTAGCATAAACTCCCCTGAACTGAGATCTTCTTTCATTCATGTCTGAACAGCTGCAAAATATTCTTTCAGAGTTGCCACCTACTTTTCCAAAAGTAGGAAAATCATTATTGATGATCTTTCCTAGCGGAATCACCTTTTCTGAAACTTATCAAATTACAAATCTTTTCTTCACTAACTCTATATGATGGTCTTCAACTGAATTTTCTGATGTAATCCCCAGTAGAGTCACCAATTTGTTAGCTCTCAAAAATGTAGGCTGAATGCCTCAAGAGGTTGCCAATCTCTTGATACACTTTAGGGTAACAGACAAGGCCAAGAGAACTCAACCTTCTACTCTTTAGGGGCTGCTAAACCTAGGTGGGTGTACCTTTTGAATTGAGCAGACTTAACTTGTGATTATCTTTCTAAAATGCTTTGTCCACAATAGTAGATGACAGTGAACAAAATGAAATAAAACTTGATAGCCATCTTCAGACTTAAATCCTAAAATACTTAATTAACAGATATAAAGAAACTGAGTGAATTCAAATAATGAAATTGCAGAGATCAGTGCCTTATTGGGTATGTGGAGTCAAATGAAACAGAAGTGGGAAACTAATTCTGGAAAAAAATCAAATTGCAGGCATATGATCTGTTCATAACTTGTATAAACAATGCAAGACTATGACCACTGAGCTCTTCTTTAATAATCCAGATGAATCTTCCTGATTACTATGATCAACGACAAGGATTTAATCTCTACTTGAGAGAACCAGTCAATTAATCAAACAAATACAACAAATGTTGATTGATAAACTGAAAGTAAACTTGTTACATCAATTTAAACAACCAAAAAGAAACAACCTAGAGACAACTTCAGTAATACTTTTCAATAAGTTCAACATACTATTGACACCATAAATAACCTGCCACACCAGCTGATTTTTATTGAATTCGCCATTTGAAAACATGCAACATAGTCTCCGATAAGAGAAAATTATTCTACTATAGCCATTCCTAATCTTTTTAATTACAATCGGGGTGTATATTTATACACCAGCATATAGGAAAATAAAACATTTGAAATATCATGTCAGCCCAGCACAAAATTCAGGCTCCAACAATGTCGGCTTGCAACAGTCTTCAAGTATTCTACATGTTGGCCACAAGATTCGTATTCTATTTTTTATTAGTGAGATAGTCGGTGAGACATATCGCAAACTATGTCGAAGGCAATTCAAATGCTGATCGCTTCACCTGCTCCTTTTGTTTCACCCATACCCTGCGACGTTGGGGAGACATCACACAGATCATTTTAAGTTTCACCGAGAGCCTCGTGGTTAAACCTGTCACCGTAACCTTCTGTCGTTGGTGAGATGTCACATAGATTTGATTATGTTTTTCCAATACATACTTTATTTATTCTAACTCAATGAGACAAGATCATACTCTCGCGGAGATGTATTATTCATTCGCCTTCGCCAAGAGAATGCAAAGTCGGCGAGACCTTACATAGAACACCTCGTTTTCCACCTAAAGCTCCCAACCATCCCTGAGTCACCGTGACACATGCTTTATCTTGCTGACAAGTCCATGCATTTTCTGTAACTGTGACATTCCACTATCGGCAAGACATCATATATAATGCACCCTGTTATACCGAAAGACTTCAACCACTCTCGGGTCACTGTGATAAGGCAATTGTTATGCCAACAAAGATCCTCATGTTTTCCATCGGCGAGACCGAAGGTCACTCGCCAAGACCTTACGACGATCACCCCAACCTATATCGAAGCATCGAAAACTTGTCGATCGGCAAAAAAAGAGTGAACTCATGCCGAAAGAAATCCAAATGTGAAGTCAGCGAGACATATTGAACTTGCTAAGACCACTCACCGAAACCTTTAACCTACGCTAAAGGGGAACCCACAGTGCACCTGTCATTGAGACATCTTGAATTTGGCAAGATGTTAGCCCGACTGTCACAACACATGCCGATAGATGTCTCTGCTATCACCAGAAGAACATGGATGTTACTCCAATAGCCAACCACAGACAAACTCCAATCACCGCGACAATGAGAAAGTCCTACCGACCACCTGTAGCAAACAAATGTTAATAGAAAGGAAACACAGGTCGGGGAGATAGTCATGGACCAATGCTGATAGGCACCAGAATGTACAGAATGCATGATTCGATGGAACATATGATGCAACATAGTAAAATACGGGCAGAAAGTGTGTAAAGCATCATGAAAATGGGGAAATGTGGCAAAGGTAAACCTTACATGGAGACTTAGGGGGTATGAAAATATGTAAAAATCATCAAATTTTAATAGTTCCAATAGGTTTAATTACCAACAAGGGGTTTTACCAAGGAAAACCCCTATTCACTAACCCCACAACATGTTTTTCTCTCTTTGCATGTAATTTGTAGGTCTATGTTACAGATTTATCAAAGAGCAAGATTGGAAAAAATTTCATCAAGTTGTCAAAGAAATTCAAAGTTGTGAAAGTTACAAACAATCCTTGGAGAAGGACTACAGACTGAATTTGGGAGTTTCAGATCCAAAAACCAATTAGGAATAGCAGAGCAAACCGAGAGCTACAAAATCCACTTCAAAATTTCCAGAAAAGTAGAAGTGGACTAATTTTCAACTATTGGCAAATTAGTCCCACTGCCTAGGCCTAAATACGATTTTGTAGATCTGAGTACCCTTTTGGATGACACCTTTCCTGACACAGTTTTCCTGAAATTGGATTGATTCGCCCAACTTGGAGTATGAGTCCCAGTTAGCATAGACAACAATTTTTTTAGGATTCCAGAGCTCCATTCCATCTCTAGCAAGCTTTTAGGTGCAAATTTCTAGTTTCATAATTTTCTATTACATTCTACTTGCATTTTTACATATTTTTGCATATCATACTATGTTTTTAAACATTTTCTATTTTCCAAGTTTACACTTGGTGGTGAACCCATTTATTGTCTCCATCATCTATAAGGATATCTTACCATCATATCTCTCACATCCTTCATTGGGTTGAGATCTCTAAGGTGTCCTTGAATGTGAACATTGTGAAATTGGACCCCTCTCCTTTTATCACCCATTTTGTGTGAACAAGGAAGTGAAGCATCCATTTCGAGTGTCCACAGATGGTAAAGGTTATTTCCTAAGAGAAAAAATTGAGATGCTCTTCTAACAATAGTTTTTCTAAGGTTCAAAGTAAGTTCATAAGGGAGGATACCTCTATGTAGGTAAGTAAAGATATCATGATACCAGGGAGAACTAGCACTAATGATTTCACATACTAATTTGGATTCTTGTACCTCAAATGCTAGGATGAGAAACTCATCGATGAGGAATTCACATTTCAAAATGTTCTGAGGTATATCTCACAAGGACCTAATGGTGGTCATAACATATACTCATTGGTTGTTGATCTAGGGTATTTGCTCAAATGTGATGTCAATGAAGAAATATTTGAGGATTTCAACCATCTTTTTATAAGGTGTGAACTTGTCATCCTTGGTTTGGTACTCTCCATTAAATTAGTTTACAATTAGTTGGGAGTCTTCAAAGACCTGAACAATTCTTTGATTTGTCATTGTATTATGACTCCCAATCCTATTATAAGTGCCTCATACTCAACAATGTTATCGGTACATGGGAAAGATAACTGATATTATTTAAGGATACAATCACCTTATGGGGTGATGAAGAGAAAGCCTACTCTAGATCTGTGTTGTGTATTTGACCTATCAAAATATAGCTTCCACTGCTCCACTATCATGAGGGTAAATACTGACTAATCCAAAAATTTAGACACAAATGGATTTTTTCCATATATAGGTTCCTTTTTTAGTTGATCTATGATAACATACCCCTTAATATCCTTTTGATCTAGGTACTCTATATCAAACTTTGTGAGGATCATAACCCACTTGTCCATTCATCCTAAGAGGGTAGCTTTGGATAGTAAATACTTCAATGGATCTATCTTAGAGATAAGCTTCACTTGGTGCAAAATCATATAATGTTTAAACTTCTGAGACATGAACACCACTACTAAGAAATATTTTTCAATGGTCAAATAGTTTAGCTCGTATCCCAACAAGGTTTTACTAATATAGTAAATATCTCTCTCCTTCCCTATTTCATCATATTAAGCAAGTGTAAGAGAATGATGAGGATGTTTAAGGTATGCATATATGAGAATGATGAGGACTATAAAGTCCTACAACCACTCTACAATCCTAAATTTCAAAGTGGGGCTAGGTGAGCTAATTTTTATGTCTAACCTATGCCTTTGGAAGCTCTCTACTTGAGGATGAAAGTTCAGTCTCTAGACGATAGTGCAGTGTGTTGGCATCTCTGGATGACAATGCAGTCTGCTGGCGTCTCTGGACGACAATGCAGTGTGCTGGCGTCTCTAAAGTTCCCTATGTCAATATGACCAGACAATAGTGAAGGCAAGGTCAAACCTAGAAAAACTAGCTAATGGCCTAGCTAACTAACCAAAGGGCCAAAATGATGTGATTAATTAAATAAACTATTCTCTAATATTATAAAGCAAAAATGCAAGAGTGAAAAGGGCAAGAACGATATCACCAAGAAATTCAGTCACCAGCTGGATTCTCGAAAGCACATACTCCTACACACAGAAATAGATGAAAATGTTGGGTGGCTATATAGGGGCCTGCCTTAGTCAAACCCTAGTGTTTCCACCACCATGGATAGCCTAGAAAGCGAGATAAAGAGAACAAAGTGGTAAAGAGCACTGAAGCAGTACAAAACAATAAAATGTTGACTCAACCAAGTGATAGAGGAGAGGAGAGGGAAGCTTACCACCTCCACCAAGAGAACTGAAGGATGCTTGGGGGAGAAAATGAGAGTACTCGAGCCTCTGTTGCAATGATGTGGTCCTAGAATTGCTCTACCAAAGTAATGGAGTGTTGATTTGGCTGCAATGGAATGCTTGGAATGCTACTTGAGAGCTTGAGAGTGAGTGCAAGAGTATGGAAGTGAGTTTTTGAATGGAGTGTAGAAGTTAGAATGCATGTTGGAAGAAATATTTTGAAGAAGGAATGAAATAAATAGCCATATTCGAGTCGATCAACTGAAGGGGGTGTTACAACTTAACTCCCAATGAGAAGTGTAATACCTTTGCAGGTTCAACCACAAGAATCTGCCAGGGATGTAAGCATGCCACACAAATGTCTACGCACTGTGTGGGCATCCCCAACATAAAAAACTCTATCAACACTCAAAAAAGGCACCAAGTTGAATGCAATAAATGGTCTTAGGTGGAATTAAGCCTCTGAACATGGTTTTCTAAAGTGGAGAGGGAAAAAGGGGGAATTTACACATGGGGTACAAATTCAATCCTATACATTTTTACCCCACTTTAGTGAGCATGAATATTGATGAGTGCTTGGTAAAGTAGATAAAGGAGAGTGTAGGGTTAGAAATGTATACCTGAACCATCAAGGAGGTAGATCTTGTTCTGGCATACTTGAAGGTGTAGGGAAAGAAAAGGACCCCATAGCTACTCAAAACTATGAAGTTGGAAAAGAGAAAGTGCTTTACAAGTTCTTAGTCCTATAAGGAAGGTGTTCCCCAAAAAATATAGCATGGAGGAGACCCAAAGGAAGTTCCCTATAGGTTCTCAGTCCTATAGGGAAGGTATTCTCCACAAACTTGAGCATGAAGAACACCCAAGGAAGTGCCCTATAGGCTCTCAATCTCATAGGGAAGGTATTCTCCATGAACTCAAGCATGAAGAACACCCAAGGAATCACCCCATAGGCTCTCAGTCCCATGGGGAAGGTATTCTCAATGAACTCAATCATGAAGAACACCTAAGGAAGCACCCCATTGGCTCTCAGTCCCACAGGGAAGGTAACCCCCAAGATCTCTCACATGGAGGGAACTCGAGAAAGTTCCCTCTAGGCTCTCAGTCTTGTAGGGGAGGTAACCCCCAAGATCTCTCACATGGAGGGAACCCGAGAAAGTTCCCTATAGGCTCTCAGTCCTGTAGGGGAGCCACCCCAAAGATCTCTCCTATGGAGGAAGCTCAAAGGAAAGCGGAATTCACAGAGTCAAAAAGTGGCCATGTAGGTAAGTGAGTAGATAGTTGCATAGATTGTCAACAATTTTGAAGACTTTCAAAGGGGTCCCTTGGGAACCCACCATGAAGAGAGAGTCCACTCAAGGGACACACAATTCAAAAGTAGATGTTATTTCTCTCGAATCGATCATTTATCAAGGAATCCTTTTGAAATATGTTCACTACATCAAGGAATTAAAAAGGAAGAATATGCCCTCACATGAGGGGAAGATTAAAGTTGTTCCCACTTTAGAGGAAGGTTGAAGTCCTTTCTTTACAAACCCATGATGAAGGAAACACATTCTATTAGGGTTTCAAGTTGAGAATACAATTCTGAAGAAAGGTTTGTGAGGATTTTCAAGGAAAGATTCGTTGGCCACGAATGCATCTTCTGAAAATTGAAACGTTGGAGAAAATCATTGTCACACATAAGAGGGACAACTCAAGCAAAGAAGAGAGAAAGATAAAGAGGAAGAAAAAAGAAAGAAAACATAAAGAAAGGGCATAGAGGTAGCCTGATATTTTAGGGTTAGAACTGCTCATAAATATATATATGTATAGGAATAGTATATAAATGAACTTTCATCAACCCCCTACTATATCAAGCCATGTTAATAATGCACAAGAATATAAAGTAAAAATAAAAAATTGGGTCAACATGGAAGGGAAGCCTAAATTCCCACGATGCTTTGCATCATCACCAATTTATCAAAAATCAAGCACAAACATGGAAGAATGATGATACAAATAGAAGAAGGCTTACGACACAAAATTCATGCCTGTATCCAAGCACTAATAGGGGTGACTAGGGTCATCCAGGAAAACATTGCACAATCATAGGGGAACACATCACAAAACACACACACAAGATCAAGAAGAGGTCTCCTCCTAACATTGATTAGCCAAAATATAATATGCTTCCCACTCTAGATCATCATAGGGGGAAGGAGGATGGTCCTGTAGTGGAGGGCAGTCCAAACCTCCCACAACAAGGGCTAAGGAAGAGGGCCCCTCGTGGTCCTCTCCACCAAGCTCTTGTGGAGTCAAGGTCAGTGATTTTGTGAAGATTGCTGACAAGGATGGAACCTCATCCATAGCAGTACCATGTCTAACTTTAGTGGATGGATCATGATAAGCATGAGATTCACCACTGGGCTTTCCAAGTGACTCAGGAGTGGTGACGAACTCAGGAGAAGCCAAGACTGGTTCAATAACTAGGATAGAACAAGTCAATAGGGGCCACCTTATAGAGAAGATGGGCTCCTCTTGCACCCTTCATTGCTAGAAGGACCACTCCCCACCTCTTTCTTTATCAGAGGAGATGAACTCCCCACATATGAAGCTAGAGGTGTGGAGGAAGAGGAGAAGAGCATCGTAGCGGATACGACTGAGGTATTAACCATATCCATGAGCTTTGGAAAAGGTTGAATATTAGAAACAGACATCAGTACAGGTAGCTCCACTAAAGGAGTGATGAACACCTGTACCCTGTTGGGATTAGGTGTGTCTACACTCACAATAGAAGCTAGAAGTAGCACAACACCATACTAGAGTGAAGCAGAAGGGAGGGAAGAGGGTGACAATATAGGAGGCACTAAAGTAGGGGCGGTCGTCTCTTCCTCCTTCTTTTGTGATGTGGCTTGGTAAGCTAAAATAGCCTTTTGCTAGTGCTTGTGCTTGCGTACAAGGTAGTGTCTTTAGGTCTTGGGGCTGGAGGCTAGAGGTTGTGAAGGAGCAGAGAGATTCTGCTCAACCATAGGAATGTCCACTACAACCATTTCTGATAGAGGAACAAATTCCTGAATGGGAAAAGGAGAGACATGTTGTGGCAAAGCGAGAGGAGTCAACTCAAGAGCCTCAGTAGTAGGCCTCTTCCCATTCACTAATTTAGGAGCAGTAGCTATAAGATGCTATGGATCGAATTCCCTATGGGATCCTTCCTTTCTACCATACAAATAGCACCAAAGTCCAGGGTATTCATTAGGAAGATTTACGATCTTGAGCTTGGGCCTATGCCAAGGAGGAATCATTGGACTTAATGGATAGCCACCAGGCCTACTCATCCAATACTCTTCCTAGGAAAAGGGAGAATATGAGGTAGTCTAGGGAAAATTCATCTTATCTTTATCTTTATGAGAAGGAAAGGGAGCCAACATGGGCTTCTCCTCTTTCTTTGAAGAAGGGGGAGTGGTCGGTGTGACCTTCTCCTTCTCCTTTAGGGAGGAGGAGGCGATTGAATGTTGCACTATAGGAAGGGTCAATTTAAGCTTCCTTTTTCCCCCATTCTTATACTTTACATAATTCTTGTAAAGTAGGTCTATTCTTGTAGGAAGCGAACCAACTAGGAAGGGCTAAAAGTGATCCAACGAGTATCCACCATAGGACACCAAGGGTTGATATCTTGTGTCATGCACTAGATGCATGGCACCTTCAATTGAAAATTTTAAGCACTTGTGAATAAAGAAGGAAATTCCATTCATGGAAGCCAACCAAGGAATTCCTAGCTTCACCCTAAATAGATTTAACTCTGCGATTACATCAAAAACCATGTCAACAGTTCTAGGTCCAACCAGGCTGGATAGGGTTATCAAACTGTAAGGTTTAAGACTCATACCATCATGTGTACGGATGGTAGATTTTGTTTCTTCATATTTTTCCTTTTGCAATGAATTCAATACTAATTTTTCCTCTATGATAACATTCACAAGACTAGCAGGGTCTGCCAATACTCCTATCAGAATGTTACCATTGATGTGAGCGGGAATGTAGAGAGGCAAGGGTTTATTTTTCAGGGGTAAATCTTGTGATGTGAATGTAATGTATGATGAACTGGGTGTGGGTGGAATAGTGGAAGTCACCATGACCATGGTTACATGGGCCTTGGGTTGAGTAATAGAATCTGTGGGATCTACAATCATGTTAGGAGAATGTGACAAAAATGGGTCTGTGTATATCTGCAGTTCACTATTAGCTTTTTCCATTGATTTGTTAGCATTTTGTTTACTCCCATCAAGACAAATGGTACCATCCTTGATGTGGTCCTATATATCATGATGCAACAACATACAACATTCAGTATCATCTCCATTAACTTGATGTTATATACAATAATTGCTTCCATCATACCAATTAGGGTAGGGTCTTTAACATGCTTACGAGTCGATAAAATTACAATCTTATCATTCAACAACTTCTGTAAGATGGAAGTATAAGATTTTGATAACTTTGTGAATTTCTAGCTACGTTTGATGTTATTGTCATCAACAATGGCTACTATATTCGCAACAGCCTTACCTTTCCCAGAGATTGTTACAATGGACTTTCCCTCAGAATAGGAGCACGAGGAGGATCCCCCAAATTGAACAACTATTAGTTGGTACTCTCATAAGGCTCCACACAAGTTTGTGAAAGAAGGGTATTTCATAAGGGTGAAATTCTCTTGCCAAGGTCTTTGTAATTTCCTTATGAATACCTTCTTCACGTCAAAATCAGGTAGTTGATATGAGATTTATGAAAGGAGCACTTGGTAGCACACTATGAAATCAGTGATTTTTTCATTGTCTCCTTCTTTACACTAGACAAGATTAGAAAAGGTCATCTTCGGCCCAATTTTTGCTTCAAACTATTTTGGGAATTGGCTCATGAGTTGATCAAATGAGAAAATAGACTTATCAGGCAAGGAGCAGTCCCACTTAAGCTATGTGTCCTTAAGAGATCACCGAAATAGTTTGGTGATCAACACATTGTGATGGAAGAAGTCAGGGCACAAGGATTTAAAGGTAGAAACATGTGTCTTCGGATCTCCCTTGCAACCATACTTAGGTATCTCCATTCCCTAGGGGAAAGGAGTGTTCAAGATTGTGACCAGCAATGGGCTATGTTAGAAAAAGGGTTGGAAGATAGGATGGGTAGAGGCTTGGGAAAGACTCGCTAACTAGCTCTACATTTTACCTATGTTCTGAAGAAGGGTATTCAAAATAGGGTTGTTAGAAATAAAGGGCCAAAGGAACCTCCCCCAGAACTGCCACCAAGGCCACCTCCAGAACTGCCATCGGTGTGACTTCTGCTAGAGCCACTAGCAAAGCCACCATCACTAGTAGGGCCTCCACCGGAGCCACCTCCACCAGAACCACCTCCGCTACTGAACCCTCCACCACTAGAGGTGACTGTAGGGGTGAAACTAAAGTGCAAGGGGACCCTGTTAACTTTGACAGTTTCAGGCTATTCAGAGACAAAAGGGATATTAATAGAAGGGACCGCATCGGCCATATAGACAAACATGGGAGGCATTGATACTCCTAACCGTCCTTCACATTGTATGAAGGTGACTCCTTGTGAAAAACTAGGGTTTTTCAAAGGAGCACATGCTTTGGCGAGACCAAGGAGGCTAGTTAGAAGTTCTATGCATGTTCGATCTTTACTCATCATATGCTTTAACTCACTGATGACCTGAGTGGCTCTAGCCATCTTCGGATTTCTTCCCAAGTGATTTTTTAGGTTGCCTAGCCCCTTAGTGAGGGCGGAAACATATTCTGTTGGGATTTGAATGGCCTCATACTCATCTAGCAATGATGGCATGGGAGATGCAGGGGGAGTGGGAACATGATCAGTTTCATCAATGAATCCCATCTCATTCCTCGACAACTACTACTACGCAGCCATACTAATGGTGGGACTAGAGAAAAGGCCCGTAGAAAGACCAATCAAGACCTTCATCCTTTCCATTAGAAGGTTTCACACACTTTTCCTAATGATCTACCTAGAAGTTGTAGAATGGGTTGTGATGCTTATAAACCTTCACAACACTCAAGAACATAATAGTCATGAAGTATTCAAGGGAAGCCTCAACACCGATGGATGAACAAACATTGGTTCACATAGGGTTCACCAAAAATGTAAGAGAGGGAGACCACCATGTGCAAGACCCCAAGTCACAAAGGGCCAAGACGCAAGAGGCTTCCCTAACTTACCTTAGCTAAATGGGATGTTTAGTGTATGGGGATGAGAATGATGAGGACTATAAAGTCCTACAACCAGTCTGTGATCGTGAATTTTGAAGTGGGGCTAGGCGAGCTGATTTTTAGGTCCAACACTACACCTTTGGAAGCTCTCTACCTAAGGATGAAAGCGGGGTCTCTGAACGATAGTATGACACTTGCATCTCTAAATTCTGCTTGCGTC
This sequence comes from Sequoia sempervirens, assembly GCA_007258455.2. Taxonomy (NCBI): domain Eukaryota; kingdom Viridiplantae; phylum Streptophyta; class Pinopsida; order Cupressales; family Cupressaceae; genus Sequoia; species Sequoia sempervirens. The sequence continues at coordinate 403,571,210 of VDFB02000017.1, read as the reverse complement.
CATATGGCCTAGCAATAGTGAAGGAAAGGTCAAACCTAGAAAAACTAGCTAACAGCCCAGCTATCTAACTAAAGGGCCAAAATGATGTGATTTAGTAAATAAAGCATTCTCTAATATTATCAAGTAGAAATGCAAGAGTGAAAAGAGCAAGAAAAATATCACCAAGAAATTCAGTCACTAGTTGGCTTCTCGAAAGCACATACCCCTAGACACAAAAAGAGAGGAAAATGTTGAGTGGTTGTATAGGGGCCTGCCTGAGTCAAACCCTTGTTTAGGTGTTTCCACCTCCACAGACAACCTAGAAAGTGAGATAAAGAGAACAAAGTAGTAACGAGAACTGAAACACTACAAAATAGTAAAATGCTAACTCAACCAAGTGACAGAGGAGAGGAGAGGGAAGCTTACCACCTCCACCAAGAGCACTCAAGGCTAGTTGGGGGAGAAAATGAGATTACTCGAGCCTCTGTTGCAATGGTGTTGTCCCAAACTTGCTCTACTAAAGTGATGGAGTGTTTCTTTAGCTGCAATGGAATGCTTGGAATACTGCTTGAGAGCTTGAGAGTGAGTCCAAGAGTATGGAAGTGAGCTTGTGAATGGATTGAAGAAGCTAGAATGCATGTTGGAATAAAGAATTTGAAGAAGGAATGAAAGAAACAACCATATTCAGGTCAGTTGACCGAAGGGGGAGTTACAACTTAACTCCCAATGAGAAATGTAACGCCTCTACAGGTTTAGCCATAGAAATCTGCTAGGAACATAAGTGCAGCACACAAATGTCAGCGCACCACGCGGGTGTCCCCGAAAAAAATGCCTCTGAACTTGGTTTTCTAAAGTGGAGAGGGAAAAAGGGCGAATTTACACATGAGGTGCAAATTCACTCCTATACAACAAGAAGAGCACCTAGGGTTGTTGATGTAGATGAGATATAAAGCATCAAAGGTTTATTTCTTATTTGTGGCATAAAGATCGTAGTGTTAGTAGGTAATCCTTGAGTTGTTGAAATGCTTCGTCACATTTTTAGTCCCATTTGTAGGATATCATGTTGTGAAGAAGGTGATAAAATGGATGACACTTATTCATAGTTGTGCTATGAATCTTCTAATAGACTGTAATCTCCCTTGTAACCCTTGTATTTACTTTAGTGTTTTTGGTGATTCCATATCTAAGATTTCCTTGACCTTAGGTGGATCTATTTTAATTACCCTTTGTGACACAATGTATCATAAGAGTTTTGCTAAAGTTTCGCTAAAGACACATTTTTTTGGATTCAACTATACCTTGTACTCTTCAAATTAGTCAAATATTTGTTCTAACACCTCTAGATGTTCCTTCCTTGTTCTTGACTTTGCCAAAAAAAATCCACGTAGTCTTCTAATGTCTTGTTTATCATGTCATGAAAGATCAAAGTCATTTGTCTCTAATAGGTGGCTCCAACATTGTTCAAAAGAAATGGCATCACATTCCAACAATATGTTCCCCATGGACATGTAAATGATGTTTTATGTTGATCTTATTCAGCTAAGATAATTTTATTGTACCTTGAGAACCTATCAATGAGTGAAAGAATTGCATGTCTATCAGTTAGATCTACAATGATTTCAATGTTAGCAAGAGGAAAACCATCCTTGGGACATGCTTTGTTCAAATATGTAAAGTAAATACATATTCTAATGCCCCCAGTGGGTTTTGAGACTAGTATAAGGTTTGAAACCCACTCAAGATAATCTATTGGCCTGATGAACCCCACGTCAAGAAGCTTTTGTAATTCTAGTTTGACCGATAAGGCTATCTGTGGATGCATCTTCCTTAGATTTTTATTTACTCATTTAGCATGAGGATAAACTACAAGATGGTCAATGAATACCTCATGATAAATGCTTGACATGTCTACAGAAGACCACAAAAAATTGATCTTTCACTCTTTCAGGAATGATGCTAATTTCTTTTTCTCTTCATCAATGAGTGATTTTGCATATAAGGTGATTTGTGGTGTCTCCTCTATCACTACATTGACTAGATTAGATTTCTCAAAAAGCACTATTGAATTTTCTTATTGTATCACATGAAGGGGAAGATTGAATCCCTCATCCTTGGGAACCTTAGAGAGGTTCTTACCATTGGATGCATCATTTATTTTCACTTAAGGATCAATACATGATTCTCATATTTTCCATTTTGTGACTGAGGGAATCAATCATTTCCCCATAGTATGCTTGTGTATCCAATTCAATGTCAAAACTTTCTTTGTGGTCCCCATATGGCATGTAGTCACAAAGACCCATGAACTTCGAGATAGTTTGATCATTTTTGCATGAATAAAAAATAGATAGTCTTCACTAGTCCCAATTTCTAAGTTGGTGATAGACTAGTTTCAATTTAGTGATTTGGATATTGGAAGCAAAGGTGTAGTGGTTATCATGAATATGTAGGTATCCTCAAATAGGGATGTGATGTTGAGGGGAAACTCATCAATGGTATGATTACGTGATGTTTGTAACCAAGATAAAGATTCTACTTTTTTACTAGAAGCACCCTTTCCAAGAATGGTCACTTTTCTCATGGTACATCCAAGACCAAGATTCTTTGGTCATTTCTGAGGAGGAAGATATTCTACCAAACCATTATTATTTTGACCAAGAATTTCATTTTTTTTGTACCACCAACCCTTCATTAGTTGTAGTCCTTTGTTTTCATCTTCCATTAGAAGAATGGGATTTGGTCTGTTCTCCTAATATAGCAATTCTAATACATTTTCCTCATCAATAATTTTTTTGTTCAAATCCCACCACTTTGTGAAAGTGGTATATGCTATCTTGATTTTATTTGATACCTTATCAATAGTTTGAGGGTTCCCATGAGATCTAGGGGAAATAGGCAATTGTATAATTACAAAAGAGTCTTTTTTCAAGTTATAGTCTCCACAACCATTATCTTTCATTATTGCTTTGATACAAAGGATGTTATTAAGATGAGTGTCTTTGAATCAAAGGTGGAAGCTAGGGCAGAGGGGTCAATGAAAGAGGAGCGTGTTGGAACTTCATCATTCTTACCTAAACTTGAAAAATCCTATAGTACTTTTCTTATAGGTTCTTGCAATAGTAAAAGGGTTCATGATCACCATGGATTGTTATTTATCTATCTTCATAGGGAAGCTTGATCCATTAATGGTAGGTGGAACCTACGGATTGTATGGTGTGGATCCATGGACAACCTAGAAGTATATTGTATGGAAGGTCAAGGTCAAGTACTTGGTAAGTAGTTTTTACAATTGCAGGTCCTACTTGGATAGAGATTTTGATTGTACCTTTAGAAATACATTATTGATCAACATATTCCCTTATGGTAAAACATTTCTCCTTTTCAATAACATCTTCAAAATAGCCCAAGTTCTTGATCAGTTGAAGGGTAAAAATATTAAGGCTAGTACTACCATCCACCAAGACTCTCTTGACTTTGTATTTATGGATGAGTACACCAATATGTAATGCTCAATTATGTGATTATTGCATGGGGAGGTCTTGCTTAGAAAATGTGAGAAGATAGGGGGTGGTGATGTGTCTGACCATAGCCTAGAATTGTTTGTTATCAAGATTATCAAGTATGGATGACAATGACAAGGCCTTTTCTAGGATGTCCCTATGTGTAGGAGATATTTTCTGTAGTAATGAAAAAAGTAACCATTTTCCTTAATTTGGGAATAATTGTCATTGAATTAACCTAAATATGCCTAGGTTTAATGTTGTATTGTGTTGTAACACATTCACATTGATCTTGGGCCCCTTTCTAATAAAATGTACCTAATTTGTACCTTATTTAAGGTGTTGTAAAGTGTTGTAACACACTTTCACACTTATCTAGGGCACTCTTAATTAATTGTGGTTAATTAGAATCAATTATCCCCTTTCATTCAAATTTAAGCCTTATTTATAACACCTTCTGAAGATCTATCTCGACACCCATAATTCAAATTGTATAACATTTAATTGGGAAAATTCAAGGTCCTAGAAATTGGTTCTAGGAACCATTCACCCTAGGTGGAAAATGGGTACTCCCTCTATAGGACCCCCCTTTCTTTGCATATTTCACATGGGTTTGTGATCTTATTTTAGCCCCCGAAGCCATGGTCCTAGAAAATTATGCTAGGACCCATTCGCCCTAGGTGGCGAATGGGTCCTCCCTTAATAAGGACCCCCTTTTGAATTTGATTCTAGTAGGATATTAATAATTTTTATTTCTAGATTTGGTGTCAGCTTGAATTGTTTGAATTTTGGTGTTAATCTATTGATTTAGTATTAATAAGGGATTAATTCACATTGTTTCTCCTAGAAAGTTCAATTTATCATAATAGCACATTCACAAGAGCATTATAGATCATTTCAAAGGCATTTCAAAGTAGATTATCAAGAGTCTGTTGCAGCAATTCAAGATCCTTTCATCATGTCTAAGGCATAGTGCATTCCTACATGTTGTTGAGCTAAGATAGTTGATGTAGCGTTGAAGATCTACTTACAAGCATTGTTCACATCTTATTCAAGGATCAAGATCTACATTCTTGATGGCCACTTCATTCTAGATTGCAAATTTATACTCCAAGACAAAATCCAAGGTATCAGCATTACATGTTTCATGTCCATGCTTCAACTTCCTTATTTCATCATTTGGTTTAATTACCTACAAGGGGTTTGACTTATGTGAACTCCTATTCACTAAAAATAAACAATTTTTTCTCGTCTTGAGTGTGTGTTTCTAGATTTATAGGTTGAAGATCAAGTGGAGAAGAAGTTTAGAGAATTTTTTTCAAAATTTTCAAGTTGCAAAATTGACCTTCATAGTGCAAGAACAAAGAATTGAAGCTACAAAATTTATTAAAGGTTTTCAAGAGCTGAAAATCTAGGATCAAAGAGTGCAGATATCAAGGAAAATAACCAAGATCTCAATTTTAGAAACCCTAGGAGGGACCCATTCACAACTAAAGGAGAATGGGTCTTTTGTTCCCTAGAAAAAAGCTTGTTACAACAAGGTACACACTATTTTAATCTCTAAAAACCCCCATCATAGTTGTTATAATAGCTAGGGTTAGTTTTTAATTGTTATTGGCATCTTATCATACAAAAAATAACATAATATTAGGGTGAAAAGTGTAGTGGTTTATCATCTTGATCAATTCATTTTGGTAAACCATCTCTTCCCCTTAATCATTAATGGTGAAGCCGACATATTGAATATTGCAATTTTTAGATTTTGAAGTATTTCATTGCATTCTAGATTAGATCTTACACGCATTTTCATTTAGATTTGAATTAAATTATATTTCATTTAGAGTTTCTTGCATTGCATTCAAAATTGTATTTCATTTACGGTTTAGATTTGCATTGTTTTGCATCTCTCTAAATCTAAAAAATACAAAAAAAAATTAGTCATTTTGAATATCATTTGGATCTTATAAAAATGAATTTGAAAATTAAAACAAAATTACATTTTGACCTAGGTCTTTGCATACATCATTTCATTTCATTTATGGAAAATTTGAAACTAAAACTTATTGCCTTAGACCTGGAACTAAAAGACATTACTAAAAGATTGCAAATCATTCAAAAATAGTTTAAAATGCCTAACCAATACCCATTCAGCTTTATTGGTGAATGATTCCCTAATCAGGCCTAACCTGAAGCTTCTAACATAAAAAAAAAAGCATTAAAAATCACTTTGAAATCAGTCAAAACATTTCAAGAATCCTTATCTAGGACCCATTCGCCCTTACTAGCAAATGAATCCCTGATAGGTCTTGATCTACATTTTATGGGATTTGAAATCTCATTTTTAGGCTTTTGTTTGCTGATGTTACTTTCCTATTTCAGTTTCTTGATTTGTTGTTTCATCAAATTCATTGCATTTAGCTTAAATTACTTCATTTCAGTGCATTGTTAAAATTCAAAAATTGCATTTACAACCCTTTACTTTAAGTCTATTGCATTTTGTAATCAATACATTACCTTGTTTAGAAGCTAAAATTTTTATTTAAACATTTCATTCTAAGTCATTGTGTTTCATTTTAAGTCTCTTTATGTTTTAAGGTATGTGTAGGATCATCATGGAAAAAATAGGCCCTTAAGTGGCAAAAAATTCAAAAAAATCAGAGTTAGGCAACTTCACGTAAAAATTTGAATAAGTTATCTATATTATTTCAAAAATATGTAAGAATAGAATCTATAGAAAATTGAATGTAGTTTAAAAACTACTAGGTTTATTTAAAACAAAAAATCTATTTGGTGAAAATTTGAAATTTCAATGCAGTAGTACTTAAATTTTAGGGAAAAAATAAGAAATAGGTGTTTGTCTAACAACCCTAACCACAATAAAATGATAATATTTTTTTATAATATTTAATATATAAGTAGAGGACTCATGTCCCGATGTGATGCATATTTGTTTGTAATTTTTTTCCAAGTAAATAATTAATTATGATTTTTTTATTACAACTTTTAAAAAATATAAAAAACTCATATGTCTAACCACCTTAACTTGGTCAAAACTTCATGAAATTCATATTTTTTTAAAATCTTATAGTATGTGAAGCATAGAATGTGATGCATGTTTCAGATTCAAAAAATGTGATACCATTTGAAAGCTATAGATATTTTTCAATCAGCCTATCAATTAGGACTTTAGTCGTAATTCAAATAGAAAATGAATAATAATTATTTATTAAATTCAAAGTAAAGCATAATTTATGTTGGTGGAAATTTGAGAATCTCCTTTAAAAACCCTTTTCATTTCATCAATTTTGGGTTAAAAAGATGTCATCAACCACTAACCCTACACATAACCATCATATCGCCACTTTTTAGCCCATCATGATCCTGGACATACCCTTTGAGTTCATATGGATTACTTTTCACAAATGTTAGTATCTTTCTTTTCCAAGTTTGCACAAAAAAATTTAGTTAATAAGCATGCTAGTCATTCATTCAATACATGTGCTAGTTATGAGAGTCTCCAAGCACAAGAAAGTGAAAATGTTGACACTTTCCTTAAACCTACACCCCCTCTTATCTCTCCTATTTGTGGGAATGATGTGATATAAGATGTAAGCATAGACAATCATGTGTATCATAGTTTATCTTCCCCTAATACCTCTCCTACATGTGACAAAGGTATTTCAGTGTTAGAAGATGCACTCATTGAGAATCATGACAACGTTAAAATCTCCTACATGGGAAGACATTATGACACAAGACAATGAGATCATTGCCACTATTTTACTTATCATAAATTCCTCTTCTAACACCTCCCCTACTTGTGATAATGCCTTAGTGAAAGAATATGTAATCATGCACAATCATGAAAATCACATTTCTTAAGTGGATATGTTGGTGTGAAGAGATCCAATGATTTTGAGGTGTAATATTATTTCTCTGCTTCCTAATGTCCCTAACATTTTCAAAGCACTATTTTAACAAGAGGATTCAATCATTGGTAAGCATGAAAATCATAGTTCTCCTTCCCTTGATGCCTCCCCTATTTGTGATGAAGTTATATTTCAAAATATAATCATGGAATGTGATAGCTCTCCTACTAGGATAGATATTTTGCAACAAGAGAATGAAACCTTAGAGAAAAGGGATGAAATAATGGACAATCATAACAATCAATTTTGGCCTTCTCCTAATACCTCTACTATTTATGACAAGGATAGTTTTGTGTTAGAAGATCCAATTGATGAGAGTTGTGAGAGTCCTATTTTCCTCTCTTCCCCTAGGAAAAATATTATTGAACACGAGAATTTCGTCATAGATAAGCAAGAAAATCCAATCATTGATGAGTCCTCTACTTGTGATGAAGTTATTTTATAAGAACCAAACATAGAATTCCATGAAAATCTCGTGTGTTGCCCTCTTAAAAACTCTCTTACTAAGGAAAATATCATGGTGTAAGAAAACAAGAATATTGACATGTCTTTCAAAAAATAGTGATGTGACTTCCTTAGACGAAGATGATGAAGTTACATTACACTCCCCTTCTCTAAAAGATCATGAAAATAAGGACAAGTGTGTTGAGGTTATAAACATTAGAACTCCATTGAGTCCTCTAATTATTGAACCACCTAAGCCTCAACTTATCAATCATCCACCCTCACAACAACCACAAGTTCAAAAGAAACTTGTGCTCATCTTAGAACCACCTAAAAGGAAACCTGATGATGATATTTTTTTGCAACAACCAAGTTACAATACCATTGCTCATATATATATACAAGGTGTATACAATCAAGGTCATCCCTAAATCTGAAGGTTGTTTTCTTGTCAAGAAAGAAAAATAAAAGAATACTGAAGAAGTCACAAAATTATTGGAAGATGCTTCGAGTTCCTTTGATTTCATACCTACATTCATGGGAGAATACAAGATCATAACAAAATATTTTGACAAGGGAAAAGAAAAAATGATAATTCCAACACAAAATTCGAAAGCATCAACCTCAACCACTTTAGAAGATCAAGTAAATTAAACAATTTTTTTTTAAGAAGTTAATTATGAACAACCACCAAATCCTAAAGAAATGAAACAAATTTATGGAAGAGGTTATGAACTTATGAGATAATTTAGTGGTATATGTGTCCCTATATAGCCTAACACACAAGAAACAACTAGTGGTCTCAATTATTGTCTTTCAAAAGAAACAAAAGCATTAAAAAAACCTTCACTTAACATCAACACTCTATATAGCCTAACACACAAGAAACAACTAGTGGTCTCAGTTATTGTCTTTCAAAAGAAACAAAAGCATTAAAAAAACCTTCACTTAACATCAACACTCTTACAAAATATTCTTCTAAACCAACTTTAACTTTGGTGCATCCTGAACTAATAGATACTACATGTGGGAATATTTCATTAGATATGCATCAATTGATACTTTGTCTACTCATTGTGATCAATAACATTAGTTGTTGCTCCTTTCCATGCAATAGTTGTAGGATCATAGCACACTCACTATTGCATGTTTTACATTAATTGAAAATCATTTGCTTTTTGCAAGGGGAAACATATCATCCATTCTTAGCTCATCTTTATCTTGCACTCACTGGAGGAAAAGGGTTAGGTACCTTTGTCCTTACAGTATGTCACTTGTCATTGTCTATTTTGGCTAGTTGAATTCCTTCCATGTATATATAAGAGCAAGCTTGGTATGTCGATGACATTAGTTAAGTTGGCTCACATGTGACATAATTTTCTTTATAGGTTTAGCATTCTATTTTTTAGGGCAACCCTTCCTTCCTATTTCATGGCATAGCTTTATTTATAAAACTTATGACTTGGCATAGGATTTTTTAAGGAAAGTTCTCAAGCCTTGGAAGGAAAAAATGGCTACTTAAAAGAAATTGCTCATTGTAATGGTATAGCAACCACTTTAAAGTGGGGACATACATGGATAATATCTTTTGGAAAATTTCATGACATGATTTTTTGTTTCTTGTGATGTGTCCTTTTTTCTTGTTGGTGTCAATGAGTTCGATGTCCTCCAAGAGTGTGATATTTCTAGCCATACAATCTCCCTTCGTGGCATGATGTGAATGAGGAATCCCATAAGTGGCAGTTTGATATCCTCAACTTGTCCTCTCTTGGAGATGTTAGGCACAATTCTCCCTAAGAAGAATACCTTACATGAACAAAGAAAAATCCCCTTTTAACAAAAACTTACATGTGTACACGACATTAAAAAAGCATTTACAAAAAGCATTACATTGTGGTGCCTTATCAAAGTTGTCAGGAGGATAACTTCAGTATGGTATGGGAGGCTAATATAATTCTTTCATTTTCCACCTTGTTGGGAAAACTCACCTAGTGGACAGACTAAGGTTCCACCACCTCAGAGTGAGCAACACATGTTATAGAAAAACAACCTTGTTCCACATCATGTTGGAATGGTTGTGCTTGAACCTTTTGTTATTTTTCTTTATTTTTCTTGGCCTTTGATAAGGTATGATTATGTATGATCTTTGTTATTGTTGCATACTAAAGTGTCTTGAATATCTACTTTAGTGCAAGTTTGACATGGGGTCATCATCTCACTAAAGTTGGGGAGAAATGTAGTAATGGAAAAAGTATCCCTTTTCCTTAATTTGGGAATAATTATCATTGAATTAATCTAATTGCGCCTCGGTTTAATGTTGTAATGTGTTGTAACATATTCACATTGACCTTGGTCCCCTTTTTAATAAAATGTACATAATTTTTATCTTATTTAAGGTGTTGTAAAATTTTGTAACACACTTCCACACTTATCTAGGGTCCTCTTAGTTAATTGTGGTTAATTAGAGTTAATTAGCCCCTTTAATTCAAATTTAAGCCTTATTTGTGACACCTTCTAAAGATCTATCCTAACACCCATAATTCAAAGTGCATAACATTTAATTGGGAAAATTCAACGTCCTAGAAATTGGTGTGAGGATCCATTCACCCTAGGTGGTGAATGGGTCCTCCCTCTATAGGACCCCCGTTTCTTTACATATTTCATGTGGGTTTGTGATCTTATTTCACCCCCCGAAGAGGTGGTCCTGGAAACTTGTGCCAGGACCCATTCACCCTAGATGGCGAATGGATCCTCCCTTAATAAGGACCCATTTTTGAATTTGATTCTAGTAGGATTTAATATTTTTCATTACAAAATTTGGAGTCGACTTGAATTGTTTGAATTTTAGGGTTAATCTCTTGATTTAGTATAAATAAGGGGTTAATTCACATTGTTTCTCCTAGAAAGTTCAATTTATCATAAGTGAAAATTCACGAGAGAATTATAGAGAATTTCAAAGGAATTTAAAGGTAGATTATTGAACCGTTGATTTTTGGCTCCTATGGACAACTCTTGCTCTTCTAGGGGTTTTCACCTAAAAGGAGAGAGATAGGAGCAAAAATGTTAATGGTTCATTCAAATTGTACAATGTGTGATGTTTTCTAACATAAATGAAGTTAACTAAATGCAACTAACTGATTTAAATGAATGAAAATAAATGCAAAAGTGAAATTTAAGCTATGTTTGAAAACACATTGTGATATGGAAACAATGAAGTAAATGAAGAAAATATGCAGAATAGAAAGAAATGAGTTAAATCATAGTGCACTTGGATGAATTTTGATGAATCTAGAATGTTGTGGATGCTATCTGAAATCATTAGGTTTCCACAGTGGGACTAATTCACCTAGGGTGGCGAATCAATCCTTGTCTTGGTGAAAAAATGTCAGGAACAAGCTTTTGTCTACCGGGATCCGAAATCTGACAAAATTCATATTTTCAGTCCTAAGGTGGGACTCATTCACCACAGGTGGTGAATCAGTCCTCTCCCAAATTTCTAAAAAGTCAGGAGACAATTCTAAAACACCAGATCTGGGAATCACTAAATGTCGGGTTATCAAAATCAATTCTATAGGAAATAGACAGAAAACATTCTCCAAGCTTGAAATAGACTTGAGTTTACTTGAAGCACCTAGTTGACTCGTAAAAAAATCTTCAACACCAAAAATCTTGTTAAATCTGCACATAAAAGGTTGCAAACAAATAGGCAATATGGGGGAAATGGTTTAAGGTTAGTGAATAGGGGTTTCCCTTGGTCAAACCCCACTTTCGGTAATCAAACCCTTAATAAAATAATGAAATGCAAAAGAATGATAAACTAATAACATGCAAATTCTATCAACTTACCAAGCCCTTAATGATGCAAGTTTAAAGTAATGTTAATGGCTACTTCAAAAGTGCTTGAATAGTGCTTGAATATGATGTATGAATGTTGGAGAATTGTAGGAGATGTAAAATGAGGTGAAAATCACTTATTTATACACATATTCCTTAGTTACCCATTCATACCTCATCATAGGGCAACATGAAGTGTTCTTGAATAAAATGCCAAAAGGAAATTTAAAATATTTTGAATTTGGGGCCAAGGGGGACTCATTCGCCACCCATGAAGAATGGGTCCCACATAGGACCTGAAAATGTATGTCAAGAAATATGTTGTATTTAATGTTGTTTGTTGGGATAATACTCAAAAATGCACTAAATTAAGCATATGAGACCATAAAGGGACCAAATAAAGCATGAAAAGGGGATAAATAGTAAAGTTGTACCTAGAAAAGTGTGAAAGCTTGTTACAAGACTTTACAACACTTCAAAATAGGACTTGTTGATGAATAAAAAGGTTTTTTTAGGTGTATTGTAACTAATAGAGTCTAGAAGAATGTAGAAATGTCTTAGAACACTTCACAACACCTTCACAAGATCGTTCTTTGAATTTTAGTACTTAAATAAGTATGTTCAAGCAATGTTACAAAATAAAATAAAATCAAAATATATCAAACACCATGAAACAAGACCTAAGAGGCCATGAAAATGACAAGGGGCCATTTTTCTATGGCACAATTATAAAGAGTCTATTGCAGCAATTCAAGATCCTTTCATCATGTCTAAGGAATAGTGCATTCCTACATGTTGTTGAGCTAAGATAGTTGATTTAGTATTGAAGATCTACTTCAAGCATTTTGTACATCTTATGCAAGGATCATGATCTACATTCTTAATGGCCACTTCATGTTAGATTGTAGATTTATACTCCAAGACAACTTCCAAGGTATCAACATTTCATATTTCATGTTCATCCTTCAATTTCCTTATTTCATCATTTGGTTTAATTACCTACTAGGGGTTTGACTTAGGAAAACATCTATTCACTAAAAATCAAAAAAAAAATTCTCCTCTTGAGTGTGTGTTTGTAGATCAAGTAGAGAAGAAGTTTAGAGAAAATTTGTCAAAGTTGTCAAGTTGCAAGATTGACCTTCATAGTGCAAGAACAAAGAATTAAAGCTACAAAATTTATTACAGGTTTTCAAGAGCTAACTACCAAGGATATGAGAGTGTAGAAATCAAGGAAAATAACCTAGATTTAGTTTTAGAAACCTTAACAGGGACCCATTAACCACTAAATGAAAATAGTCCTTTGTGCCCTAAAAACAGGCTTCTTGCAGCAAGGTACACACCATTTTAAGCTCTAAAAACTCACCTCATAGTTTCTATAACAGTTACGGTTAGTTTATGATTGTTATTGGAATATTATCATACACAAAATCACATAATATTAGGGTGAAAAGTGTTGTGGTTTATCATCTTGATCAATTCATTTTGGTAAACCCTATTTTCCCCTAATCACTTTCAATAACTCCAAGATGGAGATTTGGGAGGGGGGCTTTTTTAGTTGCTCCAAGAGGCTATAATCATTGGGATTTGACTTCAAGGGTGGTTCCCCAAGTTATGATGGTGCTCCTTGTGTGGTGATCTTTCCTTTACATGTGGTGACTACACATTGTGCACTAGGTTCTTTGATTGAGATGAGGGATATAAAATGATCACAAGAAACTACCACATTATTGTAAACATGACCTATACATCTTGGTAATTCTTCCCTTTTCTATTATCATTTCCCTTGCTATGGTCTAGCATTAGGTTCTTGTATATTTTAAGGTCTTGATTTCCTAATTGTTGATCCACAGTTACGTCTACGTTATCAATAAGGTCTTGAATAACATATTTTAATTTCATGCAACTTGATGCTTCATGTCCATTAATTTTGTGAAAATTAGAAAGATCCTCCTCTCTATACCATGGTTGTTTGACTTGACATTCTTGGTAGTTCTTGTAATCAGGAAGCATGATGAGATTATATTGTACCAATTTTTGCATGACCCCTTCAATATTTTCCCTCAAGGTGTGTACTTGCATCATTGAGGGTAATTATTTTGAGGTGGTGGTCCTCTTTGTGTGTTGGCATTGTTTATCTTTCGTTGGTTCTTTTATGGTTGTGTGTTTTGATATTGTGTGTTTTGTTATGGATTCATCTATTTTGGAGAATTTGACACTACTTTCATGTCAACTACACCATCATTAGTAACATTCTTATTTTTAGCCCATTATAGGGTTTATCATTTGGTGCAAGAGCACCTTGTGCATTTTATGCATGTATAAAGCAATCTTGTAAAATTTGAATCTCCACTCATGTAGAGTTTAATTTTCATCTTGTAAATCATGTAAAGAGGTCATTTTAAATTTAATTGAGTCACCATTAGGTTTGTAGGAGGTCAAAGTGTCAAATGGAAAAAAATGTCTTTTTGCTGCACAACTGCAAAAATTCTAAAATTGCCTGAAGTTGAAGGGTCATCTTTGTAAAAGAGTTGATGGGTCAATTGAAGATGAGGAGGTAGTTATAATAACTATTTTAAACACCTTGAAACACATTGTAAAAGGTGAGAAAAGGACTAAACATTGTATCTTGAAGAAGATTTTTGAATAAAGACCATGTTTTCTGTAGTTACAACATTTCCTTGCTTGTTTTGTAAATCTTGTACGGACTGTACAACACTCTAGGGTTATAATATTAGTTTTTTTCATAACACCCAGTGTTAGCTCCTATTTGAAGTTAGTTTGAGGGATTTCCATCAGGTTTAGAGTATTTAAGAGCATATTTTCAAGAATATTTTTTGTAACCCTCCAATTAAGGGTTTTGAGAATCTAGTGTGGGTTTAATCCACCATTCCACTGATGGAGGCTTGGTAGATCAGTGGAATGGGATAAATTAGGTTATTTTTTCATTCTATGTGTGTGTAGATGCAGGGAACATCTTTTTGCAAAGTTAAGTTGTCCTCAATGAAAATTCTAAGTTGTCATAAAAATGGTGACTCCATGTTGAAATTTGTTGTAAAAGTATTCAATAAGGTTGGAGAATGGTTCCTAGAGTTTGTGCAGACTTATTCAAGCATGTTTGAAGATGTGGCAAGGTATTTTTAGGTTTGGAAAGCATTGAGCCAGTAAACTCTTGTTAAACTTGGTTAAAGGTGGCCTAGAGTGATGGTTTTGCTATTTGGTGTCCTAATGAGTCTTTCAATTTCCAAAGTTTGATGATTTGGAAGTTTTGAAGTCTGTTGAAGGTATTTCCAAGGTTTTTTGGGGTTGTGGAGTTGTTTTGATAGTACTTTGAAATTTAGACCTATTTGAAGCCTAAAAGTAGTGTATAGCCATTTATTCTGGTAAAATTTTCAAAAAAACCATACTCTATCTTTTGGTATGTTAAATGAGGTTGTAATGTGTCCTTGAAAATATTCAATTTGGTGTTGAAGATATACATGTTTTTGACATGATGGACTACTACTAGGATTTGGTGTCTTGGGTGTGAATGTTGGATTAGTTGATTGATTTAGTAAAAATTATGACATGATGAAAGTGTTTTAGGCTTTGATGGGAGTTTATAAACCTGATTTGGTGTTTTTGTGTCTTTTATTTATGTCAAAACTAAGTATTAAAGAAGTGAATTTTGGGTGAATGAACAATGATCTTCTCAAGTTAGTGTTTTGGGTCATGAGTACCCATAAAGTTTAGTAGATGCTCTGCATCATCATTGGAACTAGATGATGTATGAATCTCTTTGTATACTTGTGTTACTCCTTGTCCGATGATGTTTCTTTCAATGTTAAGACCCCTAGGAATGAGTTCTTCATATGTTGAGAATCATTGCATTTTTAGTTGGAAGGATAGGTTATTTTCCATGTTGGCAATAACGATCTCTATCTATTGATTTTCAAGAATTGGCCATTGGCATTTACTAGCTCTATGCCTCCATCATTGCAAAAAAATTACAAATAATTCACCCTTGTTTTGTTTAATGGTATAAATTTCTTTCAAACTTACGTCCATATCAAGGTTGTAGGAAACTTTTTCGACAAACCAATCTATTATATCTTGAAATGTTTAGATTCCAAGAGGTAGGTGTGAGAAAAATTATATGGCTTTTCCTCCCAAACTACATGGGAAAAGACACATCAAAT
The DNA here is from genome assembly GCA_007258455.2 of Sequoia sempervirens. Lineage (NCBI taxonomy): Eukaryota > Viridiplantae > Streptophyta > Pinopsida > Cupressales > Cupressaceae > Sequoia > Sequoia sempervirens. The sequence goes on along the minus strand of VDFB02000017.1, from coordinate 403,555,349 downwards.
AAGAATCATTGTATGATACTTCCATACATGCCACATAAAATTCGTTAATGTGATCTTCTAGATTTCCACACCCTTTGTATTTGTCAAATTCGGGGATTTCAAATATTGGCAAGAATGGTATAATTGCAATGTTAACATCAAAAGGATATGTACATAAGTTTCATGTGGCATATGATTTCTTCATTTTCCTATCTTGGATATCCTAAATCTATTGTGTGAGCATTCTTGTGAGGAAAGATCATCTTGAGGATTGTTTGGTGGTGGAGCATACATGTTGTATTGAGAAATGGTAGATGAATTGTATATGGGATTTTGGTAAGGGGGTGTGTTTGTATTGAATGCATTGTATGGATTATATGGTGGATATTTTTGATATTGTAGATTTAATGGTGATAAAGGTGGTGGTGTGTTATATACTCGATGTGAATTTTGGTTCAAGAAATTTTATGAATTTACATATTGTTGTTGTTGGTTGTAGTACAATCCTTTTTCTTGTTTTTTTTCTTGTACAATCAATTGTTGTTGTTGGGAATATTGTTTTTCTTGTAATTGTTGTTGATCTTGTTGTGCTTTCAAGGCTTGTTGAGCTTGCAATTGGGAGTGTTGTGATTTTTGTGCTTGCAATTTGGCTTGGGCTTGTTGTGCTTGCAATTTAGCTTGTTGAACTTGTTGTGCTTGCAATAGGGATTATTAAGCTTGTTGATACAAAATAGATTGTTGATGAGACAAATCATTTTTTCCTTCAGGTGATGGAATGTTGTTTTGATTTGGGATATATTGGTTTAATTGAATGTATTGGCTTTTGATGGGATGTTTTGATTTTGAGGTGTATTTTGTGGAATCATGTTGTAAGTGGATTGTGATGGAGGATTTAGTTGATTTTGGTATTGATGTGAGACCAAATTTTGATTGTTGGACACTCAATTTTGATTTGGAACATGTTGGGTTTGTTGAGAAACTTGTCCTTGATTTTTGTGTGCTATAAGTCCTTGTAAAATTTGGGATTCTGATGGAGGAATATAAGTTTCAATGCCCATTTGATTTTTCATTGTTGGAGGGATTCCTTGATGTTAAACCAAAGTTTGGGATACTTGATATGATGCCACATGGTTTTGTGACTTTTATGGAAAACCTTGATTTAAGACCAATTGATTTTTAGGATTACCTTGATTGATTTGGTTTTGAGTCAATGGATTTTTTGTATTTTTGAGGCACTTGAAATTGAACCATTTTATTTTGGGGATCAATTGGATGGTCTTGTGATGATTGACCTTGCAATGTTTCGTTTCCTTAGAGATTGACTTGGGGTTTTTGTACACTAAAGGCATTGTTTTGAACATTCTTGGTGTTTGATGTTATTGAAGAATATGGTTGTGCATGAAATGTTGGTGCCATGTTTGTGTTGTGGATATGTGATGTAAGTGGAAAGTTTGGATGTTGAGGGTGTTGAGGAATGGAAATGGTTTGGGGGATGCTTGTGTTTTGAGTACCCAAATTTGTGTTGTTCCCTAGACTTTGAGTAAGACCAAGTTGAGTTCCTTGTTGAGTTGCAATACTAGATGGATCCACCCTAGAAGTTGTAGGTTGTCTTGGTACATGTGATAAGGATGGTTGTGTGATGGATTGAATTACATTTTGAACCAAGGGGTGTGTGCTAGATGCTTGAGAGATGGATGCAACATTTATCAAAGGTTGTTTCCCAAGTATGTTCAAATCAAATGTGGAAGGAAGTTTAGCTCCTTCTTTTTCCAATGCTAACATATATTGAGTTGGGTTCAATTTCATCATGGTGTTGATAAGATGGTGAACCTTAGGATCTTGTTGCATCTCAAGTAGCTCATTTGTGGTAAGTTCATTGTGATTATTGGTAACATCCTTTACTTGGTACCCTATTTCTTGTGAAGTTTGAGGTGGATTTTGTGATGGAGGTTGTGGTGGATTTTTTGATAGAGTAGTGAAACCTCTACGATCAAACTCTTGCATTATAAGGTTTTTTGGTTTATATCACTCATGGTAGGTAAATTTTGGATTTTCTCCATGTCTCTCTTGTCTTTTGACCTTTTTGTTAGCATAAAACTTGGATCAAATTTTGGAGTAGTATGATGGGACTTGTATTGTTGAAACTATTGGGTTGATTCAAAATTTTAAAAAAGTGAACCTCTAAGGGATATAGGACCAATTATGTTATGAATGGTGAATGGATAAGTGATGTGAATGATAAGAAACACTAAATTTTGCACAAAAATAGACTTAAATTTTGATATATGTTTGATGAGGATTCTAGTGAACCTGCAAATCCTAGAAGTAGACTTGTAACTTTACGATAAATTTATTCAAAAGGATGTGTGCTAATCCAACTATATGTGTGAAAAGGGATCTGTTTCCAAACATGTAGCTAAATTAGATGATGTTTGATGAAAAATTTGGTCTAGGATATTTTTTTGTCCAAAATTTAAAGTTGTTGGTGAGATGGTTTGATATTTGGATGTCAATATGTTGGTTGATGCTTGATCCTAATGTTTCGACCAAAGAGAAACTTGTGAGAAGATCAAGGTGTTAAAAGAAATGCATTTTCTTTTGAGTGTTTAAACCTAAGATATCAATATTATTTTAATGAAGGAAATTTGGTGTGATGTTTGAATGTATGATATACCCAAAATTCTTTTAATAAAAATAACTTTAAGCAAGTATTTATTTGTTTTCCTTTGTTGTTGGAAACAAAAATATTTTGAAAATGGGACCAAGATATACCCACTTTGTGGTTCAATTCTTAAGATTTGATTAATTTAAAAAAAAATTACCACATGGAGATCTTGATTAAATGTTTGAATCTAAAATGTCTAGTACCAAGAAAATTGCTTTCCACAAAGCTTGAAATTTGTGAAATCAAGATACTATAATCATAGCCCCCTAGGTTGAGTTTGAAATGATGAGTAGAGATATGAACCAAAATACTAGGAATCCACTAAGATATTATTTTAATTAAAAATATATATAATTAGGGACATGCAACAATATAGTGTTCTTGAAATGTACTCCATTATATTCAAAGTGTTTAATTTTGTTGTGGGAATGTTGATGTTTCTTTTTTATTTTAATTGTCAAGCAATGTGTTTACTAACTCAATGGGTGAGGGGGATATTTTACAATCCTTCTTCCATAATACTTACTATTTTATGTCAAACAAGATCAATCAATGACAACCTAGAGGAGTAAGGGTACGTTTCTTCACAGTAGGATTACCTCACCCTCAAAAGAGTGATGTAATCCAAATTTATGGATGGATCAAATAGGACATACCAATGTCATGTACCACATTGATACTCCTAGCTTTGAAAAAGAGAATAACCTCTTAAACCTTACACATCAACCATAAATCAGATGTGGTAAGTAGCTTCTAGGATTAGTGTTATTCCCATGCACTACTTTGAAGAATAATTTCAGAAAACTTGTATTGGCCTCTAGATACAAAGTTTTTCAATGACAAAATGAACACCATATGTATACTTCAAATGGGTAACATCAAATTCTCTAGCTTCCCCTAAGTGACCCATAGTTCACATGAGTAGGATTTTTAGGTATAATGTATGCAGATTTATGCTACTTAATTTTGCTTTTGCATACTTTGTACAGCCTGCTAGTAAATGTTCTTGAAGGTCACCTTGAGTTCTCCATTGCAAGATGTATCTCAAGGGAGGCCCTCTCTAATAAAATAAAAAGGAATTTTATTTCTCTTCACCCAAGATTGCACGAAGCACAATGGGAGAGGATATGTAGCAAGCCTTGAGTGACTAAAAATGATGTAAAATAAGAATGTTTCTCTTCACCCAAGATCACACAAAGCACAAGGAGAGAGGATATGCACTAAGATTTTACCAAACATAGCAAAGAAAGTAGAAAATGGCTCATTTTAGTGCACTAAAGATAAGTGTTATGTTCATTTTAAGCACCAAAACCAAGTGAGAATTTTTCTTGTTCAATTTTATAACAAAATTGAAGTGTGAGGATGTTTGGTTCAATTTTAATCAAACTTAAAATGCAATATATAGAGCATCTATTATTTTTGAAAGAGGAAAAAATGGGTTTTACGGGGACCTAAAACCATAAAGTTTACAAACAAAAGAAATTAATCGTCAAACACCCCAGAAACAAAGAGGTTGTAGAGAGGAAATCATAATAAAAAAGCCACAACCACCAAAAAAAGGCCAGAAAGGGCCACCAAAAGGACCCCAAAAGGACTAGACAAAACACCAATAGCAACTAAACTTGGGGCTCTAAAATTTCCACTATCTCAACTTCCATGGCGTTCATCTCCTAAACCCCCCTCTTTAAGATCTAGACCATCTGGGGAGTAGAAGGCACTTTCCTCTTAAGGTTGGCATGGGTCCTCTTCGATATTCGTTGGTCCTCATTCTTGATTTTATCCTTGTCCTCTTCCAGGTCAACAACTAGTGAGCCCTATTGCAACTTTTCCAACTTTTTAGACATTGCATTGATGATAATGACATTGTGCCTTGCCATTCTATAGTTTTTTTCCACAACAATTTTCATAATGTTTTTTATTATAACAATTTCAGCTTCCAGAATCTTATACTTGTCCTCAATGCCAACATCTATCATCCCTATATTGTTCTTTTTATGTTTTCCTTCTTCATTGTTCAAAGCTAACAACTTTAGTTCTAGTTCCTCCAACTTGCTATTTAGAACCCTATTTTTGAGATTAAGATCATTGATTTCTTGATAGGCCCATTTCATAACCTTGAAAATATCACCAACGCCACTTCTAGCAGAGGAAAGGATATCTCTAGACTGATCTCAATCTAAAATGAGGTTGAAATGATCCAGGTTAGGGGAGTTGGGAAATCTAGTTCCATCATCTCTAAAAGAGGCAAGAAGGGTAGAAATAAAATCTCTGCTAGCTTCAGGTTTCTCAGTTTTGTCCTCCAGAGAGTTCGTAGAGTAGGAAACCAACTTATTGGTAGGGGAACCCTTGAGAGCGGGTTTCTTTAAAGGGACTGGGTAGCCGAGGTAATTCTTAGGGTTAACTTTCATTTGTTGGGGTTTACAAAGCTAGTTTTTCTTTCTAGATAGGACAGGGGATGGATGGGCTTCAACAATTCTCTCTAGGTTAGGCTTAGAATGATTCTCTAAACCACCACTATATGTATCATAGTCCTCAGATGTTGTGGAGGCAATTGGTTTGGATAAAGCCAACATACTTTTGAAATTTCCGTAGATCAACCTAATAAGTCTAGGATGAAGAATAGGGTATCTCTTGGGATTTTTCTTGTGGTCCTCAAGGCTATTGCTCAATGAATAGAACAAGTAATGAGTCAAAGAAATTCATACCTTATGGAGAAAGTGGCTAAGGAGAGAAAAATGATGACCATAAACTCTAGTGAATCTCCTGTCCAAGGTAATATATTCCATAATGACATGGAGCACCTTTCTCCAAAGCACCTTGATGGAGTCAATTTCAAAATAGCTATTGGAAACTTTCACTAGTTTATTTTTCTCCTTTTCTTTCTTTGGGAAATTGATTACCGCCTCATCTGAAAACCTTTTGTCATGATAAAATTTCATGCCCTCAGTGGACATTCTAGTCACCTCTCCTATGATTTTCTCATCCAGTTTCACCTTTCTCCGAAAGAGGATAATTTCTCCATTATTCCAGTTCTTCTCGAAGTAGTCAGTGGCCTTAGGATTAGGCCCATGAATATTTTCTAGGAATGGAACCAAACCACCTCGCTCAACCTATTTCCATACCTTAGCATTCCTTGTGTGCATTTCGTAGCTTTTTGGCTTGATTATTTTCCTATCCCCCCATATTCGCATGCACCTCACTGCAATCTCTACCAGTATCAAAAACCTATTGCAAATTTATGTAGTCATTCCAATGAACCCATAAAGCATGCCACTTTTTCTTACCAGCTAAGTTATTTGACATGGCCCCATCAAATCTCTTGATTTTGTTGTACTTAGCCCTTTTTCCTATCATCATTAAAGATATTTTGTTCTTTCCCATGCGTGGCATCATAATCTAATAAGGCCCTAACTTCAACTCCCAAGTTCTTAAAATTCTGCCACATGTTCAAACCTCCCCACTTAACCCTCTCATTCGCAAAGTAATCAGCCACGTTGTTAGCTTCCCTATAGACATGAGAGATTTTAACTTTTTTGAACTTATCTAAGATATATTTTGCATCTTCAATCAAATTATTAATAGAACAGGAGGGAGGGTCCTACCTAGGATACAATCAATGATGTTTTTGAAATCCCCTTCAAGCTATAAATATTTTATATTAAGATTATGTGCTAAATTTAAAACTTGAGAAGCTCCTATATCCTTCACCACATGGTTGGTTTGAGAACCTAGGTAAATGGCCATAGCCACCAAAAAGTTACCATTTGAGTCCCTTAACACACTTCCACTTTTGGCCATCCCCGGATTGCCCTTCGCAGTGCCATCAAAGTTGGCTTTAGTCCAACCATTTGGTGGAAAGTTCCAATGCACACCCTCCCTGTTTTTCTTAGTTGGCTTGGATGCCTTAGATACATCCATTTTGAGATTCCAATATTTGGCTATCATTAGATCATAGGGAGTGCAAACCACAACCTCAAGATTAAAATTTTTTTGGGGAATAACATTGAATTTTTCCTTTATTAGCCTAAATTTTTTTGAACAACATTAATCTCGGACATCTCCTTATCCCTAAGAAGACTGTTTTTTTGTTCTTTCCACACTCCCCAAATAACAAAAGGGAAAATAAAATCCCATAACCTTTAAATGAAAGGATTTTGAGATGGGGCTTTCCATTGTGAGAAGAAATCTAAAAATGGATAGGGGGAACACCCAAGAAATATTCTAGAGAGCCAAAAATATTCCCCAAATTGTAGCAACAAACAGACAGTGGAGAAAACAAATGGTTTGCTAACTCCATCTCACTCTTACAAACGTAACATCTATTGGGGATTTGTAATCCCCATTTGCAAAGATTATCCACCGTGAGCACCTTATTTTGAAGCAAAATCCAAAAGAAAATGTTAACTTTAGGAGTCAAGTGTTTTATCCACGCTTTAGACCAGAAAGGGGGGGGCTTGAGAAAGGGAAAACAGAGAGACAACCGACAAAATAGAGTAGTTAACCAAAGGGTTTTCCATCCAGACAAGATGATCATTCAATTGATTATGTACCAATTTGATAGCCATCAAGGAAGATTGAAGCGGAGCCAACTCCTGGCTAACCATACACAAATCCACCCAATCTCCTTCACTCCACTAAACTTTAACATACTCTCCAAAAGCTTCTTTGCAAAACTCAACCCATCTGTTGAACCTTTCAATTTTGATTAGGGAATCATTGAAAAGCCATCTGTCATCCCAAAACCTGGCTAGATTACCACTTCTAATGTGCTAGCCAACCCCTAATTCCAAAATATTTCTACCAGCAATCATGTCATTCCAGCAAGCTGAACCATGGGGTAGAATAGGAGAATCTACCAAAGCTTTTAGGGATAGAAAATTGGTCATATATTTACTTTTTAAGATATCTTTCCATTCTCCATCAAACGAAAAGGATCTCCATATTTGTTTAGCAAGAAGATTCTTATTAATCATTCTGATTTTTCTAAGACCTAATCCCCCAAAGGATTTTGGTCTGCAAACCAAATCCCATCCTATTAGAGGCATCCTCTTTTTCTCCTCTACACCAGACCAAAGGAATCTTTTTTGGATCTTCTCAATGGCCTCCACATATTTAGTAGGTATTTTGAAAAGGCTTAATGCATAAACTGGGAGATTCTGAAGAGAAGCTTTGATGAGCTGGATTTTTCTTGCTTGACCCAGAAGAGCTCCTTTCCATCCTACAAACTTCTTACTGAACCTATCAACCAGGGAACACTAAAAGGATTCCATGGGTTTAAGGAATAGAGGTAATCCAAGATAGGTAGAGGGTAAGGATTCTACTCTACAACCAAGGATTCTAGCAATATTTATCTGTCTATGCTTAGGGGTATTAAATAAATAAAGTGATCTCTTTTGTCTATTGACCATCTACCCAGTCACCTTCTCATACATGTCCAATATTTTTTTCAAAGTCTTAGCCTGAATCACCGTTGATCTTCCCATTAGCATAGTGTCATCGACAAACTGTTGGTGAGAACAAATCAAATTAGTATAAGAAGGTCTAAGAATAGAAAGAGACCTATGTTCAATCAATATTTTAAGGTTCCTTCCCAAGCTCTCAACCATGATTGTGAACAAAATAGGAGAGATAGGATCACCCTATCTTAGGCCTCTTGAATTTTGAAAGAATCTCAAGAGAGACCCATTCACAATGATGGAAATGGAGATAGTAGTAACTAGTTGATTCACCAACTAAATAACTATGTTGCTTAAACAAAACACCCTTAGAATTTTGAATAAAAACTCCCAATCAACTCGGTCATAAGCTTTGGAGATATCCAACTTAAGAAGAAACCCTTCAGTTTTAGATTCTGCTAGAAAATGGATATTCTCATGAACAGTGACTACAGAGTCAAGGATTTTCCTTCCTGGAACAAGACCATTATGTTGAGGGGATATCAGCGAAGGAAGGATAGTAAGGAGCCTTGACATGAATACCTTAGATATGATTTCATAGAAATAGTTGCAAAGACTAATAGACCTAAACAGCTCAAACTCCATAGCCCCAGGTTTCTTGGGAACAAGGACCACAAAAGTAGCATTTAATTCCTTAAGGAGACTTCTAGATCCAAAGAATTTTTTAACAAAATTCACAACATCCTTTTCAACAATCTCCCAAAACCATTGAAAAAAGAACATAGGAAACCCATCAGGCTTAGGGGCGTTGTTTCCTTCAAAAGAAAAGACAACTTTCATAATTTCCTCCCTAGAGGGGATGACAGCTAGCTTATCATTATCTTCCTTCCCAACAACCTTTGGGATGGCCTCTAACAGAAAATATTGGTCATTATAGTTCACTTCCCCATTCACTGAGAGAAGGTTGTTAAAGAAGAGGAAAACTTGCTTTTTGATGTCTTCCTCTTCCTCAAATCTCTTGCCATTAACTTCTATGTGAGAAATTTTGTTGGCAGCCCTGTGTTTTGAGGCAGAAAAATGAAAGTACCTGGTGTTTCTATCTCCAGCTGAAAGCCACAACACTCTAGATCTCTGCCTCCAGAAATCCTCCTCTTTAGCTATAATATCATGCATTTTCACTAGAAGCTCATTTTCTTTTTGTTAGTGTAATTAATATTTAATTACACTTGCATAACTTTACATAGGTAATATTTTAATTCCTAGGTTAATTATTCTCATCCTTATCTTGTTGAGCTATCTTGTTGCTCAAGATAAGATTAGGGTTATGCATACTTTTCTTTTATAAAGAAAACCATCTCATGTAATTATGAATTCCTAAATAATATTATTTGCACATCTTCTTGCAATAGCTTTTCTTTTTCTGATTTTCTCTTTTGTGGAAGGTTTTTTGGTTTGCATGTCTGATCTTGGTTTCTAACATGGTATCAGAGCCTCGATTTGTAGCCCCTTCTTAGATTTTTTAGAGAAATACATTGCAGAGCATGTTCGAGGTTCCTCAAGGTTCCTAGGTTAATTATTCTCATCCTTATCTTGTTGAGCTATCTTGTTGCTCAAGATAAGATTAGGGTTATGCATACTTTGCTTTTATAAAGAAAACCATCTCATGTAATTATGAATTCCTAAATAATATTATTTGCACATCTTCTTGCAATAGCTTTTCTTTTTCTGATTTTCTCTTTTGTGGAAGGTTTTTTGGTTTGCATGTCTGATCTTGGTTTCTAACATGGTATCATAGCATCGATTTGTAGCCCCTTCTTAGATTTTTTAAATAAATACATTACAAAGCATGTTCGAGGTTCCTCAAGGTTTCTATTCCTTGAGAATATTCATGTAACATCTTGGATCATATCGGGGTTTTCCATTGGATTCAAAGTGCTGGAAAAAGTTAGGAATGACTTTTATTTCATTGATTTTGGTCATCGTTGAAGAAATTTGTGAGGGTTTCAAGCTCAGCAATTTTTTTGAGAGATCTTGGGGTCACCTAATTTTTTCAGCATTTTGGGCCAAAACAAACCTTTCCGTTGGATTCATAGTGCCCAAAAACCCATTTTTCATATAAAATTTGTCCATTTTGGACACTATCGACTGGGGAGGCAAAAAAAATTTGCTCGAGGGTTATATGGCCCCAGGCACGCATCACGAGGCACAAATTTTGAAAAAAAATTCAAGACTCCATTGGAATTTTTGCACGGCACTTTCAATTTCCTAGAGCCTCCTCCATTCCACTAGGTAGCCACCACCACCAGTAGCCTTTTCTGTAGTGCTACTCCCTATTCTCAACCCCCGCGGGCTTAGCAGCCGATCATGTGAGAACCGGGAGCTGAGATCCAACCCCCCGCCACTCTGAGCCCCTAGCCCTGGTCATATCGGCAACCAATGGCTCCACTGTTGGCCCCTGTCTTCCAGCCCCTTGGTCTTCCTAGGCGACCAAGGGCTTATTTTTTTAGCCCCTGAGGGCTGCAAAAGGGCATATTGGGCAATTTTAGAGCACATTCATGGAATCGGCCATAACTTTTGCATACGACATTGTTTTTTTGCAAATGAGATATCGTCAGAAAGCGGGTTCAATGAAATTCTCAATGGTGGAGGTTTCTTTTTTCTTCTTTCTTTTTTGATGCCTTTTTCAGCCTTGGAAGTTAGATGTTGTTGTTTTCACTTTGGGCGACATATCTTTTTACTTGCTTATCCATTTTTTCCATTCTTGTGGCATTGGAAAGTTGGATCAGTCCTCTTCATAGATCTAAGGTCTCATTTTATTTTCTATTTATGCATCTTTTGCATTCTCTCCTTTTACAATCATTGAGTTATTGTAATAAATGAACTAAGATAAAGTTCCATCAGGGGGGTTTCTTGCATAATAATATGATTAGAGTGTAGTTGCACTTTGATCTCCATCTTGTTTTGATGGCAACTCACATGGTTTATATCTAGTTTCTTAGTTTCTTTTGCCCACATCTTGCTCTATATTGACACATATCATATTCACATTGGTTCACAGTTCAAATTGGGAGCCTATGGTTATTGATTCACATTGGTTCAGATCCATCTCAGTTTTAGGGCCATGTTTTTATGGTTAATGTTCTAGAGTCTTTATGGTACTTGTTCCCATGGAAGATTTTTAGTCATAGTTTGGCATCGGCATCAAGATACATGGTTTCCAAATTTTGTTATCATTTCATCTACTGTCGCTTAACAGATTCAAGGGTTGTTCCAGTTTGTGAGTTTTCTAGTGTTCCATGGCATCGGGTCTACTATCACATTATTATGATTTTGCTTTAATTTCTTGTAAACAGAAGTATCTTTCCTTGCTTTCTGAATTTTGGTTCTAGTGTTACTCCATAGTGTTCTTCTAGTGCTTCTTTGCATCAGTCATCTCATTGTAGGGGGGTTTTGTCCCACTGGGTTATCCTTCTCTACCTCTTTATTGCATATGTACTTGGGTACCTAATCAGGCCTTTGTTTCCAGGACCCATTCATGCTTTCTTCCATTCATCTTAGTTTTTAGGTGCATTCTTTTTTAGTCTCCCTAAGTTGCACTTATGGGGGGGTGTTAGTGTAATTAATATTTAATTACATTTGCATAACTTTACTTAGGTAATATTTTAATTCCTAGGTTAATTATTCTCATCCTTATCGTGTTGAGCTATCTTGTTGCTCAAGATAAGATTAGGGTTATGCATACTTTTCTTTTATAAAGCAAATCATCTCATGTAATTATGAATTCTTGAATAATATTATTTTCACATCTTCTTGCAATAGCTTTTCTTTTTCTGATTTTCTCTTCTATGGAAGGTTTTTTGGTTTGCATGTCTGATCTTAGTTTCTAACACTTTTACCCTATTATTTTCTATGTATCCTTCCCTCTGAATTTTATCCTAGATCTCTGCAAGCTCCATTTGAAGTTCATATTTAATGCCAAAGATATTTCCAAAGGACTTTTTTTTCCAAATTCTTAATTTGTGTTTGACCTCCCTCAGTTTCTTAGCAATTTTGAACATAGCAGTGCCCAGAACATCAATATTCCACCATTTCTTTATTTCCTCAAAAATATGGGGGTGGAAAGCCACATTCTTTCAAATCTAAAGGGAGAATTCCTCTTCGCTTTTATAGGGTCTGCCACAAAACTTATAGGAAAGTGATCAGAGCCCACTCTAGAAAGAGATTTAAGAGAACAATAATAGTTTATAAACCACTAATTAGAAATTAAAGTTCTATCTAACCTTACTTGAATCAGGTCCTTATCATTTCTTCAATTCGACTAGGTATATACAGCTCCTTGCAAATCAAGATCAATCAATGCCTTGTTATTGATGAAGTCCAAAAGGTCAGATTTACTTTCCAAGTTAACATGATATCCTCCAAATTTCTCTTCATTTAGAAGGGGTGTGTTAAAGTCTCCCATTACAATCCAATGGTCATTATCAAAGATGCTGTAGAATGTAGAAAGCTCATTCCAAAAATATTTTTTGGCACCTTTCCCATTAGGAGCGTAGATATTCGACTGAATCCAGCTAAAATTTTCTCTGATATGTGTGAGTTTAGTAGCCACATGATTAAAATTATAGAGAATCCATTGTTAATCCAAATTGAGCTGTGAATTGGTTTTAAACCTAAATTAAAATGTTACTTAAATAAAATATGCAAAAAAAATGCTCTTATGCCATCCTTTTCATAAGTATTTTAAAATAGTTTAAAAATTATAGCAAGATAAGTGTTAATGAAATTTTTTTCTTCACTCCATGCTTCCATGCTCCAATTTGCAAATTGTTAATACTAAAACAACAAACAAAGATTAGAAGCTCATTAGGTTTAAAAATCAATTCAAATTACAAATTGTAGTAATGAAAAACTATCCCTTTTCCTTACTTAATTTAGGAATGATTAATAATAAATCAGCTTAATCTTGCTTAATTTAGTGTTGTAATGTATTTTTCACATTCACTTTAATTTTAGGACCCTTATTAATAGAATGACCTTAATTGTGCCTTATTTAGGGTATTTTAAACTGTCTCTTTACAGTTTCACACTAATCTATCGCTTTATTAATTAATTGAGGTTAAATTAAAGTTAATTCACCCCATAAATTCAAATCCATGACTTATTTACTGCATTTTTTTAGAGATAAAACACAAAATTCATGAATAATATTTCACAACACTTAATTTGGAAAGGTTTGTGTCCTAGGATAGTGACCTAGGACCCATTTTCCACCTGGCGAATGGTTCTTCACTAGGTCCTAGGACCACCTTTTGGCACGTTATATTTCACATTCCCCGAAATAGGTCCTAGTTAAGTATGCTAGCACCCATTCACCCTACAACAAGTGGGTCCACATTAACTTAGGTCACACCTTTTTTAACATATTGTTGGCAGGATTTTAGTTATTTCAAATCCTAGATTTGATGTCGACTTGTGTTATTTGAATTTTGGGATTTAATTTTAAGTTAACTATAAATATAAGGTTATTTCACATAGTTTCACCTAAGACCTTCTAGTAAATTAAAGTTATCATAACAACACTTTCACAAGAGAATTATAGAGCATTCAAGAAGGCATTCAAGGGTAGATTATTGAAGTTTTATTGCAGCAATCAAAGATCTAATTAATCATGTCAAAGGAATAATGCATCATGCATTTTGTTGAGTTAATGTGTTGATGTAGCATTGAAGATCCAATTCAAGCATTGTTTCATATCAAAGTTTAAGATTAAGATCTATATTCCTTAAGGAAACTTCAAGCTATATTGTAGATTTATCATCCAACACTTCATCCAAGGTATCATTGTTTCTATTGGAAAATGTACCTCAATCTTACTGGCATGAAACTCCTGAAAGAGAAAAGTCGGTGAGACCCTCTAGATGTCTTACTAACTAGCATCTATGTTCTAATCATTTAAAATGCTCAGGTTGCCAAGACACTATTTTTTTCTTGCCAATGGGAGTCATCTGTAAGACATGTTGATCGCTGTGAAAGATCTAACTCTTTCTGCCATGGGAGATCTCTTGTCGACAGTTTGGTTTCTATTGGATATCAGGGAGACTCTTGGCGACAAGTGGCATCGGGGAGAGATGTGAACTTTTAGAATGACTCATTCTGATAAGATATTTCTTAGCAGTGGTTATACACTTGAATTCATTAGGGTGACATGAAGGCTCGATAAGAGTCTAAGCGATGGTTGTGGTATCACCGAAAGGTTTGCACTCGGTATGATCTCCTACCGATAGTTGTGGTATCGCCGATGTGTATATAACTTCAGTATGAACTCTTGACGATGGTGTTTCTATTGCCAATAGGCTGGTGCATTTGATATGACCTCTTGGCGATAGTGGTGGTCTCTCTGACTGTTTTGTATTTGGTATGATGTCTCGTTGATAGCGATGGTCTTTCTGATAGGGCTACATGAGTTGAACATCGGTGTGAAGTCCTAGTGATAGCGATTGTCTGGCCGATGGTTCTGCAGTGGATATCGATATGATGTCTTAGTGATAGAGTGAGTCTAGGCAACAGTTTTGAACTCAATATGACTCTTGCCGATGGTGGTGACTCTGGCCGATAACAACAATCGGGCATAGTGGCATTGGGGAGACACGGCCTAGTTTCTCACTAACATGCGATACTATTTGAACACCTTGACCGAATGTCTATCCTACATGGTTTGTTTTTGACCAATCAGAGAAGTGGAATGTGAACCACTAGTAGTTGGACTATTGCGGCCATTCCTGTGAGGAAGATCAACAGACCATGAACAACATGGATATACTCTGTAATCGAAGATGATGATTGGTTTGGAAAAAAGTTCTATGTGTGATCAGTGTGTATGAATTCCATTCAAAGAGCATTGTAACTGGGATGTTTTGAACAAGGTTGATCAAGGAAATTCTGCTACTGTAAATTGATATCAAAAAGTTAAGTCTAAACTCTATATGTAATTTTCTTTACTATAATACAAAGAGGATTTTCTTGGTGTGGTGGGTTTTTCTCCCGTAAGGGTTTTCACACGTAAATCTGGTGTTCAAATTGTGTATGTTCATTTCTCTATTTTTTTAATCCTTTCAAGTGTACCTTAATTGGACCGTAATTGAAAATTTAAAGTCACCTCTGCTTTCTTCCCTGAGGTTTTGATGTTAGAAGAGTTTTTTCCGCACCTAAGCTTTCCTTACAAGTGGTATCAGAGCCTGGCCAGTTGTGTTATCCTTATGGGTACATTGAGTTTTTTGTGTCAATTCTATTCAGTGGGAGTCTTGTAGAAGTCTGGTAATTCAAATTACAAGTTAAGATGGCGAGCACGTTAGGAAAGATTGAAATTGAGAAATTCAATGGCAACAATTTTGAGTTGTGGAAACTTAAAATGGAAGATATGTTGGTTGACTGTGATCTTTGGATTGATGTGTCTAGAATGAAGCCTACAGGTATGAAGCAAGAGGATCGGGACCTTGCAGATCGAAAATCAAAGGGGCTGATAAGGCTCTATTTAGCAGACTCTATTCTTCTAAATGTTCATGAAGAAAAGATTGCATCTTCTTTGTGGAAAAGACTAGGAGCTATTTATCAGGGCAAGTCCTTGGTGAATAATTTGTTCTTGAGGAAGAAGTTGTACTCTTTGAAAATGTAGGAAGGAGCATCTGTTGCTGATGACTTGAATGCTTTCAACATGCTAATTGCTCAGTTAGGATCTGTGGGTGTGAAGATTGATGAAGAAGATCGATGTATGATGTTGTTATGTTCTTTTCCAGATTCTTGGGATCACTTGGTGATGGCTATTAGGAGTACGACATCCACTTTTAAGATGGAAGATGTTGTTTCTTCTTTGTTATCAGAAGAGATGAGAAGAAAATCTTCTGAGATGGTGAAAGAGGCTCTTGCTGTTAGATGCAGATCGAAAGAAAAAGGCAAGAACAAGGACAAGAAGTCCAAATCAAAATCAGAAGGGAGATCTAAGTCTCCTGGCAAGAAGTCAAAGGTGAAGTGTTGGAATTGTGGGAAACATGGTCATGTCTGAAAGGATTGTAAAGAGGAGAAAAAGAAGAAGAAGTATTCTTCTAACAATGATTCTTCTGAGAGTGATGCAGACACCTTCATTGCAGCCTTTGCTACACAGGCATCAGATGATGTCTGGCTGATTGATTCTGGAGCATCTTTCCACATGATATCTCATAGAGATTGCTTCACTAAGTATGAAAAATATAATGGTGGAAGGGTGTATTTGGCAAGTGATCTATCTTTGGAAATAGTTGGTCGTGGAAGAGTCAGAATTCAATTCCCTGATAGAAGAGTGAAGGGAATCAATGATGTAATGCATATACCAGGTCTGGCTCAAAATTTACTTTCTGTTAGTAAGCTGAATGATATTGGAGTGCAAGTCATGTTCTCTGGAAATGGTTGCAAGATGACTAGAGGCTCAATGGTGCTAGCTAGGGGTGATTGTATTGGTACCTTGTATAAGTTGGATGCACATGTTGTACAATGCAATAGTGTCTCTGTAAAGTCACAGAAAGCTACTCATGGAGAAAAAGAGGAAAAAGTTCTTGATAGTGCAAACTCTATGGAAGTTAAACTTCTAGCAGAAAAGACTATGCTCTGGCATCATAGGCTTGGCCACATTGGTGAAAAAGGTTTAAAAACCTTGAAAAATAAAAACTTGGTTGAAGGGCTTGATGATTGTAACCTCAAATTCGAGTTTTGTGAACATTGTATATATGGTAAACAACACTGTGTTTCATTTTACTCCATTCCACACAAATCTTCTGATTTACTTGATTACATACATTCTGATGTTTTTGGTCTAGTAAATGTTCCTTCTTTGTCTAAATCAAGATATTATGTATCGTTCATTGATGATTATTCAAGAAGGGAATTTGTTTATTTTTTGAAAAGTAAAACAGAAGTGTTCAGTCATTTTAAGGAATTTAAAAACCTTGTGGAAAATCAAACTAGAAGAAAAAAAATGTTTAAGGACTGACAATGGTGGTGAATTTTGTTCTGATGAATTTGAGAGGTATTGTAAAGATCATGGGATTAAAAGACAGAAAACTACACCTTACACTCATTAGGAAAATGGAGTTGCAGAAAGGTTCAACATGATAGTGATGGAAAGAGCACGAAGTATGCTAAGCAATGCTGGCTTGGAGGAGAAGTTTTGGGCTGAGGCAATTGCAACAACATGTTACTTGATAAACCATTCTCCTAATTCCGCTCTTGTTGAGAAAACACCTTTGGAAGCATGGTCTGGTAAAAATCCCTCTCTGAGACATATTCGTGTCTTTGGTTGTGAGGCATATGCATATGTGCCAAATGAGAAAAGATCTAAATTGGAAAAAAAGGTTGTGAAATGTATTTTTATTGGTTATAGTGCTGCAATAAAAGGATACAAGCTTTGGAATCTTGATACGGAGAAGGTTCTATACAACAGAAGTGTTATCTTTCTTGAGTTGAAGCCTTCTACCTTGGATTTGCAGTTAGAGACAAAGTCAAAAAATAAAAAGGATGTAGTTGAAATTCCTCTGACACTAGATAAAGAGGAATTGAAAATTCAAATTGTACCTAAGATTGAGGAGAGCTCAAGTAGTTCTAAGAATTTTGAAGAAGAACAACCTCAACCTCAGCCTATGAGGAGGTCAACACGTGAAAGAAAGCAACCTGATGGGTATGGGTTTTCTTTGTTAGATTCTACTTGTGCCTATGCTTTACTTTCTAGCACTAATGAGCTTAGGAATGTGAAAGAGGCATTTAGAATGTCTAATTCAAACTCTTGGTTGGAAGCCATGAATGAAGAAATGGCATAATTAGAAAAGAATGACACCTGGAGTTTGGTGCCCTTGCCTGAAGGCAGAAAAGTTGTTGGCTGCAAATGGGTATTCAAAAAGAAAATAGGTCTGGATGGCAGTGTGGAAAAGTATATTGGTTGCGAAGGGTTATTCTCAAGTAGAGGGAATTGATTATGGAGAAATTTTTTCTCCTGTAGCTAAGCTGACATCTATTAGATTTCTTTTGTCACTTGCAATAGTGTATGACTTAGAGGATGAATAGATGAATGTGAAGACAAAATTTCTTCATGGTGACCTTGAAGAAGAGATTTATATGTCCCAGCCTGAGCACTTTGTGGAAAAAGGTAAAGAAAGTCTAGTTTGCAAGTTGAAAAAATCTATGTATGGATTAAAATAGTCTCCTAGGATGTGGTACCCAAAATTTGACACTTTTTTTTTGTCATTGGGATTTGTAAGATCAAAATATGATCATTGTGTGTACTACAAAGTTGAAAATGATCGTGTTCTTATTATTCCTCTCTATGTTGATGATATGTTGTTCATAGGCAATAGTAAGTTAATGATTTCTAATCTTAAGTCTCAGTTGTTTGCAAATTTTGAAATGAAAGATCTTGGTGCAACCAGGTATATTATGGGAATGGAAATAACCAAGGACAGGAAGAGTAGAAAACTTTGGCTTAGTCAGAGTAAGTATATTAATACTATTCTGGAGAGATTTTGTATGACTACCTGCAAGCAACTAGTTGTTCCCGTTTTGCAGGGAATGAAGCTATCTGTTGAAGACTATCCAAAATCTCCTACTAAGATAGAGGACATGACCAAAATGCCTTATGCTAGTGTAGTTGGTAGTTTAATGTCTACAATGGTCTGTACAAGGCCAGACATTTCCCAAGCAGTGGGAGTACTTAGTCCTTATATGGAAAATCCTAGAAGGACACATTGGGATGTTGTGAAAAGGGTGTTTAGATATCTGAAGGGCACTTCAGAATATGCTTTGTGTTACAATGGTAATTTGGTTGAATCATAGAGGAATCTCAACATTCAAGGCTATGTGGATTCTGATTGGGTAGGGGACATTGACAGTAGAAGATCCACTAGTGGATATATTTTCATGTTGAATGGTGGTGCAATTAGTTGGATGAGTAAGCGGCACGCTGTAGTCACTTTGTCCACCATAGAGGTAGAATACATGGCAGCAACACACACCTATAAAGAAGCAATCTAGCTAAAACATTTGTGTTCTAACATTGGTTTTGATGCAGGGAAAATAACAATTTACTGTGATAGTTAGAGTGCTAATTGTTTGGCGAAAAAATCCTACTTTCCATACCAAGATGAAACATATAGATGTGCAGTATCATTTTGTACGAGATATGGTGGAGGATGCAAATGTCTCTTTAAAAAAAGTGGATACTTTAGAAAATGTTGCATATGCATTGAAAAATCCAGTGAGCACAGAGAAGTTCAGGTGGTGTGCCAGTTCGATGGGCCTTAGTGCCCATGAATTTCAGTAGTTTTTTTGTGCTCTAGAGGTGTCAGTAAGATCTTCGTCAAGTGGGAGATTGTTGGAAAATGTGCCTCAATCTTACTAGCATGAAACTCCTGAAAGAGCAAAGTTAGTGAGACCCTCTGGAAGTCTTACCGACTAGCAGTTGTGTTCTAATCATTTGAAATGCTTAGGTTGTCAAGACGTTGTTTTTGTCTTGCCGACGGGAGTCATCGGCAAGAAATGTTGATCGCTGTGAAAGATCTAACTCTTTCTACTAGGGGAGATCTCTTGTTGATGGTTTGGTTTCTATTTGATATCGAGGATACTCTTGGCGATGAGTGGCATCGGGGAGGGATGTGAACTTTTGGAATGACTCATTTTGACAAGATATGTCTTGCCGACGGTTATACACTTGAAGTCATCGGGGTGACATGAAGGCTCGATTAGAGTCTAAGTGATGGTTGTGGTATCGCTGAAAGGTTTGCACTCGGTATGATCTCCTACCGATGGTTGTGGTCTCATCGATGGGTATATAACTTCGGTATGAACTCTTGGTGATGGTGTTTCTCTCACCGACAGGCTGGGGTATTCAATATGACCTCTTGGCGATAGCGGTGGTCTCTCTAACTATTCTATATTCAGTATGATCTCTCACCGATAGCGATGGTCTTGCCAATAGAGCTACATGAGTTGAACATTGGTGTGAAGTCTTAGCGACAATGACGGTCTGGTCGATGGTTCTATAGTGGATATTGATATGATTTCTTAGCGATAGAGTGAGTCTGGGTGATAGTTTTGAACTTGATATGACTCTTGCTGATGGTGGTGACTCTGACCAATAACGACAGTTGGGTATTGTGGCATTGGGGAGACATGGCCTAGTGTCTCACTGACATGTGATATTGTTTGAACTCCTTGATCGAATGTCTATCCTATGTGGTTTTTTTTTACCAATCAAAGAAGCAGATTGTGAACCGCTAGAGTTGGACTGTTGCAACCGTTCCTGTGAGGAATATCAACAAACCGTGAATGACATGGATATACTCTATAATCAAAGATGATGATCGATTCGTAAAATAGTTCGATGTGTGATCAATGTGTATGAATTCAATTCAGAGAGCATTCTAACTGGGATGTTTTGTACAAGGTTGATCAAGGAAATTATGCTGCTATAAATTAACATCAGAAAGTCAAGTCTGAACTCTGTATGTAATTTTCTTTACTATAATACAAATTGGCTTTTCTTGGTGTGGTGGGTTTTTCTCCCGTAAGGGTTTTCCCATGTAAATCTAGTGTTCAAATTGTGTATGTTCATTTTTCTATTCTATTAATCCTTTCAAGTGTATCTTAATTGGACTATAATTGAAAATTTAAAGTCACCTTTGCTTTCTTCCCCGAGGTTTTAATGTTAGGAGAGTTTGTTCCACACTGAAGCTTTTCTTACAATTTCTTGTTTCATGTTTCATCCTTCATGTTTCATTGTTTCATCATAAGGTTTAATTACCAAAATGGGGTTTGACCAAGCGAAACCCCTATTCCCTAACAAGTCAACATTTTTCTTCTCCTTAATGTGTGATTGTAGGTTTTAGGTTTTATGTTGAAGACCTAGTGGAGAACAAAATTGGAAAAAGTTGTCAAAGTTGCAAAACTATCAAAGTTGTCATCTTTATTGCAATATCATGAAAATAATTCTATAGAATTTATTTTTGACTTTTGAGAGCTGAACATCTAGGATCGGGGAGTGTAGAAATTCAAGAACAAAACCTAGAAATCACTTTTCCAGAACCCTAGTCGGGACCCATTCGCCACTGGGTGAATGAGTCTTCGTTGAGGCCCAAAATAACACGTTTTGAAAAAGGTACACATCATTTGAGTATATTATTTAACCTTCCTTTTTACTATTATATCAGTTATGTTTTTTTTCTAATTGTTATTTATGCATTTTGGCCCTCATAAATTGAATGAAAGAACTAGAAAAAATTAGGTGTACCCATTTGATTAATCTCATTTGTGGTCCACCTCTTTTTGTATGTTTCATTTTGGTGAACCTGACCTTTTGAACATCCTAATTTCTAATTTGGAGTGCATTCCAACCCTAGATTTAGTTTACAATACTTTTCATTATATTTGCATTACTTGCACTACATTTAGGGTTCTTTCATTTTACATTAGTCAACATTGCATTTAGGGTAAATTTTCATGTTTATGTTGCTTATATTCACTAAAGATTAAAAAAATTGCATTAGATCTAAGTTTGTTCTCCATAGTGTTAATATTTACATCACCATTCCATCATTTAGATTTGCATTGTTCATCATTCAACCTTATTCAACATTGCATTTAAAAGCCTAAAATATAGAAAATCGGTTACATAATTGAGTGTTATAGACCTGAAGTAGAAAAAACATCTAATCACTTAGAAATTACACTTTTCAATCTTAAAAACCCATATGCTAGGACCCATTCACCATAGGGTGAATAAGTCCCTGTTAGGGTTACATAGGCAACAATTTTTCATAGTTCTTAAGCTTCAATATCAAATTCAGAGTCCCACAAAAAATCATACCATGACCCATTCACCAATGGGAAAATGCGTCCTTGGAGGACTACAAAAACCAACTTTTCTAAGCTTTCTAGTGGTTTTCTACAAAGCCTAGGCTTGCTAGTAACCTACCATATCAATTTAGAAAGTTTCAAGAATTTCTATTTTATGCATCTAGGTAAAAATCATCCATTTAGTGTAGTCATTTTTCCAAAATCTTTTAGTAGCAAAAATCATCAAATCTGAAAATGTGTACATTTATGAAATTTTGCATTCTTGCATAAACAATGTTTTTATTCATGAAGCTTTGCATGAGTTTGGTGAAAGTACTTTCCATATTTGGATATAAATTGTTTACATTCTTGAAGCATTGCATAAGATGGATAAAATTACTTTTCATTTTTGAGGACACGATGTTAGTATCTTATCTTCCTAAGAATGAAAAGAAAAATTTCATCCCTCCTACTTGTGACAATGATTTAGTTAAAGAGTATGCAAGTGTAGATAATCATGAAAACAATAATTGTTCTTCTCTTGATACCTCTCCTATTAGTGATGAAGGTATCTTGGTGAAAGAAGATACAATCATTGAGAATCATGAAATTATTATTTGTCCCTCTCCTCCTCCCCCTTGGGAAAATATTATGAGACAAAAAGATGAGATCATTGACACATTTCCTGGCATTACTTTACCTAGTCTCCATTCACCTCCCAACACCTCCCCTACTTGTGACAATGCCTTAGTGAAAAAGGATATGTTGGTGTTAAGAGATCCAATGATTGAGAGTTATAACATTATTTGTCTCCTTCCTAATGTTCCTAACATTTGGAAAGATCTATTCAAACAAAAGGATCTAATCATTGGAAAGCATGAAAATCATAGTTATTCTTCTCTTGATGCCTCCCCTTTTTGTGATGAAGTCACTTTACAAAATCTAACCATTGAATGCGATGAACCTCTTATTTTGTCCCTTCCTAAAATATCTCCTACTAGGGTAGATATTATGTCACAAGAGAATCAGAAATTGAGAAAAAGGATGAAATCATGGACAATCATAATGATCAAATTTGGCCTTCTCCTAATATCTCTCCTATTTGTGAAGAAGATATATTGATGTTAGAGGATCTAATCAATGAGAGTCATGAGAGTTCTATTTATCTCTCTTCCCCTAGGGAAAACATTATTGTACAAAATAATTCCATCATTGATAAACAAGAAAGTCCAACCATTAAATTTCATTAACATCTAGTTTGTTCTCCTAAAAACTCTCCTACTAAGGAAGGTATCATGGTGGAAGAAAATGACAACATTGACACATAGCTTTCAAGCAATAGTAATGTTGCTTTCTTAGATGGAGATGATGAATTCAAATTAGACTCCCCTTCACTAGGAGATTATAAAAACAAAGATAAATTCAATGAGGTTATAAACATTAGAACTCCCTCGAGACATCCTAGAGATCCTTTAATTATTGAACCACCTAAGCCTCAACTTATCATTTATCCACACTCACAACAACCACAAGTTCAAAATTAACTTGTTCTTATCTTAAAGCCACCTAACATGAAACTTGATAATGATAATGTTTCATAGAAACCAAGTGACAATACCATTTCTCATACATATATGTTCACTAAGAACAATTCACAACCAAGAAAAACAACTCCAACATTCCTCCCATTTCCTAACCCTATCTTGCCTAGTGCTCTTCATTTTCCTTTACAAAGTGGAAAGGGGTATGATCTTGTTGAACAACTTAAGAATAATTCTATTAAGTATCCTTATGGGACCTTATTCAAGCCTCACCTATTTATCATAACATGCTTCAAAGTGATTTACAACAAGTTCCTACCCCTCCTAATGTGCAATCAAATGATGTGGCAACCCAAATTCAGGCTATAACTAAGGCCAACTTAGACATTACTTTTTGTCAAGATGGGTTACCTTCATTAGAAGAGCAAAAAAAGAAAGCTTTCATGATTATAGTTCACATTAATCAAATAGTGATAAAGAGAACTCTTGTTGATAGTGGCTTAGCCCTTAATGCGTGTAGCATAAACCTTCTTGATAAGATTGAAGTATATAAAATTCAAATTCAACCTGATTCTTTATCTTTTCATCGATTTGATAATGTAGGAAAACAACCACTTGGAGTCATCACATTACCTATTAGAGTTGGAAAGGTTAACTTGCAAACTCTAGTCCATGTTATACCTCACAATCTTTCATATAATATTCTTTTAGGAAGGCCATGGATTCATGCAATGAATGGAGTGCCTTCTACCCTTCATCCAAAAATGAAGTACATCTATGACAACAAAGTTTACACACTCAAGGGTGATCCTAAACCTAAAAGTTGTTCGATTGATGAGAGAGAAGGACAACAACCTTTGAAAAAAATGAAATCAATTGCAAAAGTGGAAGTCATGAAGGAATAACACAACAAGAACATTGATGAAGTCACTAAGAACGTTAGAAGATGATTGGGGTTCCTTAGATTTCACACCAACATTCAATGGCTCATAATAAAAGATTATAAAAAAAGAGTTTGAGAAGGGAAAAGAAAAAGAAGTAATTTCAACACAAAATTTTAAAGCATCCACCTCAACCACTTTAGAAGAAAAGACTGTAATATACATGACAAACTTTGATTTCAAAGTTGATTATGACCAACCATCGAATCCAAAAGAAATGAAAAAGGTTTATGGAAGAGGTTATGAACTTATGAAATAACTTTGGCATAGTGGAAAAGGATGTGGTGCTATAGAACAGGGTATTTTTGTCCCTATAGAGTCGAACATGCAAGAAACAACTAATGGTCTTGGTTATTGTCTTTCGAAAGAAACAAAAACATCAAAAAGTCTCCACTCAATATCAACACTCTTACAAAAGATTCTTCTTTAAGAAAGATTTAACCTTGGTGCATCCTGAACTGATAGATGCTATATGTGGGAATATCTCATGAGATAGGCATAAGGTTGATACCTTGTCTAATCATTAAAGTCAATAACAATAGGTATTTCTCCTTGCCATTTAATAGTTGTAGGATCATAACATACTCACTATTGCATGTTTTACATTCATTGACAATCATTTCTATTTTGCAATGTGCAACATATCATCATCCATTCTCGACTCATCCTTATCTTGCACTAAGTGGGGGCACAGGGTTTGGTAGCCTTGTCCTCATATGGAACTTGTTTATTGTCTCTTTCGGTTGCTTGACCACTTTCCATGTATATATAAGAGAATTCTTGGGATGTCGATAACATGCCTTAGGTTGGCTCACAGGTGATGTACTGAGTTATCTTTAGTTATTACATTTTGGGGGAAACCTCAAGTATTCATGATGTAGTTTCATTTGAGAACATATGACTCAAGGCATAGGGTTTTCTGAGGAAATCTCTCATGTATTAGGAGTAAACATTGGCTAATTTAAAGTCATTGCTCATAGAAATGGTGTTAGCAACTACTTTAAAGAAGGGGCATACATCAATTCCATCTTTCAAAAAAATTCATATTTCATGGTGTGATGTGTTTTTTTCTTGTGATGCATCCTTTTCTTGGTGACCGGTCTCATTGGGTTTGATGTCCTCCAAGAGCATGTGATATGTCTAAGCGTACGACTTTCCCTTAGTGGCATGATGTGAAGTGTGGCATCCCATAAGTGAAAATCTAATATTATTGACTTTTCCTCTCTTGGAGATGTTAGGCACAATGTTCCTTAAGAAGACCTTACACAAAGCAAGATCCCATTGAACAAAAATTTATAGAAATAGTATTCATAAGCATTTAGTATTGTGGTGCCTTATTGAAGTTGTCGAGAGGATAACTTTGATATGGTATGGTAGCCTAATATGATTCTCTCATTTTCCACCTTTTAGGGATACTCACCTAGTGGATGACTTGACGTTCCACTACCCCAGAGTGACCATGTGTGTCCTTTGCATAGTGTACATCAAGTTCTTCTTGTAAATGTTTTTTGGAAAAACAACTTAGACCCGGTCCACATCACCTTGGATAGACTGTCGACACTTGATCCTTTTCTCAAACAAATAGCTGCATTCCACATCACATTGGAATGGTTGAAGATTGATCCTTTATATTCCCTTTTCCTCTTGGTCTTTGATATTTATGATTGAGTATCTTTGTCATTGTTGCATACATAATTTTCTTGAATGTCTAATTTAGTGTGAGTTTGACATTGGATCAAACTCTCACTAAAGTGGCAGAAAAATGTAGTAACAGAACAAGCATCCCTTTTCCTTACTTAATTTGGGAATAATTAATAATAAACAAGCTTAATTTTTCCTTAATTTAGTGTTGTAATGCATTTTTTACACTCACATTAAGCTTGGGACCCTTCTTAATAAAATGAAGTTAATTGTGCCTTATTTAGGGTGTTTTAAAGTGTATCTTTACACTTTCACACTAATCTAGGGATTTATTAATTAATTGAGGTTAAATTAAAGTTAATTGGCCCCTTAAATTCAAATCCAAGCCTTAATTAAATTGCATTTTCTAAGAGATAAAACCTAACATAGTTCATTAATAATATTTCACAACACTTAATTTGGTAAGGTTTGTGTCAGGTAGGATAGTGACCTAGGACCCCCTTTTGGCATGTTATTTCACATTCCCTGAAATAGGTTCTAGTTAAGCATACTAGGACCTATTATCCCTATGGTGAATGGTTCCTCCTTAACATAGGACAACCCTTTTTGAACATATTCGTGGTAGGATTTTAGTGATTTCAAATCCTTGATTTGATGTCAAATTGTGTTACTTTTTGAATTTTTGGATTTAATCTTAAGTTAAGTATAAATATAAGGTTATTTCACATAGTTTCACCTAAGACCTAAAAAATTAAAGTTTGTTGATCATGATGTTAGTCATACACCAACAGTGTAGAAAAATCCTCACAGATAGACCATAGGAACCTATCTTTACTTGAAATATTGAACTAGGACAATCTAAATCTTAGGCTAACTCAACTTAATCCCAAGGCTCAATTATGTTAGGTCTTGACCATACTAGGTTTGCATCAGGGTTCATTGTGATAATGTTGTTAATCACGAGGGGTAAACTATATTTTCGGGTTCTTAAAGGAATCATAGGGATGGGTAAAAGATAATTTCAGTCCGGCCATTTAACAACTTCATGAAATTCACAAATTTTCAATAAAATTTCATGAACATCAAATAACTTGCTTTCACTTAAGTTAATTTAGATTGAAGCATTCAACTTGATATCATGGAATAAAAATATTTGCAATAAATTTTTCATTCATTCATCTCTTTTTTGGAACATTTTCTGAAATTTAAACATATATTCTAAAATAATGCATCAAAAGTACTAAAAAAGTAATGCTTCTCCTAGGTATTATCCATGCATGCCTCAAGAATTAACCAAACCAAAGAAAACCATTCCATGTCACTAGATTACTTTTAAAACTAAGCACAAAATGACATGATATTTTAAAGAGAGGGGGATCATTTGTCATCGAATAGTGTCAGTATGCACCCTTAAATGACGCAACACATAGTCTTGTCTAATAGGAACAAACAATCAGCCACATAAGATTTCATATTAGGAGATAGCTTTTGAATTGGCACTGATATTGATTAGCTTCTATAAAACATACAAGTTTTTAATCTGGAATGGAATAGAAAATAGGAAAAGGAACAAAACTTGAAGAAGTTTTGGTTCTCCGACACCCAAATTTTTTGAACTTAACTTAAAATGAAACATCTCCCAGCCTTTTATAGAACAAGACATTAGGGAGATTAGACAAACACATGAGAGGGATTCCAAGGGATGAATCACAACAAGGAATGTGGAATATGACAACTACCAAGAGAATTGATGACAAATTCAACATATGTCAACCTTCTTCAGCACATTAAAATCTTTCAGGATCTCCATTACTAAATATATAGCCAAGATAGTAAATTGAACTTGAGTAGATTTGTCAAACAAAATATAGGGGCTTCTTGAATACATAGATTGATCAGGTGGACATAGAAAAATATAAATAAATTTGTATCTACCAATGTCCTCCCACATTTTGGTTCAACCTCGAGCTTAATACTTATGAAAATAGGCCACACTAGAGGTTGGCACATTCTTTTGCCTCATTCATAATACCAAGATTCATAGTATTTTGACAACCCAAACTCCTCCTTTGCATAGACTCTGGGAATGTATCACTTGATCTAGATATGATTCTTCTTGTGATCCCAATTTTCTTGATCATCCATACCTGAATATTGCATCACAATTTATTCCTCCTACAAGTAAAAATTCCACATATTAATCCTGTTTAAAACATTCATAAAACTCTCATGAAAATAAAACCATCATTAAACCATCATTTTGAACAAATCATAAATAGCATGCTTTTAAAATACATTATCACGTAATTATCCTTTTAAGAGGGTTATCAGACCTTTCAAACCTCTAAGAAAAACTTAAACTTTTAATTTTAAAAATTAACATTGTTACTTGGTACCTGGTACCCGACAACTTCAGTGTTTACCAAAATAAAACTTACCTAGATCTCAGATTCTACCAAAACCTCCACACTTCCTATACCTTTGTTCCAAGATTGGAACACTTTACCAAAACCATGCATTAACATTTTAATAGTTTTGGACTCCTAATACCTGGTACCTAGTACCTGATGCATTTGAATCATGAATTACTCCAAAAATTTCTTTTTATCTTTAACTTCTGGTGATCCTTTTCAGCTAACCAATACCTGCCATAAGTGTTATTTTTCACTTGGGTCCCCAAGTCTTATAGTCTTGGGGCGTGTCATGAGACGACACAAAAAATTGCAACCAATAAAACCAAATTTAAAAGAATCTAGAGATCAAATCACCTACTATAAATTATAACTTATACATATTTTCCAACAATAACTCTTTACCTTTACCTGAATTCTGGCATAATGACTATTAAATTTCTCTAGAAATTATTAGTGTGTGCTTTGATTAATTCAAGTTTTTGGAACTTGGTGAAAAAAATAGTTCATTGACATTGAACTACACAATTTAGTAATCCTCCAAAGCCATCCTTGGAAAGAGCCTTGTTGCCAGTCAGACGTACATAGCCCTGACAAGGTTATCTTTGTAATTCCCCCAAATCTAGCTCTACTACCAATCAGGCATCCATAGCCCTGGTAGAGATATTTGGATAACCTAAAAAGTTGAAAATTTTCTCCTTTTGATAATTCTTTTGATATTCATTTTTTTTTTCTTTTGATATTTCTTTGTAAGCTCATTTTCTTCGACTTGTAGGCAATGAAGCCCACTATTAGGTTGGGAATTATAGTGGTAGCGAAGGTTACCTTTATATTTTTTATTCAAAGAAAATCCCTTCATCATTTCACAAATTTCATAAAACTCATTTAATTTTTCCCTGTAGGTGCAGTTTTCTTGCTAAATTTTACCATCCTTATGCCAAATTCTAGCTAATTGTAATTTTCTATCTATCAAAAAGAATATGCATAAGTTAAAATTTAGCAGCAAGTAATCTGATCACCAAATTAATTATAGATTTAGAAATGCCAGTTACCACCCTTCCATTTTAATTTTTATGACAACCGCTAAAACACTTGGATAGCAATTCTAATTTGACAATGTTGCACTAACATTTAATGCATCAGAGTTGTCATGATTACACTTAAGTCTGACCATAATACTCTGCATTTAATTCGCATTCCTTAACACACGTATTTATTTTTTTAATTTCATAGATGTTGACGTGTGCCACCTTACCGGCTTAATTTTCTGACTACAATGCACAAATGAACACCTTCATGATTAATATAGCTTGATAAAATACAATGAAATGACCACCATTAAATTTTGAAATCTTCATTTTTGCTCGATTCATGATTTTTGTAATGGAAAACTTCAAAGCAGTGGACACTCATTCTGTGAGAATTTATTTGATTTAACATTGAAATCTGGAGAAAATTGTCTAGTTGCCACCTCAACTTGCATTTCCCAAGATTTAATTCCAAAAAACTATGTACTGTATATTTCTCATGGTTTTCTATAAATTTTGCATTTCTCCTTCGAATTCTTCACATCTTTTACTTTCTTCAATTTTCTTGCTTCTTTTCTCTGGTTGTGCTTTCCTACTTCAAGGCTCATGGATACATCTATCTTCCTGAATTGTGTTCATCACTAGAATGGCCTTTTGGGTCACATTATTACCCAAAGGTTGAATAATGTTTTCTTTCTTAGGACTCCAACCACCAAATCATATTTGCACCTAGTCTTCGAGGAAACTTATGTGGAGTTGAGGGCATATAATAGGTTGAATTCACACTTGGCTTCATAGTTCGTAGCCTTGATCTTAGACCTTGGGCTTTATGTTGCTGAAGTTTGTGATCCTGGAAATATGATAGTGCAGCCTAATTTTCTGGGGAATTTGGACTAAGTCCTTTCTATTGTGCACCCAACCCTTGGAATTCCCTCTGCTAATGATATTTGTCTACTTCTGGAATGAGGAGAAATAGTTCCCATCTGGCCTTTTTTGACTAATCTTCATACCCCTAACCATGATACTCATAGGGAAAATGCTTACTTGGGATACACTACCCTTATGGATGAAGCATCCCAAATTGAATGATTAGCCACCCTGCTGCTTTTGGCTCAACTCCTCTTTTTTCCCTTTTGCACTTTTTATAGTAAGAAATTTTGTATTTCTATGTATATACAAAGTATACAAACACACACACACACACACACACACACACACACACACACACACACATATATATATAAGAAGAATTTTATTTTTCGTACATTAGGCATGCATTCACTGTGTATGTTTTTATTTTTACTTTATTTTAAATTTACAATGAAATGTTTTAAGAATATTTCAATTCAATCTCATGTGCTTTTTAAAATTAAGTATAATTTGTTAATGTTGGGAACAAACTAGAAAGAAAAATCCAAACCCTACAAAAGGAAACTAACCTAACTAACTAAAATTTATCCTAAGCAAATGATTAACTCCAACTAAGTAATTTACCTTAATTTCTATTACTATATTCATGGTTTTTTTTGTACAAATTACAATAGGGTTTTCTTTAAATTCACTTGAATACATTTCAAATATCCTATTGCAACAACGAATTATCTTAACTTTTATGTGTTTAACAAATGTAAATTCAAATGCGTACTTTCCAATAAATTGGCTCATATGTATGAAAATGACTTCATTAATGGTTGATTACACACAACTTTGCTAGCTTCTCCATACTCTACCTTCTTCCAGTCTTGGTTCATGGTTTTCCTTTTTTCTTTGTTTTATTCCGTGAACGACTACACTCATTTCTGGATTCACTCTTTGTCTAATATTTTCCAAGCCCTTGGCATTTCCTTCACTCTTAGTAAAACTACTCACTTCATTATACCAAGTATTAACATAGTTTATATTATCATCAGAAATAGAGAAACCAAAAACTTGATACTCTATATTCTACATGAAATCAAGAGTTTCTTCCCTTCTATATCATGTATTCTTAATTAGGAACAAGAAGAACACATCTCCCACTCATTTTTCTTACTCTTCCTTTTCATGATCACCTTCCACATGTGAGAAGATTGATGACTCATCACTTTCATTTTCACTCTTTTGGCATTTCATTTCTAAGTCTCGATGTCCTTGCTTTTTTTCTTGTAAGAATTCAAGACTTTCCTCATGACAATTATGGTTTGTAGATCCACTTGATTTAACCATTAATTTTCTTGTATTTCCATTTTCGCTAGGGTTAGGCACTTTCTTAGAATTCTAATTTTTTTTCCAATAATGATCCCTTTCTTTTAGCAGTTAAAGACTCTTCCATTAATGGAATCACGTTATAAGTGTTCAAACTCACTCTATTGAAAAAATTTCACAATCAAGTTCACCATGATTGGTTGTATCATAAATTCTACACTCGATGACCCTACCAAAGCCAAAGGTGAACAAACTCAAATGAGAAAGTATATGATTAAGAATTTTTCATAGCTTATCAATGTCCATTTTACCTTCCATTACTAGCTCACTTAGAATTTTGTCTCGCAAGTGACTTTCCAACCTAGAACCAAGATAACAGTACTGAATCTAGATAAAACCTAGAGGTTCCCCTCCTTCTAGCATCATTTCATACTGATCATGATGTTAGTCGCACAACAACAGTGTAGATAAATCCTCATAGACAAATTGCGAGAAACTATGTTTACTTGAAAGATTGAATCAAGACAACCTAAATCTTAGGCTAACTCAGCTTAATCCCAAGGCTCATTTATGTCAGGTCTTGGCCATAATAGGTTCGCATCAAGGTTTGTTGTAATAATGTTGTTAATCATGAGAGGTAAAAAATCTTTTTAGGTTCTCAAAGGAATCATAGGGATGGGTAAAAGATAATCTCAGTTTGGTCATTTAAAAAAATCATGAAATCGACAAATTTACAATAACATTTCATGAACATCAAATAAATTTCTTTCACTTAAGTAAATTTAGCTTTAAGCATTCAACAATATCATGGAATGAAAAAAATTGCAATAAAATTTTGATTCATTCATCTCTTTTTTGGAAAATTTTCTAAAATTTAAACATCTATTCTAAAATAAAGCATCAAAAGTACTAAAAAAGTAAAGTTTCTCCTAGGTATTATCCATTCATGCCTCAAGAATTAACCAAACTAGAGAAAACCATTCCATACATCAATAGATTGCTTCATAGCTAAGCATAGAATGATGTGATATTTTAAAGAGAGGGGAATCATTTATCACTAAATAGTGTTAGTATGCACCCTTAAATGGCACAACACATAGTCTTGTCCAATAGGAACAAACAATTAGCTACATAATATTTCATATCATGGGATAACTTTTAAATTGGATCTGATATTGATTAGCTTCTATGAAACATATAATTTCTTAATTTTGAATGGAATAGAAAATAGGAAAAAGAACAAAACTTAAAGAAGTTTTGTTTCTCTGACATTCACAAATTCTGAACTTAACTTAAAATGAAACATCTCTCAACCTTTTATAGAACAAGACATTGGGGATATTAGACAAATAGATGAGAGGGAATCTAAGGGATGAATCACAACAAGGTACGTGGAATATGACAACTGGCAAGAGAATTGTTGACAAAGTCAATAGATGTCAACCTTCTTCAACACGTTAAAATCTTTCAAGATCTCCATTGTTAAATATACATCCAAGATAGTAACTTGAATATGAGTAGATTTATCAAGCAAAATGTAGGGACTTCACAGATATACAGACTGATCAGGTGGACATATAAAAATATAAAGAAATATGCATTCACTGAAATTGTGCTGCCACATTTTGGTTCTTCCTTGAGCTTAATACTTTGGAAAACAAGTCACACCAAAGGTTGGTGCATTCTTTCACCTCATTCATAATACCAAGATTCCCAATATTTTGACAACCCAAGCTCCTCCTTTGCATAGACTCCCAGAATGTATCGCCAGATTTGGATATGATTCTACTCATGATCCAAATTTGTCTGACCATCCATACCCAAATATTGCATCATAATCTTTTCCTTCTGCAAGTAAAAATTCCACATATTAATCCCTTTTAAAAATTCATAAAACTAACATGAAATAAAACCATCATTAAACCATCATTTAAACAAATCATAAATATCATGCTTTTAAAAGATATTCTCACATAATTATATATTTTAGGGAGGTTACTAGACCTTTTGAACCTCCCAGGAAACCTTAAAGTTTTAATTTTAAAACTCAACATTGTTACTTGGTATCTAGTACTCGACAACTTTAGCGTTTACTAAAATAAAAATTTCCCAAATCTCTAATTCTAATAGAACATCCGCACTTCCTGGACCTTCATTCTTGGATCAGAACACTTTACCAAAACCTTGCATTTACATTTTAACACTTATTGCCTCTTGATACCTAGTACCTAGTACCTAGTACATTTGAATCACGAACTACTCCAAAATTTTCCTTTTAGCTTTAACTCTAGGCAATCCTTTTTGGCTAACCAACACCTACCATAAGAATTAGTTTTCACTTGGGTCCCCAAGTCTTACGGTCTTGGGGCATGTTCTGAGACCACACAATAAGGTTATCATAAGATCAATTTCACAAGAGCATTATAGAGCATTCAAGACAGTATTCAAAGGAAGATTATTGAAGTTTTATTACACCAATCAAAGATCCAATTCATCATATCAAGGGAATAATGCATCATGAATGTTGTTGAGTTAATGTGTTGATGTAGCATTGAAGATCCAATTCAAGCATTGTTTCATATCAAAGTTCAAGATCAAGATCTACATTCCTTAAGGCCACTTAATGCTAGATTGTGGATTTTTCATCCAAGACTTCATCCAAGGTATCATTATTTCATGTTTCATGTTTTATCCTTCACGTTTCATTGTTTCATCATAAGGTTTAATTAGAAAAATGGGGTTTGACCAAGGAAAACCCCTATTCCCTAAAAATTCAACATTTTTCTTCTCCTTACTATGTGATTGCATGTTTTAGGTTGAAGATCAAGTGGAGAACAAAATTCGAAAAAGTTATCAAAGTTGCAAAGTTATCAAATTTGCAAAGTTGAAAAGTTGTCAAAGTTGCAAAGTTGTCAAAGTTGCAAAGTTATCAAAGTTGTCATCTTTATTGCAAGATCATGAAAAGACTTCTACATAATTTATTTCTAACTTTTGAGAGTTGAACATCTAGGATCTAGGAGTGCAAACATTGAAGAACATAACCCAGAAATCACTTTTCCATAACTCTAGTAGGGACCCATTCACCACTGGGCGAATGAGTCCTCAGTGAGGCTCGAAATAGCACTTTTTCAAAAAGGTACATATCATTTCAACATCTTAAAAACCTCCTTTTTACTATTATATCAATTAGGTTTTTTTTGTAATTGTTATTTATGCATTTTGTCCCTCATAAATTTAATGAAACAACTAGACAAAATCAGGTGTACCCATTTGATTTATCTCGTTCGTGGTGGACATCTTTTCTTATGTTTCAAGAGTTTAGATTA
Source organism: Sequoia sempervirens (assembly GCA_007258455.2). Classification (NCBI taxonomy): domain Eukaryota; kingdom Viridiplantae; phylum Streptophyta; class Pinopsida; order Cupressales; family Cupressaceae; genus Sequoia; species Sequoia sempervirens. The sequence continues at coordinate 403,520,389 of VDFB02000017.1, read as the reverse complement.
ACTTTGAAATTTTACCTTTCTAGATTTACCTACAAGTGCACTGCTCTATCAAAAAAGTGTGTTGGAGTTTTATAGTTGCATCGTTCTACATCAAGACAAGTGTGTTGGTCTACAAATGCATTGCTCCGGTGAACTACAAGTGTGTTGACCTATCAAAACCTTGCATAGAAACCAAAAACATCAAATGCATCAGGAAACAAGTGTACCACTCTATTAAAAACAAATGTGTGCCAATGCATCAAGTTTGCTCTAGTGCAACAAGTGTGTCGCTCTGGCTTGAAACAAGTGCATCGCCTTGCCTCAAAAACCTAAAAAACATTAAATTCTCAAGCAAAATTGATTAAAATAATGGATCTTGTCATTTTTGTATTTTCCAAACAAAATGATTGGTAGTCATTACAATTAATTTTGAAGTGATACATTTTGAATACTAAATCTAATTGAGATTCTACTACTTTTATAAAAATTCCATAAAAAAATTAGAGGAATGCGAATAGTTAATCATTTTCAACTTTTGATGCCCAATAAATATATACTTTTGGGTCTTGCAATGTGTTGAATTATCATCTCATTTGTGAGGATATTTACTTCTATAGTTGATACAATTCTTGTCTCTTTAATTTTCATTTAAATTCTAATTATATAGTATGATATAAATTTATTAGTTTGTAATTTCTGCAAGCATAACATTGAGATATTATGAATCATCCATAATATCTAAATTTAATTACTTAGCAAGCAAGATACCGACATAAAATCTACTTTGCAAAAAGGCCAATGGACATTGAAAGGTGGACTTATATTTGGTGGACTAAGTCACAATGTGTAGTGGTGAGAGCTAGGATAGTGTGTAATGGATATTAGTTGAAGGATATTGGGCATGAATCAATTTGTAAACAAGCAAGCCAAATAAACTGCAAAATATACTCTTTTATAACGTGTGCAAAGTGATCTAAAGAAAGGGTTTAAAATTAAAGGTTATCCACTTATACCCCTCATACTATAACATTTATTTTCATAATATCTCTTGCTATGAAGTCGATACTCATTAAACCTATATCTTGTTTTTCATTATATCTTTAGTACTTGTTAAGGATTTATAAAATCCAACTTCCTATTATTTGATAATTTTCAATCTTGTATAGTAAAAAATATCTTATGAATTGCATGCATCCCAAAATATGTCCCAAATTTTATCTTACCTTTAAATACTTGGCCTTTAAAAAATTAATTAAAAAATTATAATAGTGTCCTAAAATTATGGAGTTTGATTTTATTTTATTTTTGGAGGGTTTTGCATCAAATCTATAGAATCATTTATCTACCTAATATGGGAGCACAAGCATTACATTGAAACATCTTGATCCTAAAGATAAGGACTAAGGTTACCTATTCCACCAAAGTCACTCAAGTCATGATCCTAACTGCATTGCTTATGATGTCGGGACATTACATTCAGGAACGCTTGATCTCTAATGAACACATTCAAAAACATTCAATTCACTATATTAATAATCTTTCACTAATAAATTCACCTGAAAATAATTTTTACTACAAAATTGCCATTCACTCATTCATTCTTCACATTACTCTTTGAAAGGACAAGCAATATGGTAGTGAATAATTCAATGGTTATAAATGATCACAAGGACAAATTAAGAGTCTTAACCGCCACTACCACTAAAATGACCGGCAGAATAAATTTAAATATATTACCTAACAAAGGTGGTTTGGAACCTCTCATGGAAGGCCATGATTGCAGTCCAGAGACAAATACAAAAATGACAAGAACTTGAGATCGAATGTTCGTTTGTTTTGTACTTCTATGAATCATAAGAAGTAACGTTTGAAGCGAAAGGAGGATAGCATGCGCAATAGCCTTTTATTTGTTCGTTATGAAATAGAATTACATCATGGCTGCCCCTCCAAAAATGAGAAATTTATAACGTGTTTAAATTGCCAAGGGCCCTTGACCCAAGTTGGTCACATAATTAACTGAGTAAAATGCGGAGGTGAAGAACGAAAACATGGATAATCATTCCTTTCCTCTCTAGCCCATAAAGCAGGGTGATATTTTGAGTAATGTGATGCCTTTTTTGGTGTGGGTGTGTATAGTGATGAAATTGAAGAAGATGATGACGATTATGGCGATGGTGGTGGTCACTGTTGCGAACCACATGTTGGCAGTATGTGAGAAATAATGTAGTTAATTCCACATCCTTATGGAAGCAGACCAGCAGTACAGCTTGTAAGAGTTATTATTAATGCAATTCGAACGGAAAAGATATAACCTAATGAAAATGATTCAAACCTCACATGGAAGACCATAATGGCTATAACAACAATAAAATCTTCCACATAAGTGAAAGAACATAGACTCTCTCTCTCTTCCAATTTTATATATCATATCAATAGCTTAGATGACAAGTGTTATAGCTGCAACTTTCAAGCATCTTTCTATTTATAACATATAAACGCTTTTTTAGCACACTTCTGATTTATAATAAGTATAGAAGTCCCACTTGGGGCCACAAAGCCATTTTCAGGTTAGTGATTGAGTGTAGAACTAACGCTAGCACATTGATATTCCTCTATCAATTTACTTTGGAAGTTTTCCTGATTATTTTATTTAAACATAATTTTCCTTTCACAACCGTATCGATATGCCAAACATCATTTAGTATCCATAACAATGAATCTATGTCCACTCTGAAATGAGACCAAATCCAAACTACTATCAATATTTATAATTTTATTATATCTGATCTCAATCATCAATAAACATCGTATTTCATTGCCAGTGCCTTTGATCATTCATTCTGAAGTCCAAGTTCTTTTTTTAGACAAAACGATATCGAAATTTAAATCTAGACAAGTTCTTTTTTTAATGTTACTCGAAAGTACAAAACCATTCAAATGATGATTACGCGGAGATGATTTATAGACTCGAACTTTTTTTAAATTAATGTCTCTCCGAAATTTCGCCACCAAAAGATCTCATTGAAATGAATAAAGGTGGTAGAAAAGTAGAAGATGTTTTTGGATGGAAGCGAAATTTGATTTGACTGGTGTTATTGGGTACAACCTTTTACCTGTATAACCATAGCAAAGCCCACTAGTAAGTACAAAATATATGATCAGCAAAGTCATACTACAACCTGTTGCTCTGGCATTCATCGTATGATAAAAGCTACTGTAATCGATTTGTGTGGGTCGGACTCTATCATCAATACCGACTCTGCACTGCGAAAAGACAGGTGGCACTTTGTTTGTGTAGGTTGACCAACTCACATGCACGGCATAAAATTCTGGAAGCTATTCCTACGTATATGTTTTTATGGAGGATTATGTCATTCAAATGAACCTTTTAGTTATTTAATATCTAATATCTAATCACTAGGGGAAATGTGCCTATTACTAACCATGTTCCACTAGCTGTTTATTCCATGCTTATCTAACCTCCCAATAATTGTTTATATTTTAAAACATAAATTCCTTAATTATGTCAATAAATATTTGCATCTCACACCTATATATGTCCACTACTAAATGTGTAGTTAACCAAAAAAAACAAATAAAATTAAACATCTATTGGTACATATCTGTTTTCAACACAAGACAAGTTGGACAAAATAAAGTATAAATGTTTACAATTGCAACTCTATGCAAGTCGCTCAAAGCTTCAAATACATTGTATTTACATGTAGATATGAATAATTAATGGTGCAAAATATGACATAATATAAAATATTTTATTAGCTTTATGATTTATCAATTGCACTTTCACCCACACTTCCTATCACATCTTCATGCATTAACTCTGTCTATTTCTGGGACCTGCACACAGTTAATGGTGTAAGGCTATCCAATAAACCAAATAACATATTTTAATTCATATATATGACAGAATTTATGCAAGCCACCTATTTTGTCAATTAAACCAACTATAAAATTGAATTCCTAAAAGCCACGACAGAACTCAAGCATAAATGGCCACTGCAAAATGAAATGACAATTGTTTCGCACAAAAATTTTAATTTGAAAATCAACCACCACAATTCAATGCATTCAATTTCCAATCTGTGCTGGAGTAGATCAAAACATTAACTCCATCAAGCAAAGTTTACAAAAAAAATATGGATAGAACTGTAGTTTAAGAGAAAAAAAAGGTCAATCAAACATAAAATCAAAGTCTGCAACATATATGAAAACGTTAGCCTCTTTTACTATGGTTTTCCACGCATTATCCAATTTCTTTATGAGGAATTTATTTTTGGTGAGAACCAATTGCATTTGGCTAAATGTTTTCACTTAAACATTGATCCTATAATTTGGTGCCATATTAATCCCATTTGGAATTTGAGATTCTAAATTGATTGACCATTTTAAATGCAAGTTTAACGCCTTTTTCGTAATGTGCCATTAAGACAATGAAATTGGTCTTCCACTTTGAAGTATAGGATTTGGCCATTGCCTATAAATACTACAAAATTATAGAAGTGAGCTTCAAGTATGAAACACAGGAAAGTTCAAGTGAATTACAAAAAACCTACTAATAACAATTTAATGTCAAATTTTCCACATATTCAACCCCCATGTAGCAAATTTTTCGCATAATAAACATGAACGGTGATCAAGTTTAAAAATTGTAGAATGTTGTGCAAGCATAACCCAACCCAAGAAAAAGCACTACATCTTAGGCAAAATTATAATGCTTTTGTTTCAATTCAGATAGAGTGCCCAAATTTTCCAGCAACAAGGCCAATCTAAATTGACTTTTATTTTTCTCCCCAACAGACATAATGATAAAGAGGAAATAGTAACATATATAACAATAATGATGATGATGATTTGTACCTGACTCTTAATAGTGTATTTACGATTTCACTTAGGGTAGATTAATTTCTCTCGAGTGGTTTTTCCCACGTGGGTAGTTTTCCCACCAGTCACCTTCTTCTTTCCTTTAAAAGGGTTGTACATTGTGTAATATAATCATCTCATTTTCATTCTCTCTCTTCTCGTGAAGTAGTATAGTGCTCCTCTCTATCTCGTGAAGCTTTATGTTGCAGATGTTTCTCCTGGGTTATTTGCTCTAACATGAGATTGGTACTTCTTGAAGCAAGAAGTTTGTTTGGCGTTCCAAAAGAGATCATGTTTTTAGAGTGATTGCTCTTCATGTTGATGATAACACATTGAGTTTCCTCATGCTCTATTGACCAAAATTTGGGAGCTATATGGAGATCTTGATATTAAACCTTTCCCAGATGATCCTGCTTTAGATTGTCTTGTACCTCTTGATGATTCAAATAATATACCATATGACTTTGATACACTATAGGAGTTTGATTCTTTGGAACACCTTGCACATCTTGATGATGAAGATGATGAGGTTTCCACTCCTTCTCCTACAGAGATACCTGTTGATCACATTCATTGGTTGCTACTTTCCATGATCTTGATCAACATGATACATATTGTTTTCCAGATCCACCTCATTGGGATTCTTATCTTGCAGATATATCATTCTTGTTCGTGGAGTCTAATATTGATGATCTGGAAGACACCATTAATGATATTCATCTCCTCTTTGAAGGAGTTGATTTCAATACTTCGGATGTGATGAGGGAATCTTCATACCCTCTTGTTCTTTCTTCTTCTCTTCTTTTGTCACAATTTGGAAATGAGTTGGAGTATCTTGAGCAGCATTCAAGGGAATCATTGGCTTTGGAGGTTGATGTGTTTAAGTCTTCATTAAATCCTAATTTGATTATGGTATCATTTGGCATCGACATGGATCCATTTGAGCATCCTTTAGATACTTCAAACTTCTTGAGACTTTCTCATCTCTTGGTTTGGAGTTTCTTCATACACTAGTAGATTGATTTCTTCCCAAGGGGAGAAATATTGTTTTTGCAAGCATTGGATAGTGTTTTGTCCTCATGCATGCACTATTAGCATATGAGCTTCTTCATTGTGGTGGGGGGCTATATATTCTCCATCTTTCCCTCTTATGGGGGGACCATTGATTGTATATATATGATGTATGTAGTCCTTGGGGGGTGTGATTGAGTCCTGCATCAATGCATCTTGTTTTTGTTTTTTTCTTCTCTCTTTTGAAGAGGGGTTTTTTCCCACAGGGTTTTTCTCCTTTTCTTTGGTTGTGAGATATTTCATTGTAAATGGGTACCTAACATGGTTGTGTAGCTCATATTGCATTTTTTCTTTTTTTGCATTTTCATTCTCCCTAAGTTTGCACTTAAGGGGGGGTGTTAGTGTATTTAAGTTTTCACTTAGGGTAGATTACTTTCTCTTGGGTGGTTTTCCCATCACCTTTTTCTTTCCTTTAAAAAGGTTGTACATTGTGTAATATTATCATCTCATTTTCATTCTCTCTCTTCTGGTGAAGTAGTATAGTGCTCCTCTCTATCTTGTGAAGGTTTATGCTATAGATGTTTCTCCTGGGTTATTTGCTCTAACACTGAATTTTTCCCATAATTTACCCTTCTTCATCTATATGGAATGCCTGAAATGTTCAAAACTTTTGTTAAATTCATCTATATAAAATTCCTGAAAATGTTCAAAATTTTTGTTAAATTTGATGTGGATTTTAGCAAAAGAAAATAATGAGTTTTGATCTGAAGTGACTAACCTACAGGGGATTTTGGATCTGAATTTGTGAGAAGGGTTCAAATTGATGGTGTGTTGGTAGTACAAAGAAGGCCCTTGACGGAGAAGGATGTGTGGGGAAAAATTATGGGAGAAAATCGAGGGAGATAATTATTTTAGGGCTAAAAGTTGTCTGACAACCCATGGTGAACTTAACCTATACCCGTATATGTGGCATGTAGTGAACATATTCATGTGTCCAGGTATATAAATTGTGCCCACCTCCTAGTGGACCCACACTTAAATATGAGCAGGTCCACATACAAGCGCACATTTCAATTATATGTTTTTATAATTCATATTTGGATATTTTTTATTTATTTTTTTGGCTGTGTAATAAGCTGGTAGTGGCAAAGTGGTAGTGATGTAGCGGATGGAGCTTTAAAAACACCTTTTTTACAATCTCTCATTTTGCGGGTTCAAGAAAAGGTGTTTTAACTACCTAAACCAAATATTTTTGGATGTGGGAGCTCTCTTACACTTCTAGGGTTTTGCACCTAAAAGGAGAGAGGTATCCAAAAGTCTTAATGGCTCACTTAAGAATAAGCCCTTGAGATTCCAATGCAAAGATGATTGAAATTTGTGAAGGGAAATGTCCCAGATGCAAATAATTGATAAAAGAGACTAACTACTAGTGCAAAACTAATGACATGAAAGATGTTTGAAAATAGGCTATGATATGCAAAAAAAATTGGAACAAAAATTAATGAGATCAAAGGTGTGCACCTGGGAACTAGAAAGTGATGGAGAGGAGCTCTAGAATTCTACAGTATTCACTGTTGAAGCCAACTAGGACTCACATGCCAAGTTGGGCAACTTAGTCCAATTTCAGAGAGATTTTCCTAGAATAGGTTTCAGACAAATGGGTACGAGTTTAGAACTGCAAAATCTTTGTTTTGGGCCTAACAGTGGGACTCATATGCCAAACTGGGTGACTTAGTCCACTTCCAAATTTTAGAAAATTCAAAAGTGGAATCTATAGCTCTCGGTCTACACTTCTGCTCCTGATAGGTTTCTAAATCCAAAACTGTTGAATCTAACCTATAAGTGTTCTCCAAGCTTCTTTTAAGGCTTTGAAAACTTTGAATGACTTTGAAAAATGAATGAAAACTTTTCACACCTTGCTCTTTCACAAATCTACACACTAGACTTGCAAAACACATGCAAAGAGGGGGAAAAATTGTTGAGGGTTAGTGAATAGGGGTTTTCCTTGGTCAAACCCCAGTTTAGTAATTAAACCCTTGAAAATGGAATGAAATGAAAAAAATAATGATGAATGAGCAAAAGCAATGCTACAACTCACCAAACCCTTGAAGTAGAAATCTGAAGACATGCAAGTAGAAGCTCCAATGGACGTAAACTTGAAAATGCTTAAGTGAATGATTGATAATTGCTTAAATGATTAAGTGAATGAATGGGGGTGAAATCAGAGGAAAACCCATATATTTATACATAATTATGCAATATTTCCCGAAAATACCACATCACAGGCTGACCTTAGGTCTTAGAAAATAATAAACCGCTAGAAATTTGAATTTATTTTGATTTTTTTCCAAAGGGAACTCATTTTCCCCTAGTGGCGAATTGGTATCACTTAGGTAGTTTAAGTGGGTGTCAAAAATTAAGATGCATTAAATGATGTTTATTAGGATTATTTTCAAAAATACACTTAAGTAAGGCATGTAAGTGTAAATGGGACTAATTAAAGCATAAGAAAGGGTCAAATTATCGATGACAAGTCTAGAAAAGCATGAAAGTTTGTTACAATGCTTCAGAACACTTTTAAATAAGGTTTGGTAAGTGATATAAAGAGGTTGTTTAGATGAAATATATTAATAAGGTCCTAGAAAAGTGTGAAAGTTTGTTACAACACTTCACAACACTTTTGCAAGGAATCATAAAGTTCTTATTAATTCACAAGGGCCCAAGACCACACTTTTGTAATGTGAATGTGTTGACCACATTACAACATTAAATCAAGGCAAAACTAGGCCAACATTTGGAGGAATGACCTAAATGAGTGTGAAAATGTCCAAATATACATTTTTTTACACTACATTTAGCCCCCACTTTAGTGAGAGGATGAACCTACTTCAAACTTGAACACTAAATTAGCCAAACATGCACATCAAGAGAGATCCAAATGTATCCATGCTGGAAAAATGAGACAACAATAATGTAGAGGGGTGATCAAGCCCCCAGGATCAAGATCCCATGGTAAACCAAACATTAGCACAAAAGAACACACATGAAAATGATGTAAAGACTGAAAGGGAGAAAAGGAAATTAAGAATCGGATCAAGCTTCAATTATTTTTCCATCCCATTATGGATCAGATCTAGGCTATTTTTCCGAAAAAAGCATACTTACTCTAAGGCAATAGAACTCAACATTGTCCACCGGGTAAGATGTCCTAAAAGCTAAGAAACATACACTCATGGTTGGTATGCACTCACATAAACAAGTGGCTATGGGGAAAGTCATGCCTCGGATTGGGCTTCCAGCTCAACCATAGCAAAGTTATACCTCCTGATAACTTTAATATGGTGCCACAAAAGAAAATGACTTTTCGAGCTTCATGGGACAAGTAAAACTTTGTATGCTTGGAGCTTATGAACAAACATGATGGCACCACATGCATGCAAGTTGTGTTATGCAAGGTGGCCATTTAAAAAATGCAAAATACAACATGCAAAAGATGTTCAAAGGAGTATTTCTTAGTTCATGCAAGGTATTTAACTTAAGGAACATTGTATCTAATGTCTCCAAGAAAAGATCGATCAAAGAATAGAAAATTTAAAACTTAGGGGATGCAGTGCATCAATTCAAGCCATTGAGAGGAATGTAATATGCTAGGATAGATCACGCTCATGAAGGACATCACACCCAATGTCATTCATAAAGCAACAAACACATCATATGAAGTAAGAAGGTTGCACTAAGAAACATGCAAAATAATAATGCCAATGTATGCCCCCACTTTAAAGGAATTGTTGAATACCATACTGTGAGCAATTACTTTAAAGTAGCCAATGAAAAATGCAAAGAAAAAAGACATGAGAGCCAACATGGAAAGCCCTATGCCAAGTCATATGTTTCCAAGTAAGGCTACGTCATGTGAAGGAAAGGAAAAAGGAAAAAAAGGGTTTTCCCCCAAACTAAAAACACCAAACATATAATGGATCTATGGATTTGGGTTCAGTATTTTTTTTCCTACAATTTTTGTAGAGAGCTTTGAACTGTCATCATGCCCCAAATACATAGAACTGGAAGAATGATACAGAGAGAAAAAATGAAGAAAAAGAAGGAACTTTTTGGGTCAACATGGAAGATACATAGGGTGTCTCGATGCTTTACATCATCCCAAAATTGAAACCACAAGCCAAATGAAAAAGAAAAGGAAAAAGAAAAAATGGAAAGCTTTTAGGTCAACATGAAAGAGACGTGAATGTCTCAATGCCTTACATCATCCCCAAAAGGAAAACACAAGAAAAAGACAAAATAAAAGGAAAAGAAAAAAAAAGTCTTTTGGGTCAACATGAAAGAGACATGTATGTCTCAATGTCTTGCATCATCCCCAAAAGGAAAACACAAGAAAAAGATAGAAGACAAAAAGGTGAAGGCAATGTACAACATATAGAAGAATGAAGGTACAAATAGAGAAATGTCACAAAGAGGGAAAACATCAGAAATCACATCACGGGGGATCAAATTATGCACATGAAAAAGAAAAAGAAAATGCAAAAGACTAGTAAAGAAAATGCGAGTTGGCCATCAAACAAGTCATCTGCCTCCCAAGCTTAGCGGAAGATGAATAATGCAATGGTGTAGAAGCACCCTCACGCTCAAATTTGGTTTTTTTTTCTTGTTTTGTATTTTTTGATGTAAATAAGGTCATTTTTTAGAATTAATTATCATTTGGAGTCATTCGAGACCATTTTAGAATGTTTTGGAGTCATAATGCAAATGATGTCAAAAAATTGTAAAAATTGTAAAAGTTGTCATTGTGAAAGTTGTCAAAAGTGCATTAAGGTTACAAATTTGATTAGGAAGTTAGTTGTGGGTGGTTGGTAGTTGGAAAATTCTTGGGAATACATAATTACATGTAAATACGAATGGCAAGGTTGGTAAGGTTGGAAAATATGGGAATGAAAATTAGAATCAATTTGAAGCAAATTTTATGTGTTTTTTCTGTAACAGTTATGTTTTTTCACATGGTACGGATTTGTACAACCTTTATATGACCTACACATGGTATGGTTGTAAATATAATTGATTTATTTTTATTTGGTTTTGGTTTGGTTCAATTTCATTAAGTTTAGAGAAAGTTATAACATTTTTTGTAACAGTAGGTCTGAATCTGCTCTAGGGTTTCTAGTGAACAAGAAAATTCCATATATTTTCTTCGCTCCATCAAAAATCTCTAAAAATTGGTGGAAAGTTCTATTTTGAAGTTATGTAAAAACCCTTTAGATGATATTTCATATTTTTCCATTTTTTTGAATTTATTAGTGAAAGTTTGTTTGCATTTAGGTGTAGACAGTCCAAAAAAAACCCCTCTTAGAAGTAGGATAGTCAAATTTTGAGCCCCTTCGTACAAAGAAACCCTATCTTATTTTTGGATATAGGTAACAATGGCCAAATGGGTATCCTAAATGTGTCTCTCTTTCTATAGATCAGGTTTGCGTCAAAAGATATGTAAAATTTTCTTTTTTGAAAGGTTACAAGCAAGAATGAGGGTTTGTGAAGGAAAACCCACTTTTTGATGAAAAAATACACTTGTTTAAGGTTGTTTTGAGATTGATTACCCCTACTATGCATTAAAATAGTATCAAATCCTGAAGATTTAATCAAGATAAATTTTTTTAGTGTATGTGTTTTCTTTTCGCAAGTTGAAGCAAGAATTTAGATGCCAAAAGATTAGGTAGTGAAGAAAGGAGGAAACCTAGGTGAGGTATCACAAAAATAAAAGGAAACAAGGTGAAAGAGACTTGATTGAGAAAGGAGAATGAAAATTTTGAGAAGATTTATCCGTGGAGACTTGCAAAGTTATGAGACACCAAGCAAGAAACAAGGGAAAAGAAAAGAGAAAAGTGAGATGAAGAAAAATGAGAAGGAAAAACAAATGAATTTTGAACAAGAGATAATAGATTTGAGGCAAGCCTTGGAAAAAATGGAAAAAATTTAAAAATAAAATGAAGAAAGAATGGAACTTGATATTTAGTAGTTTCTTGAGAGAGCAAACCAGGAAAGTGGTTGGCATTTACTAATAAAAAGGAGGATAAAGTAATCTATCAAGAAGATCATTTATAGCAGAAGAAGGAAAAAAAGGACAACAACAAGAATGGATGAGTTGCAAGATATGTTCAAAGGAAGGGTGCTAGAAGCATTTAAAGAGACAAACAAATCTTATGTTTTTGAAACTAATAATTTGTGTCATTATGTGTTTATAGGTGCAACAGATGAAAATGAAGATGGAAAAGAGTCTAAAGAGGGAGAAGTGCATACATTGTATAAAGATTGTTATACAAATGTAGCACACATGGAGGATCTCTTACGTGTTGAAGTGTAGTTTCTAGTGGAAGGAAACAAAGAGGAGACCTCAAGGTCTCAATATTTTATTTCTAATATTTCATTGGACTATGTATGTGTAGGTTTTTTAGACAAGGAGATACAACTCATTGAGAAGAAAACTTTTGAAAGAGATCAGGTTTAGAGGAGGATGTCAAAAGAGGAATACCTTGCAAGGAAGAAAGAAGAGGAGCTGAGAAGACAACCTAGAGAAAACAAGTGGAAGACATAAAGACAAAGCCAAGAAAAAATCAAGGCAATAGTGCAGAAGAATTGGAAGACTAGGAAAAAAAAGCCCTGCACTCAAGTGGACTTGAGTTTTTCTTTCCCTTGGGAGTATGGTATAGGAGCACCACCATGCTAAAATTTTGGTTTTTTTCTTGTTTTTTATTGTTTGATGTAAATAAGGTCAGTTTGGACCATTAATGATTATTTGAAGTAATTCTAGACCATTTTAGAATGTTTTCGAGTCATAATGCAAATGATGTCAAAAAATTGTAAAAATTGTGATAGTTGTCAAAAGTGCATTAAGGTTACAACTTTGATTAGGAAGTTATTTATGGGCGGTTAGTAGTTGTAAAATTCTTGGGAAAGCATAAATACATGTAAATATAAATCCTAAGGTTGGGAAGGTTGGAAAAGATGGGAATGAAAATTGGAATCAATTTGGACCAAAAATTTTGTGCTTTTTTTTTTCTATAATATTCTTGTTCTTTCACATGGTACAGATTTTTACATCCTTTGTATGACCTTCACGTGATATGGTTCGAAAGATAATTGAGTTATCTTTAATTTTTTTTTTTTTTTGGTTGAATTTCATTAAGTTTAGAGAAGGTTATAGCATTTTTTGTAACAACAGGTCTTAATTTGCCCTAGGGTTTCTAGTGAACAAGAAAATTTCATATATTTTCTTCCCTCCATCAAAATTCTCTTAAAATTGGAGAAAAGTTATTTTTTGAGGGTATCTAAAAACCCTTCAGAGGATATTTCATATTTTTTCATTTTCATAAAATTATTAATGAAAGTTTTCTTGCATCTAGGTGTAGACAGTCCAAAAAAACAACCCTCTTAGAAGTAGGATAGTCAAAGTTTGAGCCCCTCCATACAAAGAAACCCTATATTATTTTTGAATACATGTAAGAATAGAAAAATGGGTATCCTAAATGGGTCTCCTTTTCTGCAGATCAGGTATGAGTCAAAAGATATGTCTAATTTTCCTTTTTGAAAGGTTACAAGCATGATTGAGGGTTTGTGAAGGAAAACCCACTTTTTGATGAACAAAGCCACTTTTTTAAGGTTGTTTTGATTTTTATTACCCCTTCTATACATCATACAACTAATGGATAACAACAAATGCATTACCAAGACAAGGCTAACAACTTATTTCCCCCAGTGGGTGTAAGGCAAGAATGAGTTGAGGTAGGTGAGTGAAAAGGTCATGTAATAGTGAGAAGGGAATGTTCTACAACCATGACATGAAAATGAGTTGGAGAGTGTTTTATAGGTTCAGTGGATAGAAATTATTGCCATCAAAATGATACTTTCTCAATATTTCTTTCAATTAGCGACACTCATCACTACAATGTTCAAGAACATGATGATATGCACAGTGTGGAACATTGACATCTTTAGGATATATCACCAACCTATTCATAGGTGGTACTAGTATGAGTCCTTTGTTTAAAATTATTTGTAATCTTCTTTCATATTCAGGTGGTGGACGAAGAGGAAACTTTAGTTTTTGTAACTTGTAAGGCCGCTTTCATTTGCTAGATTCACCCTTCTCTCAAATTGGAGGAGGACCCAAAGTGATCATCTCATCCTTGTCATTGTTATTATTCAAGGGTTTCTCTCAAGGAAGGAGGACATTTAGATCAGAAGGGGAGTCAAAGATCACCGTGCCATCATCACGAAGCCTCAGATATTCTCTAGGAGACTGGCTGTTATGAGAGGGATATTGATATCCTAACCCCGTTGTGTTTTCATCTGTTGGAGTTTTCTCTAAGAGTGGATGAATTCCATGTCCAATTGTTGTGTCACATCCTTGTTGGCTCAAGATTGTGAAACTGATGCCATATGTTTCTTCAAGGTTGATTGGAGTGTTTGTTACTTTATTATCATAGAATGGTTGAGTGGTTGTTTGTTTAGAAGAACTAAGTTCACCTTGTGTAGGGAACTTAGGTTCAACTTTTGTCTTAGGATGTAAGTAACCAAACATTTTAGGAGGTGATACAGTAGGAAGATCTTTTCGTTCCATGGATGGATAAAAGGATGCATTAGCTTCAAGGTTGTCAAGGTAGTTGTTTAGGAACTTATTCATGCTATCATCATCTTCTCCAATGATGTCAACATTACGAGGAGGACATTCATGAGAAGTTGAAGGACCATGTGGAAGTTCAATGTCAATAGGATCAGTTTCAAAGGCACAACTTGACATATCAACTAAGGATTTTAATGACATCTAATGCTCATTAAAACACATATCCATGATGCAAATTTTTAGATTGCACAAGATGAATTAGATACAAGAAATTGGATGAAATAACAAATCTAGGAAGAGAAACATAAAGGTAACAAAAAAAACATAAATAGAGAGAATGAACTAGAAATAACAGAAAATCCAGTGCAAAATATGCAACTGGACTAAGTCACCAAGGGTGGCGAATGAGTCCAGGTAGTGATTTTTTTTAAAAAATTGAGAATTTTTTTAATTGGTTTTTATGATTTTTATGTTTTTAGATGCAAGTATAATATGAAAATGCATAATTTTATTGATGTTTAATGAAATGAAATGTAAAAATGCAAGCTAGATGAGTTTTTCACTAATGCAAATTTGAAAACCCTGGGATGCCAAGTAAACAATGCAAAATGTAATGCAATGCTAATGTAAGCTATTCCTAAGATGTAAATGCAATTGAAATTAGAAATATGATGTTTTAAAGGTAAGTTCACCAAAATGAACCAAAGATTTTTTGATGTGGGAGCACTCTTACACTTCTAGGGTTTTGCTCCTAAAAGGAGAGAGGTATCCAAGAGTCTTAATGACTCACTCAAGAATAAGCCCTTGAGATTCCAATGAAAAGATTATTGAAATTTTTCAAAGGGGAATTCCCTAGATGAAAAGAATTGATAAAAGAGATTAACTACTAATGAAAAACTAATAAAATGCAAGATGTTCAAAAACACGTTGTGATATTCAAAATGAATGAAATATGCAAAAAAATGTAATAGAAATTAATGAGATCAAAGGTGTGCACCTAGAAACTAGAAAGTAATGGAGTGGAGCTTTGGAATTCTACAAAAGTCACTGTTGAAGCCAATTGGGACTCATACACCAAGCTAGGTGAGTTAGTCTAGTTTCAAGGAGATTCTGCCAGAATAGGTTTTAGACAACTAGGTACTCAAAACTAAAAAATCTCTTTGTTTGACCTGGAAGTGGGACTCATATGCCAAATTGGGTGACTAGTCCACTTCCATATTTTAGGAAATTCAAAAGTGGAATATGTAGCTCCCAGTTTGCACTTCTACTCTTGACAAGTTTTCAGATTCAAAACTACAAAATTTGACCTATAAGTGTTCTCCAAGCTTCTTTTAGGGATTTGACAACTTTGAATGACTTTTAAAAATGGTTGAAAATTTTTCACTCCTTTCTCTTTGACAAATATGCACACTATACCTGCAAAACACATGCAAAGAGGAGGAAAAATTATTGAGGGTTAGTGAATAGGGGTTTGCCTTTGTAAAACCCTAGTTTGGTAATTAAACCCTTGAAAATGGAATGAAATGAAAAGAGAATGATGAATGAAAAAAAGAAATGCTACAACTCACCAAACCCTTGAAGTAGAAATCTGAAGAAATGCAAGTAGAAGCTCCAATGGATGTAAACTTGAGAATGCTTGAAATGCCTAGAATGCTTAAGTGAATGATTGATAATTGCTTGAATGATTAAGTGAATGAATGGGGGTGAAATGAGAGGAAAACTAGTATATTTATACACAACTATGCAATATTTCTCAAAAATATCACATCACAGGCTGACCTTAGGTCTTAGAAAATAATAAACCCCCATAATTTTGAATTTATTTTAATTTGTGTGCCAAAGGGGACTCATTCACCCCTAGTGGCGAATGTGTCCCACTTGGGATTTTTAAGTGTGTTTCAGAAATTAAGATGTATTAAATGATGTTTATCAAGACTGTTTTCAAAAATACACTTAAGGCCTATAAGTGTAAAATGGGGCAAATCAAAGCATAAGAAAGGGTCAAATTATTGATGAAAATCCTAGAAAAGCATGAAAGTTTGTTACAAAACTTTAGAACACTTTGAAATAAGGCTTGGTTAGTGGTAAAAAGAGGTTTTTTATATGAAATATATTAATAAGGTCCTAGAAAAGTGTGAAAGTGTGTTACACCACTTCACAACACTTTTGCAAGGCATCATAAAGTTCTTATTAATTCACAAGGGCCCAAGACCTAATGTGAATGTGTTGACCACATTACAACATTAAATCAAGGAAAAACTAGGCCAACATCTAGAGGAAGGACTCAAATGATTGTGAAAATTTCCAAACATACATCTTTCTACGCTACACTACCCACAAGCCAAATTTTACTTTTTGAGCTAATAACTTGCTTATGATAGGCCCAAAGAAAAATTGATGAAATTCGATGTATTCTTCACTCTCTACAAATGTGTGAAGTTAGCCTTGGTGACTACTGGTACATTTCCCCTTGTTGAAAGAGTTAGGACCAAATCAAATTTGTAAAAGGAACGCTCTGAATTTGATTTTTTATGATATCAAAGTCTTGTATTCAAGAAGACTTGATCCTTATTAAGCTCATTTAGAATCATTCTTCATCAGCAGATGAAATACCTATTGATCCTACATATTTATCTTCGTTAATATAAACATTATTATTTTTCCTTTTTTATAATTGAAGTAAAGTTTTATTTATATAAAAAAAAGAATAATGCAAAACATTTAAAAGGTTTCTTTTGAATTAATTTTGTATATTTTGAAATTAATGCTTCAGAGAACATTCAATTATCTATTAAAAAAAGTCCAAAACCTCAAATTGAAAACATACACAATAAATTAAAAAAACAACCTTTTTCGAATATTTAAAGTATTAAAAACTAAGCTAAACATGTTCTTAACATAGAACCTAATACTAAAATGAACACAACTAAAATAAAGATAAATAAGATGCTAATAGAAATACAAAGATTAACAGGAAAAACCATTTTCTACCTTAAATGATCAATTTCATAGACTTGGTCATTCATTGTATTCATGTATAATTTATTTTAGGTTAATCTATCTATCGTTATTTTTTTCGCTATTCTTTTAAAATTTCGTATTAAAATTCAAACACTTAAATATTTATTTAGATGGATTTAGAAAGAAAACTAGCTTCATCAAATTGGGTTTCACTAAAATGAAACAAAGCTAAAGTCGAGTGTTTTATTAAAATTTAAATATTGAAAGAATGTCATCATGTACAATAAAATGTGTTTGATGTAGTAGTTTTATAAGTATCATGGTTGTCTAAGTAGTAACATTATTGTTTCAATTTCATACATGTGGTGGTTTTCACTTTTTTTAGATTTTATTATAGTTTGTTTTAGTTTAAATTGTATATTATTTTGTATTAATATTAGTATATCAAACCCCTTATATATTTATACCACAGTAGCTTTCAGATCATAGTATCCTGACTACAAATTATAATACATATATTGATCAAATTATTTTATGACTAATGTTACTAGGTATATGCAAAATTAGTGAAGTTAAGGATATACAAGCAAAACACTTATATACAAAATATACATGTTTGATGGAGTTTCGGGATATATAGAAAGATACATGCCACTAGCTTATAACACACTAGTAGATAAAATAGTTCGGGTGAAATATTAGAGACTAACCATTGTAGCTCTAGCTACAATCTTTAGAATTGCCCCAACCAGACTCCCTTTCAAAAGGTTGCACATTGGACTTGACTTCCCCTAAAGTCTTGCTTGGTGTGATTCTTTGGTCCTTACTACATTCCCACTACCAAACCATTGAACACTCTTTGGAATTCCCTCGGTGTTCTCAGGAATGTCTTTGAGTCCTCATGGTTGTGAAGCCATTATTCACATACTTCACCTCCTCTTTGTTGACTATCACAATTCCATCACTTATTAACCTCATGAACTTGTCAATAGAAATATCCATGGTGACTGTGACCTACAAAACAATATTAAGGAAGGTGAGTCTTTTTGAAGACTCAATAAGCACCCTCCTACACCCTTGAAATTTATCCCCATTTCTTGCCTTCATGATGTGCAATTAAATTTTAGTATAGAGGTAGTCCCAAAACACATGACAATCTTTGTTTAATTTTCTACTATTGATCAAAACATCTTTTCAATGAATTCTACCATCTTTATTCCAAATAATTAAGTCATTACAATAATATTTCCAAATTTCCTTTTCATAGAAGCAATCAAAAAATATATGCATTATAGATTCTGGAGTTCTACAAATACTACAAATATCAACATCAATATAGATAACTTTAAATGGATTTTTTTTCCAAAGAATAAGGCATCTAAAGAAGGCCTTTTTAGGCTCTTTAATATTATGCCACAATAACCAAAAAAATTATGCCTACTAATATCAGACAGTGAGGTCCCCCAACACTTATTAACATGCTCAGTTATGGGTATCTGTAGAATCATCATGGAAAAAACAAGCCCTTAAGTGGTGAAAAATTCAAAAAAATCAAAGTTAGGCAACTTGACGTAAAAAATTGAATAAGTTATCTATATTATTTCAAAAATATGTAACAATAGAATCTATAGAAAATTGAATGTAGTTTCTAAACTACTAGGTTTATTAAAAAAAAATCTATTTGGTGAAAATTTGAAATTTCAATGCAATAGTACTTAAATTTTAGGGGAAAAATAAGTAGGTGTCTGTCTAACCACCCTAACCACAATAAAATGATAATATTTTTTTATAATATTTTAGATATAAGTATAGGACTCGTGTCCCGATGTGATGCATAATTTTTTGTAATTTTTTTCCAAGTAAATAATTAATTGTGAATTTTTTATTACAACTTTTAAAAAATATAAAAACTCATATGTTTGACCACTTTAACTTGGTCAAAACTTCATGAAATTCCATTTTTTTCTTCTAATCCTATATTATGCAAAGCATAGAATGTGATGAATGTCTCAGATTCAAAAAATGTGATATCATTTAAAAGCTATAGATATTTTTTAATCGACCTATCAATCAGGACTTTATTCATAATTCAAATAGAAAATGAATAACAATTATTTATTAAATTCAAAGTAAAGAATAATTTATATTGGTGGAAATATGAGAATCTCCTTTAAAAACCCTTTTCGTTTCATCAAATTTTGGTAAAAAAAAGGTCGTCAGCCACATACCCTACACATACCCATCATATCGCCACTTTTTGGCCCATCACGATCCTGCACATACCCTTAGAAATATATTGCTAATTAGTTCTTTGCAAATAGATTTAGTGTCAATATTATTTAAAATAGTACCATCTTTCTAGATAAGATCACATGCTAGATCCATGCTTTTATTAGTTTTTAAGGGAAAACTTGCCTCTTTGCAAGCTTCCACGAGAACATTGTATGTTCCTAGATTAGAAGTAGTAATATTAAACTCTGAGACTAAATTGTCCTAATTTTTAAGTTGACCATTAGCCAATATATTTTGAAAGGTTCGAATACCAATTTGATTCCACTTTTTTACAAAGCATCCCTATAGCAGAGCAAGAGGTTTGTTTTTATGTTCCAGGTTCCACTAAATGGAACTATAGTTTGGGAATTTCATATTATTATTAATTACCACATTACTCAATTTAAATTCAACATTATGTTTAATCAATTCCCAAGCCTTCCAAAGGATTTTTAAAACCATGGGACCTATTGGAGATATTGGGAATTTACTTATGAGAATATCACAAATTGATAGTCTTTTCCATGCTTTAGCATGCTTGGGGGTAGCAAGTTGAATATTGTTCCTTACTAGTACCTTCCACAGTTCATTACCCACCAAGGATTTGGCTACCCGTTTTGCTAGCAATGCAACTCCATGCAAACTTAGATCTTTCAATATAACCCCATCATGCAACTTATCAAAGCAACACCAATCCCACATACTAGAGTGTTTTTTCTTTTTTCATTTACCATCTGAGCAAAGGTAATTTTGGATTCTTTTTTAGATCTCATATACCTGGTAAGTAATAAATAATCACACTGAAGCAAAGTAAATACAATAGGAAGATAAGATTTTTTTACAGACCTGTAGCCTACCAGTTCATGTGATAGATACTTGGACACCCTTCTATATTTTTCTTTATTTTTGCATTGATCCATAGCCACATGTCCTTTAGATTTGGACTGATAAAAAAAGGTATTCCAAGGTATCTTACTTATTTGTTGGGGCCACCCACTTGAAATCATACTTCTTAATCCATTTAGGAGGGGATTCCTCCCACCCAAGAATGTTGGAATTAGCACTAGATGCTTGCAAAAATAGATAGTAGTGTCATCTGCAAATTGAATATTGATTAGTTCATTTTGGTCTAGAAGTTTTATACCTTTGATTCTCAGAGAGTGGGTTTGATCCCTTAGTAGGTAGTAGAGAGCATTTGAAGCATTAACAAAGAGGGTAGTTGCTAAGGGAAACCCTTTCCTGATGGACTTCTCAAGGTCAAAATATTTTGAGAGTGATTCATTAATCTCGACCTATACAACAATATCTTAAATTAGCAAAGTGTTTAGCATATTACAAAACACACTAGGGAAGCAAAAGGATTTCAGGGTTCCCCTTAAAAAGGACCATTCCACCCTATCATAGGCTTTTTCAAAGTCTA
This sequence comes from Sequoia sempervirens, assembly GCA_007258455.2. NCBI lineage: Eukaryota > Viridiplantae > Streptophyta > Pinopsida > Cupressales > Cupressaceae > Sequoia > Sequoia sempervirens. Next base: position 403,499,240 of record VDFB02000017.1, on the reverse strand, counting down.
AAAGGAGAATATATATATATTTTTTTGGAGTACCTTAACCATTCCATAGCCTCCCAACTTGTGATTAAGTTTTCCAAGATATGCCTTCCTTTAATAAGCCTTGTTTGAGTGTTATTGATGAACTTGGGGAGAACATTAACCAACCTTAAGGATATTACCTTGGCCAAAATCCTATATGATACATTAAGAAGGGTTATTGGCTTCTAATTCTTGATCAAGGTCTTGTCTTCCCCTTTTAGTAGAAGCTTGATGATGCCTTTATTAATATATCTTCCCAAAAAGCCCTTTATCCAGAGCCTCAATGTAATCTTGTAGTAGATCATCACAAATCCTCTACACAAATGTTTTATAGAACTCCATAAACAACCCATCTTTCCCTAAGGGTCAGTGCAGGATCATGGGGTTCCAAACTAGGCCCTTAATTGGCAATAATAATTCAGAAAAATAGACTTAGTCAACTTGACATAGAAATTTGAATAAGTTGTTAACATAATTTGAAAAGAATGTAAGAACAAAATTTGTAGAAAATTGAATGTAGTTTCTAAGACACTGTTCCTCTTTTGGAAAAGAGTAAATCTATTTGGTGAAATTTTAAAAATTCAATGTAGTAGTACTAAATTTTCAGGAAAAAATAAAAAGTAGGTGTATGTTTGACCAACCTAAGTACAAGAAAAAATTAATATATTTATTTGAAACTTTAAATTAAGTAGATGACACATGCCTAGATGTGCCACATTTCTTTTTTGTAATTTTTTTGTATGTAAATAATTAGTTATGAATTTTTTATTAAAGATTTTTAAATATATAAAAAATTGTTTTTTTGACCACCATAACTTGGTCTAAAATTTATGAAATTCAATTTTTATTTATTTTTATCCTATAGTATGGGAAGTATAGAATGTGCTACATCTTTCTAATTCAAAAATGTGAAATTATCTATGAATTATAGATGTTTTTCAATCAGCCTATCAATCAAGACTTTAGTTAGAATGTATGTATAAAATTAATAATAATTCTTTATTTAATTCCAAATAAGGCATATCTTATATTTATGGAAAGCTAAATTTTTTCTCAAATTAAACCTTTTTTGTTTCATCAAATTTTGATAAAAAAAATTCATCAGCCAATTTTTGGATCCCCATGACCTTGCACTCACCCTGGGCATTTATCATTATTCATGGAAATGATCTCATTTCTAATTTCTTCTTTAGTTATTCTTGTAAACAGTTTTGAGGCATCTTCATCCTTTATATTTCTTCGTATAATTCATTTAATAAAATCTCTAGAATTATGATTGCCTACAGCCTCCCCTTCTTAAATGAATAGATTTTTGAACTAAGTTTGGAATTGTTTTAGGACTTCCTCTTGGGAGGTGAACAAGTTGCCACCCTCCCAAATTTGGTCAATTTTCTCTTCGAAACTCTTCTCCTTAATATATTTAAAGAAGAATTTGGACCCCTTATCTTCAAAATTCAACCAGTTTAGTGTAGCATGCACCTTTAAACATTGGATCTTGTGAGCTTGGATTCTTCTTAAATAATTTTTGGCCAAGGAAAGCTCCTCTCCCAACCTTTCATCATTTTAATCCGCTTGAAGTTTTCATTCAGCCAAGAATAGAAATTCTTGGAGCTCATTTTCTTCACTTCTACTGTCAATGGTTTTTTTCTTTCTAGTGGTTTGGGGAAACTTCCTCCAAGCTTCCACATTTTAATTCCATTTATCAATCACCTTGTTGATCTCTTTCAAAGAGGTAATAACATCACTACAACCACTATATTTTAGTAGATGGGTGTTGAGGATGAACCTTTCCTTCTTTATATTCTCCTTGGGCTTGTCTTGATTGGTGACAAGCTTTTCCTTAATAGGGTGGTGATTAGATAAGGTTTAGGAGTATACACTAAATGTGAGACCATCATTGTCTTGCAAGAAACTAAAAAAATACTTGTTTGCATAGATTTTGTCTAGCCTACAATATATCTGTTTGTCACATTTCTATGCATTACACTAGGTAAACAAAATCTCTTTGTTTTATTTCCTCTCCCTTTCCATAAAGTCTACTAGTTTTAACTTAGATTTTAGTTTCTACCAAAAATACTTGTCACCACCTTTCCAGGCCATATCTATTCCACCCAACTTTTCCTCCATGTGTTCCACCATATTAATTGAAATCCCCTCCCAAGATCCAAGGAACTTCAGGAAAGTTGATATGCCATTACCAAAGTTTTGTTCTATCTCTATGATTATTGGATGCATATTTAGAGTAGACCCCCAATCCAAATTCTATCCTTTTCTAGGGCGATCCACACTGCCTTATTGCAAGGAGAGATGCATTGATTGATAATATATTGATGTCATTTGTAGGAGAAGAGGATAGTAGAACTTACCCTCCCTCTATCATGCTTGGTGGTGTAGTAAGAGGATCCATTCCAAATGAATCTCATATTTTTGTCTAAGCTGAAACTAGTTGCTTTGGTTTCATGGAGAAGGACAATTTTCTTTTGTTTCTCAAGGTTCAAAAACCTCCTTACAATGTATTTTATGTCAAGGGACTCAAGCCCTCTAACATTCCAAGATATAAAATTAAGATTCATTTTCAACATTCATGGGGTAGACATCTTTATCACACTTGAATTGCTAAAATCATTTTGGTAGCCTATCCTCATTTTCTATTTTTTTTGCAGTATGTGACTAGATTACAACACTTGTTTTCTCCTTTTGTTTTTGAAAATTTACATACTTCTTCTTATAGATAATTAATTTCCATTCTTCTAAGGCTTTCGAGGCCCAACCTATGGCTTAGAAGTTTTCTTTAGCTACCTTTCTATGATATTCTCATTTTCACTATTCCTTAGAGTCTCAACTTGTTCCATTCCATCTCTTGACTTAATTTTTGTTTTTCCATCATTATTAGGAGAACAAGGTTTTTCATTATTCACACCCTTGATCTCTTCATTTTTTACTTTTCCTTCATCCTCTAGATTAGGTTTCAAAGCTTCCTTTGGCACAAAGGATTTAAAATCTTTGTTAATTTCACTTAGTTTTTATTATTTTTTATTATACTTCTCTCAGCCTCATATTCTTGATCAATATTGAAGGTGTTAATTTTTGATTGGAAATCTCTATGGATACATTCTAGGATGAGGAAGAACCAAGTTCAACAAAGTTTCCAAAACAATTTCCATTTTGCCTACTGGCTCTTTCAAGGCACCCATCGAGGGATCCTAATTTTTGATAGAACTGTTATTATGCAAACACACTTTAGGATGTTTTTCCCCATTATTATAGATGAGGTCTTTCAACATGGAGGTGACCCTACCATCCCAACCATATAAGCATCTTGAATCTTTTCATTGCTCAGAATATTCTTTACCAAACTTATTTTACCGGCTTTTATTTTTATTTGAAATTTAGAGATAGTGGCGACAAAAGATTTATTAGCAGAATCTCCCTTTAAAAATTTATCCTCTTTTTTTTTTGGAGGCCTTCTTCCCTTCCTTTCTCATTGTGGATTCCCTCGCTCTCCTCTTGCTCAGCCACAACAAAGAATATAGTACTTTTAGGCACCACAATTCCTTTGTCTACAACCATGTCCTTGAATGATTTTTAAACAATAGATGGGATTTCATTATTTACACCCCCCAGTTGCATTAGGGATGGGGGGTCTATACCATGATTTTTTGGTAATAGCATTATTGGTCCAATTTTCTATATGTGGTGCTTATTATTTTGTTTATATTTTTAATGATCACATAATGTAATGACAAAAGATGGTGTACATTTTGGATTTCATTAGTGCAAAAGAAAACTTTGCTAATAGTTCTATAAGTAAACACCATCCATAATTTTTTTTAGCCATCCAATATTGGAGAATGTGTCTTTAGGCTAAAACCTCTTTTAAAAAGAGTGAAGGGTTGAGTAGAATCCATTTCGCAAAATTCACTTGAGGATCCTAGCCTCATCCCTTATAATGTAAAGGTCTTGCACTCAACTGTTATAAAATAATTTGCACAATAGAAGAATATGATATGAAATATGCTACAAATACTTCATAATAACTGAGAATAACAAGCCACTTCGAGGGGAAAACCTCCAAATATCTCTAATGAGAACACACTTCACAATTTGATGATGAAATAAGACTCACAACCTCCTATATATACCTATTTATGCCTAGGATATCACCTAGGCCGACTTAGACACACCTATATAAGACCTAGGTTGAACCAACCAACTAAATAACAATATACTAATGATAATATATGACTTAATTAAGATTTAATATAGACACAAGCCGAATATTCATAACCATATGCACTATGGAAGTAAGGGCATTACATGCCCCCCACCTTTACAAAAGTGTTGTCCTCAACGTTGAACACTTGTGGTAGTTTCTTCTATAATCTTCATCATCCCATGTGGTAACTTCATATAATTAGGAGTTAAGATAGCCACAAGCTGACTATTCATAACCCGATGTACACCAATATTAAGGGCATAACATTCCCCCCTTTTCAAAGAAGTTGTCCTCAATGCTAATCAAGTTTGGATTCTTTTTAATGAACTCCTCGTCCTCCCATGTGTCATCTTCAACTAGAAAATATTTCCTTGTAATGAGGTAACATGGAATTTTTGATGTCCCCAACTTCTTCATGCGTGTCTAGAAAATTAACTTCAGCTCCAAGATGTGTCTTCCCTTTGCATCAAGCTCTTGATGGCGATGAATGTGTTCTTCCTTTACTTGAACCTTTTGATGTGCCATAGAGGAAGAGGTGAGGAATAATACATGGTACCCTTGCATTGGTTGAATAGCTTGATTAGGAACTTCTTCTTGTTTCACTTCTTCTTCTTCATTGTCTTTTTCTTTTTCTTTTGTTTCTTCTTCTTCTTCTTCTTCTTCTTCTTCTTCTTCTTCATCATCATCTTTTGCTTCTTCTTCTTCTTCTTTTGCTTCTTCTTCTTCTTCTTCTTTCTTCTTCTTCTTCTTCTACTTCTTCTTATTCTTCTTCTTCTTCTTCTTCTTCTTCTTCTTCTTCTTCTTCTACTTCTTCTTCTACTTCTTCCTTTGCTTCTTCTTTTGCTTCTTCTTTTGCTTCTTCTTCTTCTTCTTGGTTGCTTGAGACCTCCTTTCTTGGTTCATTCATAAAGGCGCCTAGCATGCTTTGTATGACCAATATATCTCCTCTTAGGCCACACATATCCATCTTGATTGAGGAAATGTCTTCCTTGACCTTACTAATTTCCTCATTAGGATTAATATCCTTTATTGTTACCCCATCCTTATCAGGAGTCTTCCCTAGAGTGAAAACATTCTTTTTCCCCTTATTGTAGGCCCCGTCATGATGGGAACCAATAATTTTAAAATAAATCACATAAATGAAACTTAAATTCTTTTAAAAAATTATGGTAACTTACTAGGGCCAAAATAACTCACCTAGAAAATCTCCAATAAATAAGTAGATTTACAACCTTAAGAGTGATATTTGTGAAAACATTAATTTTTCAATAAATTTCTTATTTCTAATCCAATTCCTACAAATTAGATACTGTAAGATTATTTTATATGTCCTCAAAAACCCAATAAAAATCAGGCTCCAATTCAACAAGATGTGAGAGCTATGCAGATTCCAAATAAATTGTGTAGAAACCCTAATTCTTCAATAATTAAATCAATTCTACTCCAATTCTTCTAAAATCTATATTGTAGCTTCTTTAATATTTTCTTCAAAAACCCTTTAAAAATAAAAAAAAAATTCACCAAAATCTAAAAGATATGCTCTTTCCAAAATTGCCTCCAATTTTGAAAAAAAAACCTTGCCTCTATAGTGCCAAGATCATGCTCTGATACCACTTGTTATGAAATAACTTGCACAATAGAAGAATATGATATGAAATATTCTGAAAATACTTGATAATAACTTAGAATAACAAACCACTTTGAGGGGGGAAACCTCCAAATATCTCTAATGGGAACACACTTCACAATTTGATGATGAAATAAGACTCATAACCTCCTATATATACCTATTTATGCTTAGGATATCACCTAGGCCAACATAGACACACCTATACAAGACCTAGGCCGACCCAACCAACTAAATAAAAATATAATAATGATAATATGACTTAATTAAGATTTAAGATAGCCACAAACCGACTATTCATAACCATATGCACTATGGAAGTAAGGGCATAACATGCCCCCACCTTTACAAAAGCATTTTCCTCAACGTTGAACACTTTTGGTAGTTTCTTCATATAATCTTCATCATCCCATGTGGTAACTTCATATAATTAGGAGTTAAGATAGCCACAAGCCGACTATTCATAACCCGATGTACACCAATATTGGAGAATGTCTCTTTAGGCTAAAACCTCTTTGACAAAGAGTGAAGGGTTGAGTAGAATCCATTTCACAAAATTCACCCGAGGATCCTAGCCTCATCCCTTATAATGTAAAGGTCTTGCAATCAACAAGACCTGATTTTTGGTGGGCTTATTGAGAACCGTTCAAATTCAACAATAGATTAATGGCCCATTGACTATTGTTTTTTAATTTTTGGAAATGTTGCATGCACAAAATTATGATTGATTAGAAGAAAATAATCATGAGAAAAGGTGTTGTCATAGTTAATATATTAACACTATGAATAAAATGATACTATGAGAGGTGAATTTCCTAGCACTAACAACATATAAAACATACCACATTAGTCATTGTTAGTAAATTGAAATAAACCACTCCCTATAAAATTCATTTGAACACAAGAATAATGCAAACAAAGCATGAAAGAAAGCAAAACACAATAGAACATTATTCAAATGATCAAACCAACATCTTATAGGGGGATTGGTGTTATTTTGATGTGGAAAATAGCCCTTTCCCAACCCCTTTTGATAAGCTAAATGATGAAAACTGCTTTGAAGATGCTATGTAATATGATGAATAAGATGCAAGATGATGTATGTATAACTAAGCTACTAATATTGTGGAAGATTAGTACAATAGAGGAGGCCTCTATTTATAAGAAAGTATGATGGAGGTATGCAAAACATGGAGGATGTGGGACAAAACATGAGCCAACGACAAGATGCCACTTGTGAAGATGTGAGAGGATGAAGGTTTTTTACATTTTGATCAATGTGCCAAAGAGGGGGAGATTTGAAATTCAAAAGATGGCTTGTTGGAGGGAGAAGAAAGAGTCTTAAATGCCAAGTGGGAGACATGTAAGACACAATGTAAGAGAATTTAATGCCATGTTGGAGGACAAGACATTTGGAGGGATTTTCAAACTTGGAGGAATATTCCCTTTTTGATGCCATTTTGAAAGTAATTAGGGAATTATTAAATCAAAGAAATGATTTATTTGTGCAAGTTGCAAAATCTAGAGGATTCAGGTGATTAGGATTAAATTAATCAAGGTTTAATTAATTTAATGAGGGATTAGATGATGTGACTATTTGATTTAGATTTATGGGTTGATTTAAATCAAAAGATGAGAAGAATGTGATTTAGATTTAATTAAATAAAGATTTTGATTTATTTAATTAAAGAAGATGGCATTATAATAAATCAAATAAATTTTAATTTATTTAATTTAATGGAATGAATTTAGAGATTTAATCAAATAAAATATGATTTATTTAATTAAAGTAGGAAAATGATGATAAAGGGATGATTAAGGATGATATGGAATTAGTGAATCTAGATTAGATGCATGATGTCATTTTTACATGTCTACATTTTTCCCCTATTTGAAGCAATGCACTTGTTGTGTTGGTTCAAGTAATAAACTTTCCGCGATCGAAATTCAAAAAAAATCTAATTTTTTCAGATGCCCCAACGGAAAGAAGTATACCAGTACATTGCCCCCTCGAGAGATCAAGTGAAAAGATTTGATTTGAGGGTTGATCTCATGACAAAGAGGTTCAAGATGGACGTATGGATGGTTATGATGACAATGCATATGAGATGGTTTCAAGATGCTTAGAATAACCAATCTATATTATCCTAAACAACTTAAAATGATGATGTATTGCATTTGAGATGGATGAGATGGATGATGTGATATGCTATGATTATGAGATTTATGTATGCTAATGTTTTGTGGATGCAAGATGGATGCACTGGTGATGATGATTAACTATCCTGGTATGAATGTTAGCACAAAAAAAAAAGAAATGAGATGATGACAAGAGGATTCAACAAGCCAACTTTATTAGAGATGATGATGAGAGATGGATGATTTGTTTATCAAGAATTGGGTCTTTAAAAGGGCTACTTACCTTATGTTTGATAAGACACATAAGCACGATGCATCAAAGTATAAAGAACCAGGATGGAATTGTACTTAGTGCAATGGACTTTGACTCGACAAACATATAGGAGTATTCTTGTTCACACATGACATATGAAAACCTTGCTAGGATGCACCTAACAAAGCAAGTATTTTCCAAGTCATATTAAAAGAACGTCCAACAAGCACATCAGAAAAAAAGATAATGGTTGATGCCCCATTCCTTTCTCTCTAAATCACTTTGATTAGACATCATCGAGAGGTCATTGGAATGAGCACAATAAGATAAATCAAAAAGAAAAGATCAAGCACACAAACAAGTCAATGTTCTTCAGACCTCTAGCCAAAGGGATTTGTTTTGTTTAGGATAAGAACCGAAATGATTGCCAATAGATAATTCCCATTGTAGGAAGGATACATCCTAGGACATGTTAGTGGATGGTGACACATCGTTTTGTTTATCCAAAGTGTTTTGCCAATAGATAATGCCCATTGTAGGAAGGATACATCCTAGGACATGTTAGTGGATGGTGGCAAGTTGATAGGTTGTTCAAAAAGGTTATTGATATAAGGTTGATTGACATGTTTGTGAATGATCAAGAGTTTGATTTTGCATATAAAGGTTTGTTGTTTCGATTTTGATTTTGTGTTTGAAGTTTTCTTTTGTTGAATGTTGTTCTTGTTTCCGTTTGTATTGCCAAAGGATGAAGGTGACGATCAATTTATTATGGATGGAAGTTTATTGTGGGTGAAACGAAACTAAATGGATGGATTTTTTCAAATACTTGGATGTTTTGAAATGTTTTGAAATGTTTTGAGGTTGTTTCTGGGTTTTACGGTTATTTAAATGTTTTTGTATTTTTGTGTTTTTTGAATATTTTTGTGTTTTTGTGTTTTTGTGTCTCGGGGGCTGATCAAATATTAGCCTTTCCTACGTTTAAGCTCAAAGATGACATAGTTCAGATGCCATGTTTTTGATGTTTTCTGACTTTTTGATCTATTTTTTGGATTTTTGATATGATTTTGAATGTTTTTGGATTTTCTTAGTTTTTTGAATGTTTTTGGATTTTTTGATTTTTTGATATTTTTTGGATTTTTGATGTTTTGATGTTTTTGGATTTTTTCAATGTTTTTGCATTTTGCTCACAATTTTGACGATTTGGATATGGATATGTGTGATGATATCATTTATCTATTTTGGGATTTTTTTGAAAACCAAGCTACAGTTGATTGATCGGATCGATGGATTAATGATGATAACATTACTGAGGATACACAACAATGCAAGGACAGTGTTAAGCAACATAAGGATTAGGATGGATATCCCAAGATGATGAGGGATTGATGATGATAATGTTGTTGAGGATACACAACAATACAAGGATAGTGTTAAGCAACACAAGGATTGGGAAGGATCTTCCAAGATGATGATGGATTGATTGGATCTGATCAATCAGGATTTTGAAGCTTGGTCTGAAATAAAAGATGTTTTGGATGATTTGGTGCAACATTGAAGCACACATTACCTACGACTGATAGTGATTGTTTGGATGGATGTTCAATGAAAGATAATGCTTGATAAAGAACATGTTCTCGTCAAAATATGCCATGGGCTAGTGATTTGGATTTTGGCTCACAAATGCTTTGACCAATTTGATTTTACATTTGCCAATGTTTGGACTGCCACATAAGTTGGAGGATATAGATCAATATTTATTCCTGAAGCAAGATGTAAATATCTTCCCCCAGTGTCTAGAAATGTTTGAAATATCATGAATGGATGCCTGGATAGGTGTATGGATGGATGCATATGGTAAGTACACAAAGGATGCCAAGGATTATCTTGCGATAAGATAAGGTGTTCAAATAAAGAAAGCTCATTTGGATAATGTTGCATGGCTTAGATAACGTTAGAATAATGAAAATGACCCATGTCAAGATGTTTATCATAAGCAAGTGTAAAGTGTACACCAAACTTTGTTGTCAAGGTCAAGATAATGTGGAAGATGGATGGTAATGGGTTGGATAAATGGTTTATGGATGAATGGATTTATTATGGATGAGATGGATGGAATGTTGGATTTATTATGGATTAGATGAGATGCTTTCACCTGAATTGGCATATGCAGATGCTCGATTCTACACATGATGCATGTTTTCTAGGTTTTCATCATGCTACCTGTCCAAAGTGTCACCCATGCAGTTTTCACTAGAGGACAATTTTTTTCTTTACTATTTTCAATCCTTTTTCATATTTTTTTGATTTGTTTGGTTTTTCTAAAATATTTTAAGCTCATGATGAATCACCTTGTGGTGTTGATGTATATGCCCCTATCATAATGTTCCATCGGTATCCTGCTTGAAGAAGTTTCTTTGCCAAGATATGTGCACTTGAATACAACTTTTGAGATTCCTGATCTGCTTTGTTGATACCAGAGTTAACTTTGTCTTTGTGCGCACATTGCGATAGAGTACCTTCTGAATCCTTATGATGAAGGGTGGTTGTAAATACATGGTCAATGTGATAATTGGATATCATGCATGGACACATGGATGGATTGTGCTTAGGAATAAAATATGGATTGGTTGATAGTTTGGAACTTTTGAGTCTCCAAACTTGGGAAGATGAGCAATGATGGGTGGATACAAAAGTGTGCATGAAATTAGGACCAACTACTTGATATACTTTGTACGTTGCTTGAGATGCTTGCTTTTGCTTTTGTGGACATCTTTGATGGGTACTTTTCCCTTTTTTATTTTTCCCCATAGTTTCTTTGACTAATGGAATTTGATAGGGATACATATTCTTTGTATTCTTTGGTATCCATATGTATTTGATTTGTCCTCCATATTTCTCAGCTTCTTTTTTTTTATAACATTCTTTGTGCTTTAATTCAAATCTTCCTTTTGATGTTGGTCACAATTCGTTGATGGAGTGATGGGTGGATGAAGATTCATGACGTGGTTGGTTGTAGTATTGGCATCTATTTCATCATAAGGACTTTGCATGCTCCCTATGTTGATGTTTGCTTGAGACATAGTTGCCCCCAATATGGTGGTAGTAGCACCTTCATGCTTTGATTTTTCCTATTTTGAGAACTCTTGTTTAGAATTCATTCTTTGATAAATGAACACTGCAGATGATGTTATTGGAATTTGTTGTTCTGCTAACTTTGGAATATCCTATTTTGTTTGACCTATTTCCTTGAGTGGAAAATGATGGATATATTCATACATGATGTCCTCAGTCTGAATTTGGGATATATCTGATCCTGATGTTGACAACTTAGTTTAAATGTAGGAATCAATAACTTTCTCTTTCTATGTAATAATGTTAGGAGTAAAGGAATCCTGCTCTGAATGAAGATCATCTACATGTCCATCCATAGAAAGCATCTTATGGGTAGATGGAGGAGTAAGTGCTATGTGGATATGATCATCTTGTATAGATAGGAGAGTATCCATTAGATCATTGTAGTATCTTGGAGATACAAATTCTTGCACCAACTGTTGCGTGACTGATTCAATTGGTTTCCCAAGTGGTGTGTATTTTTGTTTGTTACCTTGTGAGATTTGTACTTTAAATTGACCTTAGGCTGATTAATCTCAGAGATGTGGTGATTGATCTTTGAGATGTGGTGATTGATCTTTGAGATGTGGGGTTTGGATTTGTTGATGTGGCCGATCTTGATATCTAACTTATTGATGTTGGATATATTTGTCTTGATGTGGTTGTGGACACAACTTAATGCTTTGATGACATGGTTCAACCGATGGAAGAGTGTATTGATTTTGGAGTGAAGAGGTCTATTGGCTCAATAAGTCAATTAGTTTGGAAAGTGAAGCAAGTTGATCTAGCAAAATTTGATCCTGATTTTGATTCTGACTCCCTTGATATAGTTGATAATTTGGCTTTTGTTCAAGTAGATTTGGAATGTACACTAGTGGTGTTTGTATGGGATCATGGACAAATTGATTTTGGACAATGTTCTAATTTGGGATGATGTTTAAATTTGGCATGATAGGTTGAAATTGAATATTGTTGTGGTTGGGAAACACATTGCCTTAATTTAGCTAACTTTGATTTTGTATCTAGTGTTACCTTGACTTGGATCAATACATGGAGTTGTTACCATACTGCTTGGATTTTGAACAAAATTTGTATGATTTGTACATATATCTATCCCAAAGTTTACCAACTGTGGATTTGAAATGTTCATGTTTGGAAAACTTGTACTTGGTATATTCACATTTGGAATGTATGGATTTGGTGGGATGATATTGTTTTGTTGAAGACTCATGCATTGATTATTTGGTTGATAGATTTGTAGGTTTGGACTTGGATTTAAATCTACCATCGGGAAAGGTGTTCCAAACTTTTGACTGGGCATACTCACATTTGTTATACTATTGAGGTTTGTAGGGGATAATGATCCCATGTATAGATTGTATAAATGTGTGTTTTGATAATCAATCAACATTGTAAGGCTTTGAAAGTTCAGTTGATTTGGATTACTCATGATGTATGGATAAAGTTTATATTCCATGTTTTTCTTGTGTTTTGACCTTGTTGACCTCTAAGGAATTTAGGACCAATGATAAATGTTTGGATGAATGAAGTGTTTGATTTTGATCCTAAATGAACCTAATGAGAACCTTGTTTACAAGGCCAAGATAGTGAAGAACATGCTTTTCTCTAAGAGTAGTTCAAAATGAAAAGACTAATGTTTGCATGAAAACCATATGACCAAAGATGCCAAGCACATGTGTGGGGTCCAATTGTTTCTTAAATTTTCTTAATGAGTTCTTTTTACCACACACTCTTGATTAGCTTTTGAAACTAGATGTCCAATGTCCTAATTCTCTTTTATCCCACAAAGTGCTTTATGTGGAAGTAAAGGAAATTAAGGAAAAAGTTTCCTATTGTTGACTTTATTAAGCAAATTGAGATATAAATCCAAGTGTTTAGAAACCTCTAAGGATAAAATTCCAAGGGAAAGCAATAACACATGAATCCTGTCAAAGATATTTTCTTCCTAAAGGGTTTGAAGTTTTTGATGCTCATGTTGAATGTTTGTTTTCCCAATGTTCATGAACAAGAAAAGTGTTTTGATTCCAAGAACATGCACAGTCCTATGGATATGAAAGATTGTATTTATGAATCCCCACTTGGACAAGTCCAGCTACGCCTACTTTTAGTGAATGGTTAGATGCTTGACCCCACTGGCTCCCCTCCACGGTGCTCACTTATACGAGGAGCCAAGCATCAGTACCCATGAAACTCCCATGGAATACTTTCCATTTCTACTAAAAACCATAAAAATGTGGGGCGGCTTAAGAACAACTGTTCTTGCACCAACAAATAGTTCAAGGATTTTGGCCTTTTCTAAACAAGGGTTTTAATACAGACTTTTCGTTCATAGGGGATCATCCATTCGGTGAGAGACCATTGATGCCCTTCTCGTCGAAATGACCATCGTGATTATTTCCTTTCAACAAGAACCCACAATTATATACCGGTTGGAAGTCACTTGGATTTAGCGTGTTCCCGGTTGGGTCATTCCCTTGGGTGATTAATTTTTCCCACAAGGCAAGCCCTCTAAGATAATACAAAAGAGAAAGCACATCTGTAGTTTGATCGATCTTTGTTTATAAATAAAGATAGAACACATGTGATATGTTACACTCACACTTGCAAGATTTGTTCAATTTTTTGGATCCAAATTGAAGTGTGTGGGTAATCACTTACGTAACTTAATTTCACCAAAAAGCCTTTTGATTCTCAAGATCGTTGTGAGACATGAGAGAAACACATACACCCTTTTGATGATATTACTTTGGGTAATTGATTACAAAACAAAGAAGCACATGTTCATTTTAAATCCACAAAGCAATAATTTGATTCTTTTTAAAGCACCAAAACGAAATATGAAAGTTGTTTTGTTCAATTTTTAGACCAAATCAAAATCTAGTAAGTGTCTAAGGTTCAATTTTAACTAACTTGAAAATATCAAATCATTGGTTAATTTTAAACCCCAAAAACAATGAGTTGGCCTAAAATAGAAAACAAAAGTAGAAAATGGAAGCCTTAAGCATTTAAAAATGCTTTATCAACTTCAAATCCAATGCTCATTTTTCTTTAACTCTAAGATTCTTCAAAGATCACTTCTTATCTTTCAATGTTGCAAGTCCCTTGTGCAAACGAAATCAATCCTTCCCAAAAAAAAAAGAATTATATGAGGGTCAAGTTTGACTAATTAAAATTGTTTCATACATTGATTTCAAACAATAGACTAATTTCAAATGAAAAAAAGACTTAATGATTTTCAACCAATATATGCAACATTAATAAGAACCCTGCTTTCCAAAGATTTTAAAGAAAATATTAGCCATAAATAGATAAAGCTCAAAGCCTACCATGCTAACAATTTAATTTCAACAATCTAGGATTCCATCTCTCAACCATGATTATATCCTTTAGGAAAAAGATTTTTAATCTGTCAGGAAAGACTAATGGATTTAATGGCAACAAACACTATTCATATGAAAAGCTCCTCTATAAATGCAAAAGAATTTGTTTACCACTCTATGCAGCCAATCAATTACTAAGAAAAATAATATTAGATGCAAAGACAAGCATTCAATCGATAGTTTTAACTCATAATGCATTCAATAGATGGATAATGAATAAAGCCCGTTTCAAGAAAGATTTATTGTCCACAAAGATTTTACTATTAAAAGCATGCATCAAAATTTGCAGCAAATAAATATTTTATTGTCAGCAAAAAAAAAATAATAAAGCATGATTTAACAAATCCACAACAATAAATGCTCTAGATTTTCACAGAAGAAATATATAGCTCTAGATTTTGAAAACCAATGATTACTGAAATTGTCATAGAGAATTTATTGCTAGGAATTAACTTGCATTTTACTTCTCAAATTGGCGCAGTGAAATATGGTTTCATTTTTTTGGGTTTATGTGCTGGTCAATAAGCAAAGAAACTTTTAAAAAAATATATTTTTTGAACGGCCCAAGAAAAGTAATAAGGCGCCATAAAAAAAAAGATGTTAGCACAACTTACTTTTCTTCTACCTTAGTGTCACATAAATCTTCTCAGAGATAGATATATATATTTCAAAAATAAATAGAGAGAATTTAACCTACTTGTTCAAATCGAGATCCTACCAATCCACTGTTTGAGGGATAAATCCATATTGAAGTTGCAGCCAGAAAAGTACGTATGACAAACTGAGTTAAAAAAAACCACAATAAAAAAAGAAATTGAAGCTATCATGAAACTCTCGAGAAATTATGAGGATGTTGTTGTAGCAAGTTCTGGGGTGACTTTCTTTCTATTCTTTCATACCTTTTGCAAATCGAACCCAAACTGTGATATAAAATTAAAGAGACTTTACAAAAAACAACAGGGAAATAAATGAGACTGCCAACAAATTCTTTTCTCCCTTTTATTAACGTTTGAATGAATGGAAAAGAAAACTTGACCTCTATGGCACCTCATAATGAAGCAAAAAATTGTTGATTATGACACTTAGCTAGAATTGAACCCCTGACCCATCATAGCCCTGACAATTTAAAAAAAAAAAAAACGTTTGAATGTCTAGGGCACAAATTTCCAAAGGCTATTTGAGAGGTAGTTCGAAAATGAAAAAAAATCCTAAAACTCATACAAATCTTTGTTCCACCAGTTGTAGCTCGTGTATTAACATAAGATCATTTATATGAGGTTGATTTAATCCGTTCCCAAAAAAACAATTTTTTTTCAAAACTTACAAAGAAAGGGATCGCGAAATTATATTTTCCTTTTAACACCTAATCAGCAGGTTACATTATTTTGATCTCTAAAATTGAGGACAAGCAATGAAAAAGGAAGCCTAGAAAAGTATTATGTTTTATTACATGGAAATTACTCTCCATAAATGAGGTTGGAGATGGCAAAACTAGCATGGCCTTTTATTGAAATCCAATTACAAAGCAAAGCAAGGTCTCTTTCAACAAATAGCACTAGCTATGTTTCTTTGTCTGTCTCCTTGTTTCTCCTTCCCTTTATCACCCAACACTAAATTGGTGTTGAATGTTGAGTGCTACACAATTGAGAAGGTTGGTTATCTTAGTCTCTAATTGTACACAGAGCATATGCTTATCCCCCCAGAGATCTCATCTCATGTCATGCAAGATTGCGAATATGCACAAAAAATTTGATGAAAAGGCTTTAAAAAATTTCAAGAAGAATGCAAATCAACAGGTTGGTAATGCTAAAAATGGCATAAAGTTTCAAGTAAATGCTATTAGCAGGTGTAAAACTAAATTTCCCAACCTTTGACCAGCATCCAAATGCACTAATTGATATGAGTTAAAGCACCCCTCAAGAAAGATTTTGTTACAGCCAACAAAGATCGAAGCAAGTGCTAATCGTCCCCTCTTAGCTAAATGATTTGCACTATAAGAAATGTCAGAGATTGATTTGAAAAAGGAGATAAGCCAAGATTTTTAAGAGATGGGCTTAAAGACATAGTGTGACTTTAGTGCAAGAGGAGAAACGATATGGTACAAATTGGAAAATGTGCAAACCTTGAAACTTACATGATGAGCATAAATAAAAATGTTACATCCTCTATTTAAAGTATTAATCAATCTTATGTAAACAAAAACAAAGAAAATGCATGAAAAAAATAGAGACTCTATATTTCTATCTAATGCATGAAATAAACGGAGGTGAACAAAAACAAAAGACTATATTCCTGCCCCACGGTGGGCGCCAAAATGTGAGAGGTGAATTTCCTGTCACTAACAACATATAAAACATATCACATTAGTCATTATTAGTAAACTGGAATAAACCACTCCCTATAAAATTCATTTGAACACAAGAATAATGGAAACAAAGCATGAAAGCAAGCAAAACACAATAGAACATTATTCAAATGATCAAACCAACATCTTATAGGGGGATTGGTGCTATTTTGATGTGGAAAATAGCCATTTCCCAACCCCTTTTGATAAGCTAAATGATAAAAACTGCTTTGAAGATGCTATGTGATATGATGAACAAGATGCAAGATGATTTATGCATAACAAAGAAACTATGATTGTGGCAGATTAATACAATAGAGGAAGCCTCTATTTATAAGAAAGTATGATGGAGGAATGCAAAACATGGAGGATGTGGGACAAAACATGAGCCAATGACAAGATGCCACTTTTTCAATATGTGAGAGGATGAAGGTTGTGTACATTTTCATCAATGTGCCAAAGAGGGGGAGATTTG
Organism: Sequoia sempervirens; assembly: GCA_007258455.2. Taxonomy (NCBI): domain Eukaryota; kingdom Viridiplantae; phylum Streptophyta; class Pinopsida; order Cupressales; family Cupressaceae; genus Sequoia; species Sequoia sempervirens. The sequence goes on along the minus strand of VDFB02000017.1, from coordinate 403,481,656 downwards.
AAATTCAAAAGATGACTTGTTTGAGGGAGAAGAGAGTCTTAAATGCCAAGTGGGAGACATGTAAGAGACAGTGTAAGAGGATTTAATGCCATGTTGGAGGACAAGACATTTGGAGGGATTTTCAAACTTGGAGGAATATTCCCTTTTTGATGTCATTTTGAAAGTAATTAGGGAATTATTAAATCAAAGAAATGATTTATTGTTGCAAGTTGCAAAATCTAGAGGATTCAGGTGATTAGGATTAAATTAATCAAGGTTTAATTAATTTAATGAGGGATTAGATGATGTGACTATTTGATTTAGATTTATGGGTTGATTTAAATCAAAAGATAAGAAGAATGCAATTTAGATTTAATTAAATAAAGATTTTGATTTATTTAATTAAAGAAGATGGTGTTAGACTAAATCAAATAAATATTAATTTATTTAATTTAATGGAATGACTTTAGAGATTTAATCAAATAAAAGATGATTTATTTAATTAAAGAGGGAAAATGATGATAAAGGGATGATTAAAGACGATATGGAATTAGTGAATCCAAATTAGATGCATGATTTCCATTTTGCATATCTACAAATACATAAAATAATATTTCCCTAATTGACCTATTTGTAGATATATATAAATACTTCTATCAATATTCTCAAAATCTACAACATTTGTAAATTTAGTATGATAATTTTTAATTTGTTACTAATTTGAATAAATTTTCATTTATTTTCATTGTATATATTAACACTTTGAAAATTTACATGTTCACTTATCACCTTCATCTATTCTTAAATGATCTTATGATAAGAAAAACCATATATAAAAGTTTGAAAGTCTACAACCATTTCTATTTTTTTCCCTCCTTTGATCTCCAATCTTTTAGTGGCTTGAAATGCCTTTTGTGCGAGCACATTAAATGGGATCCTTGCTATCCATAAACTTACATGGTTGCACAAAGCCCCTTTTATGTACCCCTAATCTGTGGGGTTTTAATTGTTGTATCCCTTCTTGCTAGCCCATCACTAGGGGAGAGGACCTAGTAGTTGAGCATGTTTCAATAACTTTGTGATAGTAGTTGTTTATATAATGCCCAATATTTTTATCAATATTGGACCAATAGTTGTAACTTTAAAGTTGTTATTGTTGATGACTACCCATAATTGAATGAAATGTATTCCTTTGATCTAAAAAGCAACCAATGATGTGATGCCACATCAACACTCAATTACTGGATGATGTGAATGCATAAGTATTGGTAGCAATTTTTTTTGGGTCTTTTTGGACACCTTGACAAAAAGCATGCTGATGTGGCCCTGAAATGAAAGTTATAAGTAGGGGACTTGCCAAGTAAGCTGGTGTAAAAAATTAGGAGTGATTTGAAATTTCCACATAAAATAATTAGAAGCACGAAATTATGGTGCTCAACTATTAGGTCTTCTCCCCTAATCTTATTGCTAATGTTTACTTCTTGTTCTTGATTTCGTGTTCCTCCCTAAGTGATTGTCCAAGGATTTATTACTAGACCACACATCCCAACATAGGAATGACATTGCTTACAATTGTGTGTTTCAGCATGGTAGTGCAGCCTTTTCTTTAATCTGATTTTGAATGATGGATCCCAAATGATGAGGTGATAGACCACAAAAATAAACAAAGGAAATGTGTTTCCTTATACTAAGTTGTGCATATTTGTTATTAATAGAATTAGTTTTTAAAGTCCTACATAGATATGCTCAATCATATAACTCGCCAAGGGTATTCATGACGTGGCATGTTAGTATAGTTGAACTCAAAGCTTGGCCTTCACGTCAGTTCCTAGGAGGCATACCTTTTGAAGACCAACACGGTGGCATCACTTCTCATTTCTTGCCACTTGATAGTCGTTCTATGAATTTATCTTACAATTCTTATGAACTAATGTCATGCTTCCACCTGTGAAGTGGACCCCACACACTCAAGCTATTTTAGAATAAGTCATATCACAAAAGAAATTGGGATACAAAACGACATGTTTAAGGCATGATAATACATAAAACATCATAAAAAATTGTATGGTCATTACAAGGATGGATTCGTCAAGATAGGGGGTTTAATTAATAAGCACGTTGATGGGATAACACTTTATCTAATGAACACGTCGATGAATGGAGTAGTTTCGTCTCATATAGTCAACAGATTATGGAAATACTTTTACAATCACAATTTTTCTGGTGTATTCTATGGTTTGTTGTATTATATAATAAAGTATTGCTTTCCTCTATTGAGTATGTGGGGAGTAGTTGTAGGTAACGCGTGAGTAAATATGTGAATCAATTCTAATTTATTTTTCAATTGTCAAGATTGTTTTAAATTAAAATTGGACAAAAGAATTGTAAGTTGTGAAACACTTTGTTTTGTGAAATTTTATATTAGATTGTTGAAAGTTAAAGGGTTGAGTCGATGCAAAGGAGTTCTAGGTGGGGGATATAGTAAACAAACAATATTCAAGTGAGGGGTGAATAAAAATGTGAACCGATTCTATTTATTGTTTTGTTTTGGGTTCTCAATTGTTTAGGCTATTAAAACACTTTGCAGGTTGCAGGTTGTAGGTTGCAAAACACTTTGTGGCATAGGGTAACCTTCACATTATACGATTCATACTACACACATTGTCTATTATGAAAAATTATAGGCTACAAAACACACCACATATTTTAACCTGCACTTTATAGGGATCCCAACCCTTGTCATTTTGATCTCTATGTATCTAGGTCTACAATTCAAATAGCAACAACATGATTACTATCGGTATTGGGAAAATAAAATATACTTCTCCTCAATAGAGGATGCAAACCACATTGTGTTTTAGATACCTTGTCAAATGTAGGTTATGAAACGTGACATGTTTTCAAACGTGCAATTTCTCATACCCAAATGCATAGTTCTAAAATGATGTTGTTATTTCAAATCTATATAAAGATGTGTGTAGTGTCGATTAAAGTATCCCTTTTTCACACTTAATTTGGGAATAATTAATATTTAAATGAGCTTAATGTTGCCTTGATTTAGTGTTGTAATTTGTTTTACACTTTCACATTAAGTTTAGGACCTCTCTTAATAAAATGGCCTTAATTATGCCTTATTTAGGGTGTTGTAAAGTGTATCTTTACACTTTCGCACTAATCTAGGCTTTATTAATCAATTGAGGTTAATTTGCCTTAATTGGACCCTTTAATTCAAATCCAAGCCTAATTAATTGCATATTCCAAGGGATAAAACCTGACATTCATAAATTTGATAACACAATACTTAAATTTAGAAGGTGTGTGTCCTAGCTTAGTGACCTAGGACACATTCGCCACCTAGTGAATGGGTCCTCACTAGGTCCTAGGACCTATTTCCACATGATCTTTCACATTTCCTAAAGTGTATCCTATTTAAGTGGTAAAGGACCTATTCGCCACATGATTAATGGGTCCTCACTTAGACCTAGGACCCCTCCTTGAGATATTTTTTTCGTACTATTTTAATGATTTCAAATTCAAAATCCAATGTTCGATTGTGATATTTCAATTTCGGGAATTAATCTTAAGTTACATATAAATATAAGGTTATTTTCATTATGTTTCAACTAGAGGTTTCATGAGATCAAGTGTTCATATTCAAGAAGCAAGCAAGAGTGAAGTCTTGGAGCAACATTATAGTGTTTTTGATAGGCCTTCAAGCTCATTTTGTTTTCAAAGATCAAGTGTTATTGAAGGAGTGTTGATAGATGCATATGGAGAATCATGACATATTCTAGGTTTGGGAGAAGCACCATAAAATTCAACCAAGCCTAATGACTGGTTTCCTAAGTGAATCCATCTTCTATAATGATTCTATTTTCAACCTAAGGTGTGGTATAATTAGTTTCATGACTTGTTGAGGGGATTTGATATTTCCTAAAGTAGGTCTTGTGCATGTTCATGTTTCCTTCTACGATCCTATTCTAACACACTTGAGTAGGGTTCTTTGAATCACTAGAGATCTTAACCTTAAACACACTTAAGGTTAGGATTGAACACACATTTCAAGTTTTAGATTTCAGTTTATCATCAAGGTGTTATTACCAAACTTGGGGTTTGATAGAGGAAAACCCCTATCGACCAACAAACATAAAAATTGATTCTATAGGTTATTGGAAGATCCCGATCTGAAAGTAGGGATTTCAAGTTATTGGAAGGAATTGCAGGTTTGGAACTTTAAATTTATATTTAGAGTTTTTTGGAAGATACTACTATGACCCATTCACCACCTAGTCAATGAGTCCCTATTAGGGACTCAAGGGAAACAGATTTTCAAAGTTCATAAGCTACAATTTTTTATTCAGAGCCTCTCGAGAAAGTCTACTAGGACCCATTTTCCATAGGGTGAAATAGTCCCTATTAGGGTTTATGGAAAATGGAAATGAGAGTGCACAACTTCATGTATCCACACACGAAAGGGGAATGAAGGAAGAGGAATCCAATTTCATAATGTTCACACTCAAGAAAAAAAACTTGAGATTCAAATGAAAAAGAGATTGAAAGATATCAAAGGGGATTGTCCTTAAGACTAGAAATTGATAAAGAAGGTTGACTACAAATGAAAAACTAAGAAAATGCAAAGTGACCTAGAAATGCAAAAATACTATAACATAAACTTATGAAATTAAAAGTGTGTACCTAGAAACTAGAAAAGGATTCAATGGAGCTCTAGAATCCTAAATAATTCACTGTTGAAGCCAACTAGAACTCATACGCCAAGTTGGGTGACAGTCTAGTTTTTGGGAAGATTCTACTGGAACAAGTTCCAAACAATTGGGTACTCAAAACTACAAAAACCTTTGTTCAGACCTGGCAGTGGGACTCATATGCCACTGATGGCATATCAGTCCACTTTGAGATATTGGGAAATTCAAAAGTGGAATCTGTAGCTCCCATTCTGCACTTCTACTCTTAATAGGTTTTTGGATCCAAAACTATAGAATTTGACCTGTAGGTGTTCTCTAAGCTTCTTTTAGGGTTTTGAAAACTTTGAATGACTTTGACAATTTGTTGACAACTTTTCCAACCATTCTCTTTGACAAATATGTAACTTAGACCTATAAAACACATGCAAAGAGAGGGAAAAATTGTTGAGGGTTAGTGAATAGGGGTTTTCCTTGGTCAAACCTCGGTTTGGTAATTAAACCCTTGAAAATGAAATGAAATGAAATATGGAAAGAGAATGATGAATGAACAACATGCAATGCTACAACTCACCAAACCCTTGAAGTAGAATTTTGCAGACATGCAAGTAATGGATGCAAAGTGCTTGAATGCTCTTGTAGACAAAATGCTTGAATACTAGATCACTTGATTGCTTGTTGGATTGATTAGAAAATTAGGAGGGGGTGAAATGAGTTGAAAAACCTTATATTTATACTTGATTATGCAATATTTCCTAAAAATACCATAGCACAGGATGACCTTAGATCTTAGAAAATAATAACCCACCAAAAATTTGAAATTATGTTGATTTTTGTGCCAAAGGGGACTCATTTACCCCTAGTGGTGAATGGGTCCCACTTAGGCATTTTAAGTGGGTTTTGGAAATTAGGTATTTTAGATGGTGTTTATCAGGATTATTTTCAAAAATACACTTAAGTAAGGCTTTTAAGTGCAAAATGGATTTAATTAGAGCATAAGAAACGTCAAATTATTGATGACAAGCCTAGAACAACATCAAAATTTGTTACAACACTTTTCAAGACTTTGAAATAAGGCTTGGTGAGTGATAAAAAGATGTTATTTAAGTGAAATATAATAATGTCCTAGAAAAGTGTGAAAGTGTGTTACAACACTTAAGTAAGGTACCAATTGAATTCTTTTAGTTCACGAGGGCCTAATACCTAATGTGAATGCATTATCCACATTACAACACTAAATCAAGGCACAATTAAGCCAAAATCACAAGGAGGACCCAAACGAGATAGAAAAAGTGGAAGGGTTACTTTTTCGGTGTCCACATTTAGCCCCCACTTTAGTGAGAGGATGAACCTACTTCAAACTCTTACTAAAGTAGACCAACACACATCAAGAGGGCTTCTCCTAAACCAATGCTAGAAAGATGGGACAAAAATGATCAAGAGGGGTGATCAAGCCCTCGGGATCAAGATCTCATGACAAACCAACATAAGCACAAAGGGAACACGTATGATATCAAGAATAGGTTATGTGCAGGATCATGATGGGCCAAAAAGTGGTGATATGATGCGTATGTGTAGGGTATGTGGCTAACAACTTTTTTTTTTACCCAAAATTGATGAAACAAAAAGGGTTTTTAAAGGATATTCTTAGATTTCCACCAATATAAATAATGCTTTACTTTTAATTTAATAAATAATTATTATTCAGTTTCTATTTGAATTACGACTAAAGTCCTGATTGATAGGCTGATTGAAAAAAATCTATAGCTTCCAAACAGTATCACATTTTTTGAATCTAAAACATGCATCACATTCTATGTTTCGCATACTATAGGATTAAAAACAATGAATTTCATGAAGTTTTGACCAAGTTAAGGTGGTCAAACATACATGTTTTTATATTTTTAAAATTTGTAATAAAAAATTCATAATTAATTATTTACTTGGAAAAAAATTACAAAAAAATATGCATCACATCGGGACATGAGTCCTCTACTTATATATAAAATCTTATAAAAAAATATTATCATTTTATTGTGGTTAGGGTGGTCAAATAGAGATCTACTTCTTATTTTTTCCCTTAAATTTAAGTACTACTGCATTGAAATTTCACATTTTCACCAAATATATATATATATATTTTAAATAAACCTAGTATTTTAGAAACTACATTCAATTTGCTACAGATTCTATTCTTACATTTTTTTGAAATAATATAGATAACTTATTCAAATTTTTACGTCAAGTTGCCTAACTCTATTTTTTTTGAATTTTTCACCACTTAAGGGCTTATTTTTTCAATGATGATCCTGCACATACCCACATTGGCAAGGCACAAGTGATGAGTCCAATTTATGGCTCAATTTTGATAGAATTTATTTGTTGTAGTTGTCATAGACCTTGATACTTGGATGTTAACATTTTCAAGTTATTTCCTAAAAACCATAGACATTGGGCATAATCTTATTTTTGTAACCTTTAAATGACATTGACATACTATATGAACTATCTATGTTAATTTTACATGTGGATTAATGAATGTTACTTTAAGATAGTTACAAATATGCAATTGTTGTGCGTACTAATGTTGCCATGCAGATATAATTAGAGCCTACAAAATTGAGGAAGATTATGCCAGTTGGTCATTTGCCATAAAGGTCAACAAGGTGGTCATTCACAGGTCAATGGAGGGAAGACTCTCAATAGAGGAAGATTCCTAGTTCAAATCAAAGATTTTAACTCCATTGTAAATGGTCATAATATTATTTTGAGTGAATATAGGAGCTATTGTTATGCTAGATCTGCGTTAAGGAAAATTGGCTTGACTAGATTCCATGCATGTATAACCTCCTTTCCACTTTCTATGTTTTCCCTAAAGTGGCGTCCCCCTAATCTGTTGGAGTTGACCGCCTTGCTAGGTAGTTAGTTAGTAGTTTTTCCTCCTATAAATAAGACTCGAATGTTGTACTTGCATTCTTAGTTTTTATGTAGTTTTTCTCAGAAGGTTGATTAATCTGATGTTGTACTCTCATTCTTAGTTTTTTAGTAATACAGTTATGTTGCTCCTTTGTAATCATGTTTTCCAATGAATAAAACAAAGTTATTTACATTTTTCTTAAGGGATACTCATCCAAGGGGGCCCACTTGGTGAGCATTCCATCCTTTAACTTAGTTACTACTTTTCTATGCAAATAGTTACAAATCTGGCAACTGTTTGTTCCTGCACCCACTAGAATTCCATTCTATGACTATTCCTGTAGCCAAATCAGACATAGTAGTTTCCTGTCTATTTGCCCAGATTTTCATTTTTGTCATGCATTTCATCTTAGCATAGTTGTTGGTTGATGTTCAAAACTTACGTTACTTCTTTATAAGCAATTTACTTTTAGCATTATGTGTTTATTAGCTATAGAATGAATATGTCTACTACGGATTCCTAGTGCATATACTGTGCTGACCCATTTCAAGTCTATGTCCTGTTGTGCAGTTTTCACACACACACCCCACTGAAAGCAGGGACCCTCTTTTGCTTTCATTCTTGGTGTTTTGGCCCTTGGATTTTGAGGATTTGGTTGCCTTGGCATGTTCCCAAATGATTATTTTACTCATGCAAATGCCCCTTTTGAAGAAACACTTTGAAAATCATGTGTTCTAGGACTCATTTTAGGTTTTTCTCTATTTTCGGGAAAATGCCCTTTGGGAAGAATTCCTCGAGCACCTTGAAAACCCGATGGAGGATCCTTTACATTATTTCAAAAAATTCTAGGACTTCGCGGAATTTTTTCTGGATTGGATTTTCCCAAAACTCTGTCGTGCCTTTAGATTCCCGAGATTTCTATCTTGTCAATGCATTTATGTTTCTTGTACGATCTTGCAGTTTGCTTTTATTGTATTTAATTATGATTTATTAGAAGTTCGTGTCATTTTCCTTGTGTGATTTGAGGAGCTGGACTTTGAGTTGCTATTGTTGGATTGTGCATTTGAGATTGTGATTGATCATTGCAACAGAGTTTTCTGATGACCGCTTGCATTCTGCTTAGACTTCAAGGTTTTTTCTGGCTGTTGCTATTTCGATTTCTTTGCTCTCATGGTATGTACATGTTGCCTTCCCTTTTTAATAAACTAACTGAATTTTCTTCAAGGTTTGTGTCGGTGTATGTTTTGAGTCGAGACTTCGATATGGTATGGTCTGGTAGTAGTGCTAGGGTTTCCGTTTGTTGGCTTGATGCCCTTCCTCATAGCTCATGCCTCCTTTCCTTTTGCATGACTATGATTCAATGAGGTTAATCATTGCTTTGCTTGATTCTTAATTTGATTTTGTGCTTTCTTATGTCAAGCTCTGGTTTAACCTAGAAATCCCCGACCTTTGATGAAATTGTGTCTTGGGTGAAGTGAAGCTTGTTGCTCATTGTTTGATTTGATAATCGCCTTGTCTTATTGAGTTGTGGGAGAATTCATGTGAAGAATAATGAAAATGACGAGTTAGGATCCAAGTTGTGCTATCATGGCCATTTCCTAGGGTTTCCTTTGTTGAAATCATTCCTCATATTGATTGGATCTCATTTAGATTGATTTGAAACATAGATTGTTCATCTTGCACTTTGAATGAACTGAATCCCAAGATGAATCCCCAACTTCCTAATCGTTTGATCAATCTGAGCGAAATCCTGATGAATTCAAAGATTTCAAGTTTTCAAACACCTAACGGATTTCCTTTACTTGAGGACTTCCCCAATTTTTCCATCGCTTTATCGATTTCCTGAAAATATGCTTAAAATGTGAAAATTACAATGACTTCGCGAAATTTTGTCTTCGGGATTTTATGAAAATTTCTTTGTCCCTTCATTTTCCTAGAGTTCGTAAACTATTGTCATTTTCGCAGATTTTCATCCTTGTAGGAATTCCCCGAAATCTTGTTGAAAATAAAGAATTGAGAGATAACATGATCTATTAGCTGATGATTGTGCATTTTATGATCAATTTGACTTATTTTAAGACGTGTCATGTTGTTTCTTAGTTAATAATGGTTGATTAAATGGTTTTTGGAATTTTTTTATGCTTGTTTAGCTGGATTCTTTCTAGTCTAGAATTTCCTAAAATTCCCCTCTAGCCCGAATTCCGCGAGAACTACAAACCCAAACTTTGAAATGAGTAATTCTTATGAGATCTTAAGGGGATTTTTCTCATCATGGGATTTTTTTTAAGGATGGATATATCATTCGTGATGGATTAGCTTGAATTTCATGTTGTGATGGATCTTTATTATGGTCTCTTTATTGAATGCAGGCAAAATCAAGTCAAGTTGTTGCTGGAAGGACCAACAGGCAGGGTAATGCATCCAAGTACTAAAGGGTTTGCTATCTCCAAGGTAGAAAGGATTAAAGTGGATATAAAGAGCATAATCCTAGAGAGTAAGTTGACTTCCATCTGGTCAGAGGTCACTGATACAAATGTTGGATTGTGGGATTATGAAGAATTTAAGACAAGGTTGGCAGCAAAAACCCTCCCTCTGCTGGCTAGAAGGATATTTGAATCAGGGTTGGCACATGTAGCTGGATTTCCTCCTATAGTTCAGTGTTACGAGTTGGTGCTTGAATGTGCCAGACATTATGACAGGGGCACACAGAGGATAGTTGGTCCTCGAGGAAGAATTGTGGCAAATCTCAACCCTGTGTCCATAGTCCAAACCTTTGACATGCTCGATAGGTCTCATGTAGTGGGTTTTGATATGGATATAGCAAAGAAATATTATGATGAAGATGTCATCAATTCCTGGCTGGAGAAACCCAAGTCCCACTTCTCCAAGCTACAAAACAGCTATTCAGAGCTAAGTTCAAGAAAGAATACTATGATTCTATCACACTCCTCATTAGGGTAGTGGGATTGAAAAGTGCAGGAGTATTTGAAAACTGGATGTTCCATGTCATTGTAAGGATGGATCAGAATATTGACTACCATTGGGCAGGCATTATAAGTGCAATGATACATGATCAAATGTGTAATATCCTATAGAAAAAGACCTTCACAATGACTTCCTACTCATTTTACGCACTTGCAAGGTTCCATCCATACAAATGGCTAAGCACAAGGGGTGTGTTTGGGAAGCATGTAATTTATGAAGTATACCCACAATTGCACTTGGGTGGCACAAGTTATAGGAGGGTGAATGATGCATTCACTATGTACATCACCAGGCTATTGCAAGGTGTAGAGCATGTTCGGATCTCAGATAATGCTAAGGAATTAATCAAGAGGTTTGGAGCTTGGTTTATCCAATTCCCTACCTTTTCATATATTAGAATAGATGGTTGTCAGAGGGCTCCATACAGACTCCCTAGATATCCCAGAGATCATGCTATACTTCTGGAGGTCACAAGGAAGATCTCTGATTTTGATGCAATCGTTAAGAAGGACAAACATAAGACTGGATTTGGTGGTGATTTTCCTTTAAGGATAGGCAGTAGTGAGGCATGCCCCTCTATTAATTCAGCCCATGCTTCTGAAGAGGAAATGAGTGCTCTAGGTCTATCTTTCCATTCCAAGAGATTTAGATTTGATAGGACTGGTGAGGCACATAAGAAGGCCATAGGGAATATAGTCATAAGGATGATATAGAGGATTATTGGGCCAATAGTAATGATGAATTTGAAGTTAGAAGGAACAAATTCTCCAATCTACCAGTGAACTTACTCCGGCTATACAACATAAAGGCCATTCCAGATTAGGTTGAAGCTGATGGAGATTTGATTTGGGGCCATGACTATGAAGCTGTAAAAGATAAACCAGTTGGAGAAATAGATTGGCTAGAGGAAGAGAAGACAAAATTAGAAGATATAATGACTCCAGTGATCAAGTACACTAAGTTGTGGCTCAAGGAAAAGATGTGGGAGTTGGAAAGTGAGGGTGTGCAATGCACCTATGATCTAATAGGGGACTTGGAGTCTCATTCCACTTCTGAGGAATCAACTAAGTAGGATCCTAAGGGTAAGACTAAGGTGAACTACCCTTTCAAGATAAAGATTAAAGATGTTTAGGTAGAGGAGGTGGAAGAGGCAGAGAAGCAAAGAAATCCCATTGCTAAGAAAAGGAAACACATTTCGAAGACGAAGAAAGCTGCGAAGGATGAAGTTGAAAAGGAAGGAAAAGAGGCTAGTGTTTCTATGCCTAAGAGAAGAAGAATAGTAAGATTGTCACAAAAGGAGAAGGAAACTTCTAAGGTAGGATATGAAGTTGACCCGCTAGTAGTAAATGTGGAAAGTTCAGGAGAGAAGACACAAGTGTACATAAGAAGATCAAGAACTCCATCTCCTAAAGATGGTGTACCAAAGAAAAGTGCTCCCATAGCTATTCCTGCCATTGAGCATGATAATATTCCTCCTTCTCATGAGGCTCATAATGTACCAAGTGAATCCAAGGATGTCGAAGATTACCAAGATCAAGAAGGAGAAGAATTCCAAGAGGGTGAACTCTATAGTGCTGAAGTAGAAATAGAGAGGGTATTACAGTCTCCTCTGGTGACTTATGAGGATTCACCTATAAGAAGTGAAGAAGATAGACCTCCTAAGAGAGAGGAAATTCCCATTAAGACTCCTTCACTAGTGCATGAAGAAGAACATGATAAGGGAAAAGAAGATAAAGTTGAAGAGATTCCTAAAAAACAAGATTTGAATGAAGATGCACCCAAGGTCTACTAGGATGCGGTTGGATAAGGTAGTGTACAGTCGGATTCCATAGTTCAAGGTTGGTTGGATAAAGAGTTAAAGAGTAAGAAAATTGTGGTAGATGATACTCCTCCCAACTGGGATGAATTGTTGGAGAACATAGGAAAGGGAAAAGCAAAGAAGAAAGCTAGGGTTATCTCTAGGATCGAGAGAGATGAAGCAAATAATAGGGTGGTCCACATTGCTACTCCTTCTCCTGATAAGAAAAAGGATGATGTGACTGGTAGTGACTATAGTGTACAAACTATCAACTTAGGGCCTACTTCCATGGAACAGGAAATTGAAGAATACGAAGGCTCTACTCCTGTAATCTTGGGTAGATTGAGGAAAGAGGTGCAGAAAAAGTAAGAATTAAAGAAGGAGAATGATAAACTTAAGAGGTATCTGGAAGACTTGATGAAACCCTTGCAATCCATCAGCTCCTCATCATCTGTTGCAAGTTTTATTCCGCAAGAAACAATAATCGAGTTGGAGAAGATGAAAGCTACTACTCATACCACAACGAGTTGGTTGCAGGGAGTGCAAGCTAAAGGAGATAATGCTATCAAATAAATCCTTTCAACTGGTGGGGATTATATGACATCAATAGATTGGTTAAGTAATGTACTAGCTCAGGATAAGGAGGATGTGGATCTCCTGTTGCAGAAGACCAAAATTGGATCATGGAATACACTAAAGACAAACTGGTAGGTGATGGAATTCTTCCTTCTCCCGAAGTTGTAGAACCTTGAGAATGGTTTGAAGTTTTGAAAATAAGGAAAAGGGTTTTGAATAAGGTGCATAAGCAAGGGAAACAAATTGAGGACTCTCTAGCTAATATCTACAACAAGTGCATTTATTTCTTCGAAGTTATGACAAGAAGAAAAAGGTTTGTGCCAAAACATCTAAGCTTGGAGAAATTGAAAAAATGGTGGCAAGATGTGTATTCTCTAGGCAATCAAGACCAGGTCACTGAACATGAGTTAGATGATGCAACCACATACATTGCAGTGATGGATAAATATCAAACCATGAAGGTGGATTGGGATAAAGTTGTAAAGCAGTCAATAGAGGACATTAAGTCCATTGAAAGGAGAATGAAATTATTAGCTATGCCACCTATTTCCGACTTGGATAAGATATTTTTTATGGTGCAGGATAAGGGGAGGCAAGATAATGACAAAGGGGAGAGCAGTTAATAAAATTCCTCATCGAAATTTGTGCTTCCCCATTATTCCTCTTCCTCCTTCACATGGATTGGACCGAGCTATGTTGGAGATCATAGGCCGACCTGGATGGAGTACATGCATTTAATGCATACTTTACTTTATTTTGAATTCCTCTTGGCCGACTTGTTTTGTGGCCGTTTATTATTATAAACCTAATTGGTCAGACATATCTTAAGGGTTTCTATAAATATGGAATTTAGCCTCGTTTGTAAGGGCTAGATAGTTTTACTTTGGAGCGAATTAAGCAGTATAGCAAGAGCTAGAGTTAGGAATTAGTCCTATTCTCAAGTAAGTGTTGTAACAGAAGACTGGAATTGTTGCTACTTTGGGTAATTTAATGCAAGTAAAGACATTGTGATTTGGTGCCTTTCTTGTGTTGAATTTTATCTGGCATGGTTCCTATGATTCTATCGTTTGAAATTCCTTAAGTTTATTTGATGCATGGTAGGTTTAGTGTTAGATGACTTGATGGTGTTTATGGTTTGATGTTTGAAGTGTTTGCAACAATCTCTAGTCCATACTTTTTACAGCTAGCTAATTGTTAGTTGCTTTGCAAAGTTAGCCTGGACTTTAATATTCATTGTGCTTAGTTCGATTGTGGATATTTGTTCATTTCAATTGCAATAGGGTTGTTTTGAATGAATGTTCATAATATGAAAATCTTTAACGCCTTAGAAGATTGCACTATTTCTTGTAAGATTGCAAATTTATTTGGGTCAAGTTGGAATTTGTTTTTGAGGGATTGGTCCATTTCAGGTATTTGATCATATACATTGCTAATCTTAGGATTAGAATTAATCTTAGAAGTCTCTTCGAAACCCTTATCTCCTTTGATGTTTATTTTTAATTTGGGTTAGATTTAGGATTTGAAGTATCACCATATTGCTAGATCTAATAAATTTCAATTCAGTATTTTCTTGTAATAAGGTCCCTTTATGATTACCAACATTTTCACATTATCACTAAGTTGTTTATGCATTGTCAAAACCTGACATTGGAGACCTTAGGTTATCTCTTGAGGCTTGCTGATAGAGATTTACATTTGAAGAGATATAGGATTTCCATATTCTATCTAAGTTGTTGCTGTGCAGAAAACACCATCAACAGATTGGCACTAGAAAGGAGGGCGTGAATAAAGCAAGCTGGATTGATTTCTATCTGCCATTTCTCCTAAAATATTGAGAAGAAGAACTTCAAGAATTGCAAGCTCCTACTAGGTCGAGAAGGACCAAAAGAAGGGGAGAATCATCATCCACCCAGCCACTTCCATCATCCCCATCATCCTCATCTTCATCAATATCATCCTCATCCGATTCTGAAGCCATTCCTATTCTGCAGCCCCAACAAGCCATAAATCAACCATTACTATGTCCACCTCCACCAATGGCTTTCCTTGCCAACAATCCATCTCCCTTGATCTTCAATAATTATAATGTTATGCCCAAGAACCCAAAACACTTTTTTTCTAAGCTCCATGTTAATGACCCCAGTAGAACTGCTGAGGAACATATCAAGATTTTTCAGACTTGCCTTAGGGACAGAGGAATCAATCATGAGGATGTAATCTGTAGGATCTTTCTTTATTCCTTAGGAGAAGATGTGTTATACTGGTACAATCATTTTCCTATTGGGTCTATTCAGAATTGGATTGAATTGGAGACTACATTCCTGCAGAAGTTTAGGATTCCCATTAGTTTGAATGAGCTTTACCTCTAGTTCACTAAGGTTAAGAGAGAAGTCAATGAGCCCATAGGGTCCTTTAACAATAGGTTTCATCGCGCCCATACCCAACTACAGGCCCCTTATGTTGTTGATGAGGCCACTGCTTTAGAAGTCTATTATGAGGGTCTTGATATTCTGACAACCACCTTCATGAAGTGGAGAAACAACCCTCCTACTACCCTGCTTGATGCATACACAGGGGCTTTAAAGGTTAGCACTGCTTTAAGAAAACACTTACTTGGGACTTTACCATCACTAGGATTCACTGCTCACCCTAGGTAGGTCCCAACTCTCAATCACGCTCTTGCCAATCATACTCCTATCATGAATCTGATACCTCAGTTACCTCTGGTTCCTCACCTAGGACCTCTTGTGAGTCAAGTTCCACCCGTGATCAGCTACCCCTAGAAAAATGTAAATCAACCTCTTCATCAACAGCCTCAGGCTAGTTTTCCCACATATCTGCAGAATTTTGAAGTATTGAACTAGTCACTGAATATCAGTACTACAGTAGGATATCCTCAAAACAATACAAACTAGCCTCCATATAGAAATTATGACAAGGAGAGATTGGATGAATTGACTAAACAAGTGAAGAAGCTGAACATGGAGGTAACTTATTTGAGAAACTAGAACAGTCAGCTCTAGGCTGCTCAAAGAAGTATGGAGTCCAATCATAATAGGGAAAATTGAGAAACTCAACGAGGACAACAATTTGATAGGGGACAACATTCTGAAAGAGGATGGTCTTTAGGCCAAAATTTTGATAGAGGGCAAGCTAGTGGACAAGGGTCTGACAGGAGACAACCACCCAGACATAGCAGAACTTGGAATACAAGGACTAACAATGGAGGTGTCCCCACCCCAGTGGATCAGCCAGTCAATCAAGGAAAACCTCCAAGTGGTGTATATTTAGCTAAAACTGCTTTATCAGGATGGTGTAGGCTCCATAAAACAAGTCAACATTCTGAATTAGACTATCCAGAGTTCTAGACAACAACTTCAATCTTTCAGTATGAGGTGGAGAATAATGCAAGTAATCAGGAATTGGTGCCATCTACTCCCTATGATTCATCAGTTTTCATGCTAAATCATGCTCCTTTTCCACAGATCAAGGAGAATGTGCCTAAAGAAGAAACATACCAGCTTAAGGAAGAGGCAGATCAAGTGTGCAATGGAGATCTGATATTACACAGTTGTTTGATGAAAATCCTGTGAATGACAATGGCCCCATGAATGAAGAAGAAACTTATATTTAAGAGGTGCAAACATGCCAATGACCTGTTAAGAAATATGATCTGAGGGATCTGCCACATAGACATCTACAAGATGGAGGCCCTTTCACCATCTCTATTCCTTCAAACAACTTCACCACACCTCCAGACCCCAATGCTAGCAATAATCCAACATATCCTAATGTGCCTAGGCAGTACTTATCTAAGGATAAAGGGAAAATGGATCTGTCAAAAGGGAAAACTACTGAAACAAGTAAAGACAGGGTAGTGGAATACCAAAAAGAGGCTCTTGCTGATCTAAGTGCAAAACAACTGGCCATATATGTTGCAGAAGAACTCAAGAAGCTAAAGTAAGTCTCTCTGCATTTGAATTATTGAGAGTTACAACTATTAGAAATGAAGTTCTAGGAGCTTACAATGCAAGTTCAGTATCACAAGATAAATCAGTCAGTGAAAGTGTCAATAAAACATCTAGTTCTCATGTAGTAAAAGGTCAGAATCAGATTCACATACCACCTGGAGATAAAGGGAAAGAGAAAGATAAAACTCAAGTTGCTCAGGTTGATACTCCCTTAACTCTGCTTCAGGGGAAAACATACACTCCTCCATTTTTTATCTCTTCCCGTATATTTGGTAAGAACTTGCACAATTTCTTGTTGGATTCAGGTGCTTCTACCAATGTAATTTCCTTTGGTGTCTGTAGAGCTCTAGGTATTACTCCTACTGACTCACAAAAGAAAGTCACTCAACTAGATAGAACTGAAGTTAATGTTGTAGGGGAATTGAGCATGATTCACATGCAGGTTTCCTCTGACCCTAGAATTTAGCAAGTTATTAATATATAGGTGGCAGATATACCTGATCCTTATGGTCTAATTTTGGGAAGAGACTTTACTAAGGCTCTAGATGGATATTTATCAACCGATCACTCTCATATGTGGCTTCCCTGGAAGGGAGTGCCAAATTAGATCAAGATTGAAAGAGAGCCTAGGATGAAATATATGATCACAAAATATCAGAATACTTTGAATGAGATACTGATATTAGAGGTGAGCATGGGTAATTATGTACTTGCAGCCCCTTTTGAGGAATCTAATGTGGAATAAATCCTTATGATACATGCTACACCTATTGACTTTATAGTTGAATCTAGTGGTACTGGAGCCCTAGTGGAACCAATTGATGATGATGTTCCTAAAGATCATCAACTCAACTTGTTGGATAATTTCCAAGAATTCATTTAGAAGTGCATTGAAGATCAGATTCATTTGGGTAGAGGAATGAATTTTGGAGAATTAATTTTTCCAAATTGGTGTAGATTTCACAATGCCTCCCACTCTAAACTAGACTGCTACTTGTGCCAGGATGTAGTAGAACAAGTGCAAAAATGTATCAACCCTACTCCAATATTCAAAATCAATATACAGAATATTCAAGAGGATACTAAAGGGAAGAAACTGATGATTTCTAAAGAGCCCTTTAGTAGTAACAATGTAAGAGACACAATAAGAAAATCTGTGGTTGTCGGTTGTTAGACTTTAAGGTTTGATGGATCCAAATCAAAACAAGGTGCTGGGGTAGGATTTGAGTTAATCAGTCCAAGAGGTAAAACTTTCTTTGCTACTCATAGGCTTCAGTTTCATTGTACTAATAATGTATCAGAATATGAGGCTTTGATTCATGGGTTTCTCATGGCACTAAAGAAAAGGGTGAAAATTTTGCAAGTCTTTGGGGATTCTGAACTAGTGGTCAAACAAGTTAGGAGGAAGTACTCATGTCATGAAAAAAGGATGACCAATTATAGGCATAGAGTATGGGACCTTATTGAAGGGTTTGATGCCTTCAACATTCAGTTGATACCATGTAATACGAACCAAACAACATATTCCCTCACTCAGGTAGCTAGTACTTTACAACCTTTGTCTCTTTCTGGACTGAAGAATTTTACAGTGGAATTGACCCCAGTGCCTTCAGTACCTGACAATGTTACCAATTTCTAGGTATTTGAAGATGATAAGAATATTTTGGATTTTATCACAAGTTCAGATGTCTTTACTTCCCAGATTATCGATGAAACTAAACCCCAAGAAGCAGAGATGGATTTAGAAGGGGTGATCAATTTGAAGACTAATACTATCCCAAAGGGTATGGTGCAACTAGAAAGGATTTTTGATCTAGACAAGGTTAGAGATCAAGAGCAAGATGCTAAGAAGGAATCCATTAGTGGACAATGTGAAACATACATGGGGACTCAAGATGATATCAAGAATGTATTCATTGGCAAAGTATGTACTCCAGAGGAGAGGAAAGGAATTATTGATGCATTACATACATATCAACATGTGATATCCTAGAGTTACGAAGACTTGAAGACATATGACACTTTGATTATAACTCACACTATCCCTCTGAAGCTAGGAGTAAGAACCTTCAAATAGAGGAAAAGGCCAATCAATGCTTTATTGGAGCCCGTAATTCAAAAGGAGGTGCAAAATATTTTGTCTACCAGAATCATATTCCCAGTTAGGCATTCAACCCGGTTTACAAATCTGGTTCCTGTGAGAAAAAAGAATGGGGAAATCAAACTGTGTGTGGATTTTAGGAACCTTAATAGAGCATCAGAAAAGGAAAATTATCTAGTCCCTTCGCTGGATGAAGTACTTTAGATTGTCAATGGGTCTCAAATGATGTCATTCCTGGATGGCTACTCTAGATACAATCAAGTTATGGTACAGTATGAAGATAGGCATAGAACTGCTTTCACCACAAAGTGGGGAACTTTTTCTTATAGGAGGATGCCCTTCAGTTTTATCAATGCTGGAGCTATGTTCAAGAGGGCCATGGACATTGCTTTTAAGGACATAATTTGTAAATGCATAATTATTTATATGGATGATCTGATAGTCTTTTCCAAGAAGAGAGGTGATCACATAGCTGATTTATGCAGAGTGTTTCAAAGGTGTAGAGAATTCAACATATCTCTTAATCCAAAGAAGTGCATCTTTCGAGTTACAGAAGGAAAATTGTTGGGACACATTATTTTAGAGAAAGGTATTGCTATTGATCTCGAATGAGTGGAAGTCATATGTAAAATCCAACCACCTACTAGCAAGAAGGAGATGAAGTAATGCTTTGGAAAAATCAACCTTGTACGTAAGTTCATCACTAGATTTGTTGAGATAGTCAATCCATTAAATTCCATGTTGAAGTAGGAAGATAAAGTTGAATGGAATATAGAGGCTAAAGAAGAATTTGTAGAAATCAAAAGGGCCATTGTTGAGGCCCCAATTTTGGTGAGTTCTGATTATGCTAAGCCATTTTACATATATTCATTTGCTTCTGATCACTCCCCTGCTGGAATGTTGACCCAAAAGTCTAGTCAAGGGAATGAGCACCCCATAGAATTTATGAGTGCATGACTGAAATATTCAGAACTAAGGTGTCCAAGAGTGGAGAATCAAGCTTACGCCTTGGTTAGGGATGTGAAGAAATTTAGACACTATATTCTCAGGAACAAGGTCTTTGCAATAGTCCCTGATCCTGTAGTCAAGCTATTGTTGATGCAAAATGAACTAGGAGAATGTAGAGCTAAGTGGGTGACTATGTTGCAGGAGTATGATATTGAAATCTAGCCTATGAAATTGGTAAGAGGGCAAGGGCTTACGAGAACAATGGAAGAAATGGGCCCTGACCTTGCAGCCCAACATTATAATCTTGAAGATGTTTCTCCAGGGGACTGGTATGATGATATCATTCATTATCTTTTGAATCAACAGTGTCCAGATCATCTTAATGCAGTACATAGAAGAGCATTGCATTTGAAGAGTGAAAGTTTCATGCTGAAGGGATTTGTCCTATACAAAAAGAACCATGAAGGTGTCTACTTAAGATTTTTGGGATAAAAGGAGGCTGAAAGAGTCATGGCAGAATTTCATTATAGATATGGTACTGGCCATGGATCTGCACCATCCACTACAAATCAGATTCTGAGAGCTGGTTATTATTGGCCCACATTGTTCAAGGACACACACAACCATGTTAGAATGTGTCATGTGTGTCAAACTGCGACCACCAGAGAGAAGTATGCAACACTCCCACTTCAACCAGTCTTTGAGGTAAAACCTTTTGCACAGTGGGGAATGGACTTCATAGGTCTGATCAATCCACCCTCTTTTGTAGGCCACATGTATATTAGTACTGTTACTGATTATTTCACAAGATGGAATGAGGCTCTTGCATGCAAATAGTGTACTTCTGAGGTGGTAATCAATTTCATCGAATCAGGTATTATCAATCGCTTTGGATGTCCTATGTCTTTTTTCTGTGATAATGGTCCTGCATTTTCATCATTGAAATTCTCTAACTAGGCCTTTGATCATGGAATTATAATTAAATTTGCATCCAATTATTACCCTCATGGTAATGGTTTGGATGAGTCCTTTAATAAGAACCTCCTGACAGTTATTCATAAGTTGTTAGAAAGAAACCCTAAGGAATGGCATACCCAGCTTCGGTTTTCCCTTTGGGAAGATTGTACAAGACACAAGACTTCCATAGGAACTTCCCCTTACCATTTGGTTTATGGGCTAGAACCTGTGTTTCCCATTCAGTTAAAAATCCCCATCCTACAGTTCATTAATGAATATTATAATGAAGGGGATAAAAGAGAAGCCAGACTTGCTGAATTGTTACACCTCGAAAAGAAAAGAGATGAAGCCCTTGAAAACTTTTCCAAACATCAAGGTGTAGTCAAAAGATGGTTTAACAGGAGAGCCAAGGTAAAATCCTTTTGAATCTATGACTTAGTTCTTTACTGGGATAAAGCCCATGATAGTAAGGGAGAGCATGGTAAATTTGACAAACTCTGGCTGGGCCCTTATCAGATTTTAGAGATTTTGGGAGATAATGTTTTTCACCTAAAAACCCTCACTAGAGAGAATATCCCACTGCCTATCAATGGGTAGTACTTTAAGCATTATTTCCAATCTTGAGTTGTTTACAACTCCTTTCTTGTACATAGTTAGAATAGGATTCCTTTCTGTTTGTTTCGCTTTTGCTTTGGTTAGAGTAGGTTTTCCTTTCTACTTTGCTTTGTTTGTTTAGTATTTTTGGTTAGTTTAGGTTCCCTTTTGCTCCACTCTTGCTTTGGGTTTTCTTGTTTTCTTTTGGGTGTGTTGCATCTGCATGGAAACCATATTATTATCTGGGACTATTCTGAATATTTCTTTTACAAACTTGAGTTATTTTCTCCATAGTTAGGTGGTGAAGGTCCTTTATTTGGTGTCACATGTATTTAATGCTATGAGTGGATGAATCGTGGATAGGTTGAGTACTGGAATGTATTCAGGTCTTATATTTATACACAAATCATTTAAAATTCCAAGGTCGCATGGGGTCCTTATGAGGTCTGCTTAGGTGAAAATTTTATATTTTGCTTCAGTGCCACTATAGTTCTCAGCCCTAAGTGTGAACTTCATTGTTCATAGGTTGAAATAAAAATGATGAAAAAAAAGCAATATCAAAAAGAGAGAAAAGAGAAAATATTGAAAATCAAAAGAATGAATTCAACTTATTAGGAGTATCCAAGTATCTCTACTAAGGCTATGGACACCTAGCTGGCAGTAGAGCTATGCTTGGGAGGACCACATTGATAACCTCATCAGGGCTATAGACACTTGGTTGGCAGCGAGACTCCATCCAGGATGCTTTTGGAGTTAGAATATTTATGTAGCCTAGTCAGACTAAATTTGGTTCTTATTGTAACTAATGAAAATGGGAATGAATACATATGCACACACTTAGACCCTAGTACAAGAAAGGTTTGCTTGCCTGTGAGTTTTGAAAATCTACCAAATTCATCACCTAATGTGAGGACTAAAACCAGATATTCTAGGTTCTTGATTCCAGTTTTTTATTGAAATGCTCTAGAGCATTTTCCCAACATGAGTCACCATTTGTTGTGTAGTTTTCGCACACACGCCCCACTGAAAGTAGGGACCCTCTTTTGCTTTCATTCTTGGTGTTTTGGCCCTTTGATTTTGAGGATGTGGTTGCCTTGGCATGTTCCCAAATGATTATCTTACTCGTGCAAATGCCCCTTTTGAAGAAACACTTTGAAAATCTTGTGTTCTGGGACTTATTTCGGGTTTTTCTTTGTTTTCGGGAAAATGCCCCTTGGGAGGAATTCCCCGAGTGCCTTGAAAACCCGACAGAGGTTGCTTTACATTATTTCAAAAAATTCCAGGACTTCACAAAATTTCATCTAGATTGGATTTTCCCAAAACTTCGTCGTGCCTTTAGATTCTCGAGCTCGCTATCTTGTCTATGCATTTATGTCTCTTGTATGATCTTGAAATTTGATTTTATTGTATTTAATTGCACTTTATGAGGAGAATTTTGTGTCATTTTCCTTGTTGTGAGACTTGAGGAGCTGTATTTTGAGTTGCTATTGCTGGATTGTGCGTTTGAGATTGTGATCGATCGTTACAGTAGAGTTTTCTGGTGACCACTTGCATTCTGCTTAGACTTCAAGGTTTTTTCCAGCTATTGCTATTTTGATTTCTTTTCTCTCATGGTATGTACATGCTACCTTCCCTTTTTAATAAATGAACTGAATTTTCTTTAGGGATTGTGTGGGTGTATGTTTTGAGTCGGGACTTCGATGCGGTATGGTTTGCTAGTAGTGCTAGAGTTTCTGCTTGTTGGTTTAATGCCCTTCCTCATAGCTCATGCCTCCTTTCCTTCTGCATGGATGTGATTCAATGAGGCTAACCATCACTTTGCTTGATTCTTAATTTGATTTCATGCTTTCTTATGTCGAGTTATGGTTTAACCTAGAAATCCCTGACCTTTGATGAAATCACGTCTTGGGTGAAGTGAAGCTTGTTGCTCATTGTTTGATTTGATAATTTCCCTATTTTAGTTGAGTTGTGGGAGAATTCGGGTGAAGAATAATGAAAATGATGAGTTAGGATACAAGTTGTGCTATTATGGTGATTTCCTATGGTTTCCCTTGTTGAAATCACTCCACATATTGATTGGATATCATTTAGATTGATTTGAAACATAGATTGTTCATCTTGCACTTTGAACGAACTGAATCCCAAGATAAATCCCCAACTTCCTAATCGTTTGATCAATTTGAGTGAAATCCTGATAAAGTCAAAGATTTCAGGTTTTCAAACACATCGCGGATTTCCTTTACTTCAGGACTTAACTGATTTTTCCATCGCTTTATCAATTTCCCGAAAATATGCTTAAAATGTGAAAATTATAATAACTTTGCGAAATTTCGTGTCTTTGGGATTTTATCAAAATTTCTTTGTCCCTTCATTTTCCCGAAGTTCCTAAACTATTCCCATTTTCTAGGTTTTCCGTCCTTGGCGAATTCCCCGAAATCTTGTTGAAAATGAAGAATTGAGAGATAACATAATCTATTAGCTAATGATTGTGCATTTTATGATCGATTTGAGTTATTTTAAGATATGTCATGTTTTTTCTCATTTAATAATGGTTGATTAAATAGTTTTTGGAAGTTTCTTTGTGCTTGTTTTGTTGAATTCCATCTCATCTAGAATTTCCCAAAATTCTCCTCTGGCCCGAATTCCGTGAGATGACTAAAAACCCGAACTTTGAAATGAGTAATTCTTATGAGATCTTAAGGGGATTTTTCTCATCATGGGAATTTTTTTAAGGATGGATATATAATTCGTGATGGATCTTTATTATGGTCTCTTTATTGAATGTAGGCAGAATCAAGCAAGCTATTGTTGGAAGGACCGAGGGTAGGGTAATGGATCCAAGTACTGAAGGGTCTGCTATCTCTGTGGTAGAAAGGATTAAATTGCATATAAAGAGCAGAATCCCAGAGAGTAAGTTTACTTCCATCTGGTTAGAGGTCACCGATACAAATGTTGGATTGTGGGATTATGAAGAATTTAAGACAAGGATGGCAGCACAGAACCTCCCTCTATTGGCCAAAAGGATAATCGAATTAGGGTTGGAACATGTAGTTGGATTCCCTCCTACAGTTCAGTGTTACGAGTTGGTGCTTGAATGTGCCAGACATTATGACAGGGGCACACAGAGGATAGTTGGCCCTCAAGGAAGAATTGTGGCAAATCTCAACCCTGTGTCCATAGCCCAGACCTTTCACATGCCCGACAAGTCTCATGTAGTGGGTTTTGATATGGATATAGCAAAGAAATATTATGATGAAGATGTCATCAAATCCCAATAGGTCATCAATTCCTTGCTGGAGAAACCCAAGTCCCACTTCTCCAAGCTATCCAAACAACTATTCAGAGCTAAGTTCTGGAAGGAATACTATGATGCTATCACACTCCTTAGTAGGGTAGTGGGATTGAAAAGTGCAGGAGTATTTGAAAATTGGATGTTCCATGTCATTGTAAGGATGGGGAAGAATATTGACTTCCATTGGGAAGGCATTATAAGTGCAATGATACATGAACAAATGTGTAATTTCCTACAGACAAAGACATTCACAATGACTTCCTACTTGGTTTATGCACATGCAAGGTTCCATCCATACAAAGGGCTAAGCACAAGGGGTGTGTTTTGGCAAGATGTAATTTATGAAGTATACCCACAATTGCATTTGGGTGGCACAAGTTATAGGAGGGTGAATGATGCATTCACCATGTACATCACCAGGCTATTGCAAGGTGTAGAGCATGTTTGGATCTTAGATAATGCTAAGGAATTAATCAAGAGGTTTGGAGCTTGGTTTATTTATTTCCCTACCTTTTCATATATCAGAATAGATGGTTTCCAGAGCGCTCCATATAGACTCCCTAGATATCCCACACATCATGTTATACTTCTGGAGGTCACAAGGTAGATCTATGATTTTGATGCAATCGTCAAGAAGGACAAACATAAGACTGGATTTGGTGGTGATTTTCCTTTGAGGATAGGCAGTAGTGAGGCCTACCCCTCTATAAATTCAGCCCATTCTTCTAAAGAAGAAATGAATGCTCTAGGTCTATCTTTCCATTCTAAGAGATCTAGATTTGATAGGACTGGTGAGGCACAGAAGAAGGCCAGTAGGGAATATAGTCATACGGATGATATAGAGGATTTTTTGGCCAATAGTAATGATGAATTTGAAGTTAGAAAGAAGAAGTTCTCCATGCTACCAGTGAACTTAGTCTGGCTATACAACATAAAGGTAATTCTAGATCAGGTTGAAGATGATGGAGATTTGATTCAGGGCGATGAATATGAAGCTGTAAAAGATTATCCAATTGGAGAAATAGATTGGCTAGAGGAAGAGAAGACATAATTAGACCAGATCATCACTCCAGTAATCGAGCACACTAAGTTGTGGCTCAACCACAAGATGTGGGAGTTGGAAAGTGAGGGTGTGCAATGCACCTATGATCTAATGGGAGACTTGGAGTCTCATTCCACTTCAATGGAGTCAACTAAGTAGGATCCTAAGGGTAAGACTAAGGTGAGCTCCCCTTTCAAGATAAAGATTAAAGTTGTTTACGTGGACGAGGTGGAAGAGGCAGAGAAGCAAAGAAATCCCATTGCTAAGAAAAGGAAACACATTTCAAAGATGAAGAAAGCTGTGAAGGATGAAGCTAAAAAGGAAGGAAAAGAGACTAGTGTTTCTATGCCTAAGAGAAGAAGAATAGTAAGATTGTCACAGAAGGAGAAGGAAACTTCTAAGGTAGGAGAGGAAGTTGACCCACCAGTAGTAAATGTGGAAAGTTCGGGAAAGAAGACACAAGTGTACATATGAAGATCAAGAACTCCATCTTCTAAAGATGGTGTACCAAAGACAAGTGCTCCCACAGTTGTTCCTACCACTGAGCATGATAATATTCCTCCTTCTCATGAGGCTCATAATGTACCAAGTGAATCCAAGGATGCCAAGGATTACCAAGATCAAGAAGGAGAAGAATTCCGAGAGGGTGAACTCTATAGTGGTGAAGTAGAAATAGAGAAGGTATTATAGTCTCCTCTAGTGACTTATGAGGATTCACCTATAAGAAGTGAAGAGGACAGACCTCCTCAGAGAGAGGAAATGTTGATTAAGACTCCTACACCAATGCATGAAGAAGAAGAACATGATAACGGAAAAGAAGATAAAGTTGAAAAGATTCTTGAAAAACAATATTTGAATGAAGATGCACCCAAGGTTCACCAGGATGTAGTTGGACAAGGTAGTGTATAGTCAGATTCCCCAGTTTCAGGTTGGTTTGATAAAGAGTTAAAGAGTAAGCAAATTTTGGTAGATAATACTCCTCCCAACCGGGATGAATTGCTGGAAAACATAGGAAAGGGAAAAGAAAAGAAGAAATCCAGGGATATCTCAAGGATCGAGAGAGATGAAGAAAATAATAGGGTGATCCATATTGCTACTCCTACTCCTGATAAGAATAAGGATGATGTGACTGGTAGTGATTACAGTGTGCAAACTATCAACTTAGGGCCTACTTCCACAGAATAGGAAATTGAAGAATATGAAGGCTCTAGTGCTGTAATCTTGGGTAGATTGAGGAAAGAGGTGCAGACCAAGCAATAATTAAAGAAGCAAAATGATAAAATTAAGAGGTATTTGCAAGACTTGATGAAACCCTTGCAATCCATCAGATCCTCATCATCTACTGAAAGATTTCTACCACAAGAAACAATAAATGAGTTGGAGAAAATGAAAGCTAATACTCATACCACAATGAGCTGGTTGTAGGGAGTGCAAGCTAAAGGAGATAGTGCTATCAGAGACATCCTTTCAACTAGTCGGATGCTATGAGATCAATAGATTGGTTAAGGAATTTACTAGCTTAGGATAAGGAGGATGTGGATCTCCTGTTGTAGAAGACCAAAACCATCATGGAATACACTGAAGACAAACTGGTAGGTGATGGAATTCTTCCTTCTCCCAAAACTACAGAACCCTGGGAATGGTTTGAATTTTTGCAAATAAGGAAAAGGGTTTTGAAGAAGGTTCATAAGCAAGGGAAACAAATTGAGGACTCTTTGACTAAGATCTACAACAAGTGCATTTATTTCTTTGAAATTATGAGAGGAAGAAAATTTTTTGTGCCAAAACATCTGAGCTTGGAGCAATTGACAAAATGGTGGCGAGATGTGTATTCTCCAGTCAATGAAGACCAGGTCACTGAACATCGGTTAGATGATGCAGCCACATACATTGAAGTGATGGATAAATATCAAACCATGAAGGTGGATTGGGATAAAGTTGTAAAGCAGTCAAGAGAGGACATTAAGTCCATTGAAAGGAGAATGAAAGTATTAGCTATGCCACCTATTGTGGACTTGGAGAAGATATTTTTTATGGGGTAGGATAAGGTGAGGTGAGATAAGGACAAAGGGGAGAGCAATTAATACAATGCCTCATCGGAATTTGTGCTTCCCTATTATTCCTCTTCCTTCTTTGCATGCATTGGACCGAGCTCTGTTGGAGATCCCAGGCCAACCTGGATGGAGTACATGCATTTAATGCATACTTTACTTTATTGTGAATTCCTCTTGGCTGACTTGTTTTGTGGTCATTTATTATTGTAAACCTAATTGGTCAGACATATCTTAAGGGTTTCTATAAATATGGAATTCAACCTCATTTGTAAGGGCCAGATAGTTTTTCTTTGGAGTGAATTAAGCAGTATAGCAAGAGCTAGAGTTAGGAATTAGTCTTATTTTCAAGCAAGTGTTGTAATAGAAGACTAGAATTGTTGCTACTTTGGGTGATTTAATGCAAGTACAGACATTGTGATTTGGTGCCTTTCTTGTATTGAATTTTATCTGGAATAGTTCATGTGATTATATCATTTGAAATTGCTTAAGTTTATTTGATGCATGATAGGTTTAGTGTTAGATGACTTGATGGTGTTTATGGTTTGATGCTTGAAGTGTTTGCAACAATCTCTAGTCCATACCTTTTGCAGCTAGCTGACTGTTAGTTGCTTTGCAAAGTTAGTCTAGACTTCAATATTCATTGTGCTTAGTTTGATTATGGATATCTATTCATTTCAATTGCAATAGGGTTGTTTTGAATGAATGTTCATAATCTAAAAATATTTAATGCCTTAGAATATTGCACTATCTCTGTAAGATTGCAGATTTATCTGGGTCAAGTAGGAATTGGTTTTTGAGGGATTGGTCCATTTCAAGTATTTCAACATATACTTTGTTAATCTTAGGATTATAATTAATCTTAGAAGTCTCTTCGAAACCCTTATCTCTTTTGCTATTTATTTTTAATTTGGGTTAGATTTACGATTTGAAGTATCACCATATTGATAGATTATATTTCAAGGTTTCTATTTTTCCTACAAACTCAATGAAGAATCACAAAATTTGCTCTTCCTAAGAGGAATTAATGATAGATGCACCAATGCTTTGGACCTGATGGGAGGAGGAGATATCACCCAAGTCCCTTTGGAGGATATCAAGAAGATATGTCAGAACTACTCTAAGGTAGCTTCAAAGAAATTAAGAGCTTACCAATCCTCTATGGGTAAGTCATCTACCAATGGAATTTCAAGGATGGAGATTACTAACTTGCTGGCAGACTTCAAGAAAGACATCATAAACAATCTAGCTACTTATTTGGATACACTTCAAGTAGAGAAGAAACAAGAGGAGGCAAAGCAATGTTGGCAGAATATTTCGCTCATTGCAGATAAAAGAAGAACTACAGATGCAAAATGGTAGCTAACATTGATAGTAAGAAGATCCCACCCAATTTCAAGCCAATCCAAGGTGATGATGATCAAGTCTAGTACACTGCATAAAGGAGACCATGGGCTCCAAGACAAGGCATGCCACCAAATCCATTATCCTTTGTTGGGCCTGATTTTAATTCTTATGCATCAGGTAACCAATGGAAACCCCCATATCCATCGAACTATGGAGGATATCCACCAAAACCTTGGAATAATCCTCCAAACACCTAGCCCAATCACCAAAACTCTCTACCCCAATGGCAACAACCTCAGGGGAATTGGCAGCAATTTTAGGGAAATTGGTAGCCACCTCTAGGAAACTGGCAGCAAACATCTCAATGGAGGGGAGGATAGAAATGGCCAAACCAAACAACCAATTACATGCAACAACCTTCTCAACCCTAACAACCTACTATAATTCCTCCTCCTACTAGTTCAAGTTTAACCATACCTAGAGCCACTCAGCTACTAGCTCAGCCCACACCTAACCCAAATAACAAACCACAACAATAGTAGCCAATATACTCCACTGATCTGAATCAATTTCAAGCATATGTTGTGAGTGTAAATGACATCCACTTGTGTTCAGGAACTACTTTGCCAACTCCTTCCACACCCATTATCAGTGAGCTTCTTGTGGAAGAGGAGGAGCATCTGAATGTCCCCATTCAACCAAGTGCACCTAAAAACCATGAACCAGTCCCAGTCCAACAGACTGAACAACAACCATCATTTCCTCGAAGGTTGGAAAATTCCAAAAAAAAGGAAGAGAAGAAGGAAACAACCTTTGACATTCTAGATCAGTTGAAGCATATATGTGTCAAGATACCTCTATTTCAGGCCATAAAAGATGTTCCCATATATGGAAAAGCAATTAAGGAAGCATTCCTCAAGAAGCCATGAAGAAAAAAGAAATACCCCACTATGGTTCATGTAGTGGGATAGCTAGCTGGCATCATGCTTAGGAAAGTGATTGTTCCCAAATACAATGACCTAGGTAGTCCTGTGGTAGGAGTTATAAATGAGATGCAAATAACAAATGCTTTGATTGATTTGGGAGCAGCAATAAATGTGATGACTAAGGATATCCTATAGAAAATAAATGTTGCAAGCATGAGACCTACTCCTACTACCCTACAGCTTTCTAATAGTTCCACTATTAAACTTAATGCAAGTACAGACATTGTGATTTGGTGCCTTTCTTGTATTGAATTTTATCTGGAATGGTTCATGTGATTCTATCATTTGAAATTGCTTAAGTTTATTTGATGCATGATAGGTTTAGTGTTAGTTGACTTGATGGTGTTTATGGTTTGATGCTTGAAGTGTTTGCAGCAATCTCTAGTCCATACCTTTTGTAGCTAGCTGACTGTTAGTTGCTTTGAAAAGTTAGTCTGGACTTCAATATTCATTGTGCTTAGTTCGATTGTGGATATCTATTCATTTCAATTGCAATAGGGTTGTTTTGAATGAATGTTCATAATCTGAAAATATTTAATGCCTTAGAATATTGCACTATCTCTGTAAGATTGCAGATTTATCTGGGTCAAGTAGGAATTGGTTTTTGAGGGATTGGTCCATTTCAAGTATTTCAACATATACATTGTTAATCTTAGGATTATAATTAATCTTAGAAGTCTCTTCGAAACCCTTATCTCTTTTGCAGTTTATTTTTAATTTGGGTTAGATTTAGGATTTGAAGTATCACCATATTGATAGATTATATTTCAAGGTTTCTATTTTTCCTACAAAACTATCCTCACCATACACTCAATGAAGAATCACAAAAGTTGCTCTTCCTAAGAGGAATTAATGATAGATGCACTGATGCTTTGGACTTGATGGGAGGAGGAGATATCACCCAAGTCCCTTGGGAGGATATCAAGAAGATATGTCAGAACTACTCTAAGGTAGCTTCAAAGAAATTAAGAGCTTACCAATCCTCTATGGGTAAGTCATCTACCAATGGAATTTCAAGGACTGAGATTACTAACTTGCTGGCAGACTTCAAGAAAGACATCATAAAAAATCTAGCTACTTATTTGGATACACTTCAAGTAGAGAAGAAACAAGGAGGCAGAGCAATGTTGGCAAAATATTTTTCATTGCAGATAAAAGAAGAACTACAGATGCAAAATGGTAGCTAACATTGACAGTAAGAAGATCCCACCCAATGTCAAGCCAATCCAAGGTGATGATGATCAAGTCTAGTACACTGCATAAAGGAGACCATGGGCTCCAAGAAAAGGTATGCCACCAAATCCATTATCCTTTGTTGGGCCTTATTTTAATTCTTATGCATCAGGTAACCAATGGAAACCCCCATATCCATTGAACTATGGAGGATATCCACCAAAACCTTGGAATAATCCTCCAAACACCTAGCCCAATCACCAAAACTCTCCACCCCAATGTCAACAACCTCAGGGGAATTGGCAACAATTTTAGGGAAATTGGTAGCCACCTCTAGGAAACTGGCAGCAAACATCTCAATGGAGGGGAGGATAGAAATGGCCAAACCAGACAACCGATTACATGCAACAACCTTCTCAACCCTAACAACCTACTATAATTCCTCCTCCTACTAGTTCAAGTTTAACCACACCTAGAGCCACTCAGCTACTAGCTCAGCCCACACCTAACCCAAATAACAAGCCACAACAATAGTAGCCAATATACTCCACTGATCTGAATCAATTTCAAGCATATGTTGTGAGTGTAAATGACATCCACTTGTGTTCAGGAACTACTTTGCCAACTCCTTCCACACCCATTATCAGTGAGCTTCTTGTGGAAGAGGAGGAGCATCTAAATGTCCCCATTCAACCAAGTGCACCTAAAAACCATGAACCAGTCCTAGTCCAGTAGATTGAACAACAACCATCATTTCCTCAGAGGTTGGAAAATTCCAAAAAAAAGGAAGAGAAGAAGGAAACAACCTTTGACATTCTAGATCAGTTGAAGCATATATGTGTCAAGATACCTCTAATTCAGGCCATAAAAGATGTTCCCATATATGGAAAAGCAATTAAGGAAGCATGCCTCAAGAAGCCATGAAAGAAAAAGAAATACCCCACTATGGTTCATGTAGTGGGATAGCTAGCTGGCATCATGCTTGGGAAAGTGATTGTTCCCAAATACAATGACCTAGGTAGTCCTGTCGTAGGAGTTATAAATGAGATGCAAATAACAAATGCTCTGATTTATTTGGGAGTAGCAATAAATGTGATGACTAAGGATATCCTATAGAAAATAAATGTTGCAAGCATGAGACCTACTCCTACTACCCTACAGCTTTCTAATAGTTCCACTATTAAACTTGATGGTATAGTAGAAGATATTGTGGTAACTCTAGACTCTTGGGAGTACCCAATAGATTTCATTATTTGTTCTCCCAAAGATACACTAGGTGAGTATCCCATTATCCTAGGGAGGCCATGGTTAGCAACAACAGATGCCTATATTGGATGTCAGATAGAAGACATGACCATTTCTGATGGGAAGAGCACCAAAAAATTTATTCTCTACCCTCTTGCTCAACCATCCCATGATAATAATAACCCCATATGGCCACATGTTGGTGAAGAGGCTAAGGAAGTCAATTCAGTGGAACAACTTATGATGTTAGGAAGAAGTTCTTTCATGCACCTTCAGGAAGAAGATGAATTATTGTTTAAAATAATTCAAAACCATTGTGAGGTGTAGGAAGTATCATCCTCTCATTCATTTGATTCTGCTTGTCCACTAAAGACACTTCTGCTCGCTCTTCCTGTAGTTGAACTTCCTATAGCAATAGGTATGTCTAATACATTGCTTCCACATGAAATCAAGGTACCAAGCATTGGTGAAGCATATATGATATAATTAACTACACAAGTGCAAGTATGAGAAGGAAAATATCTAAATATTAACATCAAGCTAAGTGAAGAACATCAATTGTCATTGATAAACTTACTGAAGACCCACCAACATGCATTTACATGGGACTATCATGATATGAAGGGATTGGATCCCAAGCTCTACACTCATAGGATATACATCAGAGATGATTGCACATCAGTGAGGAAGCCACAAAGAAGAATTAACCTTGCATTGAGAGAAATTGTAAAAGGGGAATTACAAAAATTGCTAGATGCAAGATTTATCTACCCCATTTTAGATAGCCAGTGGTTGTCTCCATTGGTGATTGTACCCAAAAAGGGAGGGAAGTGGCGAGTTTTTGTTGATTACAAGGGACTCAATGCTGCCACCAAAAAGGACCATTTTCCCCTTCCTTTCATAGACCAAGTGTTGGATTCACTTGCAGGAAAACAATACTTTTCTTTTCTAGATGGATTCAATGGGTATAACCAGATACAAATTGCACCTAAGGACCAAGAGAAGACCACCTTTACCTATCCATGGGGGACTTATGCCTACTCAGTACTTCCATTTGGCTTATGCAATGCACCTATAACTTTTCAGAGAGCAGTCATTAGCATATTTTTAGATATCTCACATGATTGCATGGAGATTTATATGGATGATTTTACTACCTATGGTGCTAACTTTAATGAAGCATTGGAAAATCTCAAGAGAGTCTTACAGAGATGTGAAAACCATAATCTATCTTTAAATAGTGAGAAGTACTTTTGATGATGAAGGAAGGTGTATCCCTTGGCCTTAGAGAGACTTATTTTACTAGAGCTAGGTGTTGAAGGACATGCTAATAATTCCTATGTGAGGTACTCAAACATTTGAAAAATTCCTAGATTTTGAAAATAGTAAAATGAATACAAATTTGGATTGTTCTTTGAATCACATTTGTAAAATTTTAAGGTCAATCTTTGTCTAAATTCGTAAAGCATAAACAAAAGTTTCTTGCGATATTTTTGACTAAGACCTTTAGACTTTGGTTTTTGGATTTTGATCTTTGGGGAAACCATTTGGAAGAGCACGTGTGTGGGGTTCAATTGTTTCTTATCTTTTCTTAATGAGTTCTTTTTACCACAAACACTTTCTTGATTATATTTTCAAACTAAATGTCTAATGTCCCAATTTCTTCTCATCCCACAAAGTCCATTATGTGGAAAGGAAATTAAGGAAATAGTTCCCTAATGTTGACATTAGTGAGAGAAATTTGAGATGTAAATTCAAATGATTAGAATCCTCTAAGGATAAAATCCCTAGGGCAAGCAATAGCACTTGGATTTTTTCAAAGGTGTTTGCTTTCTCTAAAGGGTTTAAAATTTGATGATCATGGTTGAATGTTTGTTTTCCAATATTTTAGATCCAAGCAAAGTGTTTTAATTCCAAGATAATGCACAACCCTATGGATAGAAAGAGACAATATTTTTTGAATTCCCACTTGGATAAATCCAGTTGTGCTTATTCTTGGTGGATGATTAAAATCTTGACCACACTGGCTCCCCTCCATGACATTCACTTCTACGAGTCAGCCAAGCTTTAGTTCCCATGAAACTACCATGGCATACTTCTCATCTCTACCAAGAACCACAAGAATGTGGGATAACTTCAAAATGACTGTTCTTGCACCAACAAATAGTAAGGATTTTGGTCTAAAAAAAAATTGGTTCTTAGTCAAGGTGTTCATGGACATGGTACTACGAGCATCCATCAAGCCACTAAAGGCTTTAATAAACCCTACTAAGGGATCTTATACTTTTTAAGGTAGTACCTCATTATAAAAGACACTATACGGCTAAGGCCTACATACCATTGGACTTGACAATTTAGTATTATCCTTTAATATACCAGCCCAACTGAAAAACCCATTGGAATCACCTTTGAGTTATCCTTTCAGATGTATCTCTTAGGCAGGCCCCTCTAAAGGTTGAACTGTAGATTTTTGGCACCTTAAACCTTTCTAGCACTTCTATCCAATTTTTCACCTAAAAGGAGAGAGGTAGGCCAAAAATGCTAGCTAGGTTCATTCAAATTATCCAATGTAGGATGTTGTTTAGGCTAAGTGGAATGAACTAAATACAATTAAGTGACCTAAATGACTAATTATGTATGCAAAAACTAAGAATTATGCTATGCTAGAAAACACAATGTGATATGCAAACAAAGAGTTATGAATGAATAAATGCAAAACAAAGAAGAAATGGACTGAATCAAAGTGCACCTAGGCAAAGATTGAGGAATCTAGAATCTGTTGAGTACTGTCTAGAATCATAGAAATACACCAGTGGGACTCATTCATCCAATGTGGAAAATTAGTCCTACTTCTAATGAAAACTACTAGGAACAATTTTCTGAGTGTTGGGATCCAAAATATGACAAAACTTGGATTTTCATCCTTAAGGTGGGACTCATTCGCCACTTGTGGTGAATCATTCCTCTCCCAAAATTCTAAGAAATCAGGAGACAACTTTGCAACACCAAATCTGATGATGTCTGCTTGTCGGGTTGCTGAACTCAATTCTACAAGAAATGGAAAAAATACCTCCTCCAAGCTTGAAATATGATTGATTTTACTTTTTGACCACTCTTCAACACCTAAATACTTGTTAAATTTTCATACAAAGGTCTAAAAAGACACATGCAAGAGGGGGAAAATTATTGAGGGTTAGAAAATAAGGGTTTGCCTTGGTCAAACCCCACTTTGGTAATAAAACCCTTAATAAAATAATGAAATGAAAGAGAATGATAAAAAAATAACATGCAAATGCTATCAACTTACCAAACCATTGTTGAAGAAAATATGAAGTGATGCTAATGGATGCTCCAAAATATTTGATGAATGCTTGATTTGATGTTGTAATGTGCTTTAATGCTTGACTGAATGAAAAGATAGCTTGAATGTGATGTGAGATTGTAGGAGAGTGTAAAATGAGGTGAAAATCACTTATTTATACAATATTGTGCCTTAGTAACCCGTTGATACCTCACCAAAGATCGACATCAAGTGATTTTGTATAAAAACTTGAAAGGAAATTTGATTTTTTTTGAATTTGGAGCTAAGGGGTCTCATTCGCCACCCATGGTGAATGGGTCCCACCTTGGACTTGAAAATGGGTGTCAGGAATTATCTTGTTTTTAATGTTGTTTGTCAGGTTTACATTCAAAAAGACACTTAATTAAAGCTTATAAGGGCATAAAGGGGGTCAAATAAAGCATAAGAAAGGTGTAAATAGTGAAATTATGCCTAGAAAAGCATGAAATCTTGTTACAAGACTTTACAACACTTCAAAATAGGACTTTACTAGTGATGAAAAGGTGTTTTTTAGGTGAATTGTAATGAACATAGTCTAGAAAAGTGTAGAAATGTTTTACAACACTTCACAACACCTTCACAAGACCTCATTATTTGAATTTTAGTACCTAAATGTGCATATTCAAGCCATATTACATCATTAAATCATTGAAAAATACATCAAACATCATGAATAAAGGCCTAAAAGACCATAAAAATGATAAGAGTCCATTTTTCTATGGTGCAAATGTAAACAAAAGTGAGCAAGCATATTTGTAGTTTGATCAATCCTTGTTTATGTGAACAAAGAGAGAACACACACAATATACTCAACTCACACTAGAAAGCTTTGTTCAATTTTAAGAATCCAAATTGAAGTGTGGAGGAAATATTTAATACAACTTAATATCACCAAAAGACTTTTGATTCTCAAGATCACTGTGAAGCATGAGAGAAGCGCATACCCCTTTTAAATAATATTACTTTGTAAAAGAGATTACAAAACAAAAAATACACATGTTCATTTTAACCTCAAAAGAAATAATGGATTCTTTTTAAGCACCAAGATGAAGTGTGAAGTTTGTTTGTTCTTGTTCAATTTTAAAATCCCAAAACCAACTCTAGTAAGTTCCTAAAGTTATTTTTAATCCCTTTGTTTGTTCTTTTTAAGCTCAAATAAAAATTATTTTGAATCCTAAAAACTTAAAGAGAACAAAGCCTTAAGAATGGGATTATAATTGCTCCCAAAGTGTTTAAAAACACTTGATACAATAGAAAGAAGATTCCATAAGAAACCTTTGTCTTTGTTTCCTCACTTCCCTTTTGATCACTCCAACCTACAAAAACTGGTTAAAACTACAAAAAATAGAGCCAAAAACCAGTTATAAGTCAAAGGTGATAAAAAAAATTT
Organism: Sequoia sempervirens; assembly: GCA_007258455.2. NCBI lineage: Eukaryota > Viridiplantae > Streptophyta > Pinopsida > Cupressales > Cupressaceae > Sequoia > Sequoia sempervirens. The sequence goes on along the minus strand of VDFB02000017.1, from coordinate 403,444,264 downwards.
AAAAAATCACATGTTAAAAATAACTTGCAATTTGACTTTTACCCCACTCTAGTAGCACAATCTACAAAGATGGTGCGGTTTGGAGGAGATCAACGATGCTCTAGTGAAACCAGCAGTGCTATGTGGAGAAATAAAGATCGCAATTGCATCACTATTTCAACCAACGACACCCTTTGGAGTTTGATTTGACTCAGGCTAAGGAAAATAACTCAAGCATCGTGGTTTGAAGTTTGAAAGTGTAGTTAAATAGTGCTGCTGGACTGATAGCAGTGTTGTTTGAGCTTTGCAGTGTCACAATTTCCTGTAGACACACAAAAATTTGAAAAACAATAGAATTTTCACAAAAAAATGTGTTAGATTCTCAAGATTAGCCCTCCTTCTAGCACCAAAATGTGAATGGTGGATCTAGACCTATATAAACATAAACAACAAAAAAAATATTAGTCAATTATGCAAATTAAAACCATCATTCCCCATAAGATTCATTTGAAGCATAAAGAACAAGAAATAAAGTAAAGAACATAAATAAAGCAATCTAAATCCTATTCAAATGCTAGAACCCTCAATCCCATGGGGGAATTGGTGTGATTTTGATGTGGAAAATAGCCCTTTCCCAATTCCTTGCAAGCTTGATGATGATCAATGGTGCTCCTTGATAAAATTTGTCATAACCTAGCTATGAAATTGATGAAGACTATGAAACTTGGATGAGAATGGATAAAATTGCTCAAAACATGAAGATAATGATTTTGCATAAAGTTGTGGATAAAATGCCTAAGATTGTGGATGCAAAATTAGTAAAAGAACTCTCCATTTATAGAAGAGAAGGATGGAAGAATGAGAAAAAAATGATGAATGTGGGACTAAAGATCAACCAATAACATAATGCCACTTGTAAACATGCAATTGAAGAGAGGTGGAGCACATTTTGATGAATGTGCACATTAATCCCATTAGGTGGAGATTTGAAATTCAAATTTTAGCTTGTGGAGAAAGATGTGGAAGAGGAGTTAATGCCACTTGGCTCAAGAAAAAGAACTTGTAAGAGTCATAAATGCCAAGTTGGAGGGTAAGACACTTGGGAGGGAGAATTCAAATTTGAAGAATATTCCAACTTGATGCCCTTTTTGAATGAAATAGAAGAATTTATAAATCAATTAAATTTATTTACTCGCTCAAGTTGCAAAATCTAGAGGATTTGATGGATTAGAAGTAGGATTAATCATGATTTGATTAATTTAAGTGAAGATTAGTTGTTTGTCATTTTGACTTAGATTTTTGGATTTAAATAAATCAAAATGAGAGGAATAATGAATATTAGACTTAATTAAATAAAGTTTGATTTATTTAATTAAAAGGGGATGATGTTAGATTTAATTCAAATAATGGTTAGGTTATTTAATTTAAAGGAGATCGGCTTAGGACCTAATTAAATAAAATGAATTATTTAATTAAAAGAGGGACATTAAGATTAATTAAACAAAATAATTTATTTAATTAATAGAAGATAATGAGTTAATCAAATAAAATTGATTTATTTAATTAAAAGATGAATTATGATGAATTTAATCAAATAAAGATTATTCGATTAAATGGTTAGCAAAGGAGATGATTTAGGTTGAACTGGTGTTAGTAAATTAGGATCATTTGCACAAGATCAATTAGTATAATTTATGTGTGTACAACTTGTTACTCTTTTCATTTCACTTCCTTAGATTATGCTCATAAGTAGGGAGATTATAATAATACAAGCCATGTGTAACCCTATGAAAACCATATGTTTGAAAAGGAAACATGTTTATACTTTCCTTATATATTTGCAATGTGTTGTATCAACCTAGGATTTTGAGTTTTTGCAAGAATGAAAACTAATATACACAAAGTATACAGTGCTTTAGAAGATGTAAGCAATTATACTATAGATATGATGATTTCCAACACTAAAACAAAACAATATTTTTCACATGTATAACAAATCAAGAAAAATAATATCCTTCTTGCACATACCATAACATCTTTTCAAAATTTCAAATTAGACTTGATTGCAAGTAGAAATAGACTAATAATGTAGAGACAAAAATATGTGCAAAGGTTCTCTAAGAAACCTGTATCAAGAAAAGAATGCCCAAGGGAATTTGAGTCTCTGAGAAGGGTTCAGAAAAATAAAAAAGTGATTGTGTATGTTGTTGTTTGATGTTGCCATCTCAGGTTGCAAATAGGCTAAATAGTTCATATTTTTCCAAATTTTTCCCAATTTAAGATAAGATAATACAAAATAAAAGTGTTCAAAAAAGGTGAAAATACTTTGGAATGTTCTAAATAAAATTTTTAGATCTAAAATACAATGATTAGCTGAATCTAAGATGCCACAACCTGAAAAATGATGATTTTGATACACTTTTGAAATCAAGTTGTAGACATCCGAATTTGACCACTCCCGTATGGTCAAATTCATCCCCTTTATTTGTCTATTTCATTCCCCCCATCAATATTAACTAAATGATTTATTTAATTAATATTCCCTTTTTTCCTAAGGTTCCTAACGTATTTAATTTAATAATTAAATACTTTACATTTTACCCCTTCCTCTCTAAATTAAATAAATACATCAATTTATTTAATTTAGTCATTTGGCCTTTTGAATTTAAATCAATTTTAAATTCACCTTTTTCTCTCTCCTTGTCTCATCCCCCATAATCTCCCTTTAATTTGGATTAGTTTAATTGATCCATGATTAAGATGTGCACACGTTTAATCAATATTAATGTCACATCCTCCATAACTTGCAACTTGCTCTTAACCCTTCATTAGCCTCCTTAATCACTTGTTTGCACAACCTCTTCATTAATGCTTTCTTCATTTAGAAAAGGAAACCTCTTCCCCATGTGAATTAAAAATTCACATTTATTCCTCCAAGGGTTTTCTCTTCCCCATGTGGATTATTGAGGAATTTTAAATTGCTCACGTGTCACATCTCCCACATGGAGACAAGGATCTCCTTTATGAGAAGATCATGTCCCAATCCAAAGGTACTTTCAAGTACCTCCACATCACCTCCCACCTTTACTCCTCATTGCCACATGGCAAGATGTGAGGACTTGTGAGTTCTCAACTCACCATAGCCCTTCATATTGTACATGGTGGCTAAATCCTATCCATCCATTCCTTAGAGGCCTTTTCCCTAAAAATAGAGGATTTTGACCTTATTTTGATTCATTCACACATTCAAGCAATCAAGCCATAAAACTCTCAAGCTCTCACACCATCCTCCATTGCTGCAACTTTGAGTTCATTTTTGCATCCATTTTGTACATTTTCTCACATACCTAGTTGCATCATTAGAATCTCCATCATCTCACCATCATTTTGCATCTAGTTTCATGTCATTTTCCATTCGAAGGAGTACAAAAATGATCAAATGAATAGGGCCAACCAACCAATTGACTTGGGAAAGGTAACTCATTTGTTTTCATCTTTTCTTTGTTCAAAGTTTAACTAGGCCAATCTTGAGGTGTTGGTTTGTGCTTTTCTTCCTTTGGCATTATTTTATGTTATAAAACATGTAAACATTTCTGGCATGCTCGATGGGACCCATGTTATGGGTCTTTTTTTTCATCTTTTTTTTTGTTTGAGTTTTGCAGGTTTAGGTTTACACATAGGGGCGAATCTGCCCTCAATGCAAAAATTTGAACCTCAAAGGGGAAAAGTTTCTTCAGGAAAAAAGAAATTCTACACAAACAGGTGAACATTCTTGCAATAGAGGTGAATCTTCCTCTTGCAAATTCACCCATTTGACAAGTTTGGGTGAATTTGCTCACTGTTTAGGAAATAGGTAAATTTGCATTTGCAAAGGGGAAAATTTGCTTCTCATTTTTGAAATAGGAAAACTTGTTCCGAGTGTAGATAGGAAAACTTGATTAGTAAACAGGAGAATCTACTTAGTACAAGGGAAAAAATGCATCCAAGAATAGGCGAATTTTCCCTAAACAAAAGCGAATTTGAGGAAAACTAGGGGCCTAAACTTTCAATTTCTAGTTTTCTGTTTGGTTTTGTTTTAAGTACTGACCTGCTAAATCATTCATTCGTGAGTGTTTTTTCTTTTCACTAACGTGTTGTGCAACTGTTTCTCATTCATCCAAGGTTGGTGGTTTGAAACTACTAACATTTTCTTGTAGAACGATCAGTCCTAGCTCTTTTAGTTTAGTTTTTTTGTTGTTTTTTCATACTAGTTAGGCACACATAGACTTAATTAGAGGGTCAATTAACCTTGCTTGCTATGCTTTAGAGTGACTATTGAAATATCCAATCCCCTTGCACCACTTGGTGATCCTGGGTGATGAGAAATTGTATTTACTCTAGTCCATTTGTGTATACCTAGGAGGTGTTAATATGTCTAAGCTCTCCCCTTGTGCTATGTGCAAGCTTGGGGACCAACAAAAAAAGTCTAGTATCTTCTTCCTTTAGTGGGACCTGCTTGGGGATTTCATCACCCCAAGGAACGATCCCAACCATGTGTTATCAATGGGGTATATAAAGGAGGGAGAGCCAAAGTTGTTCCCCAATCCAGTCACATCGTGTCTAGTGGAGCATCAAAGCTAGGGTGATACCTAGATAAGATGTGAAGACTTGGTTCGAGTTTCCAGTACCTTGATGGGGCTCTTGACTCACGCTTGTGATGGGCTGACATTCATGGTTGTGCCCCATGTACCATGTGTATATCGGGGACTCACGAGATAGCCTTGTTTAGCCTAGATAAAGACTCGTGTTTTAGCCGCGACTTGGTGTAGTGTAGGGGATGTGCATTGTACCCGAAGTTACTCACCATGTACTCCCTTGGGTTGAGTTAGAAATCATCATGGTGGACTATGATAGTCCTCGAGTCAAAGTGTGAAGGTGAGCTTGTGGCATCTATTGATGATCCTGTGCCACTGGAATGCTAGCTATCCACCTTCATGAGAAAGGGTGATCCAGTGAACCACCCCACTATCACAAAGTATTGACCTTGGGTTATCTGCTCAATGTGGTGGGCCTACATCAAGTTTGTAATCCCATATCACTAATTCTAGATTTGTGTTGCTTGGCATGTCCTCTTTGTGCGATACTAGTGCATTTATTTTTAGTTGAGTCAACCTTGTCTTGTATATGTTGTTTGTTGTGATTTTATCCTTTACCACAATTAGTTGTTCCTTATCCAGTCCATTCCAGGTCAGTTGTATTGGGTGAATTTTCCTTTGATAGAGGTGAATTTTCCTATGGGTCACTTTTTGGGTGACCCTGTTTTTGCATGTTCTCCAAAATAGGCTCGTCTGTTTAGCTCTTAGACGAATCTGTCAGTCATTTTCTATCAAATTCACTCATTTCCTGAGAATAGGAAAATTTTCTCCCTTCCCAAGTGAACCTAGTGTCCACAAGGGTGATCCATCACTCATTTGCTATCAAATTCACTTGTTTTCCAAAACTAGTTGAATCTCCCCTTGTCAGGGGTGAACTCGCTATCAGTCCAAGCCCATATATCATCCATTTATCCATAAACTTCACCCAATTTTTGTAGATAGAAAAATTTTCTATCATCTTAGGTGAATTTGACCCCTGAATGGGTGAATTTTCCTCCATGTCTGAGTCTTTGTATGTCCATTTCATGATTTAGGTGAGTTTGTTTGTTGAACATGCAATCCAATTTTTGGGTGAATCCATTCTCTGTCCATACTATTCAAAAAATAGGTGAAATTGTCACCCTGTTAGGCAAGTTTGCAAATCAAGTCCACCCGTTTACACCTAGTTTGGGTGAATCTTTCATAGTTTAAGCAAATTTGTCACTATTTTGGGTGAATCTGCTCCCTGTTTGGGTGAATCTACTCCATATTTTGGTGAATATGCTTCTTGGTTAGGTGAATCTATCATAGTTTTGGGAAAATCTGCTAGTTGTTTAGGCAAATTTGTGACAATTTGGTGAGCCTGCTTCAAGATAGGTGAATTTGACATTTAGGTTCACTTGTTTCTAAAATATCTCTAGGTTTAGGAGAATTTTACTTCACAAAAAGGTGAATTTGATCAAAAAATTTGCTCGTTTCCTGAGTGCTTTGAGTTTTGGGTGAATTTGACCCTCCTAGATAGGGAAATTCGCTGGAAATAGGGGGAAATTTTCTCACTATGAATAGGAAAAGTTGTCACATAAACAGGAAAAGTTGGTATACATAGAGGTGTATCCATCTCTCATAAAAAACCTAGAGAGTTAATTCTTTGGGCCATTAAAAGCTTGTTATTTTCCAAGCCCTTTTCCATGATCAATTTTTTTTTATCATCTTCCATTCACCTGTAGTCACCACGTTAGTTCATCTACATTTTCCAAAAGTTACACGTTCATCATCTGAATCATATAGACATGTCTTAGAACATCTCTAGGTTGTATATCCATCATTTTTTTATCAATCTAAATCATCTAAACTTTGCTTTAGAAATTATTATCCAAATTAGCTTAGGTGTCTAAATCCAATCATCATTATCCACATCTACTTGGGTTTGTCATATGTCCTGATTCAATCTTCATCTTTGACCCAATTAATTCACTTCCATCTCGAGGTGGATTTGGTGTCATATTCATCCACTGGTCCTCTAATCTAATCAATCAGCACCTTAAGTCACTGAGTGTGAATTTTGAACTTGGTTTAGAATCCATTTTCATCATCCTATCTAATCCATCATATAATCCTATCAATTTTTTCATCTCATCAATTGATCTAATCCAATCCAATCCAATCCAATGATATCCCTATCCAATTGTCCAATCAACTGAGACCTCATCTAATCTAATCAATCTTTCAATCCTCACTTAGGTCATCTATGCACTACATCTTAGGGTGTAGTCTCATCTTAGTTCACTTGGTAGTTTTGAACCTTCATGCCCATTCAAACCCGATTGCAAGCGAAGAAACAAATGGTTGAACAACAAGGTCAAGGTTCCCAACCTAACATCCCCCAAGATCCCAACAATGGTGCCTTGTCACAATTCAATACCAATGTCCAGAACACTTGGATGCCTAGAGATGAGAACATAGTCAATTAGCCTGAATTCATAGCTGACAAGTACCTTATAAATCCCACCAATGTTCAAACGATGGATCACCTCCTCAATGAGCATGGGGATAAAATACTTGCTAGCTTTCTCATAAAAGGAGTCAAACTGCCACTTGACTTTGACATGTTGTAGTATGCCAACACCTAGTCTCTTCTAGAACCTCTAGATCCCCAAAATTAACAAAACATTCTAGGAAATTCATACATCCTTGAGGGTCCACCTATAGACAATTTGTATCAACCCTAGTTTGGGAATGTTGTACTTTATCAAACTAGAAATGCTCCTATCATTTCATTCATGGGAGAAAAACCTAATCCAAATGACCCCTTGCTTATGGTATGTCATAGAATATTCTGCCTCCACCACCTGCCATGCCTACCCAGCAAGGTCCAACCCCCATGCCATCTACACCACCACTCCCACCTAATCAGCCAGGTCAACCACCCATCAACACTAGGGGAACCCCTTTCCTCTCATTGAAGCCTCCTCCAAGATCCACACCTATTGCTAACTTACCACTACCACCTTTCACATCTCAACAACCACCCCAAGACAACATCCTTGCATTCCAACAACCTCCTATTAATCCCCAACAATCCACTACATCACAAGCATGACACAACAAACTGTTGTCCCATCACAAGTGCCACCACAACGTACTACTACCGCTGTTATCCCATCTCAACCACCTCATCAGCAACCTCCACCCAAAAATGTTCTAGTTTTGCAACAACATACTACCATTCCAACACAACCCCCACATCAGGTGACACAGGTTACGACACAGCCTCAACAACCACTACAAGGTGCCTCTATGTCGATCCCTCAGCAACCATCTCATCAGTAGCAACCACCCCAGCATGCTCAAGTTCCAAAACAAACAAAATGCACTTTTCTTATGTAGAACATCTATCATCCATCAAGCAAGTATGTCATTTATGTTTCCCCACCATATCCCAATCCTAATCTAGTTCCCTAGAACCCTCCACATTCCCAACAACCACCTTACACCAACCCTCAACAATCACATTCCAATCCTCAGTATCAAATATCCAATCCACAACCACCACCATATGCTACCTAATATCAAAATCCCACTTACGATTTACAATCCAACCCATATTACACCCAACAACAACCACATTACCAATAGGGTGTTCCCTCCACCTCTTATTATCAACAACTATCATCATATCAACAAGATTTTTCCACATCATCATACTATCAAGCTCCTCAACAATACCAGCAAGGTGCCCCATCCACTTCATATTATCAGCAGTAGCCACCCTATGAGCAAGTAGCCTCCACTTCCTACTATCAAAATCCATCATCTTCCTACCCATCTTATGTCAATATGCAACCACAATCTGCCTATACTAATCAATACCAACAAACACCTCCATATACACTTCCACCAACATATGGTCAAACTGCTTCCACCACATCTTCATCCTATCAACAATATCCTCCCTACAATCAATCCAATCCACCCAATCCGACTCCACCATCGCTTGCTAATAAAGAATGGGAAGAAGTCAAAGCTGCATTAAAAGACTTGCAAGTAGGGACTAGCAAACAATCCTTCAAGTTTGAAGATATTTTCCCCTATCCATTTGATCCCTCAATCTCATTAGTTCCTTTCCCGAAGCATTTCAAATTGCCAAAATTTGATAAATACAAAGGAACAAAAGACCCCAAGGCTCATCTTTAGGAGTTTTATGGTCATTGTCAATAACTTAAATTACACAATGACAATTACCTCCTGTGATTATTTCCAAGGAGTTTACAAGGGATAGCTCTTGAGTGGTTTATGGGTCTTGAGAAGGGATCCACCAAGTATTTTTTAGATCTTTTGGAAAGTTTTGTCTCCCACTTCTTTAATTTGGATAAATATGTTGATACTTTGGATTTCCTAAAAGAGAAGTAGCGTGAGGGAGAAACTTTTGCAAGCTACCTTCAAAGGTGGTGAAATTTAGCTAGTCAGATGAAACCCCAACTTAGAGAAAATACATGGTCACCCTTTTCATCAAAAACTCTCATCCATATATGGCACATAATTTTAGGCTTCACTGTGTCACAATATTTGCTGAGATAGTATAGAAGGGTCCCATTCTTAAGAGAGCACTTATTGCCAAAGAGTAGATTTTTAATTCTGATAAAGACAAGTCATTCGAGGACAAACCTCGCTACTAGAACAAAAACAAGAATACTTTCAATGATGGTGTCACCAACACCAAACATCTCCAATTAGCTAATTCTTCCTAGAAGCCATAGTATGCCACTCCTCAACAATCAATTTCCAATGCTATATTAGTGCCACAGGGGGCACCTCGTCCTCAACAGTCCAATCGAAATAATAAAGGGGATAAAAAATGTCAATTCACTCAACTAGGAGAACCCTTAAGTGTCATGTTCAATAGGCTCCTTCAAGCTAATTATCAATCATGTATCTTGTGACCAAGCCTCTTGAATATTCCAAACATAAACTAGCCTAGTACAAAGAAAATGAGTATTGTGATTTCCATAAGATCAAAGGGAATTTTTTAAATAAATGTCAAGGTTTGAAAACATACATCAAGGATCTCATAGATTGGGGTGATACACATGTGGATTCCAACTAGGCTTCCTCATCCAATGATAAACTTCAAATATTCCAAAATGCTTTCTCTAAGTGTAACCAAGGAGCTAGCACATCAAATGCCAACCTTGGGTCTAGTAACAATAACAATCAGGGCAACAACACAAACAACATTAGTTACAAAAAATGTGTCATTTAATTATTATGGTATCATCATGTACATTGAACAATCAGAACCACGTGTGTCTATGATACATGAAAAAGACAAAGATATGTAGTGTGTTGTTACAACCTATCACACCCATATCATGTTCCCTAGAGCCTCTACTTCAACCCAACCACCTCCTATAATTTCTCAATACAAAATTCTTGGTCATTTAGGAAAGACCCCTATCTAGATATCCATCTTGGATTTACTCAAGTCTTCTCCTGTGCACATGGAAATCTTAACCAAGGCTTTACATGATACTCATGTTCCCAATGACATAGATCCTATGCAATTCCAAGCATTGGTAGGACACCTCTTGACTACATATCAGCTAGGATTTAGTCAGAACAACATGCCTTGTATTGATTCCAACCATAATCATCCTCTCCATATTGAAGTCCTCATGGCTTGTCATAAAGTGAAAATATTCTTGCTAGATAATGGCTCTACCCTAAATCTTTTCACACTAAAGTTCATAAAACAAGTGGGATACATCCATGCTAACTTAAATAATTAGGTCATCACTATCAAGGCATATGATAATGTAGAGCATGATTATGAGGGGCCAATTTTCCTTCCAATTCAAGTTGGGCTAGTCATGTAGTAAACCACCTATCATGCCCTTGATCTAGACCTCCCTTACAACCTTCTCCTTGGCCATCCATGGATCCACACCATGCAAGCCATTCCTTCTTTTCATCCCCTATTGAGGGTTGTCCTCTCATTTTTTTTTCTGTATTTCACCCCTTTTTGTGTCTACTTCACCCTTTTGGGTGAATTTGCACAATTTGGGTGAATTCACCCTTTTTGTTTCTATTTCATCCTTTTGGATGAATTCACCCTTTTTTTCTCTATTTCGCCCTTTGGGCAAATTCACCCATTTGGCTGCCCATTGCCTGGATGGGTGAGTTTTCCCATCTAATGGGTGAGCCCACTTGTCCTCACCTAGATGGGTGAGTTCACCCATCTAACGGGCAGATCCACCCATCATCTCCCAACGTGCGTGTTCACCCATTCGATGGGAAAACCCACCTATCCTTGCCTTGACAGGCATGTTCGCCCATCCAATGAGTGAACCTACCCATCCTCACCCAGACGGGCATGTTCGCCCATCCGATGGGAAAACCCGTCCATCCTCACTTGGATAGGCGAACCCGCCCGTCATTCCCGGATGGGTGAATTCACCCGTCTAATGAGCAACTTTTCCTATCTAGCCCTACCCCACTATTTTCCCTAGTGGATTCACTTGATTCTTGGCTAAATCTGCCCCTTTTTTTGCAACTTTTCCCTTTTTGGGTGATTTTCCCTCTGGTTGGGAAAATTTTCCCCTAAAATAGGTGAATTCACCTCCCCATGCCTGAAGCTCTAATAGGTGATTTGGCCTAAAAATTTGGGTGAAATCACATTTTCCTAACAACCCATTTTTCTAGTCTACCCAATTCCCAAAACCCAGATGTTCAAATGCTTATTTTTAAAAAAAATTTAGCTAAAATAATAAAGAATGGTTTTGGGGCTAACCTTGAGGGGCACCATGCACTTGTGGTAGAACCATCACAACTCATCGCCCTGGTGGATGATCTCATCCTCCATGAACCTCTTGTCCCCGTTGTCATACCCATCATCCATCCTCGTCACATTCTTCCTCTTCTCTCTCTCACTCAACTTCTAGGTGTGCAACTGAGGAATAGTAATTTCTAAAATTACTATATATTACCCTTTCCCTCCTTTTTAACCTTTTTTAAGTTTTAGGTATTTTTACCCATTATTTAACTTTCTTTTTAATTGTCTAATCATCTATCTTCTACAGGCCACTATTTGCACATCGTATGTCTGTTTACCTCCATTCAAAACCCAATCTTCATGGTTTTTCAATCTCTATCACATGGTACTCTTTGTTTCCTTGTACTGAGAAGTCTCTAGAGGCCCCTTTTTCTTCCCCATCCACCCTCTCGAGGGGGCATTCTCTATCATTCACTTTCGTTCCTCCATCAATATCACTTTCTTGTGAGACCAAGGCATCTCCCTACATTTCCCACCATTACACAGCTCTCATGTAGGAGCATCGCTTTCTAGTCATTTCTGCTATCGAGTCATCTACAATTTTATTTTTCTTTGAAACATTGTTATTCTAATAGTATTTTGAAGAGCGGAAAAATGTGGACATCCAAATTTGACCACTCCCGTATGGTCAAATTCATCCCCTTTATTCGTCTACTTCATTTCCCCCCATTGATATTAATTAAATGATTTATTTAATTAATATTCCTTCTTTTCCTAAGGTTCCTAAGGTATTTCATTTAATAATTAAATACTTTACCTTTTACCCCTTCCTCTCTAAATTAAATAAATACATCAATTTATTTAATTTAGTCATTTGGCCTTTTGAATTTAAATCAATTTTAAATTCCCCTTTTTCTCTCTCCTTGTCCCATTCTCCATAATCTCCCTTTAATCTGGATTAGTTTAATTGATCCATGATAAGGATGTGCACACCTTTAATTAGGATTAATGTCACATCCTCCATAACTTACAACTCGATCTTAACCCTTCATTAGCCTCCTTAATCACCTATTTGAACAACCTTAATCATGTGATTAGATTAACCTAATCCCCATGCCATTTATGCCATACCCCTAAGTCAACCATCATTAATGCTTTCTTCATTTAGACAAGGAAACCTCTTCCGCATGTGAATTAAAAATGCACATTGATTCCTCCAAGGTTTTTCTCTTCCCCATGTGGATTATTGAGGAATTTTAAATTCCTCATATGTCACATCTCCCACATGGGGACAAAGATATCCTTTATGAGGAGATCTTGTCCCAATCCCAAGGTACTTTCAAGTACCTCCACATCACCTCCCCCTTTACACCTCATTGCCACATGGAAAGATGTGAGGACTTGTGAGTTCTCAACTCACCACAACCCTTCATCTTGTCCATGGTGGCTAAATCCTAGCCCTCCATTCCTTAGAGGCCTTTTCCCTAAAAATAGAGGATTTTGACCTCATTTTCATTCATTCACACATTCAAGCAATTAATTCATCAAACTCTCAAGGTCTCACACCACCCCCCATTGTTGCAACTTTGAGTCCATTTTTGCATCCATTTTGTGCATTTTCTCACATACCCACTTGTATCATTAGAATCTCCATCATCTCACCATCATTTTACATCTAGTTTCATGTGATTTTCCATTTGAAGGAGCATGTACAAATGATCAAATCAACAAGACCAACCAACCTATTGACTTTGGAAAGGTAACTCATTTGTTTTCATCTTTTCTTTGTTCAAGTTTAACTAGGCCAATCTTGAGGTGTTGGTTTTTGCTTCTTTTCCTTTGCATTTCATTTGTTTTGTATTATTTTAGGTTAGAAAACATGTTGCACACACAAGAAATGAAATGTTTTTATTAGATTAAAAAAAGAAGGTCCATAGAGGCACAATGAGGGGTCTCACAAGAACCAAGGCACCCAAAAAAGAAAAAATTAAACTATAACTACCAAACTAGTAAGAAAAATAAACACAAAGCATAAAGTAAGATCGATAGGGAACTAGACTAGCTACTGGTCTCCTAAAAGCTAAACGTCACTAATGGTATGCCACTCCTTAGCCAAGAAGTGGAATTTCTTGTCAAAGGTTAGGGGACCCTTGCATGTAGTTATGATCTCCTCAACACTTGGAGGAGTAGGGATATGCTCCTTCTTATCTTCTTCTTATCTTCTTATTTGAATGTCAAACATCATGGCTAACCCTACCATCCTTTTATCCTCACTGTTATGTAGTCCTTGTTGAAAAACTTGTATTGTGACCATAGTGTTATTCATAGTCTCTTTAGTATAATCCATAATATCTTGGAGACACTTCATCATTTCTTCCTAATTATAGTGCATAGTGGTAATTTCCTACTACAAGTTAACCTTATCCTCCTTCATCCCCACTAGTTCTTTAAGCTTATTCACCTCACTCTCCCAGTTCACCCATTTGTAAAAGGACATAGCGAGCGAGGATAAAAAATCCCAATTCCCACCATCCTTGACCTCGCTTATTAAATATGGCTTCTACTTGAGTACCATAGCTTAGAGAAACTAAATTATATCCTTTACTGTAACAAGCTAGCCTAGAAACCACTTCAAAATATCATTTTGAATGTTTATGATCAATGAAATATCATTCAATTTTTTCTATGGGTGAACACAAGCATCAAAAAAATCCTTATCCAAATTGGGCTCACCAGAGGTGCCATCCAAATTAACACACAAGCTGTGTGATCTTTGAGGGATGGGTGATTTAGTGGGTAAGGGGGATTTGTAAACTTTAGACACATAATCAAGGATAGGGGAGCCAATGGGAGAGTTTTTAGTGGTAGGTTTCTAGGACTCATTTTCTAAGTTCTCAAAATTATAAAATATAGAAGCAAAAATGGGATTTGGGTTAGGGAACAAAACATGCTTTTTGAGGTCAATAGTGGGGTCCTCAATAATAGGTGTTTTACCCCATTCCCTAGTAACTCTGTGAGCGGTGGGTAGAGTCTCCTTAGGGCCACAAGTGGAAAGGGGGGCTTCTAAGGGAGTGGTTGGGTTATGAATGACTAGGGTGTTATTTTTGAAAAAAGATAGGGTGGGAGAAAGAGTGGCACAGTGGTAGCAAAGACAAAAAGCTAACCCCTCATGGATGGGGAGGATTTTATTCTTCCCTTGAACAACCTTGATAAGCTATTACGTAGAGGAGAGGACCCAAAAATAAAAGTTCATTTTGACATTACATCGAAAATGATTTAACATAGGAAAGAGATGGATATGAAATAGAAGAAAGCAACCCTCCAGTGTGACATACCTCATTAACACCTCTACAATCTAGCTCCACACCTCGATAAGGTCAACAATGTTGAAACTATTTTGCAGTATGATAATCTTTTAACCCTCCTCCAGAAGCCTATCCATGTCTTTCTGGTAATGCCCCTTAGACATCCTAGGGATGTAGGCCCCATCAAAGGAAATCCTTGTAACCTCTGCAATTAGCTCCATATTCACATGGAAGGAGTACCCACCAATGGTGACATTACCCTTGTTCTAGTAGTTTGCAGATTTAGTATATAGATGCCATGCCCCACCATACCCTCAACAGACAAGACTAGTTTACCATGTGGGCGAATACTCCATACATTAGTGTAATTTTTGCACACCTCATGAGAGGTAGGTTCATTCTACATCAAATCACCGCCCATATTCACAATCAATAGAGCTATTGATAGAATGTTGTAGAGATTACTAAAAGAATTAGCATGGAAATAATGTAAAATATTATGAAAATAATAACCAGAGGAGGTGGAATTCCATAAATTCTAAATGTCTCAGTTGTAAAAAGGAACTAGCAAGAAATATAGCTTGATATCAAGGGAGTTTACTTTGGCATCATCAAAAATTAAGTCACACACATGTCTTGGGATAAGAGAGATATTACCCCATACTTTAATTTTAGTAGTGAGAGCTACTAAGTTGGCAAGTGAATCTACCACTTTAATACCATTTCTATACACATGAGTAGATCTGCATCTTTCAATAGTCATCATGAGATTGCTATTGAAAGGATAGCATCTTTGAGAGACCAACAAGATTTGACCATCCTAGTAAGCAACAATATAGTATTGTGTGAGTCACCCTCAATAACCAAGTTGGATATTTTGAATACTTGGCAAGCTAAACACCATGGTAGGCTACTGCCAGTTCAAAAAAAATAGAGGTTGAACTCCAAGATTAATTCCATATTCCAATATCATTTTCTAGCTATGGTCTCTAAGACACCGACCACACTTGGCTAACCTGATTTTCCTTTGGGCGAGTCCTCAAAGTTAAGGGGTATGTGCAAGATCATCATGGAAAAAATAGGCCCTTAAGTGGAAAAAATTTAGAAAAATCAGAGTTAGCCAACTTGACGTATAAATTTGAATAAGTTATCTATAGGGTATGTGTAGGATCATCATGGAAAAAATAGGCCCTTAAGTGGCAAAAAATTCAGAAAAATTAGAGTTAGGAAACTTGACGTAAAAATTTGAATAAGTTATCTATATTATTTCAAAAATATGTAAGAATAGAATTTGTAGAAAATTGAATTTAGTTTCTAAAATACTAGGTTTGTTTAAAAACCAGAAAATCTATTTGGTGAAAATTTGAAATTTCAATGCAGTGGTACTTAAATTTCAGGGAAAAAATAAGAAGTAGGTGTCTGTCTGACCACCCTACCCACAATAAAATGATAATATTTTTTTATAATATTTTAGATATAAGTAGAGGACTCATGCCGATGTGATGCATATCTTTTGTAATTTTTCCAAGTAAATAATTAATTATGATTTTTTATTACAACTTTTTAAAAATATAAAACTCGTGTCTGACCACCTTAACTTGGTCAAAACTTCATGAAATTCATTTTTTCTTTTTTAATCCTATAGTATGCAAAGCATAGAATGTGCTGCATGTTTTGGATTCAAAAAATGTGATACCATTTGAAAGCTATAAATGTTTTTCAATTAACCTATCGATTAGGACTTTAGTTGTAATTTGAATAGAAAATGAATAATAATTACTTATTAAATTCAAACTAAAGCATAATTTATATTGGTGGAAAGTTGATAATCTCCTTTAAAAACCCTTTTCATTTCATCAATTTTGGGTAAAAAACTAGTCGTCAGCCACATACCCATCATATTGCCACTTTTTGGCCCATCATGATCCTGCACATACCCTATATTATTTCAAAAATATGTAAGAATAGAACATGTAGAAAATTGAATGTAGTTTCTAAACTACTACGTTTATTTAAAAAAAATCATATATTTGGTGAAAATTTGAAATTTCAATGCAGTAGTACTTAAATTTCAAGGAAAACATAAGAAGTAGGTGTCTATTTGACCACCCTAACCACAATAAAATGATAATATTTTTTTATAAGATTTTAGATATAAGTAGAGGACTCATGTCTTGATGTGATGCATATTTTTTTGTAATTTGTTTCCAAGTAAGTAATTAATTATGAATTTTTTATTACAACTTTTGAAAAATATAAAAACTGGTATGTCTGACCACCTTAACTTGGTCAAAACCTCATGAAATTCCTTTTTTTTAATCTTATAGTATGAAAAGTATAGAATGTGACACATGTTTCAGATTAAAAAAATGCGATACTGTTTGAAAGCTAGAGATTTTTTTCAATCAGCCTATCAATCAGGACTTTAGTCGTAATTCAAATAGAAAATGAATAATAATTATTTATTAAATTCAAAGTAAAGCATAATTTATATTGGTAGAAAGATGGGAATATCCTTTAAAAACCCTTTTCATTTCATCAATTTTGGGTTAAAAAACAAGTCATCAGCCACATACCCACCATATCACAACTTTTTGGCCCATCATGATCCTGCACATACCCTAAGCTTTATCCAACCAGGATTGAAGGACTAAGGAGTATTGATCCAGTCTAGAGGGATATGAGAGCAAGAGCATTGAGGGCCTTAGAAATATTCCAAGAAGAGGAAATAGAGAATTCCAAGTAAGTAGGATTTCTTATAGGTTTGCAAGAGGTCAAAATGAGATTCTCAATAATTTGACTCGTCACCTTATTGGCCAGGACCAACCAAGTAGTTTTTTTATCAAAATATATATTTTTTATGTTCTTTACAAAGAACCCATCGAGTGAATAAAATGGATTACCACCAAATCTCAATAAGCAGAGGGTGAGACGCCAATGAGAGCCAACCATTAAGAACCAATTTAATATCCTTGTGCCAAACCTAGCTAACTTTGAAAGAGATTGAATCTTTTGATGAACCTACCAAGAATAAGAATAGTGGAAAAGAAGGTGGGAAATGGATTCAACTTTATATTCACACATGAAACATCTATTTCCAATATGATGACCCCTCATCAGTAAGTTATCCAGTGTTAGAATAAACTTGTGGAAAGTAGTCCTCCAAAGAAACTTAGCTTTGGGCAGAGAATTGTTCCTCCAAATCTTCATCCAACTAAACTGAGGGACCCATTGACTAGATAAGATGTTATATCTAGATTTAATAGAGTAGTAACCAAGCTTCGAGTACACCAAGAAAAAATAGTGAAGTAAAATGGAATTAAAGATCTAGTAATTCTCAATAGCTTTGAAGATTTCAATAGTGTAGCATCAAAAAAAGAAACCATTTTCCATGCTTAGTTTGGGAATAATTAATTAATGATAAAACATACTTAATTGTGACTTATTTAGGGTGTTGTAAAGTGTTTGTTTATACTTACACACTAATCTAAGGCTTTATTAATTAATAGAGTATAATTAGAGCTTAATTGGCCCCTTTCATACAAATCCAAGCCTTATTAATCACATTTTTTGAAGGATTTATCTCGAAACTCATTAATAATATTACATAACATTTAATTTGGAAAGGTTTGAGTCTAAGAAAACTATGCTAGGACCAATTCACCTCTTTGGGCGAATGGGTCCTCCTTACCTAGGGAACCCCTTTTTGAAATTATTTATGGTGGGGTTTTAATAATTTTGAATCCTAGATCTGATGTCAGCTTATATTATTTGAATTTTTTGATTAAATCTTAAGATAAATATAAATACAAGGCTAATTCACATAGTTTCATCCTAGATCTTCATAAGAAATCAAGAGAACTTTCACAAGACCATTCTAAGAGCATTTCAAAGGTATTCAATGGTAGATTATTGAAGTTTTATTGCAGCAATTCAAGGTCATATCACCATGTCAAAGGCACAGTGCATCAAGCATGTTGTTGAGCTTATGTTGTTGATGTAGTATTGAAGATCTATTTGCAATCATTGTTTCACATCCAATTCAAGATCAAGATCTACATTCTACATGGTGACTTCATGTTAGATTGTAGATTTACATTCCAAGACATCAATCAAGGTATCATTATACATGTTTCATGTTCATGTTCATATTTCATTATTTCATCACAAGGTTTAATTAGCTAAATAGGGATTGACCAAGGAAAACCCCTATTCCCTAACAATCAACAATTTTTTCCTCTCCCTTGATGTGTTTCTATAGATTTTTAGGTTCAGGATCAAGTGGATAACAAGATTGAAAGAAAATTGTCAAAGTTGAAAAGTTGCAAAGTTGTCATCTATATTACAAGATCACGAAAACGAGGGTACAAAATTTCTTTCAAAATTTTGGGAGCTGGTCACCCAGGAGTTGGAAGTGCAAACATTAAAGAACATAACCCATAAGTTAGTTTTCAAAAACCCTAACAGGAACCCATTCACCACTTTGGGTGAATGAGTCCTCAGTGACATCAAAACAACACCTTTTTAGCAAGGTACACATTGTTTTAGCCTCTTAAAACCTCCCTTATTGTTGTTATAATAGTTAGGAGTGATTTCTGATTGTTATTTATGCATTTTAGCCCTCATTATTGAGTGAAACCTTAGGAAAAAATAGTGGTTTATCATCTTCTTCATTCATTTTGATAAACCCTTTTTATTCCTTTCATTTTGGTGAAACCAACTTCTTGAACATTGTAATTTTTTATTTAATTTGGGAGTATTTATTCTCATCCTAGGTTAGATCTTACATTCATTTGCATTCGTTTTCATTGAATTAGATCTTATTTAGGTTGTCCTACTTTCCATTCAAATTTGCATCTCATCTAGGGTTTTAGAATTGCATTGTTTACATTATTTAAAATATAAAAAAATATAGAAAATAGATCAGTCATCTTGCATATCATTTAGATCATATTAAATTTCATTTTAAAATTAAAAAAAAATTGCATATAAAATTAGGTCTTTTCATTCATCATTTTATCTACTTTTTAAATTGTATTTCATAGTGCATTTGCAAAAATATAAAACTAAAAGTTACTATTACACACCTGAAACTAAATATCATTGAAAAAAAGCTTAAAAATTAGTAGTAACAGTTCAAAAACCCTAATTTATAGCTCATAACCCATAATATAGGGACCATTTTCCCAAGGTGGTGAATGAGTCCCTGATCATGTGTTAAACTGGATTTTCTAGAAACTGAAACTCCTTGAAAAAAAGCTTAAAAATTAGTAGTAACAGTTCAAAAACCCTAATTTAGGACCCATTCGCCCAAGGTGGTGAATGAGTCGCTGATTAGGTGCTTATCTAAATTTTTTGGAATCTGGAATCTCTTTTTTATGCTTTTATCTGCTGCTATTACATTTTTGTTCCATTTTTCTGATTTTTTGTTTCATTAAATTAAATGAATCTAGCTTAATTTCCTTCATTTAGTGCATTGTTAAAATTCAAATTTTCATTTACAACATCTCATTTTTAGTTTATTGGATTGTTTAATCAGTAAATTACATTGTTTAGAATCTAAAAATTGCATTTCATTATAGGTCATTGCATTGCCTCTTTCCATTTTGGGTTTGCACACTAAGTTTGTGAAACTTGTACGACCTTTACAAATTGATGTCCTATTATCAATACTATTGTAATATGTAGTTTGAGGATCATGTCATCATGCAATATCTCACTCACTTTGGATCTTGGGTTTTCTAGCTCTCTTTCTAATATTATTGATAATCAACCCTTTATGGCTCATAGTTTGCATACTTCATTTCCCATAACTTCCACTAATATGCATGATGTCCATCTCTCACAAGAAGACATAAAAAGATTAGATGAAAACATAGAAAAATTACAAGACTATCCTTACTAAAATCATGGACATTAGCATGATTCCTACTTTAGAAAATCTAAGAAAAGTGCTTAAAATAGGAATTGGAACACAAATTATCAATAGCTTTAGTTGCTTCCTAAATGAGAACTTAAACAAACAAGAGAATAATAACATCCATACCTTGGTGAACTTTATTGAAGCTACACCTCATAAGCGCTCAAAATAAAAGCCTCTTGATACTTCTTTTTGACAAAATGACATACTTAAACATGTACCTGATGGTCCTCTTTACATAGCCAGCCGAATCAACAACAAGCCTACTAGTGGGATATTAATTGATCTCATCTGTAGAGAGAATCTGATCACTAAAGAATTCCTATTCGTGCATGGAATTTATCAGGATACATTTTATAAACCAAAAGCATGGATCAAGACACATAATGGTCCTACGATAGGCTTGATAGATCTTCCTTTAATAGTTGGATAAAAAATATTAAATGTCTCATTCACCATCATCCCACAATTAGACCAATTTCATTTAAAGTTAGGCTACCCATGGCTTCGCTCCATGAATGTTGTCCCCTCAATTGTGCATAAATGTTTAAAGTTTCCATTTGTAAATGATATATTTATTATGCATCATATGGGTTTAATCCTGTGCCTTTCGAAGGGAAAATTTTATTAGATTTCTTTTGGCTCGAGCCTATGGAACCTATTAAACCTTCTGATGACTTCTTTTTCAAAGCATATCAAAATTTCAAGGGAAAGAAAATAGAAAAATTATCCCTTCGAAACATGCCTCAACCTATGATTGAACCACCTATCCTTGAAGAAACAATGATTGAACTCAAATCCCTTTCAAACATCCAAGAGAAACCTATAACAAATCCTTCTACAATTTCTTATAAGAGATAGCGAAATAACCAAAACAATACTATTGCTCTTCCTAAAATCAAACAATTTTACAAAGTTAAAGAGAAATTGGTTGAACAACCTCATGTTGTTTCTTTCATTCCTCCCAAGGAAGAGAAGAAATCTATGATTGAAAATCCTAGTCTTACACAAACACAAATTGATAATAGATTGAAATGAAATCAAAGTGCTAGAAAGCATAGGCATAGACATCGCGTTATTGTTGCTATGTTACAAACTAAAAAAGATAAGAACAACATAGAAAATAAAAATTTGAACTTACCTAAAGCAATGCATGATGACCCTATACCCTTTCTAAAATGTAAAGAAGAACCTTCAAGATACATTGTGAATCCAAGCATTGGTTACACATGTACACACATACAGATATACACAACATAATTACACTTATACACTTGCATCATTAGCATTCTAGTAATAATCATATCTTAGCAATAATCTTATCATAGCATAGCATAATCTGGCATTTTAGTATAGAAAGCATTTTAGTTTAAATATCATTCTCTAGTAGTCCATTTCGTTGAGCTTGGCGTACTAAATTTGAGAGCAACTTGAATCAACAAAAAGCTGGAGATAGAGAGCAATAAAACGACTTTGAAGAGGCTGCAATAAGAGTTTGTTTATTTTTCTTTAAGCTTCTTTGATATAAGGTTTTATTGATTATGTTTTGAATTCATTATGATAGGCATATTTTCATACACACATAAAATGGCACCCACCATGGGGCCTATGCCCCAATTCTGACATTTTTTTGTAGAGCATTCTGATAGGTTTCCGCGTTTCAGAGTTCCGCTTTTAGAAAAATTTGGCGTTTTAGCACATCCGATACTTTCTACAACAGATATGGGAATTTAATACTTCTATTTTTGTAGATATTTCAGCACATCTGGGGATTGTTTTGGTGCTTCTGTGGGTTAATTTAGTGCATCCGAGAGATAGAATATCACATATAGTCTCATTACATTTAGAGTTAAATATGCACTTAATTAAAGTGGCACATCTAAGGACTGTTTTAGCGCATTTAGGGTCTGTCTTTGCGCATTTAAGGCAGATTTGAGAGCATCAATGCTGCATTATTTACAAATTTAAATTGGCATTTAATTAAAGTGGCGCATTTACTATCTATTTTAGCGCATTTAGGGTCTGTTTCTACACATTTACTGTCTGTTTTTGCGCATCTGAGGTCTATTTCTACGCAGCTGAGGTCTATTTTTGCACATATACTATCTATTTCTGTGCATCTATTGTCTGTTTCTCCATATATACTATTTGTTTCAGCGCATCTGGGTTATAACACAAAAATAGGATTCTGAGTCTGCCGCATTCCACAGACAGGATCTCTTCTAGTTTAAAATGAATCAATCTAGGATAGTCACCACACTTTGATCATGCAGTTAAAATGAACCCCATGTCAGTTGTGAAGCAATATCTTCACTTAGCTTAAATCATTGTGATTTGGTGCATTAAAATGAATCTATTTACTCTACTTAATTGTGTTTGAAAGTGGTAGGTGACTATGCTCTCACCTTGTGCAAACTAGGTGATTAGAGAGCTAGACCCACTTTATCCCTGTGTAACCTTGATGCAATAACTGATGTATCCTCTCCTCTTATGCAGTGATGCGATCCTAGGTGTAAGAGAAATGATTATTGCCTCTAGAAATTAGGCCTACTTGGAGATTTCATCACCCCAACGCGACTCAAACTGGCAATGGAGCTAAAGCTAAGCTACCCCCGACTGGTATACAAATGTGAATCTTAAGGGAAAACCTAAGATTATGAGTGTAGATGTGTCATACGGATAGAGTAGTACTCCCATAAACCCTGTTGAGCTTAACCTCTTCAGGCTGGAGTGCCACCTAACTGGTGATTAATCTCTTGCCCCATGTATAGCCACTCGAACTGGGGTCCCGAATTAAACACCATTCTTTAGTAAACCAAAAACCTTCTATTTGCTAGTGCAACACCGGTCGGTGTGAAGGCATCCACACTTTCGCAATCTGTAGTAGAGGCGATCAATCTACCATGGGAGTTTCATCGGGGTTGGAAGCTTGGTTGGCTTGAGAAGAGAGTGCATTGTAAGAGGGAGCCCGTGCAGCCAAGCTTCTAAATTCACATGCTACTGATATGTTGTTGGGGAAACCCACGTGGAATCTAGCAGATATTGTCATGGATTTACCATAGGATGTGCTTACTTTATCTGTGTTTGATTACATTCCATTTAATTCAAAGTGTTTGTTGTGTTTTCATTCACATTAATTCAGATAAAGATCATCCGAAATGAACATAAAAAATAGCAACTAAAATCATTCACACACCTGACTTTCTGGCATCTTTGGTCCAATAACATTCTGATATTTCCCTCACGATTAGAGAGTGGAAATCAACAAAAAAATTCAAGAAATTAGTTTCCAATAGGATCAAGAAACTCAAGAAACAATTAGGGTTTGATAAAACATTACAAAGAAGAATTTTTTTTTTACAAAATTCAACACGTCTTGCTGCATTACCGTGGATTTCTTCATAGATACCAAGACTTTGTTAGGGGATTCACTGATGAGTATGATGTAGATCCTTCGGATTCTCGAGCTTATTATCAGAGATTAACTCTATCTCAACGACATAATCTTAGTCAACCTCTTGAGTTTGATAATATACCACAACCTTCTATTGAATATCCACACATCCTAGTCAAATCCTTTAGTGATTTTAAAAGCTTTCTTCAAAAATAAAGATCAAATATTTAAGAGTGCACTTTTCAAACAATTTTTTGATTATTGATTCAACTTCCCCAATAGGATTCTGACATCCTTCATCATTGGAATCCACAATCAAAAAAATAGGAATATCCTTGATCATATCATAAGATTCCCATCTTATCAGATCAAGATATCATCATCGCACCTATCAAAATTGTGGTCTAAGTTAGCAAATTTTTTTAAAATCATATGCCCATCTCTACAAGATCTTAGTACAATAAATTGAAGGATGAAATCCAACAAGAAGGTCAGACCCAAAACACTCAAGAAGAAGGTGAAAGTAGTAATCCTCTTTACAATATAAGTTGTAATCCACTTTTCAACAACAACATGGATAATAGAGAAGAAAATCCATTCCACAACTACAAAGACATGAGAAAAACGCATATAGATAGTGATGATGAACGAGATGAAGAACATCTTAGAGAGGTTGAGCAAGATCCCAAATTTCACAAAGCCATAGGAAAGATCTTGTAATGTGATAAAGAAAAATATTTCCTCTATCTATCTAACCAAGGAGCTAAATTGCCTCATAACTTTGATACCGAGAATTTGAAGAGTAAACTTGAAGAAACGCCCCTATCCGGTCTTAGTGCTTTGACTCAAAAAATTAAGGCACTTCAAGGGAAAATTAAAGAGTTACAAGGGGGAACCACAACAAAGAAATATACTCTTGAGGACATTCTCAACATGATTCCATTTCCCAAACATTGTGAAATTCCAAAATTTTATCGTTATAATGGGAAAGCAGATCCAATCGATCATGTCAGAGACTTCCAAAACATGACTTTAGAGTTCACTCATGAGGACACTTACTTGATGTGTTTGTTTCCTAGGAGTCTTGGAGCTCACTCTATGGAATGGCTATCAAAAATCACACCTCCTGTTAAGACATTTGAGGAATTAATCATTCTATTCATATTACAATATTCCTACAACATCCAACACCAAATCACTATGATAGATCTCTGCAAGGTTGCGCAAAAACCTAGTGAACCTTTTATTACTTTTCTTCAGAGATGGAGAAGAATGTTTGCTAGATATCCACGTCTTGTTCCTGAAAAGGAAAAGATGGTCACCTTCATTAACAACTTGAATTCAGAAATGAGCTATCAGTTGAATTTACATTGTCCTCCCTCTTTTGAGAAATTGATTGAAGATGTTATAACCATTGAAAGTGCTTTGGTCAAAAGAGGAATAATAAAACTTGACAAGGATAATCCTAGCTCATCCAATCATCATAACAATCAAGACAAGTCTAAATTTTGGACTCACAACAAGAACGTGGTGAATGATGATGTTGTTGATGCAAATCATGTCTCGACAAAGCCATTTGTCCTTAGAACTCCAAGTGTTCCTTCTAATAACAATGTCAATGCTGTCACAAATCAAGGAAACAATCCTCCTCCTCCGAGGAACAATATGAATCAACATTCTACTCCCAATCAATGGACTGCTAATAATCAAGGTTACCGAGGAACCAATAACAATAACAACTCCTTAGGGAATACCTCGAATACAAATCCACAACGATTTTCATTCTTCTCTAGTAGAAGAACTTACACTCCACTAGGTCAATCTTTGGAATCTACATTCAAAGAGTTAATGGCAAAAATGTCATTACCTTGCCACCTCAACGAAACTATGAACCTAGTGTGAAGCCTCCATCATGGAATGAGTCATACTATTGTGACTATCATCGGTGCAAAGGTCATCGCACAAATAACTGTCAAGCCTTGAAGAATACCATTCAAGACTTAATAAAGAATGGTACCATAACAATAGAAGGACATCAACAATCAAATGAAGACCACCAAGAATTTCGCAACCCTTTGCCCAACTATCAAAAAGGTGAGTCTTTTGGAGAAAGTGTGAATCATATTGATGATCCAATAATCAATCATATCTACACTGACGACGAGTAGGTCAATGTTATAAAAGTCAAAGAAAAAATGGAATATAGGGAGGTCAATGCAACAACAAGGGCACAAGCTAAAGTTGTCTTAAAGGGTGTCTCTTCAAAATCCACTGGGCCTCCACCTCAACGTCAATATGACTTAGTCAACCAACTTTGGAAAACTCCTACTCAGATTTCTATCTTAGAACTCTTGAAGATTTCCCCAGCACATAAGGAAATTCTCGAAAAGGCCCTCATTGAAACAACTATATCCACTGATTTGGATGTGGACCAATTTCAAGCCATGGTAGGACACTTGTCCTCACCCACATGCCTCTCATTCTCTGAAAAAGATGATGTTTCCATAACTCATCCCCATAATTCATCATTATACTTAGAAGTCATGGTTCACTAGTTTCGTGTCAGACAAGTTCTAATAGATGGAGGTAATGGTTTGAACATATGTACCATGAAGTTAGTTCAAGATTTAGGATTTTTTGAGGACTCCATTGATGCCAGAAGAAAGATTACTATTAAAGCCTATGATGATGAGGAAAGAGCGTCCAAGGGTTTAATCATGCTACCAATCAGAGTGGGACTTATTATCAAGAATACTTTCTGTCAAGTATTAGACCATGATCTTGCATACAATATCTTGTTGGGTCATCCTTGGATCCATGAAATGTAAGTTGTCCCATCCACATACCATCAATGTCTTAAGTTTCCTTATGATGGGAAAGAAATCACGATACCAGCCGATAAATCAAATGTCCAAACCTGTGCCAACATCAAAGCTAGTCAAGATACTTTGGTTCCTAACAATCGAGAAGCTCGTGCTAGTACTTCTCTCAAGATTGACACACAAATCAGTTAGTTAACCAATAGTTTTGACAAGAAATTGAAATTCAAAGACCATGGAGTCGGGGAGTACTCTCTCTTGTTTGGCTAATTTACCTACATCACCTCGTCACATGGGCAACCTTCTATCACACAACATCAAATATCATCAACATCAACATCAACGCAACCACCAACAGAGCCAAGCACAAAGTTTAAAGGATGATTCATCAAAGAAAAATTCCCCATGGAAGATACTGAAGATAGAGAAATTCTAAACTAGCTCTATAAAGATGAAGATGAAGCAGTGGATAATCACTCTGACACAGATTTTGCTAATATGAATGGGACACCATTTACAATGATGAGTTCTGGAGGGACAAAGAGCTTGATGTAATACACCAGTATACCCCAACTCTAATTGAAGGTGAAGGTTCAGGGACCTAAACACGAGAATCTAAACTACAAGGCGACTATGATTCTAGTGATACTAAGTCATATTTAAATGAACAAGATTATCATGAGAACAGTATCATCATTGATCCACCTTGTACCTCGAATCCTATGGTCAACTCTGTTATGACCAAAACCATAGCCGATTTCACACAACTCGACAACCCGCTATCTTTGATCCATCCTGACCTCATTGATTGGGATTCATCTGAACCTATCGATATACCTATGCTTCCAAGTGATGAATCTATTGTAAACTTCCTTTCCGTAGATAATGCAAATGATTGTTGCACTAGCGATTTTCGGTATAGAGTCTTTAATCAAGAGAGTGTCAATTTTCCTAGCTGCAAAAATAAAAATAAAAAAGAAAGATCTAATGCTGAAAACCAAAATTTGGTAGTGTTAGATCAAAAAAAAGATAAAATAAAGAGCGTATCGGATGGTGAAAACCTTTTTAAGGCACCAGACGATGGGAATCTTGACACTCTCCCAGAGCACTACCATGAGAGATCTCCTATCTTGATCAAGCCTACAAATGCCATCAATCTTCAAACTTTAGACAAACCAAGGATTTTACAGCTAGCTGCATCAATGACAGAGAAGGAAATACCAGAGTTCATGGAATTTCTAAAAGCCAATCAAGTTAAATTTTCTTGGTCTTATGCAGACATGCCAGGTCTTGATCCTGATCTTATCATGCATCACTTGTCTATCAAACCAGGGGTTAAGTTCTATGAAACAAAAACTCAGAAAGATGCACCCCCATGTTGCATTATTGGTTAAGGAAGAACTGAGAAAACTCCTTGATGTGGGCTTCATAAGATCAATTGACTACACATAATGGATCTCCAACATTGTTCCTGTATCCAAGCCAGATAAAAGTGTCAGAGTATTCATAGATTTTAGATATCTTAATAAACCATGTCCTAAGGATGACTTCCCCCTTCCAAACATTGACACTATAGTTGATATGACAGCTGGCCATGCCATGTATTCATTAATGGATGGTTTTTATAGTTACAACCAAATCAAGATTGCACCCGAAGACCAGGAGAAAACAACTTTCATATGTCCATGGGGAACTTACTGTTGGAACGTCATGCCTTTCGGTCTAAAGAATGCTGGGGCTACTTACCAAAGAGCCATGACTACTATCTTTCATGAAATGATGCACACATTCATGGAAGATTATGTAGATGACATATTGGCAAAGTCATACACCTGAGAAGGACATCTGGAAATATTATCCAAAATATTTGCAAGATTGGAGAAATTCAAAGTTTGCCTTAATCCAAAGAAATGTGTTTTTGGGGTCACATCTGGAAAACTCCTAGGATACATAGTATCAGGAAAAGGAATTGAAGTAGATCCTGCCAAAGTACAGGCAATCATGGAAATGCCTCCCCCAAGGAACATCAGTCAATTGAGATCATTACAGGGATGACTTCAATCTATGTGAAGGTTCATTGCGCAATTGGCCGAAAAAAGTCTACCTTTCACACATCTACTGCATAAGAATGCTCCTTTCAAGTGGGATGACAAGTGTGAACTGGCTTTTCAACAAATCAAATAGTACTTAATGACTCCACTAGTCCTAGTACCACCAAATCCAGACAAACCATTGATCTTGTATATTGCCACAACAAAGACATCCTTTGGTGCATTGCTAGCACAAGAAGACCATATAAGGAAAGAACGTGCAATTTATTACATCAGCAGAACACTAACAAGTCATGAGCTCAACTACACTACCATCAAGAAGGCTTGTCTAGCAGTAGTCTTTGCTTCACAGAAATTTCAGCATTACATGTTAACCCATACAATCAATCTTGTCTCAAAGATTGACCCACTCAAGTATTTGTTAAGCAAAGCATCATTGACAGGAAGGTTAGAAAAATGGGTAATGATTTTGAGTGAGTTTGACATCCATTATATTGATCGTAAAGCAATCAAAGGACAAGTTATCACTGATCAACTAGCTGAAGCATCACTACAAGTAGACCACCCCCTATATGTTGACTTTGTAGATGCTGATGTCTTTGCTGTAGAATCCAAACAACCATGGTCTTTATATTTTGATGGTTCCTTCAGTCAATATGGATCGGGGGTAGGCATACTTCTTGTCACCCCCCAAGGACACACCATTCCTCGATCATATAGGTTGATGTTTCCATGCACCAACAACATAGCCGAATATGAAGCATTAATCACTGGACTTAAAATAGCATTGGAATGGAGGATTACAAAATTACAAGTGTATGGCGACTCAACAGTTAGTCATTAATCAGATCAATGATGATTATTAGACCAAAGATGCCAAACTGTTGCCATATAAAAATATGGTTGACGACTTCAAGAAGTACTTTGTGGACATCAAATTCACACAAATTCTAAGGCTTGATAACAAAGCAGCTGATGCCATGGCTACAATCGCATCATTGTTACAACTCCAAGAAAATCAGGCTCGGTATGAATTTCTGGTGGAACAATCATTTGCACCTGCCTATGACACACTTGAAAGCCAAATCATTTTCCACTTGGTGGGATCTGATTCACCTTGGTATGGAAAGATTTATGCCTACCTAAAAAATGACATCTTACCACCTAATTT
Organism: Sequoia sempervirens; assembly: GCA_007258455.2. Taxonomy (NCBI): domain Eukaryota; kingdom Viridiplantae; phylum Streptophyta; class Pinopsida; order Cupressales; family Cupressaceae; genus Sequoia; species Sequoia sempervirens. Next base: position 403,414,243 of record VDFB02000017.1, on the reverse strand, counting down.
ATCCTGTAACCAAAAGAGAAATTTTATCTGCCAATTCTCCTGCTACACTCTTATCGCCGACACCCTTTATCGCCGTAGTCTTGATGGTACTCTACTTCGATGTCTTGAACATGATGAATCTAACAAAGCTTTACAAGAAGTTCATAGTGGCATTTGTGGTACTCATTCGAGTGGACTGGCCTTATCCAAAAAATTGATTAGAATGGGTTACTACTAGCCTACAATGGAGAGGGAATCATTCACTTTTGTGAAAACATGCTCAAAATGCCAGATTCATGGGAATCTCATTCATGCTCCTGCATAGGAACTGCAACCATTTACGCCAACCTGGCCATTCTCCCAATGGTGGTTAGATCTAGTAGGCAAGATTCATCCTTCATCATCGAATGGGAATAAGTTCATCATCACAGCCATGGAGTATTTTACCAAGTGGATTGAGGCAGTACCTCCTAATAAAGTTACCGACAAACAAATATCATCATTCATACTCAACTATCATCATATTCAACTATATTATTTGTTTGTATGGCATTCCCAACTCCATTATTATGGATAATAGACGACCTTTCAAGAATCAGGATGTTGATGAACTTTGTGAGAGATTTCATATTCAACACAAATATTCAACACTTTACTATCCACAAGGGAATGGCCAAGCAGAGGCCTCAAATAAGACTATACTAAATTTTTTAAAGAAGACTGTGAATGATTCAGGGAAAGATTGGCATGTTCAACTCAATCCTGCCTTATGGGCCTACAGAACCAGTATCCACACGCCAACAGGAGGAACACCATTTTCTCTTGTCTATGGAGCAGAAGCCATATTACCTTTAGAAGTTGAAATACCCTCACTCAAAGTTTCACTGAAAGGTCTCACAATAGATGATGAATACAGAGTTTCCTAACTCCAAGAACTGGAACTCCTAGATGAAAAGAGACAAAGAGCAGCTGACCATTTGAAAGAATACCAACAGATGATGTCTCCTAATCACAAAGTTAAGCCGCGTACCTTTCAGGTGGGTTATTTGGTTTTGAAAGAAAATCCATGAAATTAGCAAGACAGAGAAAAGAAAGGAAAGTTTGAACCGAATTGGCTAGGTCCTTATGTGATTATCGTAGTCTACGGTTCAGGAGCCTACAAGCTATCGACGCTAGAAGGGGACCTATTTGACGAACCCACCAACAACATGCACCTGAAGAAATATTATGTTTAAGTTAGCTATCATCATCCAGAAAATGACCTGAAGAAATACAAAAAAATTAGAAAATGTCCTGAAGATATACAAAATAATCAGAAAATGTCTTGAAGAAATACAAAAAAAATTAGAAAATGTCCTAAAGAAATTCAAAAACATCAGCAAAAGCCATGAAAAAAAATTAAAAAAATCATCATAGGGTGAAAACCTGGCAATAGGCAGTCTATTGACAAGAAAAATGCAATAAAAACAAATAGTGAGAATCTAGAAAACAAACGCTATTTGTAGCTCTCCATCTACTAGTTCATGTTCTATACTTGGCTTCTTAGCCTTCTTTTTTCATGCATTTTTCCATAATCTTAGGGCCATACTAGCATCATGCTGTCATCATTTTCCTAGAATGATAACACCTTACCATGGCTTGATTATTGTACACACTCATTTCAGTGAGTTATGTTAATACTGGGGGCAAACGTTGACGTATTGGGGGCAACCAACTTTCAGGTTTTACCAAAATAGCTAGACAAATGACATAAGATCCAATCATGCGAAAAAACAATCAGATCACATGAACAACTATCCAATCATCGATCCATATCACAATAGTTTTCAGCAGGTACCATATCATGATTCATATCTGGATGATCTATAATCTGAATAATGTTTGGAATAACAGTATTTCATTTTGAACAATGACTGTTTGCTTTTCAATATCATCTCTCTGGAGCACACTCAATGACATACTAAACTAGAGTGGCGAGGAAGGAGGATGATTTTTCTTTGTCTACTATCTTGAGGTTCACTATCCATCTGTAGGAAATATGTTGCCAAACATGATTTACAAAGCAATATCATTGATGATAGTTCCACATTTACATCAAAAAGTGGTTAACCTTTGTTTGTTTATGCAAGAAATGCTTAGGTCATCTGTGTTCAATTATACCTCGATGCTTGTGTTTACTTGCTATATCAAAAATCATGAAAGTTATACTCAGGTCATCATTGGTGCTAATTTACCCTCTGATGCTTGTACATACTTCCAACATTTTTAACGCTCTATGATGATTCAAGAAAGCTAGAAAAAGGCTCAACAAATGGTTCATTTCATTTAGTTGCATTTCATTTTAGATCAGTGTATATATATCTGCATACTGGATTTGCATCAGAGTTCAAATCATTGGACTTTCATTCAGTTTCATCATCATCATTTCATTATCATCTCATTATTATCATTTCATCTATCCTATCATTTATCATTTTCATAATTCATTTCATTATCATTCATTTGCATATCATTTAGATCCTCTATCATATTCATATCATTAACATTTTATCATTTTCGTAATTCAATTCTTATCATTTCATTTTTATTCATTTCATATCATTTCATTTCATTCATTATTCATTCTTATCATTCCATTTATCATTTCATTATCATTTCATTATCATTTCATTTATTTTCATTTCATTTCATATCATTTCATTATCATTATCATTTCATTATCATTCATTTCATTATCATTATCATTTCATTATCATTATCATTTATATCATTCAAATTCATCATTTCATATAATTCATTCATATCATTTCATTTATCATCTCATTTTCATTTTACTTATCATTTCATTTCATTTTATCATTTCATTTCATCATCATTACAAATCATTACATTTCATCACATATCATTTATCATCTTATCATACATCTCATTATTATTAATCATTTCACTTCATATCGTTATTCATATCATTTATCATTTGTCACATTACATTCATATCATACCTTTAATCATCCTATCATTTTTCATAACAATTCATGTTACAAATTCATGAAGCATATCATAAACACAACATTCATTTTCCATCATATTATCATTATTTACTTGCATTTGAAAATCCAAAAACAAACATTCCATACATACATTTTCATATCATTGGCCAAAACAACATTTTTCATAATCACATCATAAGTCATCCACCTGCATGACATCATTAGTACACATCATCAATTATTTTCATCATCATCATCAAAAAATCATATCAAATCATCCTGCATATCATTGTTAGTCATCAAATCATTAGAATGCATACCAAAATCCATAACATATAGCAATAAATGCATATCATATAATCATCCCATAAATACACATCATCATCAAAAAAATCGCCGCTGCATATTATCGCTCATCATAAATAATACAAATGTCTAATGTTCAAGGAAACTAAAAGTCCAAAGAGAGATAAATGGGATATGATCAAAAATCAAATATTCATGCTCCAAGAATGATATAAATGTGTGAAATATATCTGCATCATCAGCTAGCTAGACGATGCCCTTGATAGAGCTGGTCCGGAAGGAGGTGGCCTGCCACTGGTACCTACGTCTGGATCTCGCCGAGGCCCAGTAACCCCCATGCTTTGTGTGGTTGTCTGTGACCTACTCTTGTTCCTATTGCGAGACCATGGAAATGGCTCTCTACGCTCGGGAGGACACAACTCCTCATACCTAACATGGTAGTACTCTGCCTCCCTCGCCATCTCCATGCCCTCTTGCAATCGCCTCTCGCAAGGATGCACTCTCTATAGTGCCCATGAGCCTATGAGTGATGCCATCGGCTTCCACTTCCCTCCATCTCAATGCATCCCTCTCTGCACTCTCTATAGTGGCCCATGATGTAGGTCTATGAGTGAGCCAGGGCCTTGTCCACTTCCCTCCATTTCCTGAGCCTCTGCATGAGCTGGGCTATGACTAGGTCTGGGCTAGGCTGGGACTATGTCTGTGGAGCCTAACATGTGTTAGCTGTGAGCTATCAAACTACCTAGCTGACCCTGATAGTCTGCACCTGAGCCTGCAACATGTCTATCTGCACCTGCTGTGAAGAGGAGGAAACCCTATAACGGTCTATGGTTTGCCACCAGATCTAGGTCGTCGTACAATCTTAGCACTAGCGAGACTATCAAACCTCTGCCTCACTTCCCTCCCCTCCTCCCCTCCATCATCTCCCCCATCATCCCCATCATTGAGCTATCATCATCCCTACCAACCTCCTCATCTCCACTTTCCTCCCCCTCCTCTCCTCCACCCACTTCCTACTCTCCACTGACCACACCCTCCTGTCTCTCCACCCCTAGCTACTGTACTACCACAATGGGCCCTATCTCATTGGGGCATGTAAATTGTGGGAATCAATGTGTATGGAAGTACACTAAGTACTCATCTGACATACCTGCATCTGTCACCTTTGGCCTATATGCCCATACCTCAGGCTCTAAGTTGGAATACTCTGTATATGCCACATGGTATATAATACAATGTCCCAATCCAAGATCATCCTTGCACTGCCCATAGTGAACAATGCCATGTGGCATCTCCTGCATGAATCTGTATTGTCTCTGAACTCGCAAGGCCAAAAATCTCTCAATAATATATGAGGTTCGTCCTATCAGATACCGGGGTATACAGAAAAATGGCATCTCCAAATGATCTATGTCCCAGGGCTCACAATATGTATACGGCCTCCACATAACTGCATCCACATCATCTAGCACATGCCGCCAGTACTCCAACTTTCCTAGCTTGGGCTAGACAAGTGCACCTGAATATGACTCTACATATGGCCTGCCTGGTGGGCTAGCCTTGGCACACTCTGGCCTCGTAACCGCAATATGCTCCCATGCCCAGATTTGGAGCTGAGTCACACCACTGGCCAAACTAGTCAACCCTCGGTATACCACCTGATGTAGATCATGATACAAATGGGCCAAAATATAGCTCCCCCAGGCATACCTCTACGACTGAGTCACCATCCACTCTAGCATCCTCCCCCAACCAACTGAAAATCCCTTCGACCGATGGTCCGGTCCAAGGAAGCCTCTAATGAATGCACCCAACACAACAACTAAGGTTGGATATCTACTGAAATCCACCCACGACACCTAGTATCCTGCTATGGACATATCACTGCAGACCCTCCTCAGTGCCTCAGTCCCTCCTATCTCCTTGTGGTCATAAACCACAAGGGAACCTACCACAGAAATCCCTTGAATCCTGTACACATCCTCAGGTGTCACGGTCATCTCACCAGTCATAAAATGAAAGGTGTTATGATCAGAGTTCCACCTCTCTGCCAATGCAGTCAACAGTCCCCTGTTGACTCGAATCCCTCACGGGATAGTCAACAAGGATCCCAGCCCACAGGCACCTATCCACTGTATCTCTACGGGAGTTAGCTCTCCTAATCTGGAGGTTGTCGAAAAACCTCCTTTTTTTTTGTGGTCATCACATGGACAATTAATCAGACTCATACCAATGACTCATATCATGTGCTCTATCTATCAAGTGAACTATATCAGTGACCCATATCAAATTAATCAATGAATCATATCATGTGCTCTATCTATCAAGTGAACTATATCAGTGACCCATATCAAATTAATCAATGAATCATATCACGTGCTCTATCTATCAAGTACCCCATATCAGTGACCCATATCATGCAAACAATCATATCATGCAACCATGACTACATCTATCTATTTGAATATCAAAATCAATCTACTCTATCATCATTATACTATTTCTTTTTCTTTTTCAAGAAAGCAAATTTATCAACAACCCAATCATTTTGTACTTCAGTCATGAATACAAATACGTTTGAAAACTATCATTTACTATTTGGTTTCTATCATGGAAAGCAAATCTATCAGACATTTACTCTTTGTTTGTCACTCATGAGAAGCAAAGTTATCAGGCAATCAGTCAATCAATCTACCCTTTGTTTTTTATTTTTGGGAAACAAAGTTATCAGCTATCTACTCTTTGTTTTCTATTCCGGGAAGCAAAGTTATCAGTTAATCATTAGATTTTCTATCATTTCTATCCATATCAGCATGATGGTAAAATAATTCATCTATCTATTGACCAAGGAAGCAATGTATACACCATCAATTTTCAACACAAAATTTTTCTTGGATGTGCTAATCTGTGCCTCCAATGCACTGAAACTCAAAAGTGCTACAGTCTACCTCGAAAGCGCTAAAACTCTGTATGTGCGCTTTTGCACCCTAAAAGTGCTAAAGTTTTTCCCATAAGTGCTAAAACCCTCTATGCGCTGAGATACCCCACGAATGCGCTACTTCATATCCTAGATGCGCTAATCTACCTCTATGGCGGCCAATTCCTAAATGCACGACTCTATGCCCTATATGCGCTAAACTTTTCTAGCCGGCCTTCAACCCTATAAGCACTAATCTACACTTCGTATGCGCTAGAACACCTGGTTTTACCCTACACCTATATGCGCTAAAGAACACCCTATATGCAAACGAAATTTTTTGAATATGCTAAAACAGATATGCGGATGTGCTAAAACATGATTTTTTTCCCTAAATCTGCACGAAAATGCTTAAAAAATTGATCAAATTCACAAAATTTTGAATCATAAAGGGTTCAATCGACTCACCGGTGGTCCATACGCAGCTGGTCTCTGGAATCGGTGGGCCCGCTCGAATCTATGCATGTGAAATGGAATCGGCATCTCGCTAAGTCACTGTCAGAGCATAAAAATCATTGTAGTAAAAGGGTGAAAATGACTTCCACTTTTACCCCTTTTACCTTATATGGGTCAATTAAGGTAGGTTCTGGTGGCATTTTCTTTTCTATTACTTTATTTCGCCAGGGGCATGTTTTACACCAATTATCAGGAGCTAAATCACTAATTACCAACAGAATGTCATCATCCTATCAAGTTGTTTATCACATTTTTGAAATTTATATCTTCATCTGTGATTTATCTCCCAAGGGGGCATCATCAACATCAGCATCAGAAACATATCAGGGGCAAAAAAATTATTTTCTTTCAAGTAATGCATTTCACACATCACTTCAAAGAGGGGCAAAATGTATGTGCATAAAATTGGTCACGTCTAAGTAATCTTGACATTTAATTAAAAATTTATTATTTAATTAATTTCTCTAAAGTCTTCTACATGTAATTAAATTTAATCAATTTAATTATATTGTTCATTCACTTTTCCACTATAATTGAATAAATTTATTTTATTTGATTATTTCACATGTCTACTTAATTAATTAAATAAATACATTTTATTTATTTAAATTAATTATCTTTTTAATTAAATTTAAATATTTCTTTTCTTCAATTTTAAACTTTCTTCTAATTAATTAAATATTTTATTTAATTAATTTCGGACACATGTCATTTCTTCAAACTTAATTAAATATTTTATTTAATTAAAGATCTTCTATTTTTCTTCAAATCATAATTAGATATTTCATTTAATTATGAAATCTATTGATTTCCTCAAAATCTTAATTAAATATTTATTTAATTAAGAAAAATCTACATGCACCCATAAATAAATAAATGAATTGGATAATTAATTATTTATCTTCTCGATATCTTTCCATTATCTTCTAAAAAAAGATGATTTTTAATCATCTCATCTTATCTCTTCCATAAAAATGGAAAAATCCTGCTTTATTCGTTTTCTTCTATTTTTCTCTCAAGTCTCATCCCTATTCGACCGTTCGATCTGTCAGGAATTATCACAGTTGTTGATCAAATCAGCCAATCAAAATCTTCAAAAAACTCTATAAATACATGTGCGAATCCAAGCATTGGTTACATACGTACACACATACAAATATACACAACACAATTACGCTTATACACTTGCATCATTAGCATTCTAGCAATAATCATATCTTAGCAATAATCTTATCATAGCATAGCATAATATAGCATTTTAGTATAGAATGCATTTTAGTTTAAATCTCATTCTCTAGTAGTCCATTTCGTTGATCTTGGCATACTAAATTTGAGAGCAACTTGAATCAACAAAACGCTAGAGATAGAGAGCAATAAAATGACTTTGAAGAGGCTGCAATAAGAGTTCGTTTATTTTTCTTTAAGCTTCTTTGATATAAGTTTTTATTGATTATGTTTTGAATTCATTATGATAGGCATATTTTCATACACACAATGAGTATTTGGGGAATGATGGCAGTTGTAAGCTCTATAATAACATTGTAGCAAAGACATACTTACCCTGAGTCCATAGATCCTTTATGTATTTTTGGTGGCAACCCTTCCTTCCTATTTCATGACACAAGTATATTTCAGAAACATATGACTTGGCATAGGGTTTTCTGAGGAAAGCTCTCATATATTAGGAGAAAACATATAGGTTACTTTAAAGTAGTTACTTACAACAATGGTCTTAGCAACTGCTTTAATGTGTGGGCATACATCGATAAAATCTTTTGACATTTTATATATTTCACATAGTGATTTTATTTTTTCTTGTGATGTTTCCTTTTCTTGGTGGTGTCAATGGGATTGACTTCCTCCAACAGTGCGATATTTCTAAGCATATGATTTTTTGTGGTGGCATGATGTGAATGAAGCAACCCATAAGTGGCGATCTAATGCTCTTCACTTGTCCTCTCTTGGAGACATTAGGTGTGATGTTCCCCAATAACATGACCTTACATGAACCAAGAAAAATTCCCGTTTAACAAAAAACTTATAGTCATAGCAATCAAAAGCATAGCATTATGGTGCCTTATCAAAGTTTTCAGGAGGACAACTTCAGTATGGTATGGGAGGCTAATATGATGCTCTCATTTTACACCTCATTGGGATAACTCACCTAGTGGACGATGTGAGATTCCACTACCCTAGAGAGCACACATGTTACAAACAAATAGCCTAGATATGTTCCTATTGGAATGATCGAAGGTTGATCCTTTGTTTTTCTTTGTTTTTCTTAGTTTTTGATAGTGTATTACTATGTATCTTTGTTATAATCCATGAATACTTAAGTATCTTGAATGTCTACTTTTGTGTTAGTTTTTCATGTGGGAAAACTCTTGCTAAAGTGGGGGGAAAATGTAGCACAAAAAAAAGTAACCCATTTTCACGCTTAGTTTGGGAATAATTAATTAATGATCAAATGTACTTAATTATGCCTTATTTAGGGATTTGTAAAGTTTTTTCTTAAAATTTCAAACTAAAATAGGGATTTATTAATTAATTGAAGTTAATTAGGGCTTAACTTGCCCCTTTAATTCAAACTCAAGCCTTATTAATTGGATTTTTTGAAGGATTTATCCTGACACTCATTAATAATATTACATAAAATTTAATATGGAAAGGCTTGAGTCCTAGAAAATTGTTCTAGGACCCATTCACCACTTTGGGCGGATAGGTCTTCCTTACCTAGGACACCCTTTTTTAACATTATTTTGGTGGGATTTTAGTGATATTTCACCTCCCCAAAACATGGTCCTAGAAAACTATGTTAGGACCCAATCGCCACTTTGGGTGAATGGGTCCTCCTTACCTAGGACACCCATTTTTGAACTTATTTGTGGTGGGATTTTAATGGTTTTAAATCCTAGGTCTGATGTTAGCTTGTGTTATTTCAATTTTGGGATGAAATGTTAAGATAAATATAAATACAAGGCTAATTCACATTGTTTCATCCTAGATCTTCATAAACAATCAAGAGCACTTTCACAAAAAAATTCTAAGAGAATTTCAAAGGAATTCAAGGTCATATCATCATGTCAAAGGCCATAGTGCATCAAGCATGTTGTTGAGATTATGTTGTTGATGTAGTATTCAAGATCCATTTTCAAGCATTATTTCACATTCAATTGAAGATCAAGATCTACATTCTACATGGCAACTTCATGTTAGATTGTAGATTTACATTCCAAGACATTATTCAAGGTATCATTGTTCCTATTTCATGTTCATGTTCATATTTCATTATTTCATCACAAGGTTTAATTACCTAAATGGGGATTGACCAAGTTAACACCTATTCCCTAACAATCAACAAGTTTCTTTCTCCCTTGATTTGTTTTTGTATTTTTTTAGGTTGAAGATCAAGTGGAGAACAAGATTGAAGGAAAATTGTCAAAGTTGAAAAGTTGCAAAGTTGTCATCTACATTGCAAGATCATGAAAATGAGGCTACAAAATTTGTGTTAGAATTTTGGGAGCTGGTCACCTATGAGTGGAAGTATAGACATTGAAGAAAAGAATCTAGAAGTTGTTTTTTAAAAACCCTAATAGGGACCCATTCACTACTTTGGGGGAATGAGTCCTGAATGAACTCAAACAATCACTTTTTTGGCAAGGTGCACGTTGTTTCAGCCTCTTAAAATGTCCCTGATTTTTGTTATAATAGTTAGGAGTGATTTATGATTGTTATTTATGCATTTTAGCCCTCATAATTGATTGAAACCTTAAGAGAATATCGTGGTTTATCATCTTCTTAATTCATTTTGTTAAACGTTATTTTTGTATGTTTCACACAACAATTGGACGAAGAGTAGGATCATACCAATTGGGATCAATCTTATAGTGCAAAATATCTGAGTTATGGTCCAAGTAATTTGAGACTAAAAGCCCAAATCTAGCACAAAGGTTCATTTTCACAATTGAGTAAATTGGGTGGAGACCAAGAATCTTCTTTGGAATCCATCTATCATCCCTAAAATGAGATTGAGGCCCCATACCAGACCTCCCACCAAGTACTCTGAGAAACTAAATTCATTGTTTTAAGGAGTTTATTCTAGATTATTAATCCTAAGGAAATTTCCATATTGTGAAAGAGGGAGAGACCATCCCTTCCCACCAGATACTTATCTTTGAGGATAAAAATTAATTTAGCCTATTTAATAAAAATTTTCCAAGTGATTTTATATAGAAGAGCCATGTTCATCTATCTAGTTTTCCTCAAGTCAAGACCACCATAAATATTCTTGGATCAAACCATGTTCCAATTCACCATAGGGTAGTGATTCTTTTCCTTCATTCCTGACTAGAGGAACCTTCTCTAAATCTACTATAACTTCTTCGACCATGAAGAGGGCATAGGAAACAAATACATTAGATACACTATCTAAATCTGAAGAGTGGAATAGAGGAGTATTTTACCTACATTATTGAGAAGATCACCTTTCCAGGCCACCATCTTTCTTTGGACCCTTTCAGGTAAGTTGGACCAAACATATTTATCCACCTTATGAACAATGAGGGTCATTCCTAGGTAAGTCGAGGAGAGGGGAAGAATTTAACAATTAAGAACTTTGGAAATCCTAGCTTGAAGCTAAGGGTTAACATTAAGGAAACAAATGATACTTTTTGTAAAATTGATACATTGGCTAGAGGCAACAATGAACATTTTTAGAACATAGATCCACCACTTGACCTCTGCTAAAGTGGCTTCCCCTAGAATAATTGTGTCATTGATAAATTGTTGGTGGGAAATCAACTGAGACATAGAAGAGGGAGAAAAACTAGATAGAGTACCATTCAAAACAATTTTCTCAATGTTGTAGCCAAGAACCTTAGCCATCAAGATGATGAGATAGGGGAAAAGGGCCCCCCCTGCTAAATACCACCATGCATAGACAAAAAAACCCTATAGAGTGCCACTAAGATCCATAGAGAACTTGGGAGAGGTAACACAACCCTGAATAAGATTAATAATTTTACCATAGAACCCAAATCTTCACAAGACATCAAACAAAAAACTCTAGGACACATTGTCATAGGCCTTGGAGCTATCAAGCTTAAAGGCCATACTTTATTTTTTTATTTTTCTCATGGAATGAACAGTTTCATGGACCAACATGATGACATCCATAATTTGATAATCCAAAACAAATTCTTTCTATCCCAAGCGAATCAATTTATCTAGAGAGAGCTTAATGTGGTTGACCAACAATTTGGAGCATATTTTATAGAATTTATTAAACACAGTAATAGGATGAAAATTAGAAAATCTATTGGCCCCAAGATGTTTTGGAATAAGGAAAATAAAAGTGTTATTAAATTATTTGATAATATTTCTAGAGGAGAGGAATTCCTAAAGAGTAGAGATAACATCTAGACCAATGATTTCCTAATACTTCTAAAATAAGAAAGGAGGAAAACCATCAGGCCCTGAGGCCTTGAAAGGGTTGAGAGAAAAGACAACCTCCCAAACCTCCTCAGCTAAACCCCCTCTTTCCATGAACAAAAAATCCTACTGGGACATAGAGTGAGGGATAACATCTAGAAGATCATCAATCTAGTAATCAGTCCTGGCCGAATCGAGGAGGTTATAAAAAAAAGTGAACACTAGCCGAAGCAATGTCCTCTCCATAGGACATCAAAGAACCATCTTCAAATATCAATTCATAGATAGTATTCATCTTCCTATGTTTGGAGGAGGTCATGTGAAAGAACTTGGTATTCTTGTCCCACTCACATAGCCATTGATTCATAGCCCTCTACTTCAAGTAAAATTCTTCCTTCTCAAATAATGTTGTGAAGGTCATTAAGCAATGTCATTTTCTTTTTAACCAATTCCACAAGGGCTCCCAATTCAATATCTTTTTGAACCTGTCTAATTTTCTCTTTAAGAGATTTCTTCTAATCAAAATTATTTCCAAAAAAACTCCTACTCCAAACTTTCAAATTGTTCTTGAGAGCTTCTAGTTTGAAGGCTCGCCTAAACATAGCAGAGTCATAAACCTTGATACTTAACCACTTCGAAAGGATGTCCCTAAGTTGGGGTGATTCAACCACATCAAATCAAATTGAAAGGGGTGCTTGGCCTTAGGGGAGGTGTGTTCAACCGAACCTGAGTAGGGGGGTGTTATTAGAAAAAATCCTAAGGGAGGAAAAAGAGAGAGCTGAAGACATATCCCAATTGGAGGATACCAAAAATCTATCAAGTCTAACCTAAATAATCTTATCACCAACCTGTTTGTTGGACCAGCTGAAATAATTTCCCTCAAGATCAAGATTAGATAATCCTCCATCAAAAAGGAAGTAATTAAGATCCAACATATTGTCAGTTAGATCTATAATACCACCTAACATCTTAGAGAGAAAGAGGGGGTATTAAAATCACCCATCACCATCTAGTGGTTAAGAAGAAAGCAACTTATACTATCCAAAAAAGTGTACCAAGTATTTCTTTTGATAACAAAAATATTTGACACATAAAAATTGGAAAGGATACATTTGTGAAGATAAGAAATTTGAGAGAAATGAACATTAAGGTTTTTTTCTCCATAGAAAAAAAAGAACCCTTAAGAAAAGGTTTCCACATTGTGAATATCCACCTAGAATCCCCCTCTACATCAACCAAGTAGAGGGAATTAGGCTAAATAAATTTACTAGATTTCTCAAAATTAGTAGAAGTCATTTTAGTTTCTTGTAATTGTAAAATGTCAGGCCTAAACTCTTAGATAAGATCCCTGATAATATGCTTCTTATGAAGACTATTGATCCCTCAGATGTTCAATGAGAGAATCAACATTTCTTTTTTTTTTTGGAGTGGAATTTCTCTAATGTTTTTAGGTTCCCATTAGCAATATCTCTAGCTGTATTATTCTGTATGGTAGATTTAGTATAATTCCTATCAGCCTTAGAAATGGTCCCAAAATTCACTAACTTCCTCATACCACCCTATTTAGGAAAGTTTAGAGAACCATCTAGCATCAGGGTGGACACCCCCTTTGGTGAAGCTATTAACACCATTGGGGTTGGAATTGGAGGATCTACACAAGGAATAACTAGAACTGAGGAAGAAACCATAAGGGACAGAACCTCCACCTTTGCATGCTCCAATAAAGGCTTCATGATCAGTAGAGGGGAGGTCACCCATTGTAAATCCTATGGTAAGGGGTTAGAGACCAGTAGAGAGGATTCAATAGGGATACACTGATCAATAATTAGGGATAGGGAGAAAAGTAGAGAGAGGGGATCCTGAGTGAGAAGGGCAGACTCGAAGGGTGTAGGCATGATGGAGGAGGAGGAAGTAGGAAAAAAGGGAGTCTCTAAGAGGCTGACCTTGCCACTCAAAACATGAACCAAAGGGGTTGTCACATGGCCAATAAGTGAGGCCAACACAACCACCAATTTTGGAGGAAAAGGAAAATAATTCCTACATTCAAGCCAAGAGGACCAAGGAACCACCATCTTGCCTTTTTCCATAGGGGTGGAAACTGTATGCATTATTTTAGGATAGGCATTGTAGAGATAACCAATATAAGAACAAAGTTGAAAAAGAAAAGTAGAGTTTTCATATTCAATGGATTAAGACCACTTGCCAAGCCAAGACTCCAGAATGGCCAAGGTGGACAAAGCTTTGTTCAGTTCAATATTGAGATAGAAAGGAGAGAACACCAACCTAGATTGTTCCTTCATAACATAGTTCAGATAGAAAAATTTTCCAAAAGATTTGGAAACACTACCAATAATCTCCTCATCCTAAAATTCCATGGGGAGTCCTAGAAGTCGAACCCAGGTAGGAAGCGCAACCACCAAGTGAGCAGAAGGATTGAAGCCTGAGAACCATTTGCACAAAGCAAGACTCTGTTTGCTAAATAACATGACCCCTAGTCAAGACAACCAAACATTTCTCTTGAAGAGTGAAGTTGAAGCATAAACAGTCCTTTGAGAGAGCTGAAATAGAAACTGAGCCATTGACACACCAATGTGAGGAGTCCTATTTCCTAATAGATTCAATGTTATGATGCCTCCCCACAAATCTATTGATAAGAGAGTTTTCCATTTTAGCAAAATAATAATCAATGAAAGGATCCAAAACCTTAATGGTGGTACCCTCCTTAGAATGTAGAATTTGTACCCCAACACTAGTAGACCAATACTTTTGGGAGCCCTCAAAAAGAGTTTTCTAGTTTGGTGGTGAAAGTACCTTTTGAGAAATAGGGGAAGGGACAAATGGTGATCCATAGTGCCCGTGACTACCATTAGGATACACACCCTACCTAATAGGACCACTAGAAATTCCAAAAACATCTCACACTAGAGGACATGAACCATGAGATTCCCACCCAACACCATCATCTTGCGCTCTTCTCATTTTAAAACTTTTTATTAACTCCTAATGTTTCAATCAATGCAATATTTTCCAATTTAAGACAATGTGATTCAAATGTAAATATGCAACAATAAAGGATTATTTTGAATGAAATATTTAGATCTTAATCATGCAATAATTGACTTGGCCTAAGATGCAAAATTCTAAAAATGATGATTTGATGAAAAATTGTAACAAATAGAAAATTTTCACTTTTTAGGCTTAAATGAAAGATACAATTGAAATGAAATAAATAATTTTAAAATTTAACTACCTAATGAATGTAAATTAGATCAAAATATGATTGAAAAAAACCCTAATTTAACTTATGTTGCAATATGTTATACAATTTTTTCCTTTTTATGCTTTAATGATGAAAAGATAAAACCCAAATGAAAGATGCAAAGCAATGCAATGAATCAAAAAGTTATGATTCAAATGCCAAGTTCAACAAAATGAACATAAAAAAGGGATCCTAGGTCCTAAATGAAAAGAACATAGGTGTGAACACTGGAAATGGATGCACAACTTCCTTCTTCACACAAAATGGGAAGAAGAGAAGAGGGATCCAATTTTGCAATGCTCACATTCAAGGATAAGCTAGAGATCTCAACCCAATGAAGGATGTGAGAGATATAACTATAATATATCCTTGGAGATGAATGATACAAGAAATGGGTTCACCACCATGTCTAAACTTGGAAAATGCAAGATGTTTGAAAACATAATGTGATATGCAAAAGAACCTAGAAATGCAAGTAGACTATAACATAAACTTATGAAATTGATAGTGTGCACCTAGAGACTGAAGAGAGATGGGAAGGAGCTCTAGAATCCTAAAGAATTCATTATTGCTTCCAACTAGGACTCATACACCAAGCTGGGTGACTTAGTCCAGTTTTGGGAAAACCATGCCGAAATAGGTTTCAGGAAAGAGGGTACTCAAATCTACAAACTTCTTGTTTAGGCCTGGGTAGTGGGACTCATTTACCAATAGTGGTGAATCAATCCACCTTTGGATTTCTAGGAATTCAAAATAGCAAATTGTGGCCTTTAGTCTGCTCTTCTTCTCCTAATACAGATCCAGGTTTGAAACTGTAGAATTCAATTTGTAGGTCTTCTCCAAGCTTCTCTTAGGACTTTGAAAACTTTGAATGGCTTATACAACTTGATGAAAACTTTTCCAATCTTTCTCTTTGAAAAACATACAACCTAAACCTACAAATCACATGCAAAGAGAGGGAAAAAATGTTGTAGGGTTAGTGAATAGGGGTTTTCCTTAGTCAAACCCCTTGTTGGTAATTAAACCCTTGAAATGAAATAAAATAGAATGGAGAATGCTGAATGAACAATTAATGATGCTACAACTCACCAAACCCTTGAAGTAGAATGGTGAAAACATGTGAGTAATGTCTCCAAAGTGCTTGAATTCTCTTGTAAACAAAATGTTTGAATGTTAGGTCACTTGATTGCTTGTTAGATTGATTGGGGGTGAAATGAGTGGAAGAACCTTATATTTATACAGAAATATGCAATAATTCCCAAAAATACATCACAGGTTGACCTTAGATCTTAGAAAATAAAAACTTCCCTGAAATTTTAATTAATTTTGAATTTTGTGCCAAAGGGGACTCATTTACCACTTTGGGCGAATGGGTCCCACCTAGGGCATTTGAGGTGGGTTTCAGGATTTAAGTGTTTTAAACGATGTTTATCAGGATTATTTTCAAAAATACACATAAGTAAGTCCCACAGATGTAAAATAGGGCCAATTGAAGTATAAGAAGGTCCAATTATTCAAATTACAAACCTAGAAAAGTGTGAAATTTTGTTACAACACTTTACAACACTTTGAAATAAGGTATGGTAAATGATGAAAAGGGGTTATTTAGGTGAAATATATTAATAAGACCTTAGAAAAGTGTGAAAGTGTGTTACAACACTTTACAAAACTTAAGTAAGGTACCATTTGAGTTATTTTTAGGTCACAAGGGGCCAAGACCTAATGTGAATATGTTACCCACATCACAACATTAAATCAAGGTGCAATTAAGCCAAAATCACAAGGAGGGCCTAAATGAGACAAAAAAAGTAGATGGGTTACTTTTTCGATGTCCATATTTAGTCCCCACTTTAGTGAGAAGATGAACCTATCTCAAACTCACACTAAAGTAGACTAACGTGCATCAAGAGGGGTTCCCATGAACCAATCCTAGCAAGATGGGACAAGGATGATCAAGAGGGGTGATCAAGCCCCCAGGATCAAGATCTCATGACAAACCTAACATAAGAACAAGGGAACACACATGAAAATGATATCAAGAACAACGAAAAGGAACACACATACAATGCCAAATATGAAAGAGAGAAAAAGAAAAAGGGAAAGAAAGAATCAGATCAAAATTCAATCATTTGTCTAGCATGATGTGGATCAGATCTAAGCTATTTGTTAGGTAAAATACCTACTCACTCTGAGGTAATGGAACTCATGGTTGTCTGCTAGATGAGAAGGCCTAAAAGGTGAGAAACATACACACATAGGTGGCTATTGGGAAAGTCATGCCTCAGAATGGGCTTCTCGTTCAACCATACCAAAGTTATACCTACTAATAACTTTAATAAGGTGCCACAAAAAGAAAAATGGTCTTTTGTGCTTCATGATACAAGCAAAACTTCATATGCTTAGAGCTCATGAGAAAACATGATGGCTCCATAGGCATGCAAGCTGTGTTATGTAAGGTGGCCATATAACAACAAATGAAAAATGCAACATGCAAAGAATGTTCAAAGGAGTCTTGCTTAGATCATGTGAGGTCTTTAACTTAGGGAACATTGTACCTAATGTCTCCAAGAGAGGAATGTAATATGCTAAGATAGACCATGCTCATGAAGGAAATCACACCCAATGTCATCCACAAAGAAACAAATGCATTGTATGAAGTAAGAAGGTTGCACAAAGAACCAAGAAAAATGAAAAATGCAAAATAATAATGCCAATGTATGCCCCCACTTTAAAAAAACTGCTAAACACCATTCTATGAGAAATTAATTTAAAATAGACAAATGAAAAATGCTAACAAAAAAGAAGACATGAGAGCCAACTTGGAAATCCCTATGCCAAGTCATATGTTTCTGAGTAAGGCTATGTAATGCAAGAGAAAAATAAAAGAAACGGATTACCCCCAAAATGAAAACACCAAACACATAAGGGATCTATGGATTTTGGGTTAGTATATTCTTTTCTGTAATGTTTTTAGAGAGCTTGGAACTGTTATCATCCCCCAAATACACAGAATTGGAAGAATGACACAAAGAGAGGAAAAATAAGAAAATTCTCTTGGGTCAACATGGAAGAGACATCTAGGGTGCCTCAACAACTTGCGTCATCCTAAAAAGGAAACACAAGATAAATGAAAAAGAAAGGGCGAAAGAAAAAAAAAAAAGGCTTTTGGTTCAACATGAAGGAGATGTGAATGTCTCGATGCCTTGCGTCATCCCCAAAATAAAAACATAAGAAAAATACAAAGGTGAAATGAAAAGGAAAAGAAAAAGAAATCATTTTGGGTCAAGATGAAGGAGGCATGAATGTCTCAATGCCTTGTGTCATCCCCAAAAGGAAAACACAAGAAAATAAAAAGATAAAATGAAAAGGCAAAGGAAAAGAAAACCTTTTGGGTCAACATGAAGGAGACATGAATGTCTTGATGCCTTGCATCATCCCCAAAAGGAAAACAAAAGAAAAAGACAAAGGTAAAATGAAAAGGAAAAGAAAAAGAAATCCTTTTGGGTCAACATGAAGGAGACATGAATGTCTCGATGCCTTGCATCATTCCAAAAAGGAAAACACAAGAAAAAGAAAAAGGTAAAAAGGTGAAAGCAATGCATGACATAGAGAAGAATGAAGGTACAAATAGAGGAATGTCACAAAGAGAGAGAAAAACAAACATAACATGATGGGGAAAAACATTACACACATGCAATTAAAACAAAGAAAATGAAAGAAAATAAAGAAAATGCAAAATACTAGTAAGGAAAATGTGAGTAAACTATCGAGCAAGTCATCTGCCTCTCAATCATGTTCATTGTATACCAAAGGTGGAAAGATAGCTAAAGGGACAAGAGCAAGTGCCCAATTAAGAGAAGTACTAGGTTCATCACTCTGTATAGGAGATTTCTTGTTTAAGCTCATTGAGGGGGAAAATAATGTGTTCAATTCATTATGCACCTCTTTGTCAATTTTAGCAATCCCATCATCGTCATCGACATTAATCACAATAGGAGGAAAAATGATAATGTCCATTGAAGATTTCATCTCTTGTGATTCTTGCATAGGGTCGTTTTGGGGAGGAGGGTCATCATGCATTGCTATAGTCAAGATTAGATTTTGATTTTCTTTACTTAACTCATCATGTAACTTGCGAGCAATGGAACATCTCCGCCTATGCTCCCTGGGTATGTGCAATATCATGATGGGCCAAAAAGTGGTGATATGATGGGTATGTGTAGGTATGTGACTGACGACTTTTTCTTAACCCAGAATTGATGAAATGAAAAGGATTTTTAAAGGATATTCTCAGCTTTCCAACAATATAAATTATGCTTTACTTTGAATTTAATAAATAATTATTATTCATTTTCTATTTGAATTATGACTAAAGTCCTGATTGATAGGCTGATTGAAACACATCTCTAGCTTTCAAACGGTATCACATTTTTTGAATTTGAAACATACATCACATTCTATGCCTTGCATTCTATAGGATTTAAAAAACAATGAATTTCATGAATTTTTGACCAAGCTAAGGTGGTCAGGCATACAAGTTTTTATATTTTATAAAAGTTGTAATAAAAAATTCATAATTAATTATTTACTTGGAAAAAAATTACAAAAAAATATGATTTACATTGGGAAATGAGTCCTCTACTTATATCTAAAATATTATAAGCAAATTTTATCATTTTATTGTGGTTAAGGTGGTTAGATAGACACCTACTTCTTATCCTTTCCCTGAAATTTAAGTACTACTACGTTGAAATTTCAAATTTTCACCAAATAATTTTTTTTTAAATAAACCTAGTAGTTTAGAAACTAAATTCTATTTGCTACAAATTCTATGCTTAGATATTTTTGAAATAATATAGATAACTTATTCCAATTTTTGTGTCAAGTTTCTTAACTCTATTTTTTTTGAATTGTTCGCCACTTAAGGGACTATTTTCTCCATGATGATCCTATGGGTGATCCCCTAACACCTTTGTTTCTTCTGGAATTGTTTTCAAGTTGCATTTGTGAAGGAGTGGGTTGATCAACCATAGGTTTCATTTCTTCCCTAAGGGGAGGAATAGAAGGAACCATGTAAGAGGTTGTTCATCCACTTTCTCTTTTGCTTTGTAAACATGTTTTATTCTAGTAGGTGTGACGGAGTTACTGTCATTATCTCTTAGTCTTTTGGACAATGTAGGTGAAGTTTCTATCTTTGGTTGGTCTTGGTTGTTTGGTTCTTGTTTAGGTTCAAGCATGGTTTCATCAAGGATGGGAGGTTTGGAAATGGAAGGGGACATGTTTCTTAGGGATAATTCGGCTATTTTCTTTGCTTTGAATTTTTTGGTAAGACATGAAAAAGAAGTTGTGTCGTGACATTATAGGTTCCATGGGCTTAGGCCAAAAGGCTTCTAATATAAAGTTTCCTTTGGAAGACAAGGGGTTAAATCCACTATGATGAACGGTGAATATTTCATTGTCAAATGGAAACTTTAAGCATTTGTGCACAACCGAAGGAATGACTTTCATTGAGCGAAGCCATGGGTGGCCTAGCCTCAAATGAAATTGGTCTAACTACGGGATGATGGAGAATGTGACGTCTAATGTTTTTGGTTATATTTGTAATGGTAGAGTGATAGATCCTATTGTAGGGAACACAAAGCCATTGTGTGTCTTGATCCATTCTTTTAGTCTATCATATTCATCTTGATAAAGTTCATGTAATACTAAGAATTCCTCAATGAACACATTCTCTCGACAGGCGGGATCTATGAGTATCCCATTAGTGGGTTTGTCATAAATATGGTCGGTTGTGTAGAGAGGACCATTGGGTGCATTTTTAAGTATATCCTTAGAGGAGAAATCAATATCAAGAGGATTCTTAGGTTGGCCCTTACAAGGGATAACATATATCTTCCTTGCCATTTCATCAATAGGATGGATAGTGATATCATTTGGAATAGGATCATTATGTTAATCATCTATATCAACATTGATCACATCATTTTGTGTAGTTTTTTTGGCTTTGACAAATGAAATATTATGTTTAGGCATCTGATTAGTGAAAATTTTCAAGTTTTGGTTTGAAAGGGAAACACACTTATTTCCTTGATCACTAACACCTCTAATGGATAAATGGACGGAATCAATGAGGTCTTCACAAGATATTTAAGAAGCATGTAATGTTCCATGTCATGTCCATTTTTTTAGTGATAACTTGGCAATAGGCAATTGATTTAAAGCTTGGGGGTAAAGGCTTATGAGGGTCGAGTGTTTTGATGAGAGGCAAGGTAATCATTTGTTGTAAAATATGGGACGTTGTGTTATGAAGTGTGTCGGGTAAAGGGATGAATTGTCTTTTCAAATCTCCATAACTAAAAGCCACCATGGGTTTGACAGTAGCTACTTGGTTATTAACATTTTGATCTATTTGTTGAGGGGGTTGAATTGCAAGAACCCCTTTTTTTGTTTTCTAAAAGGTTGGGAATTGTTTTGGTTGGCTGGTTCAAATCTCTCAATTCGGCTACAAGTGGACCTTGTATCTCGACTACTAATTGAATTTTGATAATCATAAAGGGTAGTGCACAAGTGCATGAAGGATGGTAACTTCATCATAGTGAGCTTGTCCTGAATTTTAGTTTGCAATTTCTCTATAAAAATCTTTCGAAGGTGTGGGTCAAGGATCTTGACATCGATCTTGGAATAAAGCGATTGATAGCATGAGATAAAATAAGTTATTTTTTCTTCTTCATTTTGCTTGCATCTCATCAAATCAGCCAAGGTCTTCTTGGGAGTCATATGCACTTGGAAATGGTTTACAAATGCATCAACAAGTTCATTGAATGAATGAATGTAATTTTCTAGTAAAGAGGAAAACTATTCCAAGGCAATATATTTTAAAGACCTAGGGAAGAGTTTTGATAATAGTTTATCATCAAGGAAAAAGTCACTACATAAGGTAGTGTAGGAATTAACATGGTTAGAAGGATCTCCCTTCCCTCCATATTTCTCAAATATAGGAACCTCTACTCCTTGTAGCATCAGTGTTTGCAATATTTCCAAAGACAATGGGTTTCTTCTAACATAATATGTTGGTGGGCCATTCTAATTTTGGTTTATGGTGGAGATTTGATTTTGCATGGATGAAACAGTTTTTAAAAGTTGTGTTATGAGAGGATCATTATAAGTGGTATGAGATGGAAGTGAAAGTGGCGATGGAGTGTATGTAGTGGTAGGACAAGTGAATGGAATTCTTATAGGTGGTAATATTGTAGAAGATAGAACATGTGATTCCACATAGGAACTATGGATGCTAGCAGGAATAATCAAGGAAGGAATTACATTACTAACTTGTTGCATTGTTGTTGTGACTTGAGGAGTGGTATAGGTAGGTATTCAGGCTATGGTTGACGGAGGAGGAATTTGAGTTTCTCCTTGGATAGCAACATTGGTTGTGGGTATAGGAGCACTAGAGGTTGAAGGAAGATGTTTTCCAAAGATTCAAACTATGTTTTTCACAAGGTCAAGCCCTTCGTCACTTTCAAGCATGCGTTGAATGTTTTCTATGGTAGGAATTGCAGTAGTGGAAATTTTGTTAAGGCTGACTTCATGTTGTAGGTGGACTAAGTTATCATGAATTTGAATGATTCTCTCTTGTGGGATATCATCAGTCCTTAGTTCAACATGCATTCTACTTGAAGGCAAAGAGTTTCTAAGCATATTATCCATGCCTAGTGTACTAGTGTCAATACTAGGAGTGGAAGCTCTAGATAACCCAAGATCCACAACAAGTGTGTTATCACAGGATGCCACGAGTCTCGAAATTCTTCTCACTATGGTATTAGCAATAGGACACCAAACACTCATGCAAATGCAATGTAAACTAACAAGGATAAATTGCTTAAAACTAAAATTCTAGAGAGGAAAATTGAAATGTAGAAACAGTAAACAAAAACTCAAAAATTGAATTGTAAATGATAGAAAATACAATGCAAAATATGCAAAGGGACTAATTTTCCCTAAGTGGCGAATGAGTCTTGGTACTAAGTTTTTTGAATTTTTTTAGAATGTTTCAAATGAATTTTATGCTTTTTATATTTTCTTATTTAAATATGATATGAAATTGCAGAATTTTAGTGATTTTCAGTGAATTTAAATGCAACAATGCAAGCTATATGAACTTTTTCACTAAGTGAAAATTTTGAAACCCTAGAATGCAAATTAACTAATGCAAAACATAATGCAATGTTAATGTAATCTAAATCTAGGATGTGGGTATGTGTAGGATCATGATGGGCCAAAAAGTGGAGATATGATGGGTATCTGTAGAGTATGTGGCTGACGAATTTTTTTTACCCAAAATTGATGAAAAAAAAAGTATTTTTAAAGGATATTCTCAGCTTTCCACCAATATAAATTATGCTTTACTTTGAATTTAATAAATAATTATTATTCATTTTCTATTTGAATTATGACTAAAGTCATGATTGATAGGCTGATTTAAAAACTTCTATAGCTTTCAAATAGTATCACTTTTTTTGAATCCAAAAAATGCATCACATTCTATGCTTCACATGCTATAGGAATAAAAAAATTGAATTTCATGAAGTTTTTACCAAGTTAAGGTGGTCAAAAATACAAGTTTTTATATTTTTTGAAAGTTGTAATAAAAAAATCATAATTAATTATTTACTTGGAAAAAATTTACAAAAAAATATGCATCACATGGGACAAGAGTCCTCTACTTATATCTAAAATCTTATAAATTTTTTTTATCATTTTATTGTGGTTAGGGTGGTCAGACAGACACCTACTTCTTTTTTTTTCCCTAAAATTTAAGTACTACTGCATTGAAATTTCAAATTTTAACCAATTTTTTTTTTTTTAAATAAACCTACTAGTTTAGAAACTAAATTCAATTTTCTACATATTATATTCTCACATATTTTTGAAATAATATAGATAACTTATTCAAATTTTTATGTCAAGTTGCCTAACTCTGAATTTTCTAATTTTTTTACCACTTAAAGGCTTGATTTTCCATGATGACCCTGCACATACCCACATGTAAATGCACTCAAAATTAGAATATGATATTCAAAGGTCACGTTCACCAAAATGTTGGCACTAGAAATGGACACACAACTTCCTTGTTCACACAAAACAGGAAGAAGAGAAGAGGGATCCAATTTTGCAATGCTCACATTCAAGGATTTGTTAGAGATCTCAACCCAATGAAGAATGTGAAAGATCTTGTTGTAAGATATCTTTGGAGATGAATGAGATAAGAAATGGGTTCACCACCAAGTGTAAACTTGGAAAATGCAAGATGTTTGAAAACATAATGTGATATGCAAAAAGACCTAGAAATACAAGTAGACTATAACAAAAACTTA
This sequence comes from Sequoia sempervirens, assembly GCA_007258455.2. Taxonomy (NCBI): domain Eukaryota; kingdom Viridiplantae; phylum Streptophyta; class Pinopsida; order Cupressales; family Cupressaceae; genus Sequoia; species Sequoia sempervirens. Next base: position 403,389,472 of record VDFB02000017.1, on the reverse strand, counting down.
TGAAATTGAAGGTGTGCACTTGGAGACTTGAGAGAGATGGAAAGGAGCTCTGAAATCCTGAAGAATTCACTATTGGTGCCAATTTGGACTCATATAGCAAGTTGGGTGACTTAGTCCAGTTTCAGGAAACTGCGCAGAAATAAGTTTTGAGCAAAAGGCTACTCAAATTTGAAAAATTCCTATATAGGCCTGGGTAGTGGGACTCATTCTCCAATAGTGGAAAATTAGTCAACCTCTTGATTTATGGGAATTCAAAGCAAGAAATTGTTGCATACAAACTGCTCTTTTGCTCCTGATATAGGTCTAGGTCTAAAACTACAAAATTCAATCAATAGGTTCTCTCCAAGCTTCTCTTAGGACATGTACAACTTAATGGAAACTTTTCCAATCTTGCTATTTGAAAAATATGGAACCTAAAAGTACAAATCACATGAAAAGAGAGGAAAAAATTGTTGTAGGGTTAGTGAATAGGGGTTTTCCTTAGTCAAACCCCTTGTTGGTAATTAAACCCTTGAAATGAAATAAAATAGAATGGAGAATGATGAATGAACAAGTAATGATGGTACAACTCACCAAACCCTTCAAGTAGAATGCTATAAACATGTGAGTAATGGCTCCAAAGTGCTTGAATGTTAGGTCACTTGATTTCTTGTTAGATTTATTGGAGGGTGAAATGAGTGAAAGAACCTTATACTTATACACAAATATACAATAATTCCCAAAAATACAACACAAGACCACCTTAGATCTTAGAAAATAAAAAGTTGCTAGAAATTTGAATTAATTTTGAATTTTGTGTCAAAGGGGACTCATTTGCCACTCTGGGTGAATGGGTCCCACCTAAGGGGACACATTCACCCAAAATGGACAATGGGTCCCACCTTAGGCTTTTGATGTGGGTTTCAGTATTTAAGTGTTTTAAATGATGTTTATTGGGTTTATTTTCAAAAATACACATAAATAAGGCCTATAGATGTAAAATAAGGTAAATTAAGACATAAAAAGGTCCAACTATTAATGAAAAACCTAGAAAAGTGTGAAAGATCATTACAACACTTTACAACTCTTTGAAATAAGGCTTGGTAAATGATGAAAAGAGGTTATTTAGGTGAAATATATTAACAAGACCCTAGAAAAGTGTGAAAGTGTGTTACAACACTTTACAACACTTAAGTAAGGTACCATATGAGTTCTTTTTAGTTCACAAGGGCCCAAGACCTAATGTGAATGTGTTACCCACATTACAACATTAAATAAAGGCATAATTAAGCCAAAATCACAAGGAGGGCCCAAACAAGACAAAAAAAGTAGAAGGGTTACATTTTTGGTGTCCACACTAGGATACAATAGGGGCCTTTCTCCAAGTCTCATTAGGATGTAGATCAAAAAGATGCATAGATTGACTATCAATCATGAACATGTGTGAATTGGGCCTAGGTCTACATCTAATTGAGGAATGGAATGATTTGGAATGACTAACCTAATTAGGCTATATGCCCTATATAAATTGCAAGATTCTAACAACTGACAAAAAGAAACATTAATTTGCAGGTGGATCTAGGAAGTATAAAATGATATGTACCAACCCCAAAAATTTAGTTTCAAGTACTTTAGGAGGACTGGGTCACCCTTGGGAAAATGGGCCTTTGTAGGGGTGTCTTGATCAAATTTTGGGGTCCTTTGATGTTAGATCTGAGCTTCAGATTCCCACCTATATATCTGTTGGAACACTATTAGATATTTTTCGTAACTAAGTTTCCATGGCTTGATAAGATGTATGACAACAAATACAAGAATGGATAATTTTCCTTCAATCCTTTTTAGATCCCCTTCAAACCTATAACTTGTACATTCAAAGAGAGGAAAAATGTTGCAACCATATAGGGGCTTTCCTGACTCAAACCTCGGGTAAGTGTTCCCACTTCCACAATAGAAAATATCAATAGATAAATGATAATGGAAAGGAATGCATAATGAAATCACAATGTGTTGTAGCTCACCACCATTCAATGGCTACCTTGATGGATTGAAATAACACACATCTCCTCAAGGATTTGGATCTTACTTGCTTGAATACTTGAATGATTTGGAGACCTACAAAAAGATGCTAGCCTACTCATAATAATGACAACATGATAACATAAACTCACAAACACTTTGACATGATGCTTGGACCTCAAATTGCTACAATGAAACTCTAATAGTGTTGCTCTTGTCCTAATCTTGAATTATCTTAATGTTCACCTCTTTCTAGATAGATCTCAAATGATTCAATAACTAGGTATTTATAGGAATTTATTTAATTTCCAAAAATTAGATCTCGATAACTAACATTTGCAGGTGGGGTTTTTGAATATTAAAATGGACACTTTGACATGTCCAAAAATGGGTTCTAGCTAAGAAGGGAGACCCATTAACCCATGGGTGAATGGGTCTTGGACCAAGTTTCTAGGATACTCAATATCGAGGGTAACATATGAGGTGGATACATTTATTCAATGCTTGTCATTTTTTGAAAAGGGTACAAATTGTCTCCAAAATACAAAATTTTAGGCAATTTGGGAGTCAATTAAGATCAATAATTTAGGGGGCCAAAAGATAATGTGAAATTGTTAAGGTATGCAATTTTCTATAGTACACCTTATATATCTAATGTCTTATCCACACTGTTAGTTCTAGAATAAACTAAAAAAAATCAAAAGTACTGGACACAAATATCTTAACACCCTCTTTGCATAATTCTAAAGCTCTCTACTAGGGATAGACATAAACATGCTTAAAACGCCCACTACTTGGTCAATATCAAGTCTAGTGCAAACAATTGCATACAAAAAACTTCCTAAAACACTAGCATATTGTTGCAAGAATGGAAAGAGGAATGAAAGTGTTGTCATTCATGTCAACTGGTCAACTAGTTATCTACTAGTTGTTATTGGCTGTATATGTTAAGGATATTGAGAAAATTGTATTAAAGGAGGATTACAGGTATTCAGTTGTTGAGGTTGTTGCTCTGGTACTTGTAACTATGTTTGTGTGTATCAAATATGTTAGTCAAGGTTGCTGAAGGTTTCTGTATCCAGATTTTTGGCTATTGGTTATTTGTGAAGATCGAGTTGTGTTCACCAATTGTGAACTATGTTTTTCTGTGTTTTGGCTGAGATTTGGGAGAAATGTTGCTGGTACAAATTTCTCTTTGATGAAGTATTTTGACTTGTGGGTTTAGAGAAAAGATGTTTTGATTGCATTAAAGATATTTTTGGTTTCTGGAAGTGTTGAGCTTAATCCTTCTATATGTTTTACACTAGTTTGGGCCACCGTGTGTTAAGAACTATCTTCGAAGTTGATGAAGCATGTTGGATCTATTATGGGTCCTAGTGAAGTGTGTGTTTGGGTCGCCTTCATTCTAATTCCACCCTAGGATGTTTGGCACCGACCTAATTTGTATTTGAAGTTGGATGGCCGAATTTTTATCGTTTCAAGGTTGGAGATAGATACAAAATGAGCTAGAAATGAAAATTGTACACAAGAAAAGAAGGAAGATAAGTGAAAGAGTAGATGCAACTTTGATGCTATTCTAAAAGTGTGTGAGTTATGTGTGTGGTTGATTAGTGTGAAGCTTAATGTTGAGTTTCCAGATGTAGTGATTAGTAGAAGGTGAAATCTATCATTCATGTAGGTTGATAAGTGATTGTGGTGGAATCCTTTGTTGCATTGGGATTGTTGTCTCTCTATAACAAGTATTATTTGTCTTATTTTCTATCTCTAGGTTGTAGCCCTATGCACAGTGAGTCCCTATTATAGGTAGTGAGCCTTATTTTAGGTAGTGAGCCCTTTTTTAATCGGTTTTGATATTCTCTATAGTGTGAGTTAATCCTCACCATGGTTTTTCCCTCATTGGGTTTTGCACATAAATCTATTGTTATTGTGTTTAGATGCATTGGAATTTGATGGTTAATCATTTAATTAGTTTATGTGTTAGTTCATGTAATTGAATTGAAGATTATAATCTATGACAACTGATTCATCCCCCTCTTAGTTGTCCTATCCAATAATTGGTATAAGAGCTTGGTTCCTTGGTAAGGAGCTTAACCACTTGAGGAAGGTCTGGGATGGCTAGAAAAATGGTCTTTGATTATCCAAGGTTTGATGGAACTAATTAAGATATCTGGTAAGTATTGATGGAAGGATATCTAGAGATTGTAGATATGATCTAGAGAAAGCTTATTAAAATCCCTACACTCCTCCTGCTAATGGTCTAAGTACACCTGAAGAAATCAAAGATCATCAAGTGAATAACAAGGAAAAGTTCATCTTGAAGAATAGTCTAGTACATTCTGAATTGATCAAGGTTCAAAACTTGAAGACAACTAAGGAAGTTTGGGATGCTTTAGAAAGAGCACACAATGGTGATGAAAGGGTAAAAGAGGTAAAATTATAGAATTTGGAAACACAATTTTATCTTAGACATATGTCTGAAGATGAAAATGTTAAAGCTTATGTACAAAGATTGGATGAGATAGTGGTTGGAATGCGATCTCTTGGCGCTACTATAGATGAAACAATTATTGTAAAGAGGATTCTTAGAACTCCTTCTAATGCTTATAGTGAAAATGTGAGTGCTATTGAGAAGACTATAGATTGTAATACTTGTACTAAGGATTTTCTGCTAGGATTCTTGACATCTTATGAGATGAGGAAGCCAACTCTAAGAAGTGGAGGAAAAATAGAGACTGCTTTAAAAGCTACAAAAACTAAAGATCCAAATGAAGAAAAAATTGATTAAATCAAAGCTAACTTTGTAAGAAGAATGAGAAAAGGCTCATGTAAGTATGAAGGTAAATTTCCCTTTAAATACTTTAGTTGTGGAGAAATTGGTCACTATGCTGCAAAGTGTCCAGAAAGAGCTAAAAGGAATAAACAAAGATATGAGAAAGAAAAGAAAGGAAAGAAGATTAACATATCTTACTACGTTAATAAGAATGCTAGTGTTTTACATGAAGAATCGAAATATGAAGATCTAGATGATAATGAATTCTTGTTCCTAGCGATTAAAAATGAACCTATTTCTAATAATTCACCAAAATACATAAAGGAAAGTCCTTCAGAGAAGGAGAAGGAGAAGGAGAAAAATGATGATAGTGGTTGCTCACATCACATGACTGGTGATCAGAGTAAGTTTGTGAAACTTGAGAAATATGATGGAGGTCTAGTTATGTTTGGAGATCATACTGGTGCTAAAATTTGTGGGATAGATTCAATAAGTTTTGATGGCAAACATCATAATATTTTGAGCGTTGGTTAGATGTGTAGAAAATGATATGATATTGTGTTTAAGGATGAGAAATGTGAGATATGGAAAGGATCCAGAACATTGATTGCTACAAGAAAGAAATCTGAAGGGAATATTTATCAGCTTAAGGGTGCTAATGGACAATGTTTTATGACTTAGATAAATGATAGTTGGTTATGGCATAGGAGAATGTGTCACATGAATTTTGATAACATGGAAATAATTAGTGTTGTTCATGCCATGAGAGATCTACTAAGAATTACAAAGCCTGTAAATGCTATATCCAGGAATTCTCAGTTTGGGAAGCAAAAAAGAAATCATTACAAATCAAGAGAACAATCTACTACTGGATTACTAAATTTTGTTCATATAGATCTTTGTGGTCCTATGAGAGTGAAAATTCTACTTGGTGAAAGTTATTTTATGCTTTTAATTGATGATTATTCTAGATATACATGGGTTACATTTCTAAGAGATAAATTAGTTGCATTAGATAAATTCAAGGCATTCAAGGTTATGGTTGAAAATGAAGTGAATTTGAAGATAAAATGCTTGAGATATAATAGAGGTGGAGAATTCACCTCCCATGAGTTCAATATTTTTTTTGAAGTGCATGGAATAAGGAGATAGTTATCTACTTTGAGAACTCCTCAGTAGAATGGAGTCATTGAAAGGAAAAATAGAACAGATCAAGAGGCTGCTAGGTCAACGATCACTAAAGCTAAATTACTAGAACTTTACTGGAACTTGAAGCTATTCACAATGTTGTATTTGTATTCAATCAAGTTCAGGCAAGAGAAAATAGTACAAAGACTCCCTATGAGCTATGGTATGGAAGAATCCCTATAGTTAAATATTTAAAGGTACTCAGAAGCAAATGCTATATTAGAGGAGATGAGAAAAATTTGGGCAAGTTTGATACAAGAAGTGATGAAGGAATATTTCTTGGATATTCTACTAAAAGAAAGGCATAAAGATGTTTCAATGAAATACTAAGGAAGATTGTAGAAAGCTCGAATGTGAAGGTTGATGAAATAGTGAAGAATTCTATTGATATTGATGGATATGTGTCTAATGAGCATGACAATGCAAGAATAGAAGAAATTACGAAAGAACGAGATAAATATGAGAATAAAAGGTAGAATGAATAGAGTGAAAGAGAAGAAGATGCTCCGGTGATGTTCCCTAGGACATCGAAATATGTACAGAGGAATCATAATTTAGAAAATTAGATTATTGGTGACAAGAAAAAAGGTGTGTTAACCAAAAGAAAAGTTGATGCTAAAGTAAATTTGTGCTTATTCTCTGAGATTGAACCGAAGTCAATAACTGAAGCTTGTAAGGATGGATATTAGAAGAAAGCAATGAAAGAAGAACTTTTACATATTGATAAGAATCAAACATGGGAATTGGCCCCAAGAACAACACAAAAATATATCATTAGATCAAAAAGGGTATTAAGAAATAAGTTGAATGAGAATGGGAAAATTTTCATAAACAAAGTAAGGCTTGTGAGTAAAGGCTACTCACAAGTAGAGGGCATATATTTTGAGGAGATTTTTTCCTTAATAGAAAGAATGGAATCTATAAGGATGTTTTTGGCATTAGTTGCTTATAAAGATTTCAAAGTCTATCAGATGGATGTCAAGTCAGCATTTTTTAATGGTGAGCTAGAAGAAGAGGTCTACATGGACCAACCAGAAGGATTTCAATTAACAAAAAAATCATATATGGTGTGATGATTGAAGAAATTTTTATATGGATTGAAGTAAGCACCTAGAGCTTGGTATGCAAGGTTAGATAAGTATTTGAGTCAACACAGATTTAACAAAGGTATAATAGACAGTAATTTGTACTTCAAGACTAAAAATAACAAAATCTTCATTGTAGTTGTATATGTTGATGACATTATCTTTGGAGGAAATGAAAATATGTGCAAGATATTTGTGGAAGAGATGTAGAAAGAATTTGAAATGTCTATGTTTTGGGAGATGAATTTATTTCTTCGGCTACAGATTAATCAAAACAAGAAAGGAATTTTCATTTTATAGTATAAGTATGTGAGAGGGATGTTGAAGAAGTTTGGGATAGATGGTTCCAATCCAGTAAGTACTCCGATGGTGATTGGTTGAAATTTGGGTAAAGATGATGACTCACCTAAGGCTGATTAGAGCAAGTATAGATCTATGATTGGACTACTCTATTTGACTGCTACTAGACCATATATTATGTATGTGGTTTTTCTTGTAGCTAGATTTCAAGAAGATCAGAAGGAAACACATGTTAGTGCAGTTAAAAAAATATTCATATATTTGAATGACAATCTAGATTATGGATTATGGTATCATAAAGATACCAACTTTACACTTAGTGCCTATGCAGATATAGATTGGGCTAGAATTATAGATGACATAAAGAGTATAAGTTGTGGTGCATTCTTTCTTGGATGTAGGTTGGTGGAATGGATGAGTAATAAGCAAGATTCAATCTCTTTGTTTACTGTTGAAGCTAAGTATATTGTTGTTGCATCTTGTTGTACAAAAGTGTTATGGATGAAACAAACATTGAATGATATCACAGTTTTATATGATGATCCTATTTCTATCTTTTGTGATAATACAAGTGCAATTAAAATTTCAAAGAATCCTATGATGCACTTGAGAATGAAGCATATATCTATTAGGTATCATTTCTTGAGAGAGAAGGTCATGGAGAATGAAGTCAAGCTTGAGTATGTTCTAATAAAGGATCAGATTGTGGATGTATTTACAAAGGCTCTTCCTAAAGATACTTTTGAGTATCTTCGGGAGAAGTTAGGAGTTATTTCCATTGCTTTCATAAACTAAGATGCATTTGGAGGTGCATTAGTTTGATGGATTCATGATTCTATCTTTTTGGACTAATGTTTTGGTGGCTACCTGTCAGGGGGAGTAGGTAGTTTTCAAGTGTTGACATTATGTGTTTTCCATGTCAAAGGAAGATTCAATGGACATATCTTTTTCCTTTGTCATTGATGTCAAAGGGGGAGAGAAAGCATATGAAAAGGAGAGAAAGATGATAAGAGAAAGTGGGTAATGAGGAAGATAATCTTCTAAGGGGGAGAAGCAAAAAGAAAAATCTTGAGAAGTATTTCTAGAACTAGTATGACATCTTTGATGGTTTTTCACATCATGTGTTGCCATCAATGACAAAAGGGGAGATTGTTGCAAGAATGGAAAGAGGAATGAAAGTATTTTTATTGATGTCAACTGGTTAACTAGTTATCTACTAGTTGCTGAACATGACTGTATATGTTGAGGATATTGAGAAAAATGTACTAAAGGAAGACTACAAATATTCAGTTGTTGAGGTTGTTGCTTCGGTACTTGTCCCTATGTTTTTGTTTGTGTAGATAAAATATGTTAGTCAAGGTTGCTAAATGTTGCTATATCTAGATTTTTGGCTATTGGTTCTTTGTTAAGATCAAGTTGTGTTCACTAGTTGTGAACTATGTTTTCTTGTGTTTTAGCTGAGATCTGAGAGAAATGTTGCTAGTCCAGATTTCTCTTTGATGAAGTCTTTTGACTTGTGGGTTTAGAGAAAATATGTTCTGATTGCATTAAATATATTTTTGGTTTCTGGAAGTGTTGAGCTTAATCGTTCTATGTGTTTTACACTAGTTTGGTTGACCATGTGTTAAGTAATATATTCAAAGTTGATGAAGTGTGTTGGATCTATTATGGGTCTTGGTGAAGTGTGTGTTTGGGTTTCCCTCATTATAATTCCACCCTAGGATGTTTGGTTCTGACCTAATTTTCATTTGAAGTTGGATGGCCAACTTTGTATCTTTTCAAGGTTGGAGATAGTATAAATATAGAATGAGTTGCTAGCAATGAAAATTGTAAACAAGTAAAGTAGGAAGATAACTGAAAGAGAAGACAAGAATTTGATGCTAATTTGAAAGTGTGTGAGTTATGTGTGTGGTTGATCAATGTGAAGCTTAATGGTGAGTTTTCAGATGCAGTGAGCAGAAGTTGAACTTTATCATTCATGCAAGTTGATCAGTGATAGTGAGTCTGGACAATGAGTCCCTTTTATAGGCAATGAGCCTTATTTTAGGTAGTAAGCCTTTTGGAATTGGTTTTGATATTCTCTATAGTGTGAGTTAATCATCACCATGGTTTTTCCCTCATTTGGTTTTCCATGTAAATCTAGTGTTATTGTGTTGTGCATTGGCATTTCATGGTTAATCATTTAAGAAATTTATGTGTTAGCGCTAGTAATTGATTTGAAGGTTATAATTTGTGACAACTGATTCACCTCCCCCTCTCAGTTGTCCTATCCAACACATATGACATGTTAGACATATCCTCAAAATCATCTTCAAATTTAGGACACATATCTAAAGTAATCTTAGTTCCAACTGGTAAAGGAATTATAATTTGTTTACAATATTAGATATTAAATCTATGCAAAATAATGCTCACACACTTACTTTGTGAAAATAAAATCTTTTTGTTACGTCAATCTCTTCTTATTTCCATTCTCAATATGTATCTAACTACCCCCAAATCCTTCATCTCAAATGCACCTAAAATTTGAGCTTTCAGCTCATAAATCATGCATTTTGTGTTATTGAAAAATAACATATCATCCATATACAAGGCAACAATTACTAACTAATCATCAATACATCTAATATAAACACAATAATCCTCTTAGCTTATATTAAAGACCAATTTTAACATAAAAGAGTCATTTTTTTACCACATTTAGGGTGTTTTTTTTAAACCATAAAAAAATCATTTCAACTTGCAAACCAAGGGTTCTTTCCCCTTTAGCTCAAATCCTTTTGGCTATTGCATATAAATTTCCTCATCTAGATGTCCATACATAAAATCACTGTAATCATCCATTTACTCAATTTCAAAATCATAAGCAATAAATATGTATAAAAGAAATCTAATAGAAGATAATTTAGCAATAGGAGAGAAAATTTTATGAAAATCAACTCTCTCTCTAGGAGTATCCCTTAGCTACTATTCTAGCTCTATACTTCTCTAATGAACCATCTACACCAAATTTATTTTTATAAACCCACTTACAATGATTGGCTTTCATTCCTTTGGGAAAATGTATAGGATCCTAAGTACCACAAGATTCTAAAGCCATCATCTCCTCCTACATGGATAGTTTCCAAGACTCACTATCATCTACAAGAATAGTTGCCCTACAGGATCTAGGCTCATTTTTATTACTCAATAAAGAAAATGCATGATAGAATCTAGTGGGAGTGGGCTATACCTATCAACTAGATTTTGTTGTCTTGTGGATCTCCTCAAGGGTGGAGTAAGAGATTCTTCCTCAATTTCATTAGTATGCTCATCTTCTTAGACTATCACTACAGAGTCTTCCTCTTTAGAATTTTCACTTGAACTCTCTTCTTCTTCTCCATCCTCAAATCCATAATTATGTTCTTCCTTATATGTATCTTCTTGCTGCAAATCAAAATACACTATTTTTTTCCCTTCTTTCTCTTCTAGCTATATAGGATCAAAAACCACTCTAATTTCCCTAAAATTAACATCTCTAGAATAGATAATTTTTCTCGTTATAGAATTCCATAGCTTATAACCTTTTACATTATCACCATATCCAATGAAGATGCATTTCTTAGTTTTTGGATCCAACTTAAAATGCTTTTACTTAGGCACATGAATAAAAGCCTCATGGCCAAAAACACTTAATTGTGAAACAAAAGGTTTCTTTCCTGTCAACATTTCACAAGGGGTCGAATCAAGAGCCTTGCAAGGAGATCTATTGATCAAGTAACTAGCACAATAGACAACTTCTACCCAAAAACATTTATTTAACTATGCACCACTTAGCATACTTCTGGTTCTTTCCATAGTAGTTTGGTTCATCCTTTTTGCAACACCATTGTGTTGTGGTGTATAAGGATGTGTCTTTTTTCTTATGATACTTGCATGCTTACAAAATTCATCAAATTAATTAGAGAAGTATTCCCCTCCATTATTCGATCTTAATACTTTTATTTTCAATCCTGATTGGTTCTCTACTTAGAGTTTAAACTCCTTAAACTTAGTGAAAAGTTTAGATTTATTATTCATAAAGTAACTCCATGTAAATCTTGATACATCAGCAATGAAGGTCACAAAATAATGTAATTCCCAATAGAACCATTAACCAAAGGACAAACACATATGCATGAATAACTTCTAATTTCTCTTTTGCTTTATTACTTCCTAAAGGAATATATGCTTTTTTTTGTTTTCCTATTGCACAATGCTTATAGAAATCAAAGTGTTCATCAAAATAACATAAACCATCCAACAAATTTGTATTCATAATAGTTTTCAAAACATTTTTACTTATGTGGCCCAATCTTCGATGCCACAACATAAATGTTTTTTTAGAATTTTCAGCCACATAGGTGGACTTCTGAATAGTAGTGGCAACGAGCTTAAATAGAGTTCCCATCTGAGTTCCCCTTGCTACCACCAAGCTTCCTCTCACCAATCTGCAATCATGCTTATCAAATGCTACATGGATTCCAAAATCATTCAAAACACTGGGAACCCTTTTAATCCTCCCATCACTGAAACACAACAATACCTTCACCAATCTAACGATTAGATATGTAGTGTTTTCCCCAAGGTAGACATTATGTCTATCATATTTCTCATATGTGAGAAACTACTCCTTATGAGGATTCATATTATACGAGCATATTGAATCAACCAACCGATGTTCATTAGAAATGGCATTACATGTAAAAATTAAAACTTTATCACCTACATTGAAGGAATTTTCTATGGTGGAATCCCATTGTTTCATTTTATTTCTGCACTCCTTCACATGTCCTCTTTTCCCATAGTTCAACACTTTACTCTATTCTTCTTTCCAAGAGTCTTAGAATGACCTTTAGACTTGTCCATAAACCCTTGATCTCCCTTTGGTCCTCTTTCTTTAGGGCTACACTTGACACTAAGAGCATCCACTAAGCTATCTATAGCCTTCTTCCTCATTTCCCGTGAAAATAGAGTTGCAACAAGAGTATCCATCTTCGAAACTTCTAGGTTAGTAGTGATATCAAGAATGGAATTTTCCCATGATGTAGGTAAAGAACAAAGAAGCATAATGCATTTGTCATCTTCCTCAAGTTTAACATCTATAGATGCTAATTGACTCAAATCAAATTAAATGAATTTAAATGCTCTACAATGGTTTCACCTTCCTTCATTTAAAGAGAAAATAGTTTTATTTTCAAATACACTTTGTTCACAAGGCTCTTGGCTTGATAAATATCACCCAAGCATTTCCATAAAGAAAATGTAGTCTTTTCTTTGGACACATTAAGGAGGATGAAATCTGCAATATGTAACTAGATAGTACATCATACATTTTTCCATCTTCTCCCAAATAGCTTGACTAGTTGCATCAGGTTTTTTTTCTTTTGTTGCAACCACCCATTGATCTCTTTCTTCAAGGAGATAATCCATTTTCAACTTCTACAACTTCTAATTAGATCCATTAAACTTATCAATTTCAAACCAAGATGTAGATGTAGCCATTATTCTTACAATCACAAATCTGCAAAACAAAACTCCTACTATAGCACAAAAACCCCTGACACTTCCACACAATATACAAAGTTGGTCAGGGTCTAATACCAAATGTTAGAAATGAAGGCAACCACTACAATATAGAAATATGATTTACTTGCAAATATGAAATGTTAAATTATAGAAATTAAAGGAAAAATGATTTAAATTGCAAATAAATCACACAACTCAAGAGCCCATACACATAAAAAAAGGATTTACATGGAAAAAACCCTTTTTGGTAAAAAAAAATCCACCAAGAAAAGAGGGAAAATCTTATTATTCTTCAAAGAGATTACGATACATAGAATTTCCTCAATCTTCACTCCAATCTAGCAACATTTATGTACCTATAAAACATCTCATAATGTGTCCATCTAAACCCTTCAATATATAAACTCATGGGTGCTCAAAATACCACCATGTAACATTACCATGGGTCTAAAAATGGTTGAAAAATAACATGGTAAAAATCTATATGACCCCTTACATGCTAAACATGGTCTCTTATTTGACATTACACCCTCTTACAAGTTGTCATAAGAATCCCTAGAAAATAGGAGATGCTCTTACATGCATCATAAACCATCAATAGCTTATGCAAAGATTCTCTTATGCATGTGATAAATGATTCTCATGTCCAAAGTAATATCCCCCAGTTTTAGCCCTTACAATTTTCATAGAATCTAACTTAACATCCTTAAAATAGGCTTTCCATGTTAGACCACTAAATGGGCATCTTTTGACAACTAATACTTTTTTTTAAGGTATTGACATGTGGCAAAAGTTCCAAACAAAAATCTCAGGCCCCTTTTGATGGAACACAATTATTTAATAACATAAATAATATTTATTGATGAGAAAATGTAAAATAAGAATAAATAATTAATTTAGGAATTGCCAAGGTTGAGACACCTTGATTCTCAACATAAATGCAACAATTTATTATATTTTCCTATAGGTTTATCTCCATACATATCCCCCCACACCCTTCTAATCCATCACCATATATTTACATCACCCTTTTTCATCCATTTTTTCATCTCCCCATGTCCCCATTTTCATTGTTCAATTATTTGCCATAGCATACTTTACTTTTTCTTCAATTTTAGCAAAATATGAATTAGCTTATTAATTTTAACTGCTTAATTATTACACATATGAGAACATTTTGTTGTTTGGGAATCATAAAATGTATTTATGTGAGTGAGAGACTTTCAGGCACAACTTTAGGTATTTATGTATCATTGGTTTAGTCGGTATTATTATTCTATCACAAACCTTCTCAATGTGTAATCTCTAAAATTAGTTAATCCTAAAGTTGCTAAAAATTTATCATTAATGCACGTCACTCATGTGGTGGGTGATATAAATTCATTGGTGAAGTTCATAAAAAAATAAAGTGGAAAACATGCCAAAAGCGTTCTACAATAACACACTCTTGTAAAAATTTGAATGATTGTTCTTGTATAATATAACAATGTTAAGCAATGTTAGAAAATTAACACATGATAATTTTGGATGTAATGATTGTATTTTGGTACATATACATCACATCAAATCAAGAATGTTTATGCATACTTGCTAAGGAACAAAGTGTAAGATAAGACTATTGACTAAGTGTTTGATTTTCAATATTGTATTTTAGTATTACCAATATCATAATTGTGAAGATGAACTTACACTACTCAATTTGAGCTAGTAGACAACTAGGCTAGATTTGTATTCAAAAAGATTAGATTGTGTACATGATTTTGATTAATGATGGAAATTAGATAGTTAATCAAATTTAATCAAGATTATACAAACAAAATAATATGGGAAAGCAATAAGTATAAGGTGAATTGAAAATAAGACTATTTGTGTGAGTCCAACTCAATATAAAATATAAACATTTATAAAATATATAAATACATTTACTTTAAATTATATAAAAATATATGAAAAATGCATTTTCTGTATTACACCAATACAATAAAACATATAAAACAACAAAATACAACAATCATAATAAAATTTAACAATTTATATTATTTAAAGTGTAAAAAAAACTGATAAAAAAATATATCTTAAAAACTCAGCAATCCTTTCTCTTTGAAGTGTACACTCATAAAGAGCTCAAAAATACTAACACAAATCAAATTACTATTGAAAAATCCTTCTCCAATGAAATAATTTCCCTAATTCTTTTTTCTTACACTCATACCTTATGCCCAACATAAACAACTTGACAAAGCTATGATAAATGTACTCACTGTTTAAATATTTTTTATACTTTACAGCTTAATTCATTTAATTTTTCTTAAAAATGTCCTTTTATGTGTTAAAGCATCCAAACTGTCACGTTAAACCTTTTTTATCAGCGCATGTATCACAATGAATAGTGAATATTTTCTTTCTACTTCTGTATAATTCGTTCTTTTTAATGATGTTGTGGAAATAGCAACGTGATATACAATAAAAATTTCACTACCTCCTATTTTTTTCAAAAGATGTGGCAGAAAATGGTGGCTACTGTTGATAATTAAAGATAACTAGGTACGATGAAAGTTATGATATCAACTGGTCAAACTCTTCTCTTCAATTACCCACGCTATGAATCTCTGTAACGTCAGAGACGGCAGTCAATTACCCACATTCATTATGTTTAAGTAGTTCAGAGTCGGTGCTGTTGAAATAACAACAAATTCATTGAACTAAATCAAGCGACCAAAAGAGTCAAATGCACTGGCTTTAAGTGTACGATGAATGCCAGAGCATCAGCTTCTAGTATGGCTGTATTGATCATATAATTGTACTTAATAGGTAGTGGGCTTTGATATGTTTACAGTAGTAAACGGTTATGGCCAACAAGACCAGTCAAATAAGATTTTGGTTCCATCTAAATACATTTTGTACCTTCATTCACTTCGTTGACATAATTTGGGAGAGAGAAAGATTGATGAGACATTAATTAAATATGCAATTGGGTTTGTAGTTAATCTCTGCATAATCATCAATTGCATATAAAACCAGTTTGTACTCTCGTTGATAATTGTTTTTTTTCTTAGACACTAATAGAATATGCATTTGAGTCTGTAATTAATCTCTGGATAATCATCGACTGAATTACTTTGTACTTTTGATAAGATTAGCAAGAATCCCATTTACTATTCATTGTCGTTTTCGTTATTGTTGTATTAATACAACCAAGATCCTGTGGATTTCAACATCAATTACTCCAGAAGTTTGTCGCCATGAAATACATTAGTAGTTATTGAAAGACATACATGTTTATGGACTTTTAATAGGATGAAATTAGGAATACAGATTTAACTTTGGTTTTATTAGGTTTTTGTAAGGAATAGAATGGTGGAATGAGAATCACTGTGGGTACTGTTGTGACAACATAATCTAAAAGCTGGATTTGATCACTTGGTTTACAATTAAAAATATGTTTTAAGGGATGCATTGAGATTGTGTTTGCAGGAGACAAAGCAAGCAGACAAACTTCCATTTGGAGATAATCAAGGAATAGCAACGTGCTAGGTTTGATTAGATTCCCAGTCACTGCTTTCGAAAGGTTGTGCAAAAGCTTTGTTTACTATGAAGCAGGCTTTCAAATCTCTCTGTTTTTGTACACGTTTTTAATCTTCAGAGTTTTAGATTGTAATGCAATTCTATATGAAGTTAGCAATGGCGTGAGACAGATAGAAAGGGCCACTGTGTGCAATTTGAAAATCATTTTGAACATGGAATTTTTAATCAAGAAAAATAAACTATTTGCGTGATTATCCTAGCCTAAAGTGCAAACAATTGAATATACTAAGTTAATTGTAATAGTTATATGTAGGAAAATAAATGTAAAGTGAATGTATATATGATAAAAAAAAAAATGATTTAAGTAGAAATTATAAATATATGATCTTAGGATTATAAATTAGATATTGATAGTTTATTATTTCTTTCAATATTATATTTTTCTTTCTATTTAGTGTTGTCATTAAGGATAGAGGTTGATTGTAGAATTATGAAAATGTCCTTTGTCTATAGATTTGATCTACAAGTCTATAAAATTCAATTTTTATCTTACACTTGATTTTTCTTTGTTTCTTCTACATTTTATATTGTTATACTAGCAATATTTAAGAATACTATGGGATAATTTCAATTAGTTTCATTAGGGGACATGTTCTCATTAGCTAATTTCATTAAAACATGAGGAAATGATAGAGAAACAACACAATTTAGTCATGAAGATGCTCCTAGAATAATCATCTAGATCAATATTCTAACTTTGCAACAATTAAAATGTGGGAATGTGAATGCAACGTCAAAGATGTGGATGATTAAATGAATCTATATAAAAGTTTTAACTACAAGGACATAACAACATCTACACAAAATTTTGTTTAATTAAACAATAGAGGGAAGGTTATAGATATGAAATAGCCAAAATTTAAATTTAAAATAAGAAAGTATAAAGGGTTATGTCTAAGACTGCATAACTGAATTCAAATATAAAGGGGTTAGATGAATATGGATACTGGTTATATGGAAGTTTTTGCATGTATATCGTTGTTGTGAATCGAAGTGATAAGATGGTTTTCGTGATGAGCGATGGACATCAAGAGCTAGTGGAAGATGAAATCAACAATGTATAAGTGATAGAGTTCTGTTGCATTGCTTAGCTATTTCACATCGTGATAATGAAGTCGAATGAAGAAAGTATTTTTGCCATTAGTAATGAGCATCAAGAGTTAGTGGAAGGTGATATCACGTTGATAGGTGGCAACAAATGATTGCATCACTTTGATGATTCACATTGCTGTTGTGAAGTGATAAGGAGGAATGATTTGCATGATGCACAATGAATGACTAAGGTTAAGTGAAAGACATCCATCATGGTTGACATTGCCTCACAAGAATTTAATTCATCATGATTATTAATTCAAAAAAGGTCAAGTTTTGCATGATGAGCGATGAATGACAGGAGTTAAGTGGAGTATTTCATCATCCAGGATAGATGGCAATTGGAGGTTGCATCATAAAGAAAATGGTGGGTCCCAAGTATAGTTCAACAATATGTGATAGGTGAGATGGACAATAGAGATTCAATTAAGGTGATCAGACGGTGGTCATTGTACTCCTTCACATCATGGAAATGGATGTTGATGTCCAATGCAAAGTAGCAATATGCAATGCGATAAGGTGAACAATAGAGATCATAAGGATAATATCTAACAGTGATCACTAAGGTACTTCAAATCATAGAAATGAATGATGATGCCTGAAGAAAAGCTACAATATGCGATGGGTATGTATACAAAGGAACCCATGATCAATGATGAATATTTAAAGGAAGGTTCATCTGATGGTAATGTTTTAAAAGATGTGACGGCAAATGAGGAACACTGGATCATGGCGCGAAGAGACAGGATCAATAGTCCAACTTCAAATGTGAAGATGTCAAATGAATAAGTCCTTGTAAACAAGGGTTTCAATTGGTAACTAACACAATGGAAAGAATTTATTGGTCCAACTGCACCTGTGATCATTGTTGGTTAAGATTTGATCTAGTAAGTAGCAACACAAATTGCTAAGATGATGAAGATCAGAATTAGATGGATTGAACAAAGTATAACATTTAATGTATACCTAATTATAGTGTTCTGCAAGATGCTATTCAAAATTCTTGTGACTGAATTTAATGTTGTGAGGCAAATGACTAAGTCCTTGTAAACAAGGGTTTCACTTGGTAACTAGCACAGTGGAAAGAATTTATTTTTCCAACTGCACCTGTGACCATTGTTGGTTAAGATTTGATCTAGTAAGTAGCAACACAAATTGCTAAGATGATTAAGATCAGAATTAGATGGATTGAACAAAGTATAACATTTAATGTATGCCTAATTATAGTGTTTTGCAAGATGCTATTCAAAATTCTTGTGACTGAATTTAATGTTGTGAGGCTTGATGCAAAGGTATGGTGTGGAGTAAGATATCTAGTAAACCCTAACAATTCTTTCCAAATGAGATCGATGGTGGTGTAATGCTAGAGATGAACATGAAGCCTACTAGTGAAGATAGCAAGTGTGGTAAACCCTAATAGAGGATTCTAGATGATCTGAACAAGTGTGAGAATCTTGAGGTAGTAATTGTATATCAATGGATTCAAATAAAAGAAGACAATTAGAATATTGTTGAATGACAGTGTCTACAAGAGTAGAGTAGAGAAGAGAGGGTGTAGTGTAGCAGACAAATAATGGACTAAATATGAATGAGTAGAACCTAAGAAAATAGTAAAACATGATTAAGGGTTAATATTCAAGGTGCTACAAAGAAGAACAAAGAATGCACATGTATCCTAGATTATAATACATAATATCTTCAAGGTGTTTGCACTCAAGGTGCAAAGGTGTAGTGTAACAAGATAAAATAGAGAATTTTCTAAGTGCAGAGGAGAAGAGAGTGTATAGTAGAGGGATGTGTTGCTAAGATTATAACAATGAAATTAGAGAGTAAGTTGCAAAGATTGCAACAAAGAATTGTGTAATTGGAAAGTAAGTTGCAACATTGAATTGTGTTCAATAGAACAAATTATCTTTGTCATTGTAAATTTGATTGGTTGGTGCCATCAGATAACTGAGTTGGTGCTTAGTGTAGGGGATTGGTGTCTCCTTGGAGATGGTGCTTCCTTGGGTTGGTGCCCTAAAACATTGTAACAAAAGATTTATTTGTAAGGTTGGATTAGGATAGTAGATCCTAGCAGCACTTCTCACTATAGTTTTTCCCATCTTGGGTTTTCCACATACATCATGTGTTGTGGGATTTTGTGTGTGTATGATTAACTCTCTACTTAGTAAATTTGTATAAATTTCTAAATGGAATGATTCTACATAATAGGTTTTAATTTGCACAAATGTTTTAAAAGATAAACTATTTTAAGATCTATTGATTCACTCAGTAGATTTTTGTGTTCAGACAATTGGCATTAGAGTGATAGGTTCCCTAGAATAAGCTTAATTAGCTCAGATAGATCTTGGTTAAGTGAACAAAATAATGGCTAATCAGGAAGGCTCATCAGTAGAATAAGTAACTCTTTTTTATGGATTAGACTATATGGTTTGGAGCAAAAAAATGAAGACATATTTAGAATCATTAGGGTCTGATGTGTGGATGTCAGTTGAGAAGGGATACAAGGTTCCTGCTACACCTCCAAATCCTAAGGCTACAAAGAAGGATTTTCAAGATGATGCTAAAGCAAGGTTTTCCATTATGATCATATTGTCTAGACTTGTGAATGACAAGGTTATGTATTGTGAGACTGCACATGAAGTTTTGGAATGAGTTAAGGAGGATGCACCTTTTGTAGGTTATTCCTATTGGTTGTATTTTCGACCTACTTCCTCTCCTAAGTTCAATATAAACTCACTACCTAGCTTGTATTTGCATCCATTCATGTATACTTGCATTGTATCTTTCCAGCTTAAAAGATCTTAGAGCAATTTTATCACATCTACATTGGATAATCTCTCAGAGTCCTAGTTTGCATTCTTATATTTTTTCTATTTATGTAAACTTTATATTCTCTTAAAAAGTTACTTGGGTTATTCAATCTATTTCAAATTTCTAACAATGAAAAGAAAGGTCAAACTCTTATGGGACACCAAGTCCAATATCACCAAAAAGGAGACACATTGTAGCATACAAAAATGGATCTTTGGACATTTTCACACTCATTTGTGTCTTTCTTGTGGATGTTGGCCTAATTTTGCCTTGATTTAATGTTTTAATGTGATCAACACATTCACATTAGGTCTTGGACACTTGTGAATTAATAAAAAAATTATGATGTCTTGTAAAAGTGTTGTGAAGTTTTGTAACACACTTTCACACTTTTTCGGTTGTCTATCCATTGCAGGTGTTAATGATCAAGGTAATAAGTTTGTTGCCCCTCTGAATCAAAACTTGCAAATTTTCATTGATCCAATGCCCAAACA
This sequence comes from Sequoia sempervirens, assembly GCA_007258455.2. Taxonomy (NCBI): domain Eukaryota; kingdom Viridiplantae; phylum Streptophyta; class Pinopsida; order Cupressales; family Cupressaceae; genus Sequoia; species Sequoia sempervirens. Next base: position 403,368,596 of record VDFB02000017.1, on the reverse strand, counting down.
TAATATTTCATTTGTCAAAGCTAGTGAAACTATAAATAATGATGTGATGAATGTTGATACAAATGATGAACATCATGATCCTATCCCACATGTTACCCATGTTAATCCTATGGATGAAATGGTAGGTGCAATAGACATTATCCCTCATAAGGGACAACCTAAGAGCTCTCTTGATATTACTTTATCCTCTAAGGACATAATTAAACATTTACTCAATGGTCATCTTTACATAGTCAGTCATATCTATGATAAGCCCACTAATGGGATATTAATAGATCCCACATGTGGAGAGAACATGATCACCACAAAATTCTTAGTATTACATGAACTTTATCAAGATGACTATGATAAACTGAAAGCATGGATCAAGATGCACAATGGTTTTGCTTTCCCTACTATAGGATCAATCGTCCTTCCATTACAAATAGGACCAAAAACATTAGATGTTGAACATTCTCCATCATCCCACAGTCAAACTAATTTCGTTTGAGGCTAGGCCATCCATGGATTCGCTTAATGAAAATTGTCCCTTCAACTATTCATAAATGCTTAAAGTTTCCATTTGACAATGAAATATTTACCATCCACCATAGCAGCTTTAACCCCTTGTCTTCCAAAGGAAACTTTTCCTTATAAGCCTTTTGGCCCGAGCCCATGGAACCTATATGTGAATGGTTGATCTAGACCTACTCAAATATAGACAAACAACACAATGTTAGTCATCAAACATATCTAAAAAAATCATTCCCCATGTAATTCATTCAAATGCAAAGAATAAGAAATAAAGCAAATAATATCAAATAAAGCTACTAAATCTTGCTCAAAACATTCAAACCCTCAATCCCATGGGGGAATTGGTGCTACTTTGATGTGGAAAGTATCCCTTTCACAATTCCTTACAAGCTTTGATGAACTTTGATGAAGATTGATGCTCCTTGATGAAATTTGACCATAAGCTAGCTAAGATGGATGAAAGCTATGAAAACTTGGATGAAGTGTTGATGAATTTTCTCAAAACCTATAGATGATGACTTTGCATAAAGTTGTGGATCCAAAATTAGTAAAAGAGCTCTCCATTTATAGGAGAGAAGGATGGAAGAATGAGCAAAAAGGATGAATGTGGGACTAAATATCAACCAATAACACAATGCCACTTGTCAACATGTTATTGAAGAGAGGTGGAGCACATTTTGATGAATGTGCACATAAATGTCATTAGGTGGAAATTTGAAACTCAAAAGCTAGCTTGTGGAAGAAGATGTGGAAGAGGATTTAATGCCACTTGGCTCAAGAAAAAGGACTTGTAAGAGAAATAAATTCCAAGTTGGAGGATAAGACATGTTGGAGGGAAAATTTGAATATGAAGAATATTCCATCTTGATGCCTCATTTGAATGAAATAGAAGAATTTATAAATCAAATAAATTGATTTACTTGCACAAGTTGTAAAATCTAGAGGATTTGATGGATTAGAGTTAGGATTAATCATGATTTGATTAACTTAGATGGAAATTAGCTAATTTGGCATTTTGACTTAGATTTTTGGATTTAAATAAATCAAAATGAGAGGAATAATGAAAATTTTACTTAATTAAATAAAGTTTGATTTATTTATTTAAAGGGGATGATGTTAGAATTAAATCAAATAAAGGTTAGTTTATTTAATTTAAAAGAGAAGACTTTAGAACTTAATTAAATAAAATGAATTATTTAATTAAAAGAGGAGAATAGGATTAATTAAAAAAAATGGATTATTTAATTAATAGAAGATAATGATTTAATAAGATAAAATTGATTTATTTAATTAAAAGATGAAATATGATGAATTTAATTAAATAAGGATTGTTTAATTAAATAGTTAGTACAACAGATGATTCAGGATGAATTGGTGTCAATAAATCAGGATCAGGTGCACCAGTTCAATTAGTATATTTTACATGTCTACACTATAACACCGTGAAAATACTTCTTTTTCATAGCTTACCAAAAATTAAAAGCAAAGAAAATAGTAGAATTTTCTCTCTGAAACATGTCCTCATCTACTTCTGAAAATCCTATCATAGACAAAACCATGCTTCAGCCTAAACAAGAACCAAACAACCAAGATCAACCAACAAAAAAATTTTCACCTACATCATCCAAAAGACCAAGAGACAATGACAACAACCATGTCATGCTGCCTCAAATAAAAAAAGTTTACAAAGAAAAAGAGAAAGTGGATGACCAACCTCTTATGGTTCCTTATGTTCTTAAGGAAGAAAAGCACCCTATAGTTGATCAATCTAATCTTACACAAGCACAAATTCAAAATAAAACCAAAAGAAATAGAGGTGCTTGCAAGCATAGACAACAACATCATGCACTTGCTTGACAGTTACATGAACCTAACAATGAAAATCACAATCCAAACATGACTGAAGAAATGTGTGACAATCCTCCTTCCCACATACCACAAAGTGATCCAATACAACAATCACAAGAAGAGTTTCACTCTTCTTCGAATATTATTATTCGTCCTCCTATTGTGATTAACTTGGATGATGATGAGGAAACAACTAAAATTAACGAAGAGGTACATAATTAATTAAACACATATTTTCCTCATCTATGAGCTTAATTGAGACATCTCCTATATAGAGTGATGAACCTGGTACTTCACCTAGTTTGGCACTTTCTCTTGTCCCTTTAGCTAGCTTTTCACCTTCAGAATCCACCAATGAACATGATTGGGCAGCGGATGACTTGCTTGACGGTTGACTTGCATTTGCATTACTAGTATTTTGTATTTTATTTTTCTTTTTCTTTTGCATGTGCATAATGTTATTCCCCGTGATTTTTTTTTGATGTTCTATCTCTTTATGGCATTCCTCTATTTGTACCTTCATTCTTCTCTATGTCGTTCATCTCTTAAGATTTTTTTTTATCATGTGCTTTTTTCTTGTCTTCCTTTTGGGGATGACACAAGGCATTGGGACATTCCTGTCTCTTTCATGTTGACTCAAAAGGCCCTTTTATTTTACCTTTTCTGCTTGTCTTTTTCTTTTTGGCCTATTTTTTTCCTTTTGGGGATAACACAAGGCATTGAGACATCCAGGTCTCTTTCATGTGTTGACCCAAAAGTCTTTCTTTTTCTTTTCCTTTTATTATTTTATTTTCTTGTGTTTTCCTTTTGGGGATGACACAAGACATTGAGACATTCATGTCTTCTTCATGTTGACCCAAAAGAATTTCTTTTTCTTTTCCTTTTCTTTTTGTTTTCCTTTTGGGAATGTCATGTCTCCTTCATGTTGACCCAAAATATTTTTCCTTTTCTTTTTCCTTTCTCTTTTTTCCCTTGTCTTATGTTTTCCTTTTGGAGATGACACAAGGTGTTGAGACACCCTATGTCTCTTCGATATTGACCCAAAATGTTTTTCTTTTTTTTTGCTCTCTTTATGTCATTCTTCCAATTCTGTGTGTATTTGGGGGATGATGAAAATTCCAAGCTCTCTAAAAAATATTGCACCAAAGAACATATTGACACCAAATCCATAGATCCCTTATGTGTTTGGTGCTTTCATTTTGGGGGTAACCCCTCTCTTTTATTTTTTTTTCTCTCGCATGAAAAAACCTTACTCAGAAACATATGACTTGGCATAGGTATTTCCTAGTTGGCTCTCATCTCCTCATTCTTGTTTGCATTTTTCATTTTCTACTTTAAAGTAATGGCTCATAGCACGGTGTTAGAATTTTTTTTAAACTGGGGGCATACATTGGCATTATTCTTTTGCATTTTCATTTTTCCCCATTCTTAGTGTAGCCTTCTTACTTCATACAATGTGTTTTTCTCTTTGTGGATGACATTGGGTGTGATGTATTTCATGAGCATGATCTATCTTAGCATATTACATTCCTCTTGGTGGCTTGATGTTATGCACTCCATCCCCTAAGTTGTGAATTTTCTATTATTTGATTGGTCCTCTCTTGGAGACATTAGGCACAATGTTCCCTAAGTTAAAGACCTTGCATGAACTAAGCAAGACTCCTTTCGAAATTATTTTCATGTTGCATTTTGCATTTTTTTATATGGCCACCTTGCATGCATGTGGTTCCATCGTGTTTGATCATGAGCTCCAACCATATGAATTTTTCCTTATCTCTGAAGCTCAAAAAGTCATTTTCTTTTGTGGAACCTTATTAAAGTTATCAGGAGGTATAACTTTGGTATGGTTGAGCAGGAGCCCATTCTGAGGCATGAATTTCCCCATAGCCACCTGCATGTGTGTGAGTGCATACTAGCCATGAATGTATGTTTATCACCTTCTAGGATTTCTCACCCGGTGGACAGACATTAGTTCCATCACCTCAGAGTGAGTATGTATTTTTTAGACAAACAACCTAGATCTGATCCACATCAAGATGGAAAAATGATTGAAACTTGATCTGATTCTCTCTTTTCTTTTCTTTTCTCCCTTTTATAATCATTTTCATGTGTGTTCCTTTGTTCTTATGTTTGGTTTTCTATAGAATCTTGATCCTGGGGGCTTGATCACCCCTCTCGATTATTTTTGTCTCATCTTGCTAGCATAGGTGCATTCAGATCCCTCTTGATGTGCATGTTTAGCTATGTTAGTGTGAGTTTGAAGCAGGTTCATCCTCTCACTAAAGTGGGGGCTAAATGTATCATAGAAAAATGGATCTTTAGACATTTTCATGCTCATTTGGGTCTTTCTTGTGGATGTTAGACTAGTTTTTCCTTGATTTAATGTTGTAATGTGATTAACACATTCAGATTAGGTCTTGGGCCCTTGTGAATTAATAATAATTTTATATGATGTCTTGTATAAGTGTTGTGAAGTGTTGTAACACACTTTCACACTTTTATAGGATCTTATTATTATATTTCACCTAAATAACTTATTTTTATCATTTACCAAGCCTTATTTAAAAGTGTTGTAACAAAATTTCATTCTTTTCAAGGCTTTTCATCAATAATTTGACCTTTCTTATGCTTTAATTGGCCCCATTTTACATCAATAGCCCTTAAGTGTATTTTTGAGAATAAACCTGATAAACATATTTTAAAATACTTAATTTTTGAAACCCACTTAAACTGCCTAAGTGGGACCCATTCGCCACTAGGGGTGAATGAGTCCCCTTTGGCACAAAAATCAAAATAAATTCAAAATTTTAGCGGGTTTTTATTTTCTAAGACCTAAGGTTGACCTATGATGTAGTATGTTCAGGAATTAGGGCATAATTGCATATAAATATAGTGTTTTTCCTCTCATTTCATACTCCTTAATCTCCCAATCATTCAAATAATTAATCAATCATTCACTCAAGCATTCTAGGCATTTCAAACATTCTCAAGTCTACATCCATTAGAGCTATTATTACATATCTTCAGATTTCTACTTCAAGGGTTTGGTGAGTTGTAGCATTGCATGTTGTTCATTCATCATTATCTTTTCATATTTCATTTAATTTTCAAGGGTTTGATTACCAACAATGGGTTTGGCCAAGCAAAAACCCTATTCACTAACCGTCAATAATTTTTCCCTCTCTTTGCATGTGTTTTGCAAGTCTAGGCTGCAAATTTTTCAAAGAGAAAGGTTGGAAAAGTTGTCAAAAAATGTTCAAAGTCATTCAAAGTTGTCAAAGCCCTAAAAGAAGCTTGGAGAACACCTACATGTCTTATTTACCAGTTTCAGATTTGAAAACCTGTCAGGAGCAGAAGTGCAGACCAGGAGCTATAGATTCCACTTTTCAATTTCTAGAAATTAGGAATTGGATTGATTTTCCATTAGTGATGAATGAGTCCCACTACCAAGTTGAAAATAGGAATTTTACAACTTTCTAAGTACCAAGTTGTCTGAAAACTATTCTAGAAGAATCTTTTTGAAATAAAAATAATTCGCCCAGCTTGGCATATAAGTCCTAGTTGGCTTCAACAATGAATTTTCTAGGATTTTAGAGCTCCATTCCATCCTTCTCCAGTTTTTAGGTGCACACTTCAAATCTCATAAGTTTCTGTTATAGTTTGTTTGCATTTCTAGGTCATTTTGCATATCATAGTGTCTTTTCAAACATCTTGCATTTCATTAGTTTACATTTAGTACTTAATCTCTTTTATCAAATTTTCAGCATCTAGGACATTCCCCTTAGATAGATTTCAATCATCTTTGCATTGGAATCTCAAGGGCTTATTCTTGAGTGAGCCATTAAGATTTTTGATACCTCTCTCCTTTTAGGTGTAGAACCCTAGAAGTGTAAGTGAGACCCACATTTGAAAACTTTTTAGTTCACACATGACATGGATTAAGAAGGCCAAAGTCTTGTTGACAAGGACACACTTCCTAGGAGATGTATGCTATCATCACTAAGAAGAGAACAATTTTTATGAGTGGGGTACTAATTGCCTCCTTAAAAGGTTAGTGTACTTGCTACACCAACATTTTAAGGAGGTATCTAGAGTGATCACTGGTTAGAAAGAATACTCCTAGGAGATGGATAACTAAACCCTTTCCCACCAACTATAGGGGAAAAGGTGAGCCGATATGGATGATGATATGCTGCTCATTGTGAAATGACATACGATTGCATAAAGCCAAGTTTATACCCCCATGCATGGTAGTGAATATTGTGAGATACTACAACTACCACATGACAAGGAGCAACAACTAATGCTATTGATTAAGTGATGATTTTTGATGTTTCTAAAGTACAATAGCTAATACCTCTTGTTGTTTCTTACATGTTAGGATCTATAGGGACACATATACCTTATTTTTTCACTCCACATCCCTTTCCATTATAGCCAAATTATTTCACAAGTTGGTACCATCTTCCATAATTTTTTTCAATTTATTTTGAGGAATGTAATTTCTCATAGTCACTTTCATCATATGTGGATGTGTAATTTGTGTTTGCTTCCTTGTTAGAAGTTATGGAATCTTGTTCCTTAGATGTTTTTATGTCAAATTGTGTTGATATTTTTGCAAATTCTTTATATTTTTCCTTTGTCATCTCTTTAGTTTTATATTCCCCCATGAAAGTAGGTGTGAAATTTAATGGTATCAAATCATCATCCAATGAATTTTTCACTATAATGGTGTGAATTTGTACCCTGGTAAAATTCCTCATTTAACTTCCCCTACCTTATAAAATATAAACTTGATGATGTAAAATTCACTACCACCACCTTGTACCTTCCATCGGGCTACATTCTTTTACATCAATGGAAGTTTTTTTTAGGGAGATATGCAAACCAAGTGGATGTTCACACACTACACTATCATCTTGACAAGATTCCTACCCCTAGGATCTACATAGATGTTATTTTTTTTATTGGATGCGACGAGTAATGTTCCCTACCTCTCTTGACTAGAAAAATTGGACCTCTTCCATCCATTTTGTTCATTCAAACTCACTTTATTCTAAATTATTCATTCTAGCTTCATTCTTTCTTCATTCTCTCATTCTTTCATTTTCTCACACTTGTTCCACTCTACACCATTGTTCTTCATGTTGCAATATCCTTATTTGGATCCAATATTGTACTCCCGTCGAAACACCACTCTCATTGCAAGATCATCAAGATTCAACTTGTTTTGGGAGCTCATAGTTGGGAAGTTATTGTGAATATGATTATGAATTAGATCAAATACAATTGAATTAATCAATTAAACAATCAATTGAACTAACTAAACCATATTCCTAATGAAATTCTTGAAATGTCAAATTAAGAAACCATTAACGAACAAAATAACTTGGAAACATATAAATGACTAACTGATTGACATTCAAACCTCATCCCATTAGGGAATTGGTGTTGAATTGATGTGGAATGATCAACCATTTTTCCTTCCAATCCCATAGATGAAACAAGCTTATAATGATGCTCCAATGGAGAAAATTCCTAAAATTGATGCCAATTTGCTAAACTAGTCTCAAGAATTTGTCTAAAAGTGACTATAGTCTAATTGCTCTCAATGAATGTACATGAAATGCTCATGAAATGGAAGCTATTTATAGGAATTTTGGGTGAATCAATGGTCAAGATCAATTTAATTAATCAAAGGATGCAAATTGATGAGAAGAATTGACATGGATCAAGGATTGAATCCTTGGAGGAGATTGAATAATCACATGGATTGATGCAATTAATCAATGCTTGAAATTTATTTAAACAAACACAAATCCTTGATTTTAGGAGGAAATTTCAAGATATTTCCATGTTTAAGGGAAATAGTTTAAATTTCAATTGAAGGAATATTTCATGGAAATATTCCTTTACAAGTGGGAGAAATTGGAGGGATCAAAGAAATTAGTCAATTAAATAATTAGGATATTATCTAATTGTGCAAGATGGGGGAATTTTAAGATTTATTTAAATAATTAACTTATGTAATTAAAAGAGGGAATTAATGACATAAATAATTAAATAATAAAGATTATTTAATCAATTGAGAGGACTTAGGGAATTTAATTAAATAATTCATATTATTTAATCAAATAGAATGAAAATTAATATGAAATGAGTGATTTAACTCAATAATAATAATTATTCAATTAATAGACGAAAATAATGAATTTAATTAAATAATCATGATTATTTAACTAAATAGTCAAAAAGGGTCAAATCAGGATGACAATGATGTTAATAATTGAGTTTGAAGGCATGATATTGATCAAGACAATTTTAAGTGTACATTTTTCCCCTTTGAAGTGAGGTAACTATTACATTGGCTCAAATATTTATGCTTTTTGGATCAATATTGTTGCTCTGATAAAAAAAATTAAAAATTCATATTTTTTTGGATGCTCCACTATACCCCAACAGAAGGAATTTTTGTTGGTATACTACCCCCTTGAGAGATTGAGCAAAAAAAATTATTTTTAGGTTGAGATCATAATAAAAACTAAAACATAGGTTAAACTATGAAAAAGACACAAAAATATCCCCAAGACACTAAAAAATACCTCAAAATAAGTTGCTAGGCTCAAAAATGGATAAAAAATGACAAAAATCCTCATTCCAACACTTCAATTAGGCCAAAAACCTTCATTTTCAAGCATAAATATGGGTTTAGAGGTATTTTACAAGTCATTTGCACGCTTTTCTTTTGAAATTTTGAAATTTTGAAGAGAAAACCCTTCAAAGCACCTAACATGATGGTTGTTCATAAGCTCTCCCAACACCTCGTAGACTGAGTTCATGAGTTCCAGTGTCCCACTGATGCAGGACCCCTAGTACATACCAAGTTAGTGTAAGATCATGGAGACCCAAACTAGGCCCTTAAGTGGAAATGAAAATCCAAAAAAGTGAAATGAGGAAGTTACTTGAAATAAAAAATTGAATAAGTTATTAACATAATTTGGAAAATATGTAAGAACAAAATTTATTGCAAACTGAATGTAGTTTCTAAGATACTATTCCTTGTTTGGAAAAAAATAAATCTATTTGGTGAAAATTTGAAATTTCAATGTAGTAGTACTAATTTTATTAGGAAAAAATAAAAAGGAGGTGCATGTCTAACCAACCTAAGTACAAGCAAAAAATATATTATTTTTTGAAATTTTCAATATAAGTGGGTGATCCCATAATATTGGTTTACAATTTTGGGCCAAACTAAACACTGAAATAATTGTTTCTAACTAAATCTTCACTTTCGGGCACCTATAGAGGCTAAACCATGAGGCATTTGAAGATGAAGTGAACTAGTGATTTGAGACAATTTGTCTATAGATTCTAAATATAAATTTTTCAAAATTTTTGGAATAATATTGCACTTCTTTTTCCATCTCCTTCAAAAACTAGTTTTTTTCAGAAAACAACATTTTTAAGGAGTGATGCTCACCGTATAATGCATAACTCTTTTTCCATGAAGAATAAAATTTTAATTCTTTCACACTTAGATTTGGATATTTGATATCTAGTGCTTCCAATTTTTTAGATAGTGTTTTATTGAAATTTTTTTCTCTAATCAAGTTTTGAAGTCAAACCAATTACAATTGAGACATAGGCAGGCCATATAATGCATAAATTTTTTTGTATCTATCGAAATTCTTTTTTTTTTGTTAGATCAAGGACTTAAATATCTAGTGCACTCATATTTTCCAATTTTTTTTATAACTTTCTATTTTTCCACATGTGGAGAACAAATAGCTTATTTTCAGTGAAAAACCTATGTTTAATAAAACTAAAAAAACAAATACATAATAAAACCAAAACATATTAAAATTATAGTCATTGGATAGCTCATTCTGAGGACTACCTGATTCCAATTGGGTTTGTGAATTCTCCTCCATTTTCATCCTCAACTCGAGCTTTGAATGGAAAAAATTCTTTTTTTTTGGTGCCAAAGAGCAGAAAGGTGGAAAAACGGGGGTTCCCTCAAACCAGGAGGGTTCTAGCAAACCCCAAGGGGTTCAAGCAAACCAGGGTTCATTCAAACTAGGGGGTTCTAGCAAACCTCAAGGGGTTTGAGTGAACCAAGGTTCATTCAAACCCTGGTTCGTTCGAATCCCCTTTCAAAAAAGGGGTTTTCATTATGTTTTTTGGCAGGACAGTGGGAACTTGCATTGAATGTGTTCACTTGAACCCAAGTTCTAGAGAACCCTCTTTTGGTTTGTTCAAACCTATTAGTTCGCTCGAACCCCAAAAACAATTTTTTTTGGCATGTGGTCATTTTTTCAACTTTTCCTTCCTCACTCCATTTCTAAACAACTTTTTTGGGTTCACCCAAGTACAAGACGCATGCTTCTATGTGCTACATTTTTTTTGTAATTGTTTTACAAGTAAATGATTAGCTATGAATTTTTTATTTAATTTATTTAAAATTATTAAAACTTTTTGTCTCACGACCATAACTTGGTAAAAAATTTATGAAACCCTTTTTTTAAAAAAAAATTATCCTATAGTATGGGAAGCATATAATGTGTTGCATCTTTCAGATTCAAAAACTGTGAAATCATTTAAGAATTATAGATGAATTTCAATAAGCCTATGAATCAAGAATTTTGTCAAAATTTATGTAGAAAATTAATGATAATTTGCTATTTAATTCCAAATAAGACATATCTTATATTTTTGAAAAACTAACAATTTTCTCTATAAACCCTTTTTGTTTCATCAAATTTGGATAAAAAAATTGTCAACCACTTTTTTTTGTCAAATCACCACTTTTTGGACCCTCATGATCCTTCACTCAACCTACCCTAAGAATTTTCTCCTTACATGAATTTTTATGCTTTAATTTTGAGTTAAACTAGGTCAAACAAGCGTGTTGCTATTTCAGCAACACACTTATTATGGTCGAAGGTGCACTTGTGCACCCAAAAATGCAATTGTAGAAGTGTGATAGACCCTCCTAAATGTTATCATATTTTTTTATCAATTCACTAGTTAGAAACCCTAGAACACTTGTAGGATAGTGATGCATTTGTAAAATCTCTGCACATTAGTTAGGGTTTGAACCCACCATGCATTTGTAAATGTCATCACACTTGTCCTAGGGTTGTGCAACTATAAATTTCACCAATATGACACACTTACAAAAGGGATGCACACTTTTAAAAAGTTTCATGCACATGCTAGTTTGAAAGAGATTTTCACTTGTAGAAAGTGGCACACTTCCTAGTTTAGGAATTCAAACTTGAATTCTTTTAGGTTTTCAGTGATTTTGACGTTGCACACTTTATTCATGTAGGAGACTACGCACTCACTCATGTCATGAGAGTACAAACCTAGTGTTTTGAGAAGGGTAGACCAATTCAAAGATGATGAAATTTTCTTATTGGGAGCTATTGGATTAGAGTTTATTGCATACATGCCTGAGATCAAGATGCACTTGGACATGATGACCGCACTTTTTGAGTGGTAGAACTCTGCGACATGATCTTTCCATCTTCCAATTTGAGAGGCTACTATCACACATGAGGATGTTTGGTGCATCCTTTGAGTTTTGATCCATGGTGTGAGAGTTATACATGATACAGATCTTGGTTTAGAGGCTCTATTCATAGTGTTGGATGTAGACTCGTTATGGGTGGATAGCTACCAGATTGACCTCTGATGACATAAAGAATGCATACCTAATTTGGTTCTAATCATAGTCAAATTGATTATCGGTGTTCTTGTTCTCGAAAAACATAGTCATGGCTTCATCACGTCGATTGGGGCTTAGTGCTCAAGGGTATGGTCAAGAACATGAATGCATATTCTTGGGTTCCCATGCTTCTTGATTCACTATATCATGACATGCATTACGTGGTGTACCTTTGGGGACATAGATTTTCGACAAGAGTGACTCTAGTTGATATCTAGACATGGGAGCACATTATCGTGCTTAGGCCTATGGTTTCTTTGGTTGCTATAGATTCTAATGAGATAGTGGTATGCAGGTATAGGAAAAATGATCACTCTCCATCACACTAGTGTCATAGGGATCACATATTGGTGCAAGCTTATTGATGATATGACCTCTTTTAGATGCAAACCTTGGATCTTGACCCCTCCTTGGGATGATGATTAGCAGGAGTTATTCTATGCATTATAGACTAGATGGATCATGGGTCAGCATCATCACATTGTAGTGTGGTACTTATTGGATAGAGTTGCAAGGTAGATTGGTGAGCCTCAATATGTCCTTCCTCTTGGTTACATATTCATCTATGCATGGATAGATAGAGAGATAGATTGGGGTTCCACTATGTATTGTGAGAATAGAGAAATGAATGAAGGTGTTGTCATTAGTGTTAAGTGGTCAATTGGTTGTCTACTAGTTGCTGATGTTGAGGATATTGAGAAAATTGTATTAAAGGAATATTATAGGTATTCAATTGTTGCTCTAGTATTTTCCCCTATGTTCATGTGGTTTAGATATGGTGGTCATGATTTTTGAAGGTTGTTATATCCAAATGTGTGGATGTTGGTTAGTTGTGAAGTTTGAGTTGTGTTCACCAGTTGTGAACTATGTTTTTCTATGTTTTGATTGAAGTTCAGGAGAAAGGTTTCTGGTCTAGATTTCTCTTTGATGAAGTCTTTTGACTTGCAATTCTAGAGTTAAGATGTTTCTATTACATTGAATATATTTCTTGTTTCTAGAAGTTTTGAGCATAATTGTTCTATGTGTTTTACACAAGTTTTGATGAACATATGTTAACCACTATCTTCAAAGTTAATTAAGTGTCTTGGATCTATTTTTGGGTCTCGATGAAGTGCATGTTTCACTATTCCTCATTCTAATTCCACCCTAGGATGTTTGGTGTCGACACAATTTGAATTTGAAGTTGGATGGTCGACTTTTTATCTTTTTCAAGGTTGGAGAGTATAAATATAGGATGAGCTAGTAATGAAAATCATGCAAGAGAAAAGAAGGAAGATAAGTGAAAGAGTAACATGACTTTGATGCTATTTAGAAAGTGTGTGTGAGTTGTGTGTGGGAGATCAATGTGAAGCTTAATGTTGAGTTTCCAGATGCAGTGAGTAGAAAGAGAACTCTATCATTCACGCAAGTTGATCAAGTAGTTGTGGTGGAATCCTTTATTACATTGAGATTGTAGTCTCTCTATAGCAAGTCTTCTTTGTCTTCTCTGTATCTCTATGGTAGTGATTCCTATGGGTTGTAGCCATGTGGATGGTGATTCTAGTCAACGAGTTCTTATTTCAAGCAGTGAGCCTTATCTCAAATAGTGAGCCTTGTTTTAGGCAATGAGCCTTTTTATAATCAGTTTTGATATTCTCTTAGTGTGAGTTAATCCTCACCATGATTTTTCCCTTATTTTGTTTTCCACAGAAATCTAGTGTTACTATGTTTATGTGTTGGATTTGAGTTTCTACATTAGCATTTGATGATTAATCATTTAAGCATTTTTAAGTACTAGTTCTGGTGATTGAATTAAAGGTTAAAATATGTGACAACTGATTCACCCCCCCTCTCAGTTCTCATATTCAATAATTGGTATGAAATCTTGGTTCCTTGGTGAAGAGCTTAACCACTTGAAGAAGGCCTGGGATGGCTAGTAAAATGATCTTTGATTAGCCAAGGTTTGATGGAACTAATTATGGAATCTAGAAAGTATTAATGGAATAATATATGGAGTATTGCCAATATGATGTGGAAAAATCTTACAAGAATCCTTACACTCCTACTAATGGTCTGAGCACACTTGAAGAGATCAAAGCACATGAAGTGAATAATAAGGTGAAGTTCATCTTGACGAATAGTCTGGTACATTTCGAGTTGATTAAGGTTCTAAATTTGAAGACAACTAAGGAACTCTGGGATGCTTTAGAAAGAGCGCATGATGGTGATGAAAGAGTTAAAGTTTCAAAATTATAGAATTTAGAAACATAGTTTGATCTTATACATGTGTCCGAAGATGAAAATGATAAAGCTTATGTTCAAAGATTGGATGAGGTAGTGGTTGGAATGCAATCAGTTGGTGCTACTATAGATGAAACCAGGATTGTAAAGAATATTCTCAAAACTCTTCATGATGCTTATAGTGAGAAGGTGAGTGATATTTAGAAAACTATAGATTATAAGACTTGTACTAAGGATCTGTTACTATGATTTTTGACATATTATGAGATGAGGAAGCAAAATCTAAGAAATGGAAGAAAATCAAAGACTACTTTTAAAGCTACAAAAGCTAAAGATCTAGATGAAGAAAATTTTGATTAAATAGAAGATAACGTCTTAAGAAGAATGAGAAAATGCTTTGACAAGTATGAAGGTATGCTTCCCTTTAAATGCTTTATTTGTAGAGAAATAGGTCATTATGCTACAAAGTTTCTAGAAAGAGTTAAAAGGAATAAACAAAGATATGAGAAGGAAAAGAAAGTAAAGAAAATTAATAGAGCTTACTATGTGAATGAGAATGCTAGTATTCCAAATGAAGATTCAGAATATGAAGATTCAGAATATGAAGATCTAGATGACAATGAATGTGTGTTCTTGTTGATTAAGGATGAACCTACTTCTAATAATTCAAATAAACAGGTAAAGGAAAGCCCTTCGGAGAAGGAGAAAGAGAAAAGTGAAGGTATGGTTATCTCTACCCTACATGCTAAAGAAGAAAAGAATTTTTGGGTAGTTGATAGTGGTTGCTCACATCACATGACTGATGATATGAGTAAGTTTTTTAAGCTTGAGAAATATGATGGATTCTTGGTTATGTTTTGAGATGATATTGGTGCTAAAAGCTATGGGATAGGTTCAATAAGTTTTGATGGAAAACATCATATTGATGGTCTTTACTATGTTAAGGTTTTGAGACATAATTTTCTTAATGTTGGTTAGATGTGTAGAAAAGGATATGATCTTTTGTTTAAAGATGAGAAATGTGTGCTCAGGAAAGGATCCAAAACATTGATTGCTACAGGAAAGAAATCTAAAGGGAACATTTATCAACTTAAGGGTGTTAATAGATAATGCTTTATGACTCAAATAAATGATATCTAGCTATGGCATAGGAGATATGTCAGATGAATTTTGATAACTTGGCAAGGATTAGTGTTGTTCGAACCATGAGAGATTTACCAAGAATTACAAAGCTTGTTAATCATATTTGTAGGAATTGTCAGTTTGGGAAACAAGCAAGAAATCATTACATATCAAGGGAAAAATATACTACTGGACTACTAGATTTAGTTCATATAGATATTTATGGTCCTATGAGAGTGATAAGTCTATTTGGTGAAAGGTACTTTATACTTTTAATTGATGATTATTCTAGATATACATTGGCTACATTTCTTAGAGAAAAATAAAATGCATTAGATAGATTCAAGGCATTCAAGGCTATGGTTGAAAATGAAGTGAATTTGAAGATAGAATTCTTAAGATCTAATAGAGGTGGAAAATTCACCTCCCATGAGTTGAATATGTTTTTTGAAGTGCATGGAATAAAGAGATAGTTATTTTCTCCGAGAACTCCTTGGCAGAATGTATTTTTTGAAAGAAAAAAAAGAACAATTCAAGAGGCTACTAGGTTGATGATTACTAAAGCTAGATTACCAAAATTTTATTGGAAAGAAGCTATTCATACTAATTTTTTTGTTCAATCAAGTTCAAGTAAGAAAAAATAGTACAAAGACTCCCTATGAGCTATGGCATGAAATAATTCCTATAGTTAAATATTTCAAGGTATTCGGAAGAAAAAGCTATATCAGAAGAGATGAGGAGACTTTGGGTAAGTTTGGTACAAGAAGTGATGAAGGCATATTTCTTGGATACTCTACTAAAATCAAGGAATACAAATGTTTCAATAAAAGACTGAGGAAGATTGTAGAGAGCTTGAATGTGAAGGTAGACGAGACACTGAAGAACTCTATTGATGTTGATGGATATGTGTCTGATGCACATGATTATGCAAAAATTGAAGAAATTATGGAAGAAAAGGATAAATATGAGCATAAGAAGTAGGATGAACAAAATGAAAGAGAATAAGATGCTTCGGTGATGACTCCTAAGACATCAAAACATGTACAGAGGAATCATTCAACAAACTAGAGACAAACCAAAAGGCATGTTAACTAGAAGTAAAGTTGTCGCTGAAGTTAATTTATGTTTATTCTCTAGGATTGAGCCGAAGACAGTATGTGAAGCTTGTAAACATGAACATTGGAAAGAAGCAATGAAAGAACAACTTTTGTAAATTGAGAAGAATCAAACTTGGGAATTGGTCCCAAGACCGATAGATAAAAATATCATTGGACAAAAATGGGTTTTCAAAAATAAGTTGAATGACAATGGAGAAGTTGTCAGAAGTGAAGGAAGACTTTTGTGTAAAGGCTACTCACAAGTAGAAGTCATAGATTTTTAGGATACTTTTTCCCTTATAGAAAGAATGGAAGCTATAAATATTTTCTTCACATTAACTACTTATAAAGACTTCAAAGTCTATTAGATGGATGTCAAGTCAACATTTTTGAATGGTGAGCTAAAAGAAGAAGTTTACATGTAACAACCAAAAGGATTTTAGTTAACAGATCAACCGGATATGGTGTGTCAATTGAAGAAAGATTTATATGGACTAAAGAAATCTCCCAGAGCTTGGTATGCAAAGCTAGACAGGTATTTGATTCAACAATGATTTAACAAAGGTACGATAGACAATAATTTGTACTTTAAGATTGAAAATGACAAAGTATTGATTGTAGTTGTATATGTTGATGACATTATCTTTGGAGGAAATGAAAAGATGTGCAATATGTTTGTAGAAGAGATGCAAAAATAATTTGAAATGTCTATTTTTTGGGAGATGAATTTCTTTCTTGGGCTGTAGACTAATCAAACAAAGAAAGGAATTTTCATTTCATAGTCTGCGTATGTAAGAGAGATGTTGAAGAAATTTGGGATGGATAGTGCCAAACCAATATGTACTCATATGGTGACTGGTTACAATTTTGGTAAAGATGTTGATTCACCTAAGGCTGATTAGAGCAAGTATAGATCTATGATTGGTGGATTGTTGTATTTGACTACTACTAGATCGAATATTATGCATGCGGTCTATATCTTGTAGCTAGATTTCAAGAAGATCTAAAGAAAACACATTTTGTTGCAGTTAAAAGAATATGCAAATATTTGAATGTCACTCCAGATTATGGATTGTGGTATCCTAAAGATACTAACTTTACACTTAATGCATATACAGATGCAGATTCGACTAGATGTGTAGATGACAAAAATAGTACAAGTGGCAATGCATTCTTTCTTGGATGCAAATTGGTGGCATGGTTGAGTAAGAAGTAAAATTCAGTTTCTTTGTCTACTACTAAAGCTGAGTATATTGCTGCTGCATCTTGCTATACACAAGTTTTATGGATGAAACAGACATTGAAATATATCACAATGCTATATGATGATCCCATTTCTATCTTTTGTGATAATACGAGTATAATTAACATTTTGAATAATCTTGTGATGCACTCGAGGATGAAGCATATATCTATTAGATATCATTTCTTGAGAGAGAAGGTCATGGAGAATGAAGTCAAGCTAGAGTATGTTCTGAAAAAGGATCAGATTGCAGATATATTTATGAAGGCTCTTCCTAAAGATACTTTTGAGTATCTATGGGTGAAGTTAGGGATTATTTCCCCTCCTTTCATAAAATAAGATGCATTTGGAGATTATCATTCCAATGGATTCATGGTTCTATCTTTTTGGACTATTGTTTTAGTAGCTACCCCTCAAGGGGAGTAGGTAGTTTTCAAGTGTTGTCATTGTGAGTGTTCAATTTTTATGTCAAAGGAAGATTCAATGAACATATATGTTTCCTTTTCAATTGATGTCAAAGGGGGAGAGAAAGCATGTGAAAAGGAGAAAAAGCTAATGAGAGAAAGTAGGTAATGAAGAGGATGATCTTTTAAGAGGGAGAAATAGAAAAGAAAAATATTGAGAAGTCCAGATCTGGTATGGTGTCTTTGATGGTTTTTCACATCATGTGTTGCCATCAATGAAAAAGGGGGAGATTAGTACATGAATAGAGAAATGAATGAAGGTTTTGTCATTGATGTCAACTGGTCAATCAGTTATCTACTAGTTGTTATTGAGGATATTGAGAAAATTGTATTCAAGGAAGATTGCATGTATTCAGTTGTTGCTTTGGTATTTTCCCCTTTGTTTGCGTAGTTCAGATATGATGGTCATGATTGTTGAAGGTTTTTATATCCATATGTATGGTTTTTGGTTCATTTTGAAGTTTGAGTTGTATTCACCAATTGTGAACTATGTTTCTCTATGTTCTAATTGAAGTCCAGGAGAAAGGTTTTTGGTCTAGATTTCTCTTTGAAGAAGTATTTTGACTTGCGGTTCTAGAGTTAAGATGTTTTGATTGCAATGAATTTTTTTTTGGTTACTAGAAGTTCTGAGCATGATTTTTCTATGTGTTTTACACTGGTTTGGCTAACTGTGTGTTAAGCACTATCTTCAAAGTTAATCAAGTGTGTTGGATCTATTTTTTGGTCCCAGTGAAGCATTTGTTTTAGTCGCCCTCATTCTAATTCCACCCTAGGATGTTTGGCATTGACCTAAATTGATTTTGAAGTTGGATGACTGACTTTGTATCTTTTTCAAGGTTGGAGAGAGTATAAATATAGGATGAGCTAGTAATGAAAATCATACAAGAGAAAAGGAGGATAAGTGAAAGAGTAGACATGACTTTTATGTTATTCAGAAAGTGTGTGTGAGTTGTGTGGGAGATTAGTGTGAAGCTTAATGTTGAGTTTCTAGATGTAGTGATCAGAAGGAAAACTCTATCATTCATGCAAGTTGATCAAGTAAATATTGTGGAATCCTTTGTTTCAGTGAGATTCTAGTACCTCTATAGCAATTATTTTTTTTTTCCTTCTTTGTATCTATGTGGTAGTGAGTCCTCCAGGTTGTAGCCCTATGGAGAGTAAGTTCAGATAGTGAGTCTTTATTTTAGGAAGTGAGCCTTATCTTAGGTAGTGAGCCTTTTTTTAATTGGTTTTGGTATTCTCTATAGTGTGATTTAATCCTCACCATGGTTTTTCCCTTATTGGGATTTCCACATAAATTTGGTGTTACTATGTGTATGTGTTGGATTTGAGTTTTTGCATTGGAATTTGATGATCAATCATGTAAGTAGTTTTAAGTATTAGTTCCAATGATTGAATTAAAGGTGAAAATCTATGACAACAGATTCATCCCTCCTCTCAATTGTCCTATTCAACACTATGGACCCAAAGGAAGTGATTCATGATTTTTCTCACATTCAGTCATTGGCATGGGCATATATAGGACTTGATGAACTAGGTGTTACATAGGCTTATGTCAATTTGATTACACAACATTCCTCTACGAGGCTTATAGATATAGTAGGAGGGAAAGGAAGGGGTAGAGTATGTGGAAAAAAACCTCCTCATGGTAGGAAAGTTCCCAAAGATGGCCAGCATGATAGATAGTAGGAGGGTCCACACAATGGATAGCATGATGGGAAATATCCAAGAGATGGGTAGTATCCAGGTATGGGATAGGGTCCACAGTATCCTCCATTGAGGTTTCACCTACTATGACAACATCCAACCTCTCCACCACCACCATCATGGTAGTAGGAGCAGGGTCTTGATCCTTGAGATGCATAGATATAAGCTCTTATAGGAAAGAGGGATCAAGCTATATAGGATCAAGATAGATACCACCAAGAGTGGGACCATGAGCATTAGAAGGTGCAATGATTGACTGTTTAGTTAGTGTAGGAAACTATTAGGAGGAAAACAATTAGAGGACACTATACAGTTGTAGGCATAGGCACAGGGTCAAGTGGTACCAACCCCACTTTATAGAAATGTTGTGGAGGCTTCCTATTACAAGATGTACTATAGAGATGTCCCAACAAATTGACAACAACTGGATTATTTGCACAGGAGTAGGGTTGTGTTGAGTGGTTTGAAAGGCGGGTCATTAGTTTAATATCCTTTAGGTGGACTAGGCATCCAGGTTCACAACATGACGATATATAGAGCAGAAGATAGCTCTTTGTTCATACATGTAGACACATTTTTATGTGTAGCCTAATTATACTAATGTATATCCATTCACTGGTTGATTTTTTGAGAGCCTCCTGTATACATTTTGATATCACATATTACTCTTGATTCATATCATGATAGTCATTATTTTGATATATATGAGATGATCTTCGATAAGATTATGATATGATGCTTCTTTTTATTTTATGTCCATGCTCATGTATGGATGGATGCAAATGTTTATGTTGTGGAAGAAAACGTGTATGATGATGTTTACCTATATTATGCATATGATGTGATGTGTTTGATTTATGATGTGATGCTATATGGATGTGTATGTATTGTTTATGTTGTGATTGCAAATTTAATGGATCTTTTGTTTTTTAGTATCTTTTCTATCTGATATGAAATGATGATGCAAGATGTACATGCTTTGATATGAATTTATTTTTGTACATTTTCTATGTGATATATGATGATTATGTAGGATGTATGTATGTTGATGAATTATAGATGCAGGATGGATGCATTTGTTATTTTTGTTTACATCATGATACCATGTTGGAGATGTTAGTGTGGAAAGATGGATGAATTAACTACTATTTTTTTATAATGATTCAGAAGTTCAACAAGCCTATGATTATTTGAGAATTTATTAGATATGGTGATGATAAAGATGATTTTCTTGTTTTTGGGATTGGGATAAATTCATCATATTATTCCTTATTCTTGATATGGAAAATGGAAATGATGCATCAAGTTATTGAAAACTTGATGGCTTTGTATCTAATGTGATGGACATTGACTCTACAAATAGGTAGCAGTATCCTTGTTCATACCTGACACATGGAAACCTTGTTTGACCATGTGAAATAATAAGCCATAAAAGTAATAAGACCACCACACAAAAGGTATGAGGAGCCTAATATTTCCTAGTCATTTTTTTACTTGAGACTACCCCACACACACAA
Organism: Sequoia sempervirens; assembly: GCA_007258455.2. Taxonomy (NCBI): domain Eukaryota; kingdom Viridiplantae; phylum Streptophyta; class Pinopsida; order Cupressales; family Cupressaceae; genus Sequoia; species Sequoia sempervirens. The sequence continues at coordinate 403,347,135 of VDFB02000017.1, read as the reverse complement.
GATAAGTATTTTCCAACGTTATATTACATGACAATATAAACAAATGAAAGATAATGATCAATGCCCTAATCCTTTCTAAATTATTTTGATAGAAATCATTGCGAGATGACTAGAATGGACCACTAAGATAAATCAAAGGAAGAGATCAAAATGAACAAATAGTCAATGTTATCCATGTTTCTTGGGCCAAAGTAACCTAACTAAGACGATTTTTGGTGATGATGTCCAATATATGAAAGATGTATACAAGGACATATTATCAAATATTTTAGCTTGAACCAAAGATTTTAGGGTGTAGGAATGCTATGACTCTCTTGCTCAATTAGGGTCTTTCACCTAAAGGAAAAGAGATACATCCCACACAAAATATTGGTGGTTCACTCAAACAAATGAAACTATAATGGAAATATGCTTAAATGAAATGTCCTAAATGGAGAAGATTGATAAAATAGATTGATTATTGAATGAAAACTAAAGAAATGCATGTTGTTTGAAAACAAATTGTGATATGCAAAAGACCTAGAAAATGACTTAGAAATGCAAGTAAAAAAAAAAAGATATAAAACTGAATGTGTGCACCTAAGAACTTGTTGGAGATTGGAATTGACTCTAAAATTCTGAAGATGATTTTTAGGCTTGGTAGGACTCATTTGCCATTCTGGGAAAATTAGTCTCAGTTCTGGAAAACTATATTGGGACCTGTTTTAGCCAAATGGGTATCCAGATCTACAAAAATATTTAGGAAACAAGTACAATGGGACTCATTTACCACTCTGTGTGAATTAGTCCAAAAACTAAAAAATGGAATCTATAGCTTTCGGCCTGCTCAATCTACACCTCCAGGTGTCAAGATCTGAAACCTTGATTTTTAGCATTGTTGGTGACATTTTGTGTAGGTTTTGATCTTGCAAAAGTGGAGATGACTTTACATAGTTTGTAACCTAATCTTGAATGATTTCCAAGTCTTCAAAGTACCTAGATCTATAAAAACACAAAGGAAAAGAGAGAAAATGTTGATTGTTAGGGATTGGGGATTTGCCTTGGTCAAACCCCGTTTAGGTGATTAAACCAAAATGATGAAATAAGATAATGAAACATGAAATATGAAACAATGCAATTAGAAACTTTCCATGATGAAGGATCTTGAATTGCTACAATAATGGATGAAGAATCTTTCTCTTGAATGCCTTGATGATGTCTTTGAAGATGCTTCCTTGTGAAGACTCAAAATGCTAAACCCTAGCTTTCTTGAGTTGAGATAGATAATGAATGATAAATGAATTATGAATGAATCAATTAGGTGTATGAATTAGGGTTTAAAGGTATCCTTTTATAAAGAAGAGTTAAGAATAAGGATTATGATCAAGGGTCAAGATTAAATTAGAAAATAACTTAATCAAGGGTGGAGGTTAATTGAAAGAGGAAAGACATGGATAGATAAAGACTTGAGTTGGAAGATAAGATTGGCACAAAAAAAGAGGTTGTTTGAGAAAATTAAATAATAAATATTATTTAATTTGGGTGGCCAACATAGGAGAAATAAATAAAATATAATTTCATTCATTTTAAAAGAAAGGTGAGAACAAATAATTAAATAATTAAAAATAATTATTTAATTATAGAGGAAAGGTGGGGTGTTAAACATTAAATAATTATTTAATTGGGGAGACAAAAAAAGGATAAATATAACATTTATTTATGGAGAGAAAAGGCTAATAAATAATTAAATAATTGAAATAATTATTTAATTATAGAAGAATAGGGAAAAGCTAAATTTTGAATTCAGATAATATTAGACTTAAATGCTTACTAAGAGTCTAGAAAAGTATGAAAGTGATTTACAACACTTCACAACACCTTTACAAGACATCATTTAATGCATTTGCAAGGGTCTAAGACCTAATGTTGATTTGTAAAACACATCACAACACTAAATCAAGGCCTCATTAAGTCCATTTTTTCATTAATTATTCACATATCAAGCAAGAGACACTTTTTTCTATAGTACATTTAGTCTCCACTTTAGTGAGAAGATGAACTTGCTTCAAACTCACACTAAAGTAGACATTGAAGAGAGATTCAAGTGCATAGATGCAGATGAAAAAGGATGACAAAGATCAAGAAGTCAGTCAAGCTCCCAGGATCCAAGATCCTGAGTCAAATCATCAAGATAAAAAATCATGCAATGGAAAGAACTAAAGGAAAGAAAAAATAGGGTGGAAAAAATGTGCTCACTCTGGGGCCATAGAACATCAGGTCATCCATGGGGTGAGATGTCCCGAAGAAGTGGTTTAGTGAGAAAGTCATGCTAGTGTGTTAGCTTCCCACCATATATTGAGAAAGTCATGCTAAGGTGTCAACTTCCCATTATACAAATCATACCAAAGTTATGCTCCTGATAAATTTGATAAGGCACCACAATGAAAATTCTTTTGAAAATGTTTTTGAATGTCATGTAAAAATTTTCTTAAAGGGGATTTTTCTCTATTCATGTAAGGTCTTCTTCTTAATGAGCATTGTGCCTAATGTCTCCAAGAGAGGACAACTTAGGGTGTTAGATCATTATCCATGGGATGCCTCATTTGCATCAGGACAATTCAGTTGATCATACACTCTTGGAAGGAAACAAACCCAATGACACCACCAAGAAGAGGACACATCACAACGAAAAGAAAAATTACACCATGAAATTTGCACAAAGATGTTGTCTATGTATGCCCCCACTTTAAAGCAGTTGCTACACCATTATTGTGAGAAATTTCTTTAAAGTAGCAAATGATAAGGGAAAGAAGAAATTATGAGAGCCAATATGGAAATACCTATGCCAAGTCATATGTTTTTGATTTAGCTACATCATGGATAAGTATGTCACATGTGAGTCAACTTAAGACATGTCGTCCACATCCCAACCTTGATCTTATACGTTCATGAAAGGTTAATGATTAGCCAATAGAGACAATGACAAGTGACATATGAGGATAAGGCTTTCTAACCCTTTGCCTCCACTTAGTGTAGGACAAGGCTGAGCCTGGAATGGATGATGGTATGCTACTCCTTGTCATGAATGTAAAATATGCAACTATGGCAAGGAGAAACAACTAATTTTATTTACTATGATGAGTAAAAAAGGTTTCTACTTGATACATATTTAATGAGATATCTATCAATTTAGGATGTATCAAGGATAGAGTTTTCATGGAATAATTTCTTTTGATCTAGTTTTGACATTGGATGAAGTTGATTTTTAGCACTATTGGTGACTTTTTGTGTAGGATTTAACCTTGCAAAAGTGGAGATGAATTTAACAAGTTTGCAATGTAATCTTGAATGATTTCCAAGCCTTCAAAGTATCTAGATCTACAAACACACAAAAGGAAAAGAGAGAAAATGTTGATTGTTAGGAATTGGGGTTTTGCCTTGGTCAAACCCCGTTTAGGTAATTAAACCAAAAATATGAAATACGATAATGAAACATGAAATATGAAACGATGCAATTAGAAACTTGCCATGATGAAGGAACTTGAATTTCTGCAATAATGAATGAAGAATCTTTCTCTTGAATTCCTTGATGATGTTCTTCAAGATGCTTCCTTGTGAAGACTCAAAATGCTAAACCCTAGCTTGCTTGAGTTGAGATATATAATGAATGATGAATGAATTATGAATGAATGAATTAGGTGTATGAATTAGGGTTTAAAGGCCTCCTTCTATAAAGAAGAATTAAGAATAAGGATTATGATCAAGGGCCAAGATTAAATTATAAAATAACTTAATCAAGGGTGGAGGTTAATTGAAAGAAGAATGACATAGATAGATAAAGAATTGAGGTGGAAGATAAGGTTGGCACAAAAAAAGAGGTTATTGGATTATTTAATTTGGGTGGCCAACATAGGAGAAATAAATAAAATATAATTTTATTTCTTTCAAAAGAAAGGTGAGAACAAATAATTAAATGATTAAAAATAATTATTTAATTATAGAGGAAAGGTAGGGTGTTAAACATTAAATAATTAAAAATAATTATTTCATAGAGAGGGAAGGAATAATTAAATAATTAAAATAATTATTTAATTGGGGAGACAAAGAAATGATAAATATAAAATTTATTTATGGAGAGAAAAGGCTAATGAATAATTAAATAATTGAAATAATTGGCTATGTGTAGGATCATGATGAGCCAAAAAGTGGTGATACAATGGGCATGTGTAGGGTATGTGGCCGACAACTTTTTTTTACCCAAAAATGATGAAATGAAAAGGGTTTTTAAAGGATATTCTCAACTTTCCACCAATATAAATTATGCTTTACTTTGAATTTAATAAATAATCATTATTCATTTTCATTTGAATTACGACTTAAAGTCCCTGATTGATAGGCTAATTAAAAACATCTATAGCTTCAAAGAATGTCATATTTTTTGAATCAGTAAATATGTGTCACATTTTATGCTTCACGTACTATAGGATTAATGTTTTTTTTGAATTTCATGAAGTTTTCACCAAGTTAAGGTGGTCAGACAAATGAGTTTTTATATATTTTAAATATTATAATAAAAAAAACATAATTAATTATTTACTTGGAAAAGATAACAAAAAAAAATGCATCACATCAGGACATGAGTCCTCTACTTATATCTAAAATATTATAAAAAAATATTATCATTTTATTATGATTAGTGTGGTCAGATAGATGCCTACTTCTTATTGTTTCCCTAAAATTTAAGTACTACCACATTGAAATTTCAAATTTTCACCAAATAGATTTTTTTTTTATAAATAAACCAACTAGTTTTGAAACTACATTCAATTTTCTATAGATTAAATTATTACATATTTTTGAAATAATATAGATAACTTATTCAAATTTTTACGTCAAGTTGCCTAACTCTGATTTTTCTGAATTTTTCACCACTTAAGGGCCTGTTTTTTCCATCATGATCTCACACATACCCAATTATTTAATTATAGAAGAACAAGGAAAAACTAACTTTTGAATTAAAATAATATTAGGCTTAAATGTTTAATAAGAGTCTAGAAATGTATGAAAGTGATTTACAACACTTCATAACACCTTTACAAGACATCATTTAATGCATTTGCAAGGGTCCAAGACCTAATGTGTATGTGTAAAACACCTCAAAACACTTAATCAAGAGCTCATTAAGTCCAATTTGGCATTAATTATTCACATATCAAGCAAGAGAAACTTTTTTCTATGGTACATATAGCTAAAACTAACTATTTTATAACCCTGTTGATATAAATGTTAATCAACTTGTTTACTCATGATCAAGACTAAATATTTTTTATACTTTCAAGTTTATACTTTGTTGTTTTCCACACTTGTTTCCACTTGTTTTATCAAAGGTTGATGATGACTATTGATTTATTATGAACATAATTTTATTGTGGGTGAAAGCAAAATGGGATAATGGCAATTGATTTATTATGAACGAAAGTTTACTACAAGTGAAAGAAAAATTGGATGGGTGATTTTGGAAATTTTGGAATTTTTCAACGTTTTTAACATATTGTAATGTTTTGAGGTTATTTTTTCGTCTTTTGATATGTGAATGTTTAAGTTTTCAAGATATTTAAGGTTTTTTACAATTTTAGAATGTTTTGGAATGTTTTAAGTTTTCAAGATTTTCTAAATGTTTTTTTTTGTTTTTCAAGGTTAGACCAAGACCTAAGGGGGAACTAACCTAATGCTTCTAGGGCTCATCAGTGATGACCTTGCCTATGTAAGAATATAGACAATGTGGTTCAACTTAATCTGACCAATAACCGTTTATTGATAAGATATAAACATTGATGAACTAGAAATTTATTATGATGGACTCGTAAAGACTGACCTAATGCCTCAGGGGCTCATCAACGATGGCCTTGCCTATGTTCAAGCTTACAGACAATGTAGTTCAACTAGTGTTTTTGACTTTGACTTTTTAGACCTGTTTAGGGTTTTGATGTGATTTGGATGTTTTTGGCCTTTTTAGAAATGATTTGGATGATTTTTGTTTTTTCTCAGAAATGATTTGGATATTTTTGGCTTTTGGTCTTTACAATTTTTGGATTTTTTTTGGATTTTGACTTTACAAGTTTTTAGATGTTTTTGGATTTTAACATACAAGATTTTGGATATATTTTACTTTTCCAAGCTACACAAATGTTTAGGATTTTTTTTGAATTTTAGTAATTTTGCAAATGTTTTATTTGGATTTTGGGATTTTACAACAAAATAGCCATATAGGGATATAAAAGAACCCACTTCGATGAAAGTATATGCAAATGCCCCTAGTGTGATGTGATAGACTACCTCGATATAGATAGGACAAACTAACATTAGGAATATGCCAAGTAGTACTAAAGGGGACCATGATACTCAATATATAGCTATGATACGAATGTAGATGGATGAATGAATAAATAGGATAAATAGGTGAACCATAGATTCTTGGGCATGAGGTTTATAGGCTACTCTTCCACTCTTAGGATATTTTACCTAAAAGGAGAGAGATAAAACTGATGAAAAATCAATGTGGTTCACTCAAATTAGGAGATGCATGATGTAATTAAGACTAAATGAGATTATCTAAATGCAACTAAATGAACTAATTGACTAGTTATGAATGCAAAATCTAAGAAATATGCAATGTTTGAAAATAATGTGATATGCAAGAATGGACTAAAATATGAATGAATGCTAAATAGAAATGAAGAAAGATGAATCAGAGTGCACCTAGGAAAAGAATAAAGAATCTGGAGTGTCCCGAATGCTAACATAAATCATTGAAAATCACCACTAGGACTCATTTTCCACTAATGGAAAATCAGTCCTGAAAACTGGTTTCTAAGTGTTCAGATCCAGAATCTGACAAAATCTAACTTTCCAACCTTAAGGTGGGACTCATTCACCATTTATGTTGAATTAGTTCTCTCCCAAAATTTTGTGAAATTGGGGACCAATTCTATAGCACCATATATGAGCTTGTCTTCTTGTCGGGTTGATAGAGTCAAATCTACAAAAAATAGACTATAGGTTGTCTCCAAGCTTGAAATAGGGTTTATTTGACTTGAAACACTTTGGTGACTTCTTGACCACCTTTCAACACCTAATTTCTTGATAAATATTCATACAAAATTTTGCAAACACACATGCAAAAGGGGAAAAATGGTTAAGGGTTAGGTTATAGGGATTTTCCTTGGTCAAATCCCACTTTGGTAATCAAACCGTTAATGAAGAAATGAAATGAAATGAACAAGGAAAGATGAATAAATAACATGAAAATGTCTTAAACTCACCACAACCTTGTTGAAGAAATTTGAAGATATGTCAATGGCTGCTCCAAGATACTTGATTGATGCTTGATTAAATGATGCAAAGTGAATGCAAGTGAACTTGATGAATGTGGAGATACTTGAATGAATTAGGTGTAAAATGAGAAGAAAAACACTTATTTATATACACGTGTGCCTTAGTAACCCGATGATACCTCATCATAGGCTAACATAAGGTAGTTTTGAATAAAAACTTGAAAGAAAATTTGATATATTTTGAATTTGGAGCCAAGAGGGACTCATTCACCACCCATGGTGAATAGGTCTCACCTTGGACTTGAAAGTGGGTGTTAGGAATTAAGTCACATTTAATGTTGTTTTTTGGGTTTACATTCAAAAATACACTTAATTAAGCCTTATAAGGGAAAAAAGGGGTGAAATAAAGCATAAGAAAGGTGTAAATAGTGAAGTTAAGCCTAGAAAGGTATGAAATCTTGTTACAAGACTTTACAACACTTCAAAATAGGACTTGATAAGTGATGAAAAGGTGATTTTTAGGTGAATTGTAAAGAAAAGAGTGTAGGAAAGTGTAGAAATGTTTAACAACACCTTCACAAGATGTCATAGCTTGAATTTTAAAGACCTAATGTGACTGTTTAAGAGACATTACAACATCAAATCAAATAAAAATGGACCAAGCATCACGAAGAAAGACATAAAAGACCATGAAAATGTCCAAGAGTCATTTTTCTATGGTACAATAGGATGAAGGATGTAGAAAATGGATGATGAAGCAGGGTATGCCAAAGATTCCATGGTGCTTATTTATGCAAGGTGTCTGTTTTCCAAGTTTTCACCAAGGTACTTTCCCAAAGCACCACCAAGTGGTTTTCGCTAGAGGATAGTTATTTTATTTTATGTTTTCAATCATTTTTCTTTTATTTTTTTGAATTTTGTTATTTTTCAATTTTTTTGGATTTTTGGATTTTTACCTTTCAAGACTTAGGCATAAAACTTCTTGAGATGTGAGCTATTGATAGGCTCCTGCAAGGGTTCTCCCTCATGTGTTTATAATTGATAGGCTCAAGAACCATTACTAGTTAAAATGAATTATCCTAACCAATTAGGTTCAAACTTCCCTTTACTATCTAGATCGAACATATCAAGATTTTGGTTCTCCTTCAATACAAGATCTCCCACTTGGAAGTACTTAATTTTGATCTTCTTATTATAGCTCCTTTTGAGTAGGTTTTTATAAGATTGTAAATGATCCAAATCCTCAAGACAACGCTCATTCAACAACTCTAGCTCATCCAATCTAAACACTCTATATTCTTCATCTATAATGAGACATTGTAATGCCACTCTTAGTGAGGGGAGCTCAACCTCAACATGTAGGATAGCTTTGGTTCCATAAAATAGGGAATAAGGTTTGTCACCTATAGGTGTGTGAATACTAGTTCTATAGGCCCACATGATTCTCTTTTTGAGAACTTTTATTATTATGTTTTTTCAAGCCTTAGCTTGACCATTTCCTTGGGGATAATATGGGGTGGAAAAGTTGTTCTCAATATTAAACTTCTGGCATAACTCATAGATATACTTATTTTTAAAGGGTGTTCCATTGTATGTGATACGGGCTAAAGGAACACCATAACAACAAATAAGATAGTTTAGCATGAATTTAGATATTCTATTTCCCATGATATAGGTCATAGGTATCATTTCAATTTACTTTGTGAAGTACTCAGTGGCAGTAATGGTAAATTTGTGACTGTTGAATGAGGTAGGGGTGATTTTTCCTATAAGATATAGTCCCCACTGTGAGAAAGGCCAAGCTGTAGTGATCGATATAAGATCTTGAGCCAGTGCATGTATGAGGTCCCCATGCTATTGATATCACCTACATTTCTTGACATATTAATGAACTTCTTGTTCCATGGTAGGCTAGTAATATCATGTACTTAATGGTTTCTTAGCCAAGGCCATACCACTTGAATGAGATCCTCAAATTCCTTTGTGTACTTCTTTTAATTTAGTCAAAGATTTCTCTTCATTAAGACATCACAATAATTTCCCCTTGAGACTTCGATGGTGTGGTCATTGAAAAAGTAACCCTTCTACTTTTTCTAACACGTTTGTGTCCTCCTTCTGATTTTGGCTTAATATTTCCTTGATTTAATTTTGCAATATGGATAACACATTCACATTAGGTCTTGGGCCCTTGTGAAATAAAAGGATTCAAATGGTACCTTACCTAAGTGTTGTAAAGTGTTGTAACACACTTTCACACTTTTCTATGGTCTTGTTAATAAAATAAGCTCTTTTCATCACTTACCAAGCCTTATTTCAAAGTGTTGTAAAGTGTTGTAACACACTTTCACACTTTCCTAGGTTTTCATTAATAATTGGAATTTATTATGCTTTAATTGGACCCATTTTGCATCTACGAGCCTTATTTACCTGTATTTTTGAGAATAATCCTGAAAAATATCATTTAAAGCATGACCTTAAATTCCTAAGGTAGGACTCATTCACCATTATGGGTGAATGAGTCCCTTTAGGTAGGACCCATTCACCCAGGGTAGTGAGTGAATCCCCTTTAACTCAAAATTCAAATTTTATTTAAAATTATGGCAGGTTTTTATTGTCCAAGATCTAAGCTCGGTCTGTGGTGTTGTAATTTCAGGAATTATTGCATAATTGAGTATAAATACAAGCTTATTTCCCTCATTTTTATTCCTACCAATTTTGATCAAGCATTCAAGAGTTCACAAGAGAATTTGAGCATTCAAAAGAGCATTCAAGGAATATCAAGGGAATATTATCAAGAAATCAAGAGCATTCTTCAAGTTCCATTCATCATGTCAAAGATTTTTTTCATCATATTTTTTTTATAGCTAACATTTGTGATGTAGGATTGTGTGATTCAAGCAAGCATTTCATTGAAGATCTATCAACATCAAGCTAGACTCAAAGTCCACATCCATTGGAGCCAACACTTACATGTTTGCAACACCTTATTGTTAGGGTTTGGTGAGTTACAACGTCACTATTTGTTCATTCATCATTCTCCATTCTATTTCATTTCATTTCAAGGGTTTAATTATCAACAAGGGGTTTGACATAGGCAAACCCTTATTCACTAAACCCGCAAAATTTTGTTCTCTCCTTACATGTGATTTTCAGTTCTAGGTTGTAGATTTGTCAATGAGCAAGATTGGAAAAGTTTTCATGAAGTTTTCAAAGCAATTATAAGTTGTCAAAGTTGCAAACAAGCCTTGGAGAAGGACTATAGGTTGAATTTGGCAATTTCAGATCTGGAAATCGGTCAAGAAGAGTAGAGTAGACTGAGAGCTACAAAATCCACTTCAGAATTTCAAAAAAAGTAGAAGTGGATTGATTCACCACTATTGGTGAATGATTCCCACTTCCCAGGCCTAAAAAATATTTTTTATAGATCTAAGTACCATTTTGGCTAAAACATGTCCCGACATAGTTTTCCTGAAATTGGATTGATTCGCCCAGCTTGGTGTATGAGTCCCAATTAGCATAAACATTTTTTTTAGTATTCTAGAGCTCCATTCCATCTCTAGCAAGTTTCTAGGTGCACATTTCTAGTTTCATAATTTTTTGTTACATTCTACTTGCATTTTTAGGTCTTTCTACATATCACACTATGTTTTTAGAAATTTTGTATTTTCCAAGTTAACACTTGGTGGTGAACCCATTCCCTGTCTCCATCATCTCCAAGGATATATTATCTTCATATCTCTCACATCCTTCATTGGGTTGATATGTCTAAGGTTTCCTTGAATGTGAACATTGCGAAATTGGATCCCTCTCCTTGTATCACCCATTTTGTGTGAACAAGGAAGTGAAGCATCCATTTTTCGGTGTCTAAATTTTGGTGAACCTGACTTTTAAACATCATAATTCTAATTTGGAGTGTATTTTCATCCTAGATTTAGCTTGCATTAACATTGCATTGCATTTTGTATTAGTTAATTTACATTCCAGGGTTTCAAAATTTGCATTAGGTAAAAGCTCATTTAGCTTGTAATATTGCATTTAATCTCATTAAAAATGAGTAAAATTATGCATTTACATCCCATATTAGCATCATAAAACATAAATAGCATAAAATTCATTTCAAAAATTTTGAATTTTTTTTGAAAAAAATAGTACTAGGACTCATTTGCCAGCTTGGGCTTATCAGTCCCTTTGTACATTTTGCACAATATTTTCTAGAATATAATCTTCATTTTCTGAGTTCATGTTTGCTATTGTTATCCCTCTATTTCAATTTTTATATTTTCTATTTCATTCAAGTCATTGCATCTAGTTTATTTTATTCATATTGTGCATTGCTTAAAATCAAAATTGCATTTACAAAATTATTGCATAATTTAGAATCTAAAACTTACATCATAGATATGTGTTTTAACAAGCTTTGTATGTCATTAAAATCATTATTAGATATGTCAATTTTTCCCTTTGGAAATGACCCTAATGACATTGAACTCACTCATGCTCCTTCAAATCCTAATGCATGTCCTCCCCGTGATGTTGACATCATTGGAGAAGATGATGACAAAATGAATAAGTTCCTAAATGATCTTCTTGACAGCCTTGAAGCTAATGTATCCTTTTATCCATCCATGAACAAACCAAATCTTCCTACCATACCACCTCTTGAGATGTTTGGTTATTTACATCCTAGAAAAAATTTGAACCAAAGTTCCCTACAATAGGTGAACCTAGTGTTCACATCAAGGAAAACTGAGGGGGGTAAATCAGTGTTCTACAATTTTTAACTTTATTAATCTAATTTTTAAAGCACTGATAAAATTCAACCAAAAGAAAGATGCATGAACATAAAACAAACAACGGCAACACCATAACACAAGGATTTTTTTTACGTGGAAACCCTAGTATGGGAAAAATCATAGTGGAGGTCAATCCATAATATGATTTGAGTATATTAAAAAATGAATGTTTACAAAATAGGAATGCACTTGTATTCAGGAACACTTCCTAGAGCTCACTGCTAAAAAATAGAAAGGCTCACTACCTTACAATCAATGTCAAAAGACAACTAGAGTGATGAACTATGAAAGAGCATCTAAAAATGCCTGAGAATAATTCTAGTTAAGCTCATTGATTGCTTTCTTGGCCTTATGTCTGATTTTGATCTTTTTCTTTGTTTTGCTTCAACTTGCATAACAAATCCCTTTATGCACAAGTGAAACTGTGCATAATTTCTCTACAACTCTTCTGATATCCACAACACACATCCACACACATCATACATACCTCAAAATGATACAATCGATCACTTATATATATCTGCTACAAAGGATCTAATCACTACATGTGGGCTTCAACAAAATAGAAAAATATTTACAAATTGTCAGCTCAATCCACAAATAATCTTCAATGTGCACCCACCAAAGTTGGACACAACATAGTGAGGACCCAAATCAACATGCTCAAACACAAAAAATACTTAAACAATTACTTCTCAAACATCTACAACACACTACATTCACCAAGTCATCCTTCATGCACTGATGAACAAAAAATTAATCAACCGGATCTCCTAACTTGCACACAAATTGATATGAGGCTCTATGATTCAAAAATAATAGAGATCATATACCAAATAACCTTCCTTCAGATCCACAACTCAAAAAGATAACAAAAAATTTCATATGAATCGATGACCATAATTTTTTTGGATGCTCTATTCTAGCTTGACAATTAATCACTGATCTTCAATCTGACTTTCAGTATGATCAAATGATGATGTGAAAATCGAATCACTGACTACGTTTTCCATCAATGAAAAACTAGAAAACATTTTTAGTGTCTCTTTCCAACAATCGCCCCATTTGGCATTGATTGCAACACTTAGTGAAAAATTACTAAGTGTCGAATAAGTAGCAACATGAATTACACTGTAATCCTTCAAAACCTCAAAAATGTCTTCAATCACAACTCAAAATTACAACTCCCCCTAAGATGAATATACATTTTTCACTATCCTACTCTTCCCCTTTGACATCAATGGCAAAGATTGAGAATTTGGATGCCAAAAATCAAACAAAATTGCTGCATATGCACAAACTTGTTTCTACAACTTACACAAACTTGAAAATATCTACAAAATTGGTCTTCAACAAGTTCAAACTTGCGTCCCAACCATTCTTGAGACTCTCCAATATATTCATGTGACCACATAATAGATAAGATTGCATCTATGCTAATTCAAGGTTCACTGGATCACTGACTGCAATAGCATCTTTTGCTTCCTTCAAAGCATTAAGAATTATTTCCATCTTAGGACCAATTAGTCCTCTAAGCTCACAAACCCTTTCAAAAAAATTTCCTTCTTCATGCTTCATAATTTTGATCTTGTCAAGCAGGGATATGACTTGACCTTATTTCTTTCTAACAAAAATGGTTAGAGGATCAAATGCTTGAGTGATATATGCTAACTATTTCACATTCTTTCATTTTCTTTTCAATATCCTCAGTGCACTTAGATAAAGATAAACATGACTTCTAAATGTTACCACCTTCATACAAATCACTTCAAATATTCTTCACATAGGTAGCTAGCAAAGACTTATCATTAACTATCATTCCTTTCAACCTACTGAACCTTTTAGCATCAAACTCCTAAACCTTATCCATAGCCAACTTCTCAAGTGACTCAAAGTGAGCACTTACAAAATTAACAAGTTTCTTTAGCTAACCGGATGGAGAATCAGATGAATCATTGACATATGAAGGCATAATCTTCTCCAAAATACTGGATGCAAGATTCAACAACTCACTATCTTCAATATGAGATTTTAGAATTTCTTCCCTTGCCTTGGCTTGTGCAAATGATTCAACTTTTAGCTTCTCAATGGGAGACAAAGTGGCCAAGTTGATAGGACTTTTAATCAATTCATGATCAAACTCTTATTTTTTCTCTTCCAAGAACTCTTTTACTTCCTTAGCAGTGCCTCTTGCTTCCATATGAATCTCCTTCACTTCATCCTTCTTCTCTTCAGTCATTGATTCTTTCATAGCTTCAAGAATCTCTTTTTCTTCAACCGACACAAATTTAGGAGCTTCAGTCTCCATACAAATTTCATCTTGCATGTCAAGAAGATTTAGAGTGTCCTTAAATGTATCTTATTTTCCCTCTTATGCTACCAGACCAAATGGAACATCTTCATCATCCACTTCTTCAGAAACAACATTGTATCTATTATTTAATAGAATTTCCTTAAGTATTTTCTCAATATCCTTTGCCACCTCTTTAGTCTGTCCAATCATCAGCTTGTTTACCCTTGTCTTGATCTTAAAATCCATTTTAGCTTCATTTAGAATATTCTCCATCTCTTCTAATGATATCACTGGACACAGATCAATAAGTATCCATTCTCTCATTTTCTCTTCTTCTATCCTTGCACTCACTCTTCTCATTTCCAAAACTTCATACAACCCTTTGGGTAACTCAGACATTATTTCAATAAGATTCATATTAAAATTATTCAAATATTTTATTGAAGCTTCCTCGAGAACTCTTTGACTAGCATTGTCAAAGGTGTCATACCATTCACAAAGAGGCCTAAGATTACTTTCCTTAGTTAAGGATTTCTCCACTTCTTTTATAGACATACCCAATTTATCTGTTTTCATCTTTTTATTTCCTTTGTCTTCACCGGAGGGCTTGTCCTTAGAGACTTTTGTTTCCTGGGTGCCCATATACTTTATTTCCCTTACCTCTTCATTAAATTCAGTCTCTTCATCTTATGAGACAACAACATAGACTCTTGTTCTCTTGTCCTTCTTCCTCTTATGAAATGCTTTGGCTTGATTTTTTACATGGGTTGAATTCCTTGAATGATCGGATAAGAGAGTAGAGCTTCTTGTAGATCTAGTTTAGGCAGAGGATGTTACTGGATGAACAGATTCAGTTATAACTGGCTCTCCTACTTCAACTTGTTCTCTCTTTCTTCTAGGTTCTCTTACTACTTCTACAAATATACCCATGCTCTTTGCAAAGGCTTCAACTTCCTTCCTTACCTTCCAAACTATCATAGGTTTCTTCAACTGCTCATGTACTTGCATATATTTTTCTTCATAGGTTCCAAACCTCTCTTCTGTCAGATCTCGAGTTTTACTCAACAAATGTTGTGCATACAATTCCAAGATATTCTCCTCAACTTCATATCCCATTGACATAATCCAGACCGTTCTAGGATTTGTAGCTTCCATCAAGCATTGATCAATGTCAACCATAAAATAGATAGTGTCCTTGTACTTCTCCACAATAGACCTAGGAATTCTTTCCCTGGCTTACATTTCACTTTGAAAGCTCTTGAAATATTCCCAGATAATAGGTTTTCTTGTCTTACTATCACCAACTCTATGCAATATATCTCTAATTTGAGCAGCTACTAGTTTATCAACTTGCCATTGTACTTTTCCAAATCTTGGAAATTCATTCATGAAATAAAAGAACAAACACAACAATAGATTACCATAAAGGAAATATTCTTATCTTTATTTATCTTACCAAGATTCTCCATTAATTGGCTTCTAATTAACTCACATAGACCATACTCTGCATTCTCTTTCACCATCTGATATGATGCATAGATAGTTATACTAGATACAAAATTATCACAAATGGAATGATATATTTTGTAACCAATGACCATCAAGGAAAATCTCACATCCACATCAAGAATATCATCAATTTTTATAGCTATTTTATCAAAAACTAAGCCAGTTGCATCAGTAACTATTTGATTCTTCACAAACTTCAAGATTGGCAACCCACCGAAGGAATTTAAACTAGTAACAATGCTTATGCCTTCTTTTGTAATCTTAAAAGGTTGACTCAACCACATAAATTCAGCATGAACTTGGCTCAAAATATACTAAACCCAATCAATTTTTTCAAACACGAGTAATTTCACAATTTGCATGAATTTCTTCTCCTCTAAGGTTTTTAATTCAAGTTTAACACAAAAATCTTCTCCAACAAGGTGATTGGATTAAAAACTCAACAACTGCGAGCTCTCTAACTCATAAAAATTTCCATGAATGTATGCCCTAATTTCTTCAATATGGAATATGTCATATGAAATAGATGAAAAATGCACCTAAGGGCTTAGTCTCAATAGATTTGAAGGGATGCCACTTGAATTTGAGATGGGGTCTATCCTTGACGTCTACCAATGGAGCAACCATTTTCACAAATTCACAAGTTCACAAGTTTTCTTGATAAATACCTTAGGGTTTGATCGCTAAATCACCTTCTCACTTGAATATTCGCCAAATTTCACCAAAGTTCACTTTAGAGCTCTCCAAAAAATTTCTTCTCAAAGTGAAATGTAACAAATGAAGAATACAAATGACCTTTTATCATTGGCATGCACCTAAATTTTTATCGCAATAATTTTTTTTCCCTAACTCATCTAGATACCCTATTTCCATACTTTGTGAAAGATAACTCTTTTGCAAAAGTTCAACTCTACATAAATAATCTCTCCAACTATTTCAACAACATTTGTAGGTCATCAATGCAATAAATACACTCATCCCTATCTCGGTACCAACTACCAGCAAGGAGTTTGAAGGATTTTCTTGAGAACTCCCCCTAGGCCAGAGGCCTTAATATAATTTCTAGAGGAATTACTAGGACCAAATTCTGGTGTGGAATCATTTCCTGCAATAGAAGGACACTTCTTCACCCATATATTCTTCTTTTGCTTTGTGATCTCAACTGTAGTGAATTTTCTATTTCCCTTTTCATCTTTCTGCATGTTACTCCCTTGATTTACCATACCCTTTCTGCTTCTGCAAAATCTAGCAATGTGACTGGATTTGCTGCAATTGTAGCACATCAAATTTCTTTTTCCATACCAGTTGTTCCATTGATTTTCTCTTGATCTGCACTAGTTAGCAATATGGCCAAATCTATTGCATGTATAACATCTGACATCTCTATAAAAGTTGTTCATCATATTTCTACGTTCATTTCACTTATTACCAAATTTATTGCAATTAAAGAAATAACCTGAGAATGACGAACCACTTGGATTCATTCTATTTCTACATTGAGTAGCCATATGACCAAATTTATTGCAAAAAAAATAGTAACCATTGAACCTTTGAGCATTAGGTTGTCTTACTAGATACCTTCTAGCTTTTTTCATTTGATTTCCTTGCCTAAATCTCCTTTTTCTAGATCCAATACCTTTCTTGTCACCTTCAGTCCTCTAAATTTTAATTAGCTCATCAAGCTTGGCTAAGGTAATCTTCAACTTAACCTTGAATTCATTTGCAATAGCAAGTTCATCTCTAAGATCAACAATCTACTTTTCAATGTCTTCTTCATTAGTTATGGATTGTTCCAATTCAAGCTCCAACTGATTGAATCCATCAGTAATTCAGCTACATTCTTCTGATTTCTCTTTCAAGGATTGAGCAAGCTTTTCTTCATTCTTATTTATGTCTTCAATCTCCTTGGTCATCCTTGTCATAATAGATTCCATCTCATACTTTAGGACTGCATTATCTCTGGAAAAAATTTCACATTCTTTTGTCTTTTCCTTTAGAGCTTGACTCAGTTGTTCATCTTCAATGATTTTACTGTCTTTCTTCTTGATTTGATCACAAAGTTCCCTTCTCTTCTCTCTGGACTTATTGATTTTCTATTTCAATGACTGAATGAATTTCTCAGCATTTATGATATTTTTTTGCAATTCTGAGACTTTATATTTTGACTAATCAAGATCATCTAGGGCCACCAAAATTTGTTCATGAAGACTGCTTGAATCCATTGAAACACTTTCCAAGATCTTCCCCAAGCTGTTAAACTTCTTCTAAGGAACTAGGCTCTAATACCAATTGTTGGAATCAAGGAACATTGAGAGGGTGGTGAATCAGTGTTCTGGAATTTTTAACTTTATTAATATGATCTTTAAAGCATTGATAACATTCAACCAAAATAAAGATGCATGAACATTATACAAAAAACCACAACACCATAACACAAGGATTTTTTTTACATGGAAACCATGTTAGGGGAAAAACCATGGTGGAGGTCAATCCACAATATGATCTGAGTATATTCAAAATGAATATTTACAAAATGAGAATACACTTACATTTAGGCACACTACCTAGAGCTCACTGCTTAAAAATAGAAAGGATCACTTCCTTACAATCAATGTCAAAAGACAACTATAGTGATGAACTATGAAACATCTACAAATTCCTGAGAATAGTTCTGGTTAAGCTCATTGATCACTTTCATTTCATTCTTTCTAATTCTACTCTTCTTCTCTATTTTACTTCAACTCACATAAAAAATCCCTTTATGCACAAGTGAAACTATTCATAATTTCTCTACAACTCTTTTGATATTCGTAACACACATCAACACACTTCGTACATACTTCAAAATGATATAATAGATCACTTATATATATCTGCTACTAAGGATTTAATCACTACATGTCAGCTTCAACAAAATAGAAAAATATTTAAAAACTTTTGGCTTAATCTACAAATAATCTTCAATGCACACCCACCAAAGTCAGCCACAACATAGTGAGCACCCAAATCAACATGCTCGAACACAAAAATAATTAAACAATTACTCCTCGAACATCCACAACACGCTACATTCACCAAGTCCACCTTCATGGATTTATGAACAAGAAATTAATCAATTAGATCTCCTATCTTGTAGAAAAATTGATATGAGGCTCTATGATTCAAAAATAATAGAGATAATATACCAAACAACCTTCCCTAAGATCCACAACTAAAAAAGATAATAGAAAATTGCATACAAATCAATGAACACAATTTTTTCAGATGCTTTGTTCTAGCTTGATAGTTAATCACTAATCTTCATTTTTACTTTTGGTATGATCAAATGATGACATGCAGATTGAATCACTGACTAGGGTTTCCATCAATGACAACACCAAAAAACATTTTTAGTGTCTATTTCCAACACATAGTTCCTCTAGACAAGCAAACAATCAACCATTTTATGATAACAAAGTAACAAATGTTGACCATCAACCTTGAAGAAATATATGGAAAAGGCTTCACCATCTTGAACAAATAAGGATGTGATACAATAAGTGATCATGAATTTCATCAACTCTTAGAGTGAAAACCAATGGATGAAAACACAAAGGGTTTGGGATATCAAGAATCCCCTCATAATAGCAAGCCTCCTAGAGAATATCTAAGGCTTCATGATTATGGTACAATGATATTTGATTCCCTTCCAACTCTAAATGTCCTCCTTCCTAGAGAGAAACCCTTGATTAATAACAATTACAAGGATGAGAGGATCACTTTGGGTCCTCCAATTAGAGAAAATGGTGAATCTAGCAAATGTAAGATACCAAGTACAAGTTAGAAAAACTAAAGTCTCCTCGCCCGCCACCTAAAAGTGAACAAAAATTACAAATTCTTCTTAGCCATTGATTAATATTATTTCCACCTATGAACCGACTTGTGCTATATACTAAAGATGTAAAAGTTCCACATTTTGCATATCATCGATTTCTTGGACATAGTAGTGATGAGTGTCATGCATTGAAAGAAATATTGAGCAAGTATCACTTCAATGAAAATAATTGATATCTAGTGATCACATAACATACTCTCCTACTCTTTGTCATGTAATAGTTGTAGAACATTATTCTCTTCTCACTATTACATGACCTTTCCCATCAACTACCTCAGCTCATTCTTGTCTCTTACTCAGTGGGGGAAAGCAATTGTTAGCCTTGTCCTAGTCATGCATTTGTCGTTGTCCCTTCGGTTCATCATCTACCTCCCACTTATACAAACAAAGATTGGGAGTCCAATGACTTTCTCAAAGGTTGACTCACATTTTCTTTCCATTTTCATTTTTCTTTTGTGTGATTGCATGTGCGTAATGTGATCCCCACGTGATGTTTTGTTTGATGTTCTCTATCTTTGCAACATTCCTCTATTTGTACCCTCATTCTTCTCTATTTCAAGCATCACTTTTTCCTCTTTTATCTTTGTCTTTTTCTTGTGTTTTCCTTTTGGGGATGATGCAAGGCACCGAGACATTCATGTATTGTTCATGTTGACCCAAAAGGATTTCTTTTTATTTTCCTTTTCATTTCATCTTTGTCTTTTTCTTATGTTTTTTTCATTTTGGAGATGATGCAAGGAATTGAGACATTCATGTATCCTTCATGTTGACCCAAAAGGCTTTCTTTTTCTCTACCTTTAAATTTCAGCTATGTCTTTTTCTTGTTGTTTTCCTTTTGGGGATGACACAAGGCATTGAGACATTCATGTGTACTTCATGTTGAACCAAAATCTTTTCCTTTTAATTTTTCCTTTTCCTTTTCATTTGTCTTGTATTTTCCTTTTGGGGATGACACAAAGCACCAAGACACTTTATGTGTCTTCCCTGTTGACCAAAAAGGTTTTTCTTTGTTTTCACTCTCTTTGTGTCATTCTTCCAATTCTATGTGTATTTGGGGAATGATGATAGTTCAAAGCTCTCTAAGAACATTGTAGCAAAGAACATACTGACCCAAATCCATAGATCCCTTATATGTAAACTTGGTGTTTTCATTTTGGGGGAAACCCCTTTCTTTTCATTTTCTCTCTCACATGATGTATCTTTACTTAGAAACATATGACTTGGCATAGGGATTTCCAAGTAATCTCTCATGTCCTCTTTCTTGTTGGAATTTTTCATTTGCTACTTTAAATTAATTTCTCATAGCACAGTGTTTAGGAATTCCTTTAAAGTAGGGGCATACATTGGAATTATTCTTTTTCCTTTTTCTTGGTTCTTAGTGCAACCTCCATACTTCATACAATGTGTTTGTCACTTTGTGGATGAAATTGGGTATGATGTCCTTCATGAGAATGATCTAACTTAGCATATTACATTCCTCTTAGTGGCTTGATGCAACACACTACATCCCTTGAGTTGCGAATCTTCTATTCTTTGATTGGTCCTCTCTTCGAGACATTACAAACAATGTTCCCTAAGTTAAAGACTCCTTTGAACATTCTTTGCATGTTTCATGTTGCATTTGTTATATGGCCACCTTGCATAACACATCTTGCATGACTATGGAGACATCGCATTTGTTCATGAGCTCCAAAAATACAATTTTTTTCTTGTCTCATGAAGCTCGAATGGCCATTTTCTTTTTGTGGAACCTTATTAAAGTTATCAAGAGGTATAACTTTGGTATGGTTGAGCAGGAATCCCATTTTGAGGCATGACTTTCCCCATAGCCACCTGCATGTGTTTGAGTGCATACCATCCATGAGTGTATGTTTCTCACCTTTTAGGCCTTATCACTCGATGGATAGCCATTAGTTCCATTGCCTTAGAGTGAGTATGCATTTTCAAGACAAACAACCTAGATCTTATCCACATCGTGTTGGAAAAATAGTCAAAGCTTGATCTAATTTTTTTTATTTCACCTTTTCTCTTCTTCATCATTGGCATTATATTTGTTGGAATTGTGTGCCTCAATCCCATAGGTTGAAACCTCTTCTGAGAAATTTTGATGAGACTATG
Source organism: Sequoia sempervirens (assembly GCA_007258455.2). NCBI lineage: Eukaryota > Viridiplantae > Streptophyta > Pinopsida > Cupressales > Cupressaceae > Sequoia > Sequoia sempervirens. The sequence continues at coordinate 403,325,235 of VDFB02000017.1, read as the reverse complement.
GAGATGTCTAGCCAACCTACTAATTGATCCTAACTATTGTTGTGACCTCCTGAATGTCTTGGCGATTGACATCTGAAAATTTCTGCATACCCTTGGATAGTTGGGATGATGTCTTGGTGACGATAGAAAGTCTTGCCAATAACAGCATGACCTTTGGTCTGTTTGGCTGATGTGGTAATTGGCATGACTTTCTCCTATTGGTATGAAGTCCTAGTGACTGAAGAGTGTCTCATAGATATGGTCAGCGGGATAACACAAGGGTCTTAGGAAGAACTCTCAGCGATTAATGAATGTCTCGCTGACAATGGGGATACACTTGGAGTCTTCACAGTAACTCAAAGACTTCAGCATGAAGTCTTGGTGATAGGGAGATGTCTCGCCGACAGACATATGGAGTCATCAGAAAAACACAAGAACTTCGGTTTGAAGTCTTAGCGAATGTGGAATGTCTGGCTAACGGTTGGTGTCTATCGAATATTGGGGTGACTCTGGGTGACAAGCGGTGTCGGGGAGAGTCTTGGATAGTCGGTATGTCTCATACTAACTAGGGAAGTCTTGTTGATAGATATACACTTGTGGTCATCGGTGTAACTCATGTGTTTTGGGATGAAGTCTTGGTGAAAGACGATTGTCTTGTTGACTCAGTATGACATGTTGTGCTTGATGTGAGGTATTGGTGAAAGAAAAATGTCTTGCCGAATTTTGGGTGCTTCGGTGTAGCTTGAGGAGTCTTAGTGTGACCTCTTGGTGAGTGGTAAAGTCTTGTCAATGAGGAAACTCTCGCCGATGGTTGTCGGTATGACTCTTGGTGACTATTCGGTACTCGATATGACCTGAAGACTTCAGAGTAACGTCTCAGCGAAAGCGATATGTCTTGTCGACTAGTGTTTCGACATAGCATGATGAGCTCGTTATGAAGTTTTGGTGAAGAGTGATAGTCTTTCCAATGGGATTGCTGAGGTTGATGTAACTCTGGAGCCTCGGTATGATGTCTCATCGAACAATGATGGTCTTGGTGATAGCGATACAAGTGGTGATCATCGTATGAGGTCTTGGTGACACAGAGGAGTCTTAGTGATAGCTTTTGGACTCGATGTAACCTCTTGCTGATAGGGATGACCCTTGGTGATATCGTTAGTCAGGTCTTGTGGCATCGAAGACACACGGTTAGTGTCTCACTGACATGCATCACAAGTTGATCATTGTTGACCATATGGATGACTGTCCTACGTGGTGTGACCTAGACGTATTATCTTCCATGCAAGGAAGTGGAAACATCTATGATGTTGAGCTGGATGATTCGATAGTTGTGATCTGACAGTTGGAATCAAACCATTTCACAGAGCCTATTGAGAACGAATGCATATATGTATGTATTGGATGTTCTGTGCAATAGAGTTAGAAAGAGCCAAAGAGAAGAAGAGAGAGAGCCAAGTGGCTGGCTAAAAGGTTGATGCCATGAGGTTGAAGCAGAGGCAGGGTTATGCTATTGAACTCTATCTTGTGTACTAAGTGATCAGTTGCTACCAATTGTATCCATAATGAACAAGATGTAATTTCTGAAAAGGCTATGAGCCTGGATTGTATTGTAACCTTTTGTTGCTGAATAATACAATGGCTAGATCTTTGGAGTGTGGGGTTTTTTACCTGAAAGGGTTTTCCCCACATAAATCTGTTTGTTCTAGTTTTTGTCTTATCTTTCATGTATGTTGGTTCTTGTTGTAGAATCTATTAATGCATGTTGTTGAATTTACATGTGTTTCTCTCAGAAGGATCAATGTGGGAAATAAACTGTGTATGTTTCCACTTTAGGACATAGTTGTGCGTGTCTTTGAGGAAGCCTAATAGGAAATAAAGTTAATGAAGGCACTACTGTTATGGACGTTTGTATGAGATGCCCTCCCCTTTCCCTTACAAGTGGTATTAGAGCCTTCTTTTGGTTGCTGGTTTTGGGTATTTCTCCTGTGAAGATTTCTTAGCTTGTTAGGCTGGAGAAAATCTAGAGGAATCATTTGTTGTATTGATCCTTTAGTGAGTGGAAGTCTTGTGATATTTGGAGATCGTACGCAGCTTGAAGGATGGTGGAGATGGAGAAGGATGTTGATCATGTTGTTTTGTTGTGATCTATGTCTCTTGATTGGAAGCAGTATAACCTTTGTGTATGAGGTGGATTTTCTTGCTCTGTGGTTGTGCAACAATAAAGCTTTCATATTGGGTGTCTGTCTGAGAGGCTCCTTGATGATATGAAGAATCCTAGTTTGTTTCTCAGCCATGGAAGAGAGTGCTTATGCTAGGTGGTGTTTCCTTGTGTTGGAAGGCACTGTTTCCTATTAACCTCGAATACATAAAGGCTATGGAGTTAATCATTAGATGATTTGCAAGCTTCTAAAATAGCCTCTCTTTTCTTGGATGCATGTACATGTTAGTAGTTTAGATTTGGCCTGAAAGGGGCCTGGATTTTCTAAACTGTTGTTTCCTTTTTAAGGATGTTTTGTACTTGCATGGCTCTGTGGTTTTGTAGGTTTTACACGGTTAAGCAAAACTTGTCATGTGGAGTTGTTGTTAAACTATTTTCTAGAGCCTAGTTTTTTGGGGTGTTGTTGGATGAGATAGTTGCAATTTTGCATGCATGCTTTGTGCATGGTTTGAGAAGGTTTGATTTCTTCTCTGCATGGGAGTGTTGGTAAATGATTTTTCACTCAACATTCTTGTGGTGGTGCTTGTGAGTTCCTTGATTATGGTGCTCATTATGGACATGATTGGAAAATCAGATCTGGTGTGATCTAGTGTTTGAGTCATGTTGTCTACATGGTTATTCTCTTTGAAATCGCATTGTTGTAGTTTCCAATGTGATGGCGGGTTTTCATGTTCGATGTTTGTGATCTATGAGTTATGTAGTTGGTGGATTAGCTATCCATTGGCTGCAGTGTAATAACTTAGATGTGGACTGTGTTTATCCATGAGGTTGATTCTTTAAATATGTAGATTTGTTAGCTGGCCTAGTCTGTGGTCACTTGAGCATTGGTGTGATTGTTTTGAGATGAGAGGATGGATATTCTTGAGTACCTAAATAATCAATTATGGGAACTTGAAGTAGGTGGTCATGATGCTTGGAAAGCTCGGTTGTCACATTTCAGTGGGAGATTTAGCAATGACTATGGGTTCATCACATGGTGGTGAATGGTCATCTTTAGTGTTGCAAATGTTTCAATAGGGATCCCTTTGATCCTATTGCTAGCAGAAGGGTTTCTTTCGCATTTGCATGGAAATTATTTGAAGATGTGCAACATCTTGGATCCATCGAGGACGCTTGGAGTCTTTGGATGAGGTGTTGGTGGTGCTTGACAGGTGATGTTGGTTTTGAGTCTGTTTACTTTGTCATGTATACTCTTGTTTGTGCACTGGAGTTTTGGCATTGTGCATTGTACTTGAGACCATGGTGAAGTCACTTGAAGCATGGTATCTCCTAATGGGATATGTAGATCATGGTGTCATGATAAGTTCCTGATTCAACTGACTAGAGCTTTGACATTGGTCTGGTAATTCTTTGTGTATTGGGTGCTTTGATTATTTGCTTGATACTTCGTGATAGTGCAGTAATGCATTCAAAGTTTAGCATGAGATGATCAGTTGTTAGTTCTCATGGATACATGGAGAATAAGGTGAGGCTTTCTTTCTCTTATGAGAGAGGTGTTGTTGATTGTTACTCTTGATGAGTTCTTAGTAGAAAGTTCAAGAAGACTACACCTTGGTTGAATGTGAGTTCAATAAGAGACCTATGAAGAGATTTCTCTTGGATTAGTCATGATGACTTGTATATCTTGAAGGAGTATTCTCATTCCCACTCTTGGTCTACTCGGTAGTTAATCTGAAAGGTATTTGGCCCATTATATTTTTAGATGTGTTTCTGTTTACTTTCATGATATGGATCTTGAATTGTTGTCTAATGGTTTTGGAGGATTCATAGTGTAAGTTGTACAACTTGTTTTATCTCCTTGTTACTGATGAGAATTGGTAGGAGATGATGTATGGGCTGATTTCTTGAAATAGGAAATGAACTAGCTTGATCTTCTTTGAGATGCTTACATCCATGTTGTTTTTAAATTGGTTTGATCTTGGTGATTAAATGGATGGATGTTGTTAAGGCTTCTCTGTTGTGAAGAAGATCATTCTTGGCATAGCTGGCTGTTAGAATTGTATGTAGGAGGATGTTCTATAGGAACATGATGTGCAAAATTTCTCTCTTTAGTCTTGGTTTTCCTCCTGGATGGTGTGGAGATCTTGGAAGAACTGTGAAGACTTGTGGTGAGAGAAATGTTTCTTGTAACAATTTGTTGCAGGTTGTGCATATCATTGTGGATATTTCCTTGGTGCTACATGGTTACATATTCTATGTGCTATTATTGGTAGACTTGTGATGCCTTTTGATCTTTTAGATCTAGATTACTCAGGCAGTGGGAATTCTTGTATGTGTCTTGTCTTCTTCGACTGGTTGGTACTTGGAGCCTTTTTTTTGCTGTTGATGAGTTGGTTATGGTTTGGCATAATTTTACTAATGTTGATACCTGTGAGGTATGTGAGATTGGACAAAATAGCATGAGCTATGGGTGCTATTTTCAGTCATGTGGGTTTATCAGTTGGACGGAAGTAGTCAGTCTGATTGTTGTTCTAACTGGTGTCCTTTATCTTTTTTTTGGAGAATGACTTCACTGGTGTGTTTTATTTGAAGCTTTGAAGTTAATATTACTTTTGTATAGCATTTGAGCACAATGAAGCGGTAGCAATATCTGATTGACGATATCACTGGGATATTTTGCTTGTGTTCACTGGAATGGTGCTTATTCACCTTGGCTTGAATCTCTCTTCCACAGGTGGCATGTTGGAAGATGACATGGTTTGTTGCCTGAATGGTGGACATCTTGGATGTTGGAGCAGAATTCTTGATGGAGCATGAGAGCATGTTTTAGGTTTATTTGGTTTCCTAGAAGGCTATGATCGATTGCATTTTGGTTGCAGTTGGATGCCTGGTCTTGGTTGCAGATTGTCTGGTGGAATGCATCTATGGAATCCTATTGATTGGGTGTCTTGAGTGTTGCGGGATCTGAACTGATGGAGCTAGTGTGATCTTAGTTTTTGGTTGCTTTGGAGGTGCCTGTGTGATCTTTGTCAAGTGGGAGATTGTTGGAATTGTGTGCCTCAATCCCATAGGCTAAAACCTCTTGTGATAAATTTCAGTGAGACTATGGAGATGTCTGGGAAACCTACTAGTTGATCCTAACTATCGTTGTGACCTCCTGAATGTCTTGGCAATCAACATCTGAAACCTTCAGCATACCCTTGGACAGTCGAGATGATATCTTGGTGATGATAGGAAGTCTTGTTGATATCAGCGTGACCTTTTTTTTCTGATGTGGTAATCGGCATGACTTGCTCCTATCAATATGAAGTCCCAGCAACCGAAGAGTGTCTCACTGATATGGTCATCAGGGTAACACAAGGGTCTTGGGAAGAATTCTCAATGACTAATGAATGTCTCACCGACAGGAGGGGTACACTTGGAGTCTTCATGGTAACTCAAAGACTTCGGTGTGAAGTCTTGGCGATAGGGAGATGTCTCGCCGACAGACATATGGAGTCATTAGAGAAACACAAGGACTTCAGTATGAAGTCTCAGCGAATGTGGAATGTCTAGCTGATGGTTGGTGTCTATTGGATATTGGGGTGACTGTAGGTGACAAACGGTGTCGGGGAGAGTCTTCGACAGTTAGTATGTCCCATACTGACTAGGAAAGTCTTGCCGATAGATATACACCTGTGGTCGTTAGTGTAACTCATGTGTTTCCAGATGAAGTCTTGGCGAAAGATGATTGTCTTGCTGACTCGATATGATATGTTATGCTCGATGTGAGGTCTTGGAGAAAGATGAATGTATTGATGGTTGTCGGGTGCTTCGATGTAGCTTGAGGAGTCTCAGTGTGACCTCTTGGCAAGTGGTAAAGTCTTGCCGATGAGGAAACTCTCGCCGATGGTTGTCGGTATGACTCTTGGAAATTGTTCGATACTCGGTATGACCTGAAGACTTTAGAGTAATGTCTCAGTGAAAGCGATATGTCTTGCTGACTGGTGTTTTGGTATAGCATGATGAGCTCGTTATGAAGTCTTGGCGAAGAGCAATAGTCTTGTCGATGGGATTGGTGAGGTCGATGTAACTCTGGAGCCTCAGTATGATGTCTCATCAAACAATGATGGTCTTGGCGATAGCGATACAAGTGGTGATTATCGGTATGAGGTCTTGGAAACATGGAGGAGTCTTAGTGATAGCTTTCTGGACTCGGTGTAACCTCTTGCCGATAGGGATGAATCTTGGCGATATTCTTAGTCAGGTCTTGTCGTATTAGGGAGACACGGTTAGTGTCTCACCAACATGCGACACAAGTTGATCATTGTTGACCATTTGGATTACTGTCCTATGTGGTGTGACCTAGACATATTATCTTCCATGCAAGGAAGTAGAAACATCTACGATGCTGAGCTGGATGATTTGATAGTTGTGATCTGACTATTGGAATCAAACCGTTTCATAGAGCCTATTGAGAACGAATGCATATATGTATGCATTGGACGTTCTATGCATTAGAGTCAGAAAGAGCTGAAGAGAAGAAGAGAGAGAGTCGAGTGGCTGGTTGAAAGCCCAAGGCCATGAGGCTGAAGTAGAGGCAAGGTTATTCTACTACACTCTCTCTTGTGTACTGAGTGATCAGTTGCTACCAGTTGTATCTAGAATGAACAAGATGTAATCTTTGAAAAGGCTATGAGCCTAGATCGTATTGTAACTATTTGTTGTTGAATAATACAATGGCTCGATCTTTGGAGTGGGGTTTTTTACCTGAAAGGGTTTTCCCCAAGTAAATCTATTTGTTTTGGTTCCTATCTTATCTTTCATGTCTGTTGGTTCTTGTTGTAGAATCTGTTAATACATGCTGTTGAATTTACATGTGCTTCTCTCAAAAGGATCAATGTGGGAAATAAATTGTGTCTATTTCCACTTTAGGACATAGTTGTATGTGTCTTTGAGGCAACCTAATAGGAAATAAAGTTATCGAAGGCACTACTGTTATGGAGGTTTGTATGAGATTCCCTCCCATTTCCCTTACAATATTATTGTGCCTTGTTATTCTTGATATCATTTTCATGTCTTCCTTTGTGCTCATGTTGGTTTGTCATCATATCCTGATCCTGGGGGCTTGATCACCCCTCTTGATCATTGTCATCCCATCTTGCTTGCATCGGTACATTTTAACCCCTCTTTATGCGTGTTATCTACTTTAGTGTGAGTTTGATGCAGGTTCATCCTCTAACTAAAGTTGGTGATAAATGTGGTCACAAATAAAGTAACCCTTCTACTTTTCTTACTCATTTGGGTCCTCCTTCTGATTTTGGCTTAATATTGTCTTAATTTAATATTGAAATGTGGATAACACATTCACATTAAGTCTTGGGCCCTTGTGAACTAAAATGATTCAAATGGTACCTTACCTAAGTGTTGTAACACACTTTCACCCTTTTCTAGGGTCTTGTTAATAAAATAAACTATTTTCATCACTTACTAAGCTTTACTTTAAAGTGTTGTAAAGTGTTGTAATACACTTTCACACTTTCCTTGGTTTTTCATTAATAATTGGGCTTTCTTATCCTTTAATTGGCCCCATTTTGCATCCACAGGCCTTATTTATGTGTATTTTTGAGAATAATCCTGATAAATATCATTTAAAGCATCAAAATCTTGAAACCCACCTTAAATTCCTAAGGTGGGACTCATTCGCCATTATGGTTGAATGAGTCCCCTTAGGTGGGACCCATTTTCCTAGGGTGGTGAATGATTCCCCTTTAATTAAAAATTCAAATTTTATTTAAGATTCTAGTGGGTTTTTATTCTCCAATATCTAAGGTCATCATATGGTTTTGTAATTTCAATAATTATTGCATAATTTCATATAAATACATGCTTCTTTCCCTCAATTTCATACCTAGCAAGTTTGATCAAGCATTCAAGAGTTCACAAGAGCATTTAAGGAATTTCAAGGGAAGATTGTCAAGAAATCAAGAGAATTCTTCAAGTGTGATTCATCATGTCAAATATTGTTTGCATCATGTTGTTTTAGAGGGTATGTGCAGGATCATGGTGCGCCAAAAAGTGGCAATATTATGGGTATTTGTAGGGTATGTGGCTGACAACTTTTTTTCACCCAAAATTAATGAAACGAAAAGGGTTTTTAGAGGAGATTCTCAGCTTTCCAAAAATATAAATTATGATTTAATTTGAATTTAATAAATAATTATTATTCATTTTCTATTAGAATTATGACTAAAGTCCTAATCAATAGGCTGATTGAAAAACATCTATAACTTTCAAGATTATATTTTTGAATCTGAAACATGCCATTCTATGCTTCACATACTATAGGATTAAAAATGAAAAATAAATTTCATGAAGTTTTGACTAAGTTAAGGTGGTCGACAGGAGTTTTAAAAGTTGTAATAAAATATTCATAATTAATTATTTACTTGGAAAAAAATTACAAAAAATATGCATCACATCCCATGAGTCCTCTACTTATATATAAATTCTTACAAAAATAATTATCATTTTATTATGGTTAGGGTGGTTTACAGACACCTACTTCTTATTTTTTCCCCGAAATTTAAGTACTATTGCATTGAAATTTCAAATTTTCACCAAATAGATTTTATTTATTTTTAAATAAACCTAGTATTTTAGAAACTACATTCAATTTTCTACAAATTCTATTCTTACATATTTTTGAAATAATATAGATAACTTATTCAAATATTTATGTCAAGTTGCCTAACACTGATTTTTCTGAATTTTTGGCCACTTAAGGGCCTGTTTTTTGCATGATGATCTTGCACATACCCTAGAGCTAACATTTGTGATGTAGGATTGTGTGATTAAAGAAATAATTGCATTCAATATCTATCAACATCAATCTATATTCCAATTCCACATCCATTGTAGCCAATTCTTACATGTTTTCGTCACCTTATTGCTAGGGTTTGGTGAGTTGCAACATCACTATTTGTTAATTCATCATTCTCCATTTTATTTCATTTCATTTCAAGGGTTTAATTATCAATAAGGGGTTTGACCAAGGAAAACCCCTATTCACTAATCCCACGACATGTTTTTCTCTCTTTGCATGTGATTTGCAGGTTTAGGTTGCAGATATTTCAAAGAGAAAGATTAGAAAAGTTTTCATCAAGTTGTCTAAGCAATTCAAAGTTGTCAAAGTTACAAACAAGCCTTGGAGAAGGACTACAGGCTGAATTTGGGAGTTTCAGATCCAGAAATAAATTAGGAATAGTGGATTGGTTTTCCACTATTGGCAAATGAGTCCCACTGCCTAGGCCTAAATAGGACTTTGTAGATCTGAGTACCCTTTTGGATGACACCTTTCCAAACACAGCTTTCCTAAAATTGGACTGATTCGCCCAACCTGGCATATGAGTCCCCATTAGCATAAGCAACAATTTTTTTAGGATTCTAGAGCTCCATTCCATCTCTAGCAAGTTTCTAGGTGCCCATTTCTAGTTTCATAACTTTTTGTTGCATTCTACTTGCATTTTTATGTCTTTTTGCATATCATACTATGTTTTTAAACATTTTCTATTTTCCAAGTTTACACTTGGTGGTGAACCCATTTCTTGTCTCCATCATCTATAAGGATATCTTACCATCAGATCTCTCATATCCTTCATTGGTTTGAGATCTCTAAGGTGTCCTTGAATGTGAACATTGTGAAATTGGATCCCTCTCCTTTTATCACCCATTTTGTGTGAACAAGGAAGTGAAGCATCCATTTCGAGTATCCACAGATGGTAAAGGGTAATTCCTAAGAGAAAAATTTGAGATGCTCTTCTAACAATAGTTTTTCTAAGGTTTGAAGTAATTTCATAAGGGATGATACCTCTATGTATGTAAGTAAAGATATCATGATACTAGGGAGAACTAGCACCAATGATTTCACATACTAATTTGGATTCTTGTATCTCGAATGCTAGGATGAGAAACTCATCAATGAGGAATTCACATTTCAAAATGTTTTGAGGTATATCTCATAAGGACCCAATGGTGATCTTAACATATACTCCTCGATTGTTGATCCAGGGTATTTGCTCAAATGTGATGTCATTGAAGAAATATTTGAGGCTTTCAACCATCTTTTTATAAGGTGTGAACTTGTCATCCTTGGTTTATAATTAGTTGGGAGTCTTCAAACACATTAATTTCTTCGATTTGTCATTGTATTATGATTCCAAATCCTATTATAAGTGCCTCATACTCAAAAATGTTATTGGTACATGGGAAAGATAACTGATATTATTTAAGGATATAATCACCTTATGGGGTGATGAAGAGAAAGCCTACTCCAGATCTATGTTGTGTATGTGAACTGTCAAAATATAGCTTCCATTGCTCCATTGTCATGAGGGTAAATACTAACTAATCCAAAAAAATTGACACTAATGGTATTTTTGCATAGATAGGTGCCTTTTCCAGTTGATCTACGATAACCTACCCCTTTATATCCTTTTGATATAGGAACTCTATATCAAACCTTGTGAGGATCCTCACCCACTTGTCCATTCATCCTAGGAGGGTAGCTTTGGATAGAAAATACTTTAATGGATGTATCTTAGAGATAAGCTTCACTTGGTGCAAAATCATATAATGTCTAAACTTTTGAGACATGAACACCACTACTAGGAAATATTTTTTAATGGTCAAATAGTTTAGCTCATATCCCACCAAGGTTTTACTGATATAGTAAATAGCTCTCTCCTTCCCTATTTCATAATACTAGGCAAGTGCAAGAGAGGGGGACCACCATGTGCAAGACCCTAGGTCATGGAGGGTTGAGACACGAGAGGCTACCCTAACTTACCTTAGCTAAATGGGATGTTTAGGGTATGAGGATGAGAATGATGAGGACTATAAAGTCCTACAACCACTCTGTGATCTTGAATTTTAAAGTGGGGATAGACGAGCTGATTTTTAGGTCCAACACTACACCTTGGGAAGCTCTCTACCCGAGGATGAAAGTGCGGTCTCTGGATGATAGTATGATGTGTTGTTGTCCGTACAGCTAGACAACAGTGAAGGCAAGGTCAAACCTAGAAAAAATAGCTAACGGCCCTGCTAACTAACTAAAGGGAAAAAATGATGTGATTAAGTAAATAAAGTATTCTCTAATATTATAAAGCAGAAATGCAAGAGTGAAAAGGGTAAGAACAATCTCAACAAGAAATTTAGTTGTTAGCTAGCTCCTTGAAAGAACGAAGTCCTACACAAAAGAAGAGATGAAAATGTTGGGTGGCTATATAGGGGCCTTCCTTAGTTAGACCCTCGTGTTTCCACCTCCATGGACAACCTAGTAAGTGAGATAAAGAGAACAAAGTAGTAAAGAGCACTGAAACACTACAAAACAATAAAATGCTAACTCAACCAAGTGATAGAGGAGAGGAGAGGGAAGCTTACCACCTCCACCAAGAGCACTAAAGGCTGCTTGGGGGAGAAAATGAGAGTACTCAATCCTCTGTTGCAATGGTGTGGTCCCAAAATTTATCTACCAAAGTAATGGAGTGTTGATTTGGCTGTAATGGAATGCTTGGAATGTTGCTTGAGAGCTTGAAAGTGAGTGCAAGAGTATGGAAGTGAGCTTGTGAATGGAGTGAAGAATTTAGAATGCATGTTGGAAGAAAGAATTTGAAGAAGGAATGAAAGAAATGACCATATTTGGGTCGGTTGGCCGAAGGGGCGTTACAACTTAACTCCCAATGAGAAGTGTAATGCCTTTGCAGGTTCAGCCATAGGAATTTTCCATGCACGTAAGCGCACCATGCAGACGTCTACACACCACACAGTTGTCCTCGATAGAAATACCTCCATTGATGCTCAAAAAGGGCACCAAGTGGGATGCATGCAATGGGCTTATGTGGAATTAAGCCTCTAAACTTGGTTTTCTAAAGTGGAGAGGGAAAAGGGGGAATTTACACATGGGGTGCAAATTCACTCCTATACATTTTTCCCCCACTTTAGTGAGTACGAATACTAATGAGTGCTCGGTAAAGTAGATAAAGGAGAGTGTAGGGTTAGAAATGTATACCTGAACCATCAAGGAGGTAGAGCTTGGTCTGGTATACCTAATGGTGCAGGGAAAGCAAAGGACCCCATAGTTGCTTAGAACTATGAAGTTGGAAAAAGAGAAAGCACCTTACAGATTCTCGGTCCTATAAGGAAGGTGTCCCCCAAAAATGATAACATGGAGGAAACCCAAAGGAAGTGCCCTACAATTTTTCAGTCCTATAGAGAAGGTATTCTCCATGAACTTGAGCATGAAGAACACCCAAGGAAGTGCCCTATAGGCTCTCAATCCCATAGGGAAGGTATTCTCCATGAACTTGAGCATGAAGAACACCCAAGGAAGCACCCTATAGGCTCTCAGTCCCACAGGGATGGTATTATCCATGAACTCAAGCATGAAGAAGACCCAAGGAAGCACCCCATAGGCTCTCAGTCCCACTAGGAAGGTAACCCCCAAGATCTCTCACATGGATGGAACCTGAGAAAGCACCCTACAGGCTCTCAGTCCTATAGGGGAGGTAACCCCCAAGATCTCTCACATGGAGGGAACCTGATAAAGTGCCCTACAGGCTCTCATTCTTGCAAGGGAGCCACCCCCAAGATCTCTCACATGGAGGAAGATCAAAGGAAAGTGGACTTCACAGAGTCAGAAAGTGGCCATGTAGGTAAGTGAGTAGACAGTTGCATAGATTGTTGATAATTTTGGAGACTTTTGAAGGGGTCCCTTGGGAACCCGCTATGAAGAGAGGGTCCACTCAAGGGATGCATAGTTTGGAAGTAGATGTTCTTTCTCTTGAATCGATCCTTCATCAAAGAATATTTTTGAACTATGTTCACCCCATCAAGGAATTTGAAAGGAAGAATATTCCCCCATGTGAGGGGAATATTAAAGTTGTTCCCACTTGGGAGGAAGGTTCAAGTCCTTTCTTTACAAACCCATGATGAAGGAATCACATTCTATTAGGATTTTGAGTTGAGAATACAATTATGAAGAAAGGTTTGCAAGGATTTTCAAGGAAAGATTCATTGGCCACTAATGCATCTTCTAAAAATTGAAATGTTGGAGAAAAGAGTTTTCACGCATAAGAGGGACAACTCAAGCAAAGAAGAGAGAAAGATAAAGAGGAAGCAAAAAGAAAGAAAACTTAAATAAAGGGCATAGGGGTAGCCTGATATTTCGGGGTCAGAATTTCTCATATATATATATATATATATATATATATATATATATATATATATATGTATGTATGTATAGTAATAGTATATAAATGAACTGTCATCAATGCCCTACTATATCAGGTCATGTGAAGAATGCAAAAGAAGAAAAAGTAAAAATAAAAAAATTGGGTCAACATGGAGGGAAGCCTAAATTCCCATGACGCTTTGCATCATCCCCAATTTATTGAAAATCAAGCACAAACATGGAAGAATGATCGTACACATAGAAGAAGGATTATGGCACAAAAAACACACCTATATCCAAGCACCAATAGGGGTGATGAGGGTCAGCTAGGAAAACATAGCACAATCATGGGGGAACACATCACAAAATGCACACATACACAAGATTAAGAAGAAGCCCCCTCCTAACATTGATCAGCCAAGAGATCATCTACTTTCCACTCTAGGTCATCGTAGGGGGAAGGAGGATGTTAATAGGATGGTCGTCCAACCCTCCTAGAACAAGGGCTAAGGAAGAGGGCCCCTCGAAGTCCTCTCCATTGATCTCTTTTGGAGTCAAGGTCAGTGATTTTGTGAAGATAGCTAAAAAGGCCAAAACCTCATCCATAGAGATAAACATGCATCCATACGATTTTCATGTCTAACTTTAGTGGATGGAGTTGGCTGAGTGTGAGATTCATCACTAGGATTTCCAAGTGACTTGGGAGTAGTGATGAACTCAAGGGAAGTCGGGACTGGTTCTGTCACTAGGATAGAACAAGTCAACATGGGGCCACCTTATGGAGAAGGTAGGATCCTCTTTCACCCTTCATTGCGAGAAGGACCACTCCCCACCTCTTTCTTCATTGGAGGAGATGAACTCCCCATAGATGAAGCTAGAGGTGTGGAGGAAGAGGAGAAAATAACCACAATGGATATGACTAAGGTATTAACCATATCCATGAGCTTTGGAAAAAGTTTGACTATCGGGAATAGACATCAGCAAAGGTAGCTCCACTGAAGGAGCGATGAACACCTATACCCCCTTGGGGTTAGGTACATTTTCACTCACAATGAAAGCTAGAAATAGCGCAGGACCAAACTAGAGTGAAGCAGAAGGGAGGGGAGAGGGTGACACTAAAGGAGGCCCTGAAGTAGGGGTGGTCATCTCTTCCTCCTTCCTTTGTGAGACAGTATGCTCAGCTAAAAGGGCCTTTCATTGGTGCTTGTACTTGCGTGCAAGGTAGTTTCTTTGGATCTTGGAGCTGGAGGCCAGAGGTTGTGAAGGAGCAGAAGGATCCTACTCAACCATAGGAATGTCCACTACAACCATATCTAACAGAGGAATGGATTCCTAAATGGGAGCAGGAGAGACAGGTTGTCACAAAAGCAGGAGGAGTCAACTCAAGAGCCTCGGTAGTGGGCCTCTCCTCATTCACTAATTTAGGAGCAGGAGTGATAGGAGGCTACGGATTGAATTCCCTATGAGAACCTTTCTTTCTACCATACAAATAGTACCACATTTTATGGTATTCATTAGAATATCTATGATCCTGAGCTTGGGCCTATGCCAAGGAGGAATCATTGGACTTAGTGGATAGCCATTAGCCTACTCATCTCATACTATTCCCAGGAAAGGGGAGAGGATGAGATAGTTAGGAAAATTCATATTCTCTTTATCTTTATGAGAATGATAGGGAGCAATCATTGGCTTCTCCTCTTTCTTCAAAGAAGGGGGAGTGGTCGGTGTGAACTTCTCCTTCTCCTTCAGGGAAGAGGAGGAGATTGACTGTTGCACTATAGGAAGGGTCAATTTCGGTTGTCCTTTGCCCCTAGGCTTATACTTTAAACAATTCTTGTAAAGTAGGTCCATTCTTGGAGGAAGCAAACCAACTTGGGAGGGCCAAAATTGATCCAACAAGTATCCACCATGGGACACCAAGCGTTGATATCTAGTGTCATGCACTACATGCATGACACCTTCATGGGAAATTTTTTAGCACTTGTGAATAATGATGGAAATTCCATTCATAGAAGCCAACCAAGGAATGCCTAGCTTCACCATGAATAGACCTAACTCTAGGATAACATTGAAAATCATTTCAACAGTTTTGGGTCCAACCAGGACGGACTGTGTTATCAAACTGTAAGGTTTAAGATTCATACCATGATGTGTAAAGATGGTAGATTTTTTTTCTTCATATTTTTCCTTTTGCAATGAATTCAATACTAATGTTTCCTTTGATAACATTCATGTGGCTTGTAGGGTCTACCAAGACTCCTATCATAATGTTACCATTGACGTGAGCGGGAATGTAGAGAGGCAAGGGTTTCTTTTTTAGGGGTAAATCTTGTGTTGTGAATGTAATGTCTAGCAAACCAAGTGCAGGTGGAACAGTGGAAGTCACCATGACCATGTTGACATAGGCCTCAGGTTGAGTAATAGAATCAATGAGATCTACAATCATGTTAGCATAATGCGGTAGAAATGGGTCTGTGTATATCTACAATTCACTATTAGCTTTTGCCACTGATTTGCTAGCATTTTGTTTACTCCCATAGAGACAAATGGTACCATCCTCGATGCGGTCTTGTATCTCATGATGTAGCCACATACAACATTCGGTATTATGGCTGTTAACTCGATGGTACTGACAATAAGTGTTTCCATCATACCAATTATGGTAGGGTTCTTTAACAGGCTTAGGAGTAAGTAAAGTTACAATCTTATCCTTCAACAAATTTTTTAAGATGGAAGTATAATATTTTGATAACTTTCTAAAATTTTGGTTACATTTGAGGCTATTTTCATCAACAGTAGCTACTACATTCACAACGGCTTTACCTTTCCCAAAGATTGATACAATGGACTTTCCCTGAGAACAGGAGCATGAGGAGGATCCCCTGAACTTAACAACCATCTATTGGTACTCTCGTAAGGCTGCACAAAAGTGTGTGAAAGAAGCTAATTTCATAAGGGTCAACTTATCTTGCCAAGGTCTTTGTATGTCCCCTATAAATACCTTCTTCGTGTCAGAATCAAGAAGTTGATATGATATTTTTGAAAGGAGCACTTGGTAGTGTGCAATGAAATTAGTGATTTTTTCATTGTCTCCTTGTTTACACCGGATGAGATCCAAAAATGTCATCTTCAGCTCGATGTTTTCTTGAAACTATCTAAGGAATTGGCTCATGAGTTGATCAAATGAGAAAATAGAGTTGTCAAGCAAGGAGCAGTACCACTCAAGTTCTATGTCATTGAGAGATCAAGGAAATAGTTTTTTCCATCAATGCATCATGATGGAAGAAGTCGGTGCACAGGGCATTAAAGGTAGACACATGTGTCTACAAATCTCCCTTGCCACCATACATCTAAAATTTAGGTATCTCCATTCCTTGGTGGAAAGGAGTGTTCAAAATTGTGATCAACAATGGGCTATGTTAGAAAAAGGGCCAGAAGATAGGTTGGGCAACGGCTTGGGAAAGACTCGCTAACTGGCTCTACATTTTAGCCATATTCTGAAGAAGGGTATTTAAAATAGGTTCGTTAGAAGATAAAGGGCCAGAGGAACCTCCCCCAGAACTACCACAAAGGCCACCTCTAGAACTACAACCAGTGTGACTTCTACCAGAGCCACTACTAGAGCCACTGACACCAGTAGGACCTCCACTAGAGCCACCTCCACCAGCACCACCTCTGCTACTGAACACTCCACCACTACCAAATCCTCCACCACTCATCCTGCCAAAACCTCCACCTCTAGAGGTGACTGGGGGGGTGAAGCTAAAGCACAAGGGGACCCTGTTAACTTTGATAGTTTTAGATTGTTTAGAGATAGTAGGGATACTAATAGAAGGGACCATGTCAGCCATATAGAAAAACATGGGAGGCATCAATACTCCTAACTATCCTTCATGCTCTTTGAAAGTGACTCCTTGTGCTAAAATAGGGTTGCTCGAAGGAGCACATGCTTCGATGAGACCAAGGAGGCTAGTCAGAATTTCTATGCTTGTTCGATCGTTACTCATCATATGCTTTAACTCACTGATGATCTGAGTGGCTCTAGCCAACTTCTAATTTCTTCCCAAGCTATTTTTTATGTTTCCTAGCCCCTTAGTGAGGGCGGAAACATATTTTTTTAGGATTTGAACGACCTCATACTCATCTAGTGGTGATGATGTGGGATATGCATTGGGAGTGGGAATGTAATTAGTTTCATTAATGAGTCCCATCTCGTTCCTCAAAAATTGCTTCTATGCAGACATACTAACGGTGGGACCAGAGAAAAGGCCCATAGAGAGAACAATTAAGACCTTTGTCCTTTCCATTAGAAGGTGTTGTACACTTCTCCTAATGATGTACATAGAATTTGTAGAATGGGTTGTGATGCTCATAGACCTTCACAACACTCAAGAACATAGTAGTCACAAAGTACTTGAGGGAAGCCTCAACACCGATGGATGAACAGGTGTTGGTTAATGTAGGGTTCACCAAAAATGTAAGAGAGGGGGACCACCACATGCAAGACCCAGAGTCATGGAGGGCCAAGATGCGAGAGGATTCCCTAAATTACCTCAACTAAATTAGATGTTTAGGGTATGAGGATGAGAATGATGAGGACTATAAAGTCCTAAAACCACTTTGTGATCCCAAATTTTGAAGTGGGGCTAGGCGAGTTGATTTTTTAGGTCCAACACTATTCCTTGGGAAGCTCTCTACCTGAGGAAAAACTAGCTAACAACCCAAATAACTAACTAAAGGGCCAACATGGAAGAGACATATGGTTTCTCAACACTTTGCTTCATCCCCAAAAGGAAAAAACAAAACAAAAGTGAAAATGACAATCCATGATGAGTAGAAGAATAGAGGTAAAAATAGAAGAAGTGTACAAAGAGAGAAAAAATCAAACACACGATATGCACATGAAAATGAAAAAATGATAAAGGGACAAGTAATGAAAATGTAAGTCAACCATTAACTGAGAATAGAGAATTCTATAATTATGGCATGATGAGGAGATTTCATTGTCTTAAGGTATGATGGGGAAACACTCGGTATCAATGAAGTGATACTTATCCAGTATTTCCTTCAGTGTCTGACATTCTTATGTGTGATGTCCAAGGATACGATGATTTTTGCAAAATGGTATGTTAGATTATTTCGGATGAATAACCAACCTATTCATAGGTGGTAAAAGTATAATACCTTTGTTTAAGAGTAGTTTAAGTGTCCTTACACATTCAAGTGGAGGATAAGTGGGAAACTTGATCTTCTTGAGTTTATAAGGTCATTTTCGCTCACTAGTTTCGTCTTGTTCATGAATAGGAGGAAAAGGACCCATGGGGATCCTAACATCCTTGTAATTAGAAGGAGATAATGGTTGTTCATGTGGAAGGAGAATTTTTAAGTTAGGAGGAGCATTCAAGATCACTGTTCTAGCATCCCGAAGTCTCCCAGGTTGAAGAGGATGTCTATAAGGATGAGAAGGATCTTGATATCCTATTCCTATTGTGTGTTCTTCGGCTAGTTATTGTTCAAAAATTTGATGGATTTCATGTTCATGTTTTGTGTCACAACCTTGTTTACATAATATAATGAATCCTTTACCATATGTATCTTCAATATTGATAGGAGTGTTTGTGACTTTGTGATCGTAAAAGGGTTGGGAGTGAGTTTGTTTAGAGGAATTAGGTCCACTTGAGGGAGGAACCTTAGGTCCTATATTGACTTCAAGATGTAAGTATGAAAAGTGATCAGGAGGTGCAATAGTGGGAAGGTCTTGTGACCTCATGGAGGGATAAAAGGTTGCATTTAAATCTAGTTTATCAAGGAAATCATTTTAGAACTTGTTCATGCTAGCATCATCTTCTCCAATGATTTCTACTTCACGTGGAGGAAAATCATGACGAGTTGAAGGAGCGTGAGGTTGTTCAAGGTCATTAGGGTCACATCCAAAGGCACAATTGGAGATGTCTACCAATGATTTTAAGGAATTCAAAAAATTATTGAAATAAAATTCCATGATGAAAGTAAACTAAGATGAAATAAATGATGAAAATTATAGAATCTATAAATGAAAGCATAATTAAAAAATAGTAAATTGTAATGCTAAAAAGGTGCTAGAAATGTTATGTAAAAAGTGCAGAGGGACTGATTTTCCCTGGGTGGCGAATGAGTTCTAGTATGATGTTCTTGTGTGCTTTTTAGAAAAATTTAATGTGATTTAATGTTCTACAAAATGTAATCAAGGATGCATAATCCAAATTTTTAGTTTTTTCAATGGAATGCAATGCCAAAATGAAATCTAAATGAAGCTTTCACTAATGCAAGAGAAAATGTCTTAAAATGAAAAAACAAAACAATAGACTAATTGAATGTTAATGAAAAAGTAAAATAGGATGCAATATGTAAATGAAATTAGAAATGCAAAGTGCTCAAACATCGGGTTCACCAAAATGAACCATTGATTTTTGGCTCCTATGGACAACTCTTTGTCTTCTAGGGTTTTCACCTAAAAGGATAGAGATAGGAGCAAAAATGCTAATGATTCATTCAACTTACGCAATGTGTGATGTTTCCTAACCTAAATGAAGTTAAATAAATGCAATTGAATAATTTAGATGAATGAAAACAAATGCAAAAGTGAAATTTAAGCTATGTTTGAAAACACATTATGATATGGAAACAATGAAGTAAATGAAGAAAATATGAAGAATAGAAAGAAATGAGTTAAATTAGAGTGCACCTGGGTGAAGTTTGATGAATATGGAATGTTGTGGATGCTCGTTGAAATCATGAATTTTTCACAGTGGGACTCATTTGCCTAAGGTGGCGAATCAATCCTCTTGGTGAAAAATTATCAGGAACGAGTTTTGTCTGTCGAGATCTAGAATCTAACAAAATTCAGATTTTTAGTCCTAAGGTGGGACTCATTCGCCACAAGTGGTGAATCAATCCTCTCCAAAATTTCTAAAAAATTAGGAGACAAGTTAGCAAAATTAGATCTGGGAATCATTGAATGTCAGATTGTCGAAATCAATTCTACAGTAAATGGACTGAAAACCTTCTCCAAGTTTGAAATAGAATTGAGTTGACTTGAAGCACCTAGTTGACTTTTAAACCAATCTTCAACAGCAAAAATCTTGTTAAATCTGCACATAAAAGGTTGCAAACAAACATGCAATAGGGGGAAAATGGTTTAAGGTTAGTGAATAGGGGTTTTCCTTTGTCAAACCCCACTTTTGGTAATCAAACCCTTAATAAAATAATGAAATGCAAAGGAATGATAAACTAACAACATGAAAATGCTATCAACTTACCAAACCCTTGATGATGCAAGTCTGAATTAATGTTAATGGCTGCTTCAAATTGCTTGAATAGTGCTTGAAAAGATGTAAAATGCTTGAATGCTTGATGTATATGCATAAAATTGGTCATGTCTGATTAATCCTGGAATTTAATTAAATATTTATTATTTAATTAATTTCTCTGAAGTCTTCTACATATGATTAAATTTAATTAATTTAATTATATTGTTCATTTAATTTATTCTTCTATCATGATTAAATGAATCATTTTTTTTATTTAATTATTTCACATTCATATGTCTACTTGATTAATTAAATAAATACACTTTATTTATTTTAATTAATTATCACTTTTTGAATTTAATTAAGTCTTTTTTATTTAATCAAATTTAAATATTTTCAAATCTTTCTTCTAATTAATTAAATATCTTATTTAATTAATTTCATTTACATACCATTTCTTAAAAATTTTAATTAAATATCTTTATTTAATTGAATATCTTCCATATCTTTTCAAAATCATAATTAAATATTTTATTTAATTATGAAATCTTCCATTATTCTTCAAATCTGGGGTAAACATTCTATTTTAAGGAAAAAAATAAAACCTCTTTGTCACCCATAAATGAATAATTGAATTTAATAATTCATTATTTATCTTCTTCAAAATCTTTCCATAATCTCACAAAAAGATGATTTTTTACAATTCATCTTTATCATCTTATCTTACCTCATTTTTAGAAAAGAAAGCAAATATTGCTTTCTGCTTTCTTCTATTTTTATTCACTCTCATCCATCTTCAACCGTTCGATCTGCCAGAAATTTTCACTATCGTTGATCATACCAGCCAATCAAAAGCTTTTGAAAAACTCTATAAATAACACTTCCAATCCAAGCAAGGGTTACACAACACACAACAAATGAATTGGAGATTAATTGCATTCTAGCATTATCATTATCTTTCATTTTAGCAATCATGTTTAGCATTAGAATAATCATGCCTTAGCAATTAGATCCATTTCATATTCAATCTTGTTCTCTAGGAAGACTGTTTGTTGAGCCTAGCATACAATCTAAGAGCCAGCTAGAATCAATGAAAATAGTGGAGATAGAAGACAATAGGATGACATCGATAATAGGATATTGAGTTTGCATCTCAATTATTTTAATATTCTATTTTTGATATAATGTCTTATCGGTGTGTTTGATTCATTTTTTTTATACATTTAACACGCATAAAATTGACCACACATTTCTGGTACCCACCATGGGGCATTGCCCCATTTTTAATATTTATCTGCAGGTTTTCTGACAGGATTTTGTGTTCTAGAATTTAGATTTTTGGCAAAATTTTCCGTTTTAGCTCATACGAGGATTTCTGAAGCACATGCGTGTGTTGCTACAGAGCATCCATACTTTATTTCAATGATTTTTCAGGTACTTCGGTGCATCCAGGAACTATTTCGACACATATACATGACAAAATGGTGCATATACCCAACTCAGTTTATTAAATATTCATGAAAAAGAAACAAAAAATTTAATTGCATTCCTGTTTAGTGCATTTAGGAGTTTTTGTAGTGCATTTAGGATTTTTTGTAGCGCATTTAGGATCTGTTTTGGTGCATTAACTTGTTATTGTTGTGCATACATGTGATCTTTTAGCACATATAGGTTGTAACTAAATAGGTTTTTGCGTCGAACGCCTTCCACAAACATAACCTTTTTTCTGGCTTAAAAAGAACCAATCTAGGATAGTCACAACTAGTTTTAAAAAAGAAGCAATCCTAGGATAGACATGGATTAAAATGAAGCAATCTAGGATAGTCACCACACATTGATTTTGTGGTTAAAATGAATCCCATGCTTTTTGTGAAGCAACATCTTCACATAGTTTAGATCATTGTTATTTGGGTTTTAAAAAGAATAGTACCTACTGTGTTCATGGCAATAGGTCTATGCTCTCCCCTTATTTGGGTGACCAAAATACCAGACTTTCCTTTTACATTCATGCAATTTTACTGCTTTATTACATCCTATAGAGGGCTTGCTCTTGTGGGAAAAATTAATCACCCAAGAGGAACGACTCAAGTGGGTTCAAGCCAAAGCTAGGCTATTCCACCCCAATATAAAATTTAAAGCAAATCAGGGGAAACCCTCTTTTTCCAGTAGTGTGCAAGATAACCATCCCCAAATCCTTTGTTCTAAAGGTTGGGAGGTCTCCTGAGGGAGTTTATTATTGTCGTACTAAACGGAAACCCTTACTACGAACCTAGTGTAGTATCCAGCCGAAGTCAGTTTCCGAACAACATAATAATCATAGTGCAAGGGTAGGGAAGAATCTGCCCCCAAGATACTCACCATATAACTACCAAGGATTGTTTGCTCAGGGGATCCAGTATCCACTTCCGTCACTCTGAGTACGCGCCTGGAAAAGACAAAAACACGGGAACCCCTTCGGGGGTGACACGGCTATGTGAGTGGACACAATTCTAAGATGTGGGATGTTGATTACTATGATGACCTACCTGAGTACTAAGAGTGAGTCTGTTTGAACTGTCTATCATGTGTAAAGCCTGTGGAAACACTTTTTGAATTTTTTTTTTGAAACATACACTTGATGTTTAGTATAGGACTTAAAAAAAACTATTTTTAGAGTGTTTGTTTTATTTTCAATCACACTAATTCAGATAAAAAATCATCTAAAATGAATATGTCAAATTTTAGCTAAAACTGCTCACAAACTAATTCAAAAAATTACCTTGGAAAAATTGTTTTAGTGCATATAGGGTATATTCTAGCACATATAAGATTTGTTCTAGCACATTCATTGGTTAATGTGGTGCTTTTAGGGTCTGTTTTAGTGAATTGAGTCTTTTGTCAATTAAATTGGCTATTCTAAAAACAAACTTTTCGGTCACTGTCACACCTTTTCTCCTGTAGTGCATATAGGATATAGAGTAGCACATCTGGGACATATTGAACCGCATTTGACCATTTCTTTGGTGCATATCCCTATTTATAAAATGCATATAGGCAATAGAAAAGCACATCTGTCATTTTTCCCAAATCATTGCTTTTGACAGATTTGAGTTTATAGCATTCTCGGTCTAGTAACGTATCAACATTTTCTCATGCTTAGGGAGTGGAAATATACCAAGTTTGTCAAGTAGTCAATTTCCAATAGAATCAAGAAACCCAAGAAACCTCTAGGTTACAATAAAACCTTACAACGAAGGGAGTTTTTATACAAGAGTCAAAACATCTTGCTCCATTAAATTTCTCAATAGATGCCAATATTTTGTTAGGGGATTTACTGATGAATATGTTGTAGACCCTCTAGATTCACGAGCCTATTTTCAAAGAAGAGCCACTCTCAATGAAATAATCACAATAAGCCTCTTGATTTCAACTACATACCACAACCTTCTATCAAATATTCAACACATCCTAGTCAAATACTTTAGTGAGTTAAAATAAGCTAGTTGATATACTAATCACTCTTCGAAAAAAAGATCAAATCTTACAAGTGCATCTTTCATCATAAACTTCTAAATTCTTGGTTCAACTTCTCCTAATAGGATTCTGACATCCTTTATCATTGGAAGCCACAACCATGAATTAGGAAACATAGTTTTGATCATATCATAAGATTTTCATCTTATCAAATTAAAACATCATCATTGATTGCACTCATCAAACTATGATCTAACTTTAGGAGAACATCTTGAAATCATATGCTTGTTTTTACATGATCACAATACAATAAACTGAAGGAAAATATTCAATAAGAAGATCATACCTCAACAACTCAAAAGGAAGATGAAAATAGTGATCCCCTTTATAGTGTGAGTCAAAATCCCCTTTTTGAAGACAACATGGCCGAAGGAGCAAAAGATCTATTTACTTCCTACAGTGATCTCTTAAAAACCCTTGAGGATAGTGATGATGAACAAGAAGAAGAGTGTCACCTTAGAGAAGCTGAACAAGATCCTAAATTTCTCAGAGTAATAGAAAATATCTTGGCACATGACAAACAAAAATATTTCCTATATCTGGCTAACAAAGGAGCCAAATTGCCTCATGATTTTGATACTGGGAACATAAAGATTAATCCTGATGAAACACCCTTATCTGATCTTAGTGCCTTAACTCAACATCTTAAAACATTAGAAGGACAAATTAAATATTTACAAGGGGGAGCCATAACAAAGACATACGCTCTAGATGATATATGTCCATATCCTTTTGATCGACATCTCAACATGATCCCATTTCCTAAGCATTGCAAAATCCCAAAGTTTGATCGTTATAACATGAAATCAGATCTAATTGACCATATTAGAGACTTATGAAACATGACTTTAGAATTTGCTCATGAGGATACATACTTAATGCGGTTGTTCCCACAAAGTCTTGGAGTCCAATCTATGGAATGGTTATCAAAAATCACACTGCCTGTCAAAACATTTGAGGAATTGATCAACGAGTTCATCTCACAATATTCCTAAAACATACAACACCAAATAACCATGATTGATCTATGCAAGGATAAACAAAAACCTGGTGAACCATTCATCACATTTCTTCAGAGATGGAGAAGATTGTTCACTAGATATCCACATCATTTTCCTAAAAAGGAAAAGATCACTACATTTATAAACAGCCTTGATCAAGAGATGATTTATCGCCTAAATCTTCATTGACCTCCCTCTTTTCAAAAAATTATTGAAAATGAAATCACAATTGAAAGTGCATTTTTCCAAAGGGGGATAATCAAACTTGATAGAGACAATCCTAGCTCCTCAAATCACCACAATGACAAATCTAATTTTTGGACCCACAACAAGAATATGGTGAATGATGGTGTTGTAGATGCACATCATGTCTCAAATAGCCATTTTTTCTTAGTATTCCTCACAACAACAACTATAACAATGTCAACTCGATTATGAATCAAGGAAACGATCCTCCTCCCCCGAGGAATAATCAAAATCCAACTTTTGCTCCAAATGAAAGTAATACCAACAACCAAGGGTATCATGGAAACAACAATTCCTTAGGAAATACATCAAACATGAATCCACGATGATCTTCATCTTTTTCCAACAGAAGAACTTTTACTCCATTAGGACAATCTTTAGAATCTTCCCTTAAGGACTTGAATGAAAAGAATGTTATTACCCTACCACCTCAACGTAACTTCGAACCTAGTGTGAAGCCTCCATTGTGGAATGATACGTACTATTGTGAATATCATAGATGTAAAGGCCAACATATGAATAATTGCTAAGCCTTAAAGAATGCTATTCAAGATTTAATTGACAAAGACATTGTCACAATAGAAGGGAACCAACAATCAAACAAAGACCACCAAGCATTTCAAAATCCTTTTCCCAACTATCAAAAGGGTGAGTCCTCTAGGAAAAATTTGAATCATATCGATGAGCATATAATCAATCATATCTATGTTGACGATGAGCGGGTTAATGTTATAAAAGTCAAAGAGAAAGTGAAATATCGAGAAGTTAACGTAACAACAAGTGAACAAGCTAAAGTTGTCCTAAAAGGTGCTCCTTCAAAATCCATTGGGCCACTACCTCAACATCGATATAAATTAATCAACCAACTTGGAGAAACTTCTGCTCAGATCTCTATTTTGGAACTTCTGAAGATTTCCCTAGTGCATAAGGAAATTCTAGACAAAGCCCTCATTGAAACAACTATATCTAATGATCTGAATGTGGATCAATTTCAATCCATGGTGGGACATTTTTCCTCACCCACATGCCTTTCATTTTCTAAAAAAGATGATGTTTCCATGACATGTCCCCATAATTCATCATTATACTTAGAAGTCATGGTCCACAAGTTTCATGTTAGATGAGTTCTAATAGATGGAGGTGCTGGTTTGAACATATATACCATGAAATTAATTCAGGCTTTAGGATTTTCTGAGGATTCCATTGATCCCAGAAGAAAGTTTACTATTAAAGCCTATGATGATGAGGAAAGAGAATCCAAAGGTTTAATCATGTTACCAATTAGAGTGGGACCTGTTGTCAAAAATAATTTTTTTCAAGTATTAGATCATGATCTTGCATACAACATCTTGTTGGGTTGTCCTTGGATCCATTAAATGCAAGTTGTACCGTCTACATATCATTAGTGTCTTAAGTTTCCTTATGATGGATAGGAGATCACGATAACAACTGAGAATTCAAAAAGTCAAACTTGTGCCAACATCAAAGCTAGTCAAGATACTTTAGTTCCCAATAATCGAGAAGCTCCTGCTATTACTTCTCTCAAAGTTGATATGCAAATCAGTCAGTTAACCAAAAGCTTTAACAATTAATTATGGTTCAAGGACAATTGAGTAGGAGAATATTCTCTCTGTCTGGCTAATCTTCCTATGTCACTTCGGTCAGATGGACAACCTTCTATCACGCAACATCAGATATCTATAGTGTCAACATGCACACAACCACCAATAGGGCCAAATACAAAGTTTAATGGATGTTTTATCAAAGAAAAATTCCCCATGGAAGATACTGAGGGCAGAGATATTCTAAGTTGGCTCTATAAAGATGAAGATGAAACAGTTCTCAATATCAAGTTACCAACTGATAAATATGGTAAGGGATATTCGATCATGCAAAAGATGGGCTATGATGGTAATGGTCCTATCAAAAAAGGAAAAGAAGGGGTAGTTGAGCCTATTGATCCTCTAGGACTTATTGCAAAAGATAAAACAGGACTAGGCTATGATACTAGCTCGAAAGAAATAGCATACAAATAATTGAATGATACTGTACTCATATTGCAAGAAAGTTTTGATCCAAAGGAAGCATGCTTAATAGAAATTTAGAATTTCATCGATAAAAACTCTGACATAACTCTAGAGAATACGAATGGGATACAATTCATAATGATGAATTTTGGAGGGACAAATAGGTTGATGTGATACACAAGTATACACCTACTCTAATCAAAGGAGAAGGTTCAGGGACCCAACCACACGAATTTGAACTACAACGCGACTATGATTCTAGTGATACCGAGTCACATTTAATCAAACAAGACTATCGTGAGCACAGTATCATCATTGATCTACCTCATGCCTCAAATCCTATGGAAACTTCTGTTATGACCATAAACATAACCAATTTCATGCAACTTAATGACCAAATACTGCTAATACATCCTGATCGCATTGATTGGGATATATCTGAACCTCTGGATATGCCCATGTTTCCAATTGACGAATCTATCATAAAAATTCTTTCCGCAGATGATGTAAATGATTGTTCCACTGGCAATTTTTGGCATGAGATCCTTAGTCAGGAGAGTATCAAGTTTCCTAGCCACAAAAATAAAAATAAAAAAGAAAGATCTAATGGTGAAAACCAAAATCTGGCAGTATTAGATCAAACAAAAGATAAAAAAAAGAGCATATCAGATGGTGAAAACCTTTTTAAGGCACTAGATGAAGGGATGTTTGACACTCTCCTAGAGTACTATCATGAGCGATCACCTATCTTGATTGAGCCTACAAAAGCTGTTAATCTTGAAACTACAGAGAAACCGAGGATTCTACAGTTAGTAGCATCAATGAAAAATAAAGAAATACCTGAGTTCATGGAATTTCTCATAACAAATCAAGTCAACTTTGCTTGGTCTTATGTAGACATGCCAAGTCTTGATCCTGATCTTATAATGCATCACTTGTCCATTAAACTAGGAGTAAAACATGTGAAACAAAAATTTAGAAAGATGCATCCTCATGTGGCACTACTAGTTAAATAAGAACTTAAGAAAATCCTTGATGTGGGATTTATATGATCAATTGACTATGCAAAATGGATCTCCAACATAGTTCCTGTATCAAATCCTGAAAAAAGTGTTAGGGTATGCATAGATTTCAGAGATCTTAATAAGGCATGTGCTAAGGATGACTTCCCTCTTCCAAGCATTGATACCATAGTGGATCTGACGGCTGGCCATTCCATGTATTCACTAATGGACGGTTTTTCTGGTTATAACCAAATCAAGACTGTACCTAAAGACTAGGAAAAAATAGCTTTCACATGTCCCTAGGGGACTTACTATTGGAACGTCATGCCTTTCAGTTTAAAGAATGTTGGGGCTACATATCAAAGAGCTATGACTACAATTTTTCATGACATGATGCACACATTCATGGAAGATTATATCGATGACATACTAGCAAAATCATGCACTAGAGAAGGACATCTCGAGATATTAGCCAAAATATTTGCAAGGTTGGAAAAGTTCAAAGTTCGCCTCAACCTTAAGAAATGTGTTTTTGGAGTCACATCTGGAAAACTTTTGGGATACATAGTTTCAACTAATAGAATTGAAGTAGATCCTGCCAAGGTACAAGCAATCATGGAAATTCCTCCACCAAGAAATATCAGTCAGTTGAGATCACTACAGGGATGACTCCAATCTATACAAAGATTCATTGCACAACTAGGAGATAAATGTCTACCTTTTACACATCTACTACATAAGAATGTTCCTTTCAAATGGGATGATAAGTGTGAAAGGGCCTTTCAACAAATCAAGCAATACTTAATGAACCCACTAGTTCTAATACCACCAAATCCGAACAAACCACTCATCTTATACATTGCTGCAACAGAGACGTCTTTGGGAGCATTGTTAGCACAAGAAGAATCTACAGGAAAAGAATGTGCAATCTATTATATTAGTCGAACACTAACAGGTCATGAGCTCCACTACACTTTCATCAAGAAGGCTTGCCTAGCAGTGGTCTTTTATTCACAAAATTTTTGACACTACATGTTAACTCATATAATCAATCTTATTGCAAAGATTGATCCACTCAAATACCTATTAAGCAAGGCCACATTGACATGAAGGTTAGAAAAATGGGTTATGATCTTAAGCGAATTCGATATCCTTTATGTTGATCGCAAAGCAATCAAAGGACAAGTTATTGCTGACCAACTAGCTGAACCACCCCTACAAGAAGAGCATCCCATGCACATTGAATTTCTAGATGCTAATGTCTTCACGGTAGAATCAAAAAAACTATGGTCTTTATACTTTGATGGATCTTTCACTCAACACGGATTGGGGGTAGGCATACTCTTTGTCACCCCTCAAGGAAATACCATTCCTCAGTCATATCAGCTAATGTTTTTATGCACTAATAACATAGACAAATATGAAGCTTTAATCACTGGACTCAAAATAGCATTGGAATGGAGAATCACAGAATTACAAGTTTATGGTGACTCATAGTCATTAATTAGATCAATGATGATTATCAAACTAAAGATAAAAAATTGTTGCCATATAAGAAAATGGTTGACAATTTCAAGAAATACTTTGTAGACATCAAGTTCATACAAATTCCAAGACTTGATAACAAGGCAACTGATGCTATGGCCACAATCACTTCATTGTTACAACTCCTAGAAACTCATGCTCACTATGAATTTCTAGTGGAACAATCATTTATGCCTACCTATGACACAACTGAAAGCCAAATAATATTCCACTTAGTAGGATCCAATTTTCCTTGGTATGGAAAAATTTATGCCTACCTAGAAGACAACATCTTACCACTTGAATTATCCCATAACCAAAAGCGCAACTTTATCTGCCAATCCTCTCACTATACCCTTATCATTGACACTCTCTATCGTCGCAGTCTTGATGGTACTTTACTTCAATGTCTTGAACCTGATGAATCTGATACGGCTTTACAAGAAGTTCATGGTGGAATTTGTGGTACTCATTCAATTGGACTAACCTTATCCAAGAAATTGATTAGAATGGGTTACTACTAGCCTACAATGGAGAGGGAATCATTCAATTTTGTAATGAGGTACTCTAAATGTCAGATACATGGAAATCTCATTCATGCACCAGCACAGGAACTACAACTATTTGTACCAACCTGGCCATTATCTCAATGGGAGTTGGATTTAGTTGGAAAGATTCATCCTTCATCCTCAAATGGACACGAGTTCATCATCATAGTGACAAAGTATTTTACCAAGTGGATTGAGGCAGTACCTCTCACTAAGGTCACTGGCAAACAAATCTCATCATTCATACTCTACTATCTCATTTGTCAGTATGGCATTCCTAACTCCATCATCATAGATAATGGACAGCCATTCAAGAATCAGGATGTTGAGGAACTTTGTGAAAGATTACATATTCAACACAGATACTCAACACCTTATTATCCACAAGGGAATGGCCAAGTAGAGGCCTCAAACAAAACAATACTAAAAATATTGAAGAAGACTGTGAATGATGCAGGGAAAGATTGGCACGTTCAACTTAATCCTGAATTATGGGCCTATCAAACTAGTATCTGAATGCCAACAGGAGCAACACCATTTGCTCTTGTCTATGGAGCAGAAGCCATTTTTCCACTAGAAGTTGAGATCCCATCACTTAGAATATCATTGAAAGGTCTCATAACAGATGATGAATACAGAGTTTCCTAACTCCAAGAATTGGAACTTCTTGATGAAAAGAGACAGCGAGCAACTAATCATTTGAAAGCATATAAACAAATGATGTCTCATAGCTATAATCACAGAGTCAAATCGCGTACCTTTTAGATTTGTGATCTTGTTCTAAAAGAGAACCCACACAATCAGCAAGATAGAGAGAAGAAAGGAAAATTTGAACCTAATTGGCTAGGTCCGTACGTGGTCATAGAAGTATATGGTTCACGAGCATACAAGTTGTCAATGCCAGAAGGGGACTTGTTTGACGAACCCATCAACAGCATGCACCTGAAAAAGTATTATGTTTGAAGCAATTATCATCATCTATAAAAAGTCCTGAAGAAATATAAAAACATCATAAAAAGTCCTAAAGAAATACAATAAATAGAAAAACATCATAAAAAAGTCCTGAATAAATACAAAAAATACAAAAACATCATAAAAATGTCCTAAAGAAATACAAAAACATCATAAAAAGTCATGAAGAAATACAAAAACATCATTAAAAGTCCTGAAGAAATACAAAAAAATCAGAAAAAGTCCTAAAAAAATACAAAAATAGCAGAAAAAGTCTTGAAGAAATGGTTACCCTAGTGAAAACCTTGCAAACAGGCATCTCGGTAACTCCAAAAAATAAAAATAAAAAAATAAAAAAAATGCAATAAAAACAAATAGTGAAAATCTGGCAAAAAGATACTATTTGTAGCTCTCCATCTATTAGTTCATGTTATGCACTTGAGTTCTTAGCCTTCATTTCATGCATCTTTCCATCATCTTAGGGTTGTACCAGCATCATGTTTCCATCATTTTCCTAAAGTGATAACGTCTTACCATGGCTTGATCATTGTACATATCCATTTCAGCAAATTGTGTCAAACACTAGGGGCAAACATTAACATACTTGGGGGCAATCAACTTTCAAATTTTACCAAAACGGCTCGATAATAACATCAAATACAACCATACGAACAAACAATTAAATCCCATGAACAACTATCCAACCATTGATCCATATCACACCAGTTTTTTAGAAAAATACCATATCATGACTCATATCTAGATGATCTAAAATCTGAATAATGATTGAAATATCAGTTTTATATTTTGAACAATGGTTGTTTGATTTTTTTGATATCATCTCTCTAGAGCACACTCAATGATGTACTGAACTAGAGTGGCAACGAAGGAGGATTATTTTTCTTTGTCTATTGTCTTGAGGTTAACTATCGATTTGGTGCAAATATGTCGTGAATCATGATTTCCAAAGCATATCATTGATGACAGTTCCACATTTGCATTGGAAGGTGGTTAGTCTTTGTCTATTTATGCAAGAAATTCTCAAGTCATCTCGGTTCAATTATACCCTGATGCTTGTGTTTGCTTGCTACATCAAAAATCATGAAAGTTGTACTCAGGTCATCACTGGTGCTAATCTCCCCTCTAATGCTTGTACATACTTCCAACATTTTATAAGGCTCTATGATGATTCAAGAAAGCTACTTGAAGGCTCAACGAAGAATTGGTTTTAGTTAGTTGCATTTCATTTAGATCAATGTATATATTTGCATACTAGATTCACATTAGAGTTTTAAAAAAAAGGGTTGACCAGACACATCAACGGTTGTCATGTATCTTTAGACTATCTATGGAGGACATTCAGACATTTGTTTCATTATCATCTTGCATCTTCATCCTCATTTCATCTAGGTTTTGTGCATATCATATAGTTTAACATTCATCATTTGGATTCTTTCTCATTTATTTATCGTTCATGATGCATTATCATTTCATATTTCACATCATTTAATCACATATCATGGTACATGCTCATTTTAATCATCTTTTTTTTATTCTCATATCATTTCGATCCTTTATCATTTCATATCATTCATTTATTCATTAACCATCTTTCATTATTATCTTGTTCATCATTTTTGGTATCCATGTCCTTTTCATTTTACATAGTTATATCCCATTTACCATCTTCATCTCATTATTACATTTTCTTATCATTACATTTTACATAACATCTCATTTTATTACATTTTCATATCATTTCATTACATTCCATAATCTCATATCATTTCATTTCATCATATCATTCAAATTCATTTCATTTTATCATTCCATCTCATTACATTTTAAATCATATCATCATTCACCATGTCATGTTCTCATTATTCATGTAATTGTCATTTATCATTTATCATCCCATTAGATCATATCATTTTATCATCTCATTTCATCTCATAATTTATTTTATTTTACCATTACATTTCCTTACATTTTATCATCTCATTTCATAGAATTTTATCATCTCATATCATACATTTCATTTCATATCATTACATTTGATTTCATATCATTACATTTCATTTGATATCATTACGTCTCATTTCATTTCATTCCATCATTTCATATCATTACATTTCATTTCATATCATTACATCTCATTACATTTCATTTCATATCATTACATATCATTTCATCTCATTCCATCATTTCATATCATTACATTTCATTTCATATCATTACATCTCATTTCATATCATTACATTTCATTTCATTTTATCATTCTTGATACTTTCAGACCATTTATCATTTACATATTTTTTTTCATATATACAACATTTGGTTCATATCATTTCCTAACCATATTACATATTCATCATGCATTTAATAAACACAACATCACATCATCCTCATTTCTAGCATTTGAAAAATTCAAAAATGCAAATTTCATATATTACATTTTCACATCATTTGCAAACCATATTTTTTCATAACAATTCATATCATATATCATATAATCTCAACACGTTGCATTTTTACCATCATCATCCACCTGCATGAGATCATTAGTATACATCATATTGCACATCATCATATCATTATCATATCACATCATCCTGCAAATCATGTTAGTCAGCAAATCATCAAAACTATATATCAAAATCCATATCACATAAACAAGTAAATATGTGCATATCCATCTCATATAATCATATCCAATACAACATCAAAACTCATCGCCACTACATATCATCACTCATCAAAAATACATACAAATTTCCAACAGTCCAATGACAATAAAAAGTATAGAATGATACATGAGATATGATCAAAAATCAATATACATGCTCCGTGAATATGAGATACATCAAATAAATCCTACATCAATGGCTCAAGGCTGGCTAGTGGACCCCCCTGATGGAGTTGGTCTCGTGGATGGTGGCCTGCCACTAGTCCCTGCATCTAGATCTCGTCGAGGCCCAGTAACCCCTAGACTTTGTATGCCTATCTGTGTCTTGCTCCTTGTCCTATAGTGGGACCATGGGAAAGGCTCTTTGCACTCAGGAGGACATAACTCCTCATATTAGAATCGATAGTACTCAGCCTCTCTAGCCATCTCGAAGCCCTCTACAATAGCCTCTCGCAATGATGCACTCTCTACAATGCCCATGAGTCTCTCTGCAACACCCTCTGCCTCCACTACACTCTATCTAAATGCATCCCCCTCTGTAATCAACTAGGCTACCTATGGATCTAGGGTAGGAGGATGTGTCTACGCCTGTTCCATACTTTGTGCCTGTGCCTGGGACTATGCTAGTTGTGCCTGTAGTTGTGCAACCAAATCGTGTGCCTGAACCAACTACTCTGCAACTACACCTGTTGTCCCTGTAGTGTCTGCACCTGGGCCTGCAGAGTATCTATATATCCTTACTGAGAGGAGGAGCCAACCCTGATCACTATCCTCTGCCCAATCCCAGTCCTTTCCCTCCACATGATCTGCACACCACCCAAAATGTCAGACCTTGGTCTCACTGGCACCTGCCCCTCATCTCCATCGTCATCTCCATCACTCACATCTGAGCTCTCCCCCAATTATTTCCTGCTCACCACCTGCCACATCCTCCTGTCTCTCTACCCCTGGCTATGGTACCACCAAAATGGGTGTTGGCTCATTAGGACATGTCAATCATGGAAATGGATGTGTATGAAAGTAAACAGAGTACTCCTTAGACATCCCAACATCAACAATATCCTACCTATCATCCCATGCCTCGGGCACTAAAGCAACATACTCTGTATAGGCTATCTGATATGAAATGCTTGGTCCCCATCCTACCTCATCCTTGCTCCGCACATAGTGAGCAATACCCTGAGACATACCTTATGTGAATCCAAACTATCGCTGCACCCGTAATGCCAAAAACCTCTCAATGATGAATGGGGTCCTCCCTATCAAAAATTGGGGTATATGTATGAATGACATCTCTAAATGATCTGTATCCCAAGGCTCACAATCTAGGTATGGCCACCATATCACGACATCCATATCATCAAGGCATCATCTCCAGTAATCCAACTTGCCCATCTTGGGTTGGACAAGGAACATCGAATATGCATATACATAAGGTTTTACTAGTGGCCTCACTCTAGGACAGGTTGGTCTCGTCACGGCAATATGCTCCCATGCCCAGATCTGGAGCAGTGTCACACCACATGATATACTAGATGAACCTTGGTAAACTACCTGAAGAAGGTCATGGTACAAATGCACCAACATGCAACTACCCCAAGCATATCTTCGTTATTGTACCATCATCTGCTCTAGGATCCTCCCCCATCCCACTAATAGTCCCTTTTACAGGAGATCTAGACAAAGGAGACGTCCAATCAATGCACCCAAAATTGTAGGCAACACTGGATATCCCCTAAAGTCTACCCATGGTACCTAGTACCCTACTATGTGTGCATCATCATATACTCTCCTCAGTGCATCTGTCCCACCTAGCTCCTTGTGATCATAGAACATAAGGGCGCCTACCACTAGAATCCCAAGAATCTTGTACACATCCTCAGGAGTCACAGTCACCTCACCCGTCGGCAAATGAAAGGTGTTGTGCTGCGAATGCCACCTCTATGCCAGCGTGGTCAACAATTCCCTATTGACTTGAATCAGAGGAATGGACAACAACGATCTCAATCCACATGTCCCTATCAACACTATCTCATCTGGTGTCAGCTCGGGTATCCTATCCCACCCCGTCGAGTGACACTCCCTAATTTGGAGGTTTTTGAAAACCTCATATTTTAAGTTATTAGAAAGACAATCAATAAGCATCATATCAATAATTCAATCTCAATCAAGAAAATCAATCTGACTCATGTCTATCTATCAATGACCCATATCAGTGACTCATAGTAGTGGACCCA
Organism: Sequoia sempervirens; assembly: GCA_007258455.2. Taxonomy (NCBI): domain Eukaryota; kingdom Viridiplantae; phylum Streptophyta; class Pinopsida; order Cupressales; family Cupressaceae; genus Sequoia; species Sequoia sempervirens. The sequence continues at coordinate 403,288,863 of VDFB02000017.1, read as the reverse complement.
TATCAGTGACCCATATCAAGTATTTTATCTAGGTGACTCATATCATGCAATCAGTACACAATCTATCTATCTGAAAATCACATCAATTGGCTCTATCATCAATTCCTGTTTGTTTTCTTTTTCAAGAATGCAAATTTATCAACAATCAAAACATCATCCTATTTGTATTTTTGACACAAATGCAAATATGTTTTCAATCAATCATCTACTATTTGTTTTCTATCACAGAAAGAAAATTTATTAGAAGTCCTATCAATCATCTACTCTTTGTTTTTTCATATAGGGGAGACAAAGTTATTAGCTATCTACTCTTTGATTTCTATTTTGGAAACAAAGTTATCAATTATTTATCAGATTTTCTATCCATATCAACATGATGATAAGACAATTTCTCTATCTATTGACCAAGGAAGCAATATACATCATCATTCTTTCATCACTTTCATCAAATCACACATTTTGTCTCTTTTTCCTAGATGCACTAATTTGCGGCCTCTGTGCGCTAAAACTCAAATGCGCTATTATGTATCCTAGATGCGCTAAAACTCAGATGCACTGTTCTTTTCCCTGGAAATGCTCAATCATTTCCTCTATGTGCTATTTCCCTAAAAATGCTAAAACTCTAATCAAAAGCACCACTTTATTCCCTGGATGCGTGACAACCCTAAATGCGCTAATATTTTTCCTAGATACGCTAAAACCCTAATTTTCCTATGCTATCCTATAAGTGCTACTCTTTCTATCGGATGCGCTAAACTGGTTTCTATAGTGAACATGCAAAAAGCATCCTATATGCGCTCAAACAAACATCAAAAGTGCTAAAACAATTATCGAAAGCACTAAAACATTCCTAAAAGTGCTAAAACGGCCTGTTTACGCCTAAATCCATAGAAATACACTTGAAAAATTGTTTCAAAATAGAAAATTTCAAAGCACAAGGGGTTGGATCTATTCACCGGTGGTCCATACATAGCTGGTCTCTGGTATCGGCAGGCCCGCTTGAATCTATGTTTGTGGTACGGAATCTTTATCTCACCAGGTCATTATCAACACACAAGGTTTCTCAAAATCAAAAGGTGAAAATGACTTGTCCTTTTCTTCCCTTTTACTTTTTAAAGGTCAAACAAAGGTGAGTTTTGGTGGCATGTTATTTTATTCTTATCTTTTTATCTCACTTTGACTTTATTTTCAAACTGGGGCATCCTAATACATCATTTTTCAAGAGCTAAATCATTGAATTCACATCACAATCAAATATCCCACCATCACATCAAAATTTTCAAACATTCTCAACAACTCATATCATCATCAGTGATTTACCTCCTGTGGGGGCATCATTAATACCAGCAACATCTTTCAATCATAAACATATCAGAACTAGATAAAGGACATATCAGTTAAAAAAAATTCGATCAAGGGGCAAAAATAAAATACAACAAATTTCGAAAGCGGGAATATTTTCTTTGAAGCAATGTGTTTCACCCATCACTTCAAAGACGGGCAAAATGTATATGCATAAAATTGGTCATGTATGATTAATCTTGGAATTTAATTAAATATTTATTGTTTAATTAATTTCTCTAAAGTCTTCTACATATGATTAAATTTAATTAATCTAATTATATTGTTCATTCAATTTATTCTTCTATCATGACTATATGAATCAATTTTTTTATTTAATTATTTCACATTCATATGTCCACTTGATTAATTAAATAAATACGCTTTATTTATTTTAATTAATTGTCACTTTTTGAATTTAATTAAGTCTTTTTTATTTAATCAAATTTAAATATTTTCAAATATTTCTTCTAATTAATTAAATATCTTATTTAATTAATTTCATTTACATACCATTTCTTAAAAAGTTTAATTAAATATTTTTATTTAATTGAATATCTTTCATATCTTTTCAAAATCATAATTAAATATTTTATTTAATTATGAAATCTTTCATTATTCTTCAAATCTAGGGTAAATATTCTATTTTAAGAAAGAAAAAAAAAACCTTTGTGTCACCCATAAATGAATAATTGAATTTAATAATTCATTATTTATATTCTTCAAAATCTTTCCATAATCTCACAAAAAGATGTTTTTTTACAGTTCATCTTTATCATCTTATCTTACCTCTTTTTCATAAAAGAAAGCAAATCATGCTTTATACTTTCTTCTATTTTTCTTCACTCTCATCTATCTTCAACTGTTCAATCTGTCAGGAATTTTCACAATCATTGATCATATCAGCCAGTCAAAAGCTTTTGAAAAACTCTATAAATAGCACTGCCAATCCAAATAAGCATTACACAACACACAACAGATGAATTATAGATTAATTGCATTCTAGCATTATCATTATCTTTCATTTTAGTAATCATGTTTAGCATTAGAATAATCATGTCTTAGCAATTACATGCATTTCATATTCAATCTCGTTCTCTAGGAAGACTATTCATTGAGCCTAGTATACAATCTGAGAGCCAACTAGAATCAATGAAAATACTGGAGATAGAGGATGATAGGATGACATCGATAACAAGATACTGAGTTTGCATCTCAATTATTTTAATATTCTATTTTTGATATAATGTCTTATTGATGTGTTTGATTCATTTGTTTCTATACATTTAACACGCATAAAATTGACCACACACTTGAATATGATGTATGAATGTTGGAGAATTGTAGGAGATGTAAAATGAGGTGAAAATCACTTATTTATACACACTTGTGCCTTAGTTACCTATTCATACCTCATCACAGGCCGACATCAAGTGTTTTTGAATTAAATCCCAAAAGGAAATTTAAAATATTTTGAATTTGTTGCTAAGGGGGACTCATTTGCCACCCATGGAAAATGGGTTCCACCTAGGACCTAAAAATATGTGTCGAGAAATATGTTGTATTTAATGTTGTTTGTCGGGATAACACTAAAAAATACACTTAATTAAGCATATGAGAGCATAAAGGGGCCAAATAAAGCATGAAAAAGGGATAAATAGTGAATTTGTGCCTAGAAAAGCATGGAAGCTTGTTACAAGACTTTACAACACTTCAAAATAGGACTTGTTGATGAATAAAAAGGTGATTTTTAGGTGAATTATAATTAATAGAGTCTAGAAGAATGTAGAAATGACTTACAACACTTCACAACACCTTCACAAGATGTTCTTTGAATTTTAGTACTTAAATAAGTATTTTCAAGCCATGTTACAACATAAAATCAAAGAAAAATATATCAAACACCATGAAACAAGACCTAAAAAGCCATGAAAATGAGAAAGGGGCCATTTTTCTACAACACATTTAGCCCCCACTTTAGTGAGAGGATGAACCTGCTTCAAACTCACACTAAAGTAGCCATGAACATCGAGACGAGGGTACAAATACACTTACACTAGCAAGATGAAATCACAATGATCAAGGAGGATGATCAAGCCCCCATGATGAAGATCACATGGAAAACTAAGCATTAGTCCAACTAGTTGTGGATTAGATCTAGGTGGAAGAGAATGTGTACTCAGTCTAAGCCGATAGAATACATAATGGTGTGTTGGGTGAGAAGGCCCAAATGTACTCACTCTAGGGCCATGGAACTAGTTGTTCATAGGGTGAGAAAGCCTGAATGTACTCACTGTGGGGCCACAAAACTAGTTGTATGCGAGGTGATAAATCTCAAAGGTAAGATACATACGCTAGTTAGTATGCACTCACAAATACAAAGGTTGCTATGGGGAAAAGTCATGTCGCTAGATGGGCTTCCCACTCAACCATATTAAAGTTATACCCATTGATAACTTTAACAAGGTGGGCCACAAAGAAAATGTTCATGAAAAAAAAGAAAAAGTACCACAGTCATGCAAGTTGTGTTATGCAAGGTGGCAAAAAGGTAAAATTGTAAAATGAAAAAATGTAAAGTGTAAAGGATGTTCAAAGGAATCTTGTTAAGTTCATGCAAGGTCAGCCACTTAGGGAATATTGTGTCCAATGTCTCCAAGAGAGGACCAATCAAAGAATAGTATATTCACAACTTAGGGGATGTAGTGCATCACATCAGGCCACCAAGAGGAATGTAATATGCTTCGAAAGATCACACTTATGAAGGAGATCACACCCAATGTCATTCACAAAGTGGCAAATACATTACATAAATGAAAAGGTTGCACTAGAAACCAAGAATGCACATGAATTATGGTAATGTATTTCCCCCACTTTAAAGGAATTGCTACACATCATTTTGTGAGCAATTTATTTAAAGTAGACAAGAAAATAAAATGTAAAAAAGAAAAGAAAACAAGACATGAGATCCAACCTCGAAAGCCCTATGCCAAGTCATATGTTTCAAAGTTAGTTTGCGTCATGTCAAGGATGAATGAAAGAAAAAGAAAGGGAGTTTCACCCTAGAAAAGAAAGCACACCAAACACATAAGGGATATATGGATTTGGGGTTAGTATGTTCGTTGCTGCAATGTTTTAATGAAAGAGCTCAAAACTAAACATTCCTCAAAGCACATAGAACTAGAATAATGACACAAAGAGAGAAAAAAAAAAAAAGGAAAACGAAAGTCTGTTTTGAGTCAACATGGAAGAGACATTATGGTCTTGATGCTTTGCATTGTCCAAAAAAGGAAAACACAAGCGACACGAAAAAAAATGAAAAGGCAAAAGAAAATGAAAAATATTTTGGGTCAACAGGAAGGAGACATTTCAATCTCAATGCCTTGCATCATCCCCAAAAGGAAAACACAAAACAAAAAGAGAAAAATAAAAAGACCTTGTGGGTTAACATGGAAGAGACATAGGGTGTCTCAATGCTTTGCATCATCCCCAAAAGGAAAACACAAAACAAAAGCGAAAATGACAATGGACAATGAATAGAAGAATAGAGGTACAAATCGAAGAAGTGTACAAAGAGAGAGAAAACATAAAACACATGATATGGGGGAACACGATATGCAAATGAAAATGAAAAAAGGAAAAAGGGACAAGTAATGCAAATGTAAGTCAACCTTTAACTAAGTTATTGGTTTCACAGTCTTAAATAGATAAGTAGAAAATGAATAACATAGTTAAGAGACAAAGACAAATCCATTACAAGGACAAGGCTAACAACATATTTCCCTCCACAAAGTGTAAAGGAAAGAATGAATCGAGGTGGGTGATGGGAAAGGATCATGCAATAGTGAGAATAGGGAATTATACAACTATGGCATGATGAGGGGATTTGGTTGTCTTAAGGTATGATGGCAAAACAATTGGTATCAATGAAGTTCTACTTATCCATTATTTCCTTCAATGTCCTACATTCTTTTGTGTGATGTCCAAGGATGCGATGATATTTGAAAAATGGTATGTTAGAGTCTTTCAAATGAATAACCAACCTATTCATAGGTGGTAAAAGTCTAAAACCTTTGTTTATGAGTAGTTGAAGTCTCCTTTCACATTCAAGTGGAGGATGTGTGGGAAACTTGATCTTCTTGAGTTTGTAAGGTCATTTTCACTTGCTAGATTCACCTTGTTCATGAATAGAAGGAAGAAAATGGCCCATGGGGATCCTAACATCCTTGTCATTAGAAGGAGATAATGGTTGTTCACATGGAAGGAGAATGTTTAAGGTAGGAGGAGCATTCAAGATCACTGTTCCAGCATCCTGAAGTCTCCTAGGTTGAAGAGGATGTCTATCAGGATGAGAAGGATCTTGATATCCTATTCCTATTGTGTGTGCTTTGGTTGATTGTTGTTCAAGAATTTGATGGATGTCATGCTCATGTTTTGTGTCACAACCTTGTTTACTTGAGATAGTCAATCATTTACCATATGTTTCTTCAAGGTTGTTAGGAGTGTTTGTGACTTTGTGATCATAAAAGGGTTGGGAGTGAGTTTGTTTAGAGGAACTAGGTCCATTTGAGGGAGGAACCTTAGGTCCTATATTGAATTCAGGATGTAAGTATGCAAAGTGATAAGGAGGTGCAACAGTGGGAAGGTCTTGTGACCTCATGGAGGGATAAAAGGTTGCATTTTCTTCTAGGTTATCAAGGAAATCATTGTAGAACTTCTTCATGCTAACACATCTTCTCCAATGATGTCTACTTCACATGGAGGAAAATCATGAGGAGTTGAAGGAGCATGAGGTTGTTCAAGCTCATTAGGGTCATAGCCAATGGCACAAATGGACATGTCTACCAATGATTTTAAGGAATTCTAAAACTTATTGAAAGAAAATTTCATGATGTAAGTAAACTAAGATGCAATAAATGATGAAAAACAAAGAATCTATAAATGAAAATAGAATGTATAAAAAGTAAATAGTAATGCTAAAAAGGTGCCAGAAATGTTGTGTAAAAAGTGCAAAGGGACCAATTTACCCTGGGTGGCGAATGAGTTCCAGTATGATGTTCTTGTGTGTTTTTTAGAAATTTTTAATGTGATTTTAATGTTCTATAGAATACAATCAAGGATGCATCTAATGCAGATTTTTAGTTTTTTCAATGGAATGCAATGCAAAAATGAAATCTAAATGAAGCTTTCACTAATGCAAGAGAAAAAGTCCTAAAATGCAAAAACAAAACAATAGACTAATTGAATGTTAATGAAAAATTAAACTATGATGCAATATGTAAATGAAATTAGAAATGAAAATTACTCAAATGTCGGGTTCACCAAAATGAACTGTTGATATTTGGCTCCTATGGACAACTCTTGCTCTTCTAGGGTTTTTCACCTAAAAGGATAGAGATAGGAGCAAAAATGCTAATTGATCATCCAAATTATGCAATGTTTGATGTTTTCTAACCTAAATGAAGTTAACTAATTGAAATTAATGGATTTAAATGAATGAAAAAAAATTCGAAAGGGAAATTTAAGCTATGTTTGAAAACACATTGTGATATGAAAAAAATGAAGTAAATGAAGAAAATATGTAGAACAGAAAGAAATGAGTTAAATCAGAGTGCACCTGGTTGAAGTTTTATTAATCTAGAATGTTGTGGATGCTAGCTAAAATCATTTATTTTTCACAGTGGGACTCGTTCGACCAAGGTGGTGAATCAGTCCTCCTCCTGGTGACAAACTATCTGGAACAAGCTTTTATGTGTCGAGATCCAGAATATAATAAAATTCAAATTTTTAGTCCTAAGGTAGGACTCATTCACCACAAGTGGTGAGTTATTCCTCTCCCAAATTTCTAAAAAATCAGGAGACAAGTCTGCAACACCAGATCTGGGAATCACTGAATGTTAGGTTGTCGAAGTCAATTTTGTAGGAAACAAACATAAAATCTTCTCCAAGCTTGAAATAGAATTGAGTTGACTTGAGGCACCTAGTTGACTTGTAAACTAATTTTCAACACCAAAAATCTTGTTAAATCTACACAAAAAGGTTGCAAACAAACATGCAATAGGGAAAAAATGGTTTAAGGTTAGTGAATAGGGGTTTTCCTTGATCAAACCCTTAATAAAATAATGAAATTCAAAGGAATGATAAACTAACAACATGCAAATGCTATCAACTTACCAAACTCTTGATGATGCAAGTCTGAAGCAATGTCAATGGTTAATTCAAAGTTCTTGAAAATATGTTGCAAAATGCTTGAATGCTTGAATATGATGTATGAATGTTGGATAATTGTAGGAGATGTAAAATGAGGTGAAAATCACTTATTTATACACACTTGTGCCTTAGTTACCCATTCATACTTCATCATAGGCCAACATCAAGTGTTTTTGAATAAGATCCCAAAAGGAAATTTAAAACATTTTTAATTTGGGGCCAAGGGGAACTCTTTTGCCACCCTTGGCGAATGGGTCCCACCTAGGACCTAAAGATGTTTGTTGGGAAATATGTTGTGTTTAATGTTGTTTGTCAGGATAATACTCAAAAATACACTTAATTAAGCATATGAGAGCATAAAGGGGCCAAATAAAGCATGAAAAGGGGATAAATAGTGAAGTTGTTCCTAGAAAAGCATGAAAGCTTGTTACAAGACTTTACAAGACTTCAAAATAGGACTTGTTGATGAATACAAAGGTGATTTTTAGGTGAATTGTAATTAATAGAGTCTAGAAGACTATAGAAATGTCTTACAAAATTTCACAACACCTTCACAAGACATCATCTTTAAATTTTAGTACTTAAATAAGCATGTTCAAGCCATGTTACAACATAAAATCAAAGCAAAATATATCAAACACCATGAAACAAGACCTAAAATGCCATGAAAATGAAAAGGGGCAATTTTTCTATGGAACAATTATAAAAAGTCTATTGTAGAAATTCAATATCCTTTCATCATGTCTAACACATAGTGCATTATTACATGTTGTTGAGCTAAGATAGTTGATTTAGAATTAAAGATCTACTTGCAAGAATTCTTCACATCTTATTCAAGGATCGAGATCTACATTCTTAATGGCCACTTCATGCTAGAGTGCAGATTTATACTCCAAAACAACTTCCAAGGTATCAACATTTCATATTTCATGTTCACCCTTCGATTTCCTTATTTCATAATTTGGTTTAATTACCTACAAGGGGCTTGACTTAGGAAAACACCTATTCACTAACAATCAACAATTTTTTCTCCTCTTCAGTGTGTGTTTTTAGATTTACAAGTTGAAGATCAAGTAGAGAAGAAGTTTAGAGAAAAATTGTCAAAATTGTCAAGTTGCAAGATTGACCTTCACAGTGCAAGAACAAATAATTAAAGCTACAAAATTTATTACAGGTTTTCAAGAGCTAACTACCAAGGATATGAGAGTGCAAAAGTAAGGTAAAATAACCTAGATTCAGTTTTAGTAACCTTAACAGGGACCAATTAACCACTAAAGGAAAATAGTCCTTTGTGCCCTAGAAACAAGCTTCTTGCAGCAAGGTACACACCATTTTAAGCAATAAAAACTCACCTCATAGTTTCTATAATAGTTAGAGTTAGTCTTTTATTGTTATTGGCATATTATCATATACAAAATCACATAATATTAGGGTAAAAAGTGTTGTGATTTATCATCTTGATCAATTCATTTTGGTAAAGCCTATTTTCCCTTAATCATTTTCAATAACTCCAAGATGGAGATTTGGGAGGGGGACTTTTTTAGTTGGTCCAAGAAGCTATAATCATTGGGATTTGACTTCAAGGGTGGTTCCCTAGGTTATGATGGGGCTCCTTGGGTGGTGATATTTCCTTTACATGTGGTGTCTACATGCTCTGCGCTCTGCACTAGGTCCTTTGATTGAGATGAGGGATATAAAATGATCACAAGACACTACCACATTGTTGTAAACATGACTTATACATCTCGGTAATTCTTCCCTTTTCTATTATCATTTCCCTTAATATGGTCTAGCATCAGGTTCTTGTATATTTTAAGGTCTTGATTTCCCAATTGTTGATCTGTAGTTATGTCTTCGTTATCAATAAGGTCTTGAATAACAGTTTTTTTAATTTCATGCAACTTGATTCTTCATGTCCCTTGATTTTTTGAAAATCAAAAGGATCCGCCTATTTATACCATGGTGGTTTGACTTGAGGTTCTTGGTAGTTGTAATTAGGAAGCGTGATGAGATTATATTGTACCAATTTTTTCATGACCCCTTCAATATTTTACCCCAAAGGTGTGTACTTGCATCGTTGAGGGTAATTATTTTGAGGTGGTGATCCTCTTTGTGTGTTGGCATTGTTTATCTTTTGTTGGTTGTTTTATGGTTGTGTACTTTGATATTGTGTGTTTTGTTATGGATTCATCTATTTTGGATAATTTGACACCAATTTCATGTCAACTAAACCATCATTAGTAACATTCTTATTTTTAGCCCATTACGAGGTTTATCATTTGGTGCAGGAGCACCTTGTGCATTTTATGCCTCTATAAGGCAATCTTGTAAAATTTGAATCTCCACTCATGTAGAGTTTTATTTTCATCATGTAAAGCATGTAAAGAGGTCATTTCAAATGTAATTAAGTCACTATCAGGTTTGTAGGAGGTCAAAGTGTCAAATGGAAAAAAATGTCTTTTTGCTGCACAAATGCAAAAATTGCAAAATTGCAAAATTTCTAGAAGCTGAAGGGTCATCTTTGTAAAAGAGTTGATGGGTCGGTTGAAGATGACAAGGAAGTTATCATAACTATTTTAAACACCTTTAAACACATTGTAAAATGCAAGAAAAGGAATGAACATTGTATCTTGAAGAAGGTTTTTGAATAAAGACCCTTTTTTTTGCAGTTACAACATTTCCTTGCTTGTTTTGTAAATCCTGTATGGACTGTACAACACTCTAGGGTTATAGTATTCGTTGGTTTTCATAACACCCAGTGTTAGGTCCTATTTGAAGTTGGTTTGAGGTATTTCCATCAAGTTTAGAGTATTTAAGAGCATATTTTCAAGAAATTTTTTGTAACCCTCCAATTAAGGGTTTTGAGAGTCTAGTGTGGGTTTACTCCACCATTCCATTGATGGAGGCTTAGTAGATCGATGGATGGGATAAATTAGTTTTTTTTTTCATTTTGTGTGTGAAAATGTATGAAACATCTTTTTACAAAGTTAAGTTGTTGTCCTCAATTAAAATTTTGAGTTGTCATAAAAATGGTGTTTCCATGTTGAAATTTGTTGTAAAAGTATTCAATAAGGTTGTAGAATGGTTCCTAGAGCTTGTGAAGATTTATTCAAGCATGTTTGAAGATGTGGCAAGGTATTTTGAGGTTTGGAAAGCATTGAACCAGTAAAATCTTTTTAGACTTGGTTAAAGGTGGCCTAGAGTGAGGGTTTTGCTATTTGGTGTCCTAATGAGTCTTTCAATCTGCAAAGTTTCATGATTTGGAAGTTTTGAAGTCTGTTGAAGGACTTTCCAAGGGTTTTTGGGGTTGTGGAGTTGTTTTATTAGTACTTGCTTTGAAATTTATACCTATTTGAAGCCTAAAAGTTGCATACAACCATTTATTCTAGTAAACTTTTCAAAACAACCATACCCTATATTTTGGTATGTTAAATAAGGCTATAATGGGTCCCTAAAAATATTTTATTTGGTGTTGAAGAAATACCCACTTTTTACATGATGGAGTACTACTAGGATTTGGTGTCTTGGGTGTGAATGTTGGATGAGTTGATTGATTCAGAGTTTTCTAAGAGTGTTTTTGCTTTAATTCAGTCAAAATAATGATGATGAAAGTGTTTTAGGGTCTGATGGGAGTTTATAAACCTGATTTGGTGTTTTGGTGTCTTTTATTTATGTGAAAACTAAGTATTAAAGAAGTGAATTTCAGGTGAATGAACAATTATCCTCTCAAGTTGGTGTTTTGGGTTATGAGTACCCATGAAGTTTGGTAGATGCTCTACATCATCATTGGAACTAGATGATATATGATTCTCTTTGTATACTTATGTTTCTCCTCATCCGATGATGTTTCTTTCAATGTTAAGACCCCTAGGAATGAGCTCTTCATATGTCAAGAAACATTTCATTTTTAGTTGGAAGGATATGTTTCTTTCCATGTTGGCAATAATGATCTCTATCTGTTACTTTTCAAGAATTGGCAATTGGAATTTACTAGCTCTATGCCTCCATCATTGAAAAAAAATTGCAAATAGTTCACCCCTGTTTTGTTTAATGGTATAAAGTTCTTCCAAACTTATGTCCATATCAAGGTTGTTGGAAAAGTTTTCTACAAACCAATCTATTATATCTTGAAATGTTTATATTCTAGGAGGTAGGTGCGAGAAACATTCTATGGCTTGGCCTCCCAAAATACATGGGAAAAGACACATCAAATAAGAATCATTGTTTGCTACTTCCATACATGCCACAAAAAATTTGTTAATGTCATCTTCTAGATTTCCACACCCTTTGTATTTGTCAAATTTGGAGATTTCAAATATTGGCGGGAATGGTATAATTGCAATGTTACAATCAAAAGGATATGGACATAAGTCTCATGTGGCATATGATTTCTTCATTTTCCTAGCTTGGATATCCTAAATCTATTGTGTGAGCATTCTTACTTGTGAGGAAAGATCATCTTGAGGATTTTTTGGTGGTGGAGCATACATGTTGTATTGAGGAATGGTAGATGAATTGTATGTGGGATTTTGGTAAAGGGGTGTGTTTGTATTGAATGCATTGTATGGTGTATATGGTGGATTTTTTTTATATTGTAGATTAAATGGTGATAAATGTGGTGGTGTGTTGTATGCTCCATGTGAATTTGGGTTCAAGAAATTTTGTGAATTTACATATTGTTGTTGTTGGTTGTAGTACAAGCCTTGTTCTTGTTTTTTTTCTTATACAATCAAATTTTTTTTTGGGGAATATTGTTGTGTTTTTAATTATTGTTGATCTTGTTTTTCTTGCAAGGCTTGTTGAGCTTACAATTGGGATTGTTGTGCTTTTTCTGCTTGCAATTGGGCTTGGGCTTGTTGTTCTTGCAATTCAGCTTATTAAGCTTGTTGTTCTTGCAATAGTGCTTGTTAAGCTTGTTGATACACAATAGATTGTTGATGAGCCAAATCATTTTTTCCTTGAGGTGATGGAATGTTGTTTCAATTTGGGATATATTGGTTTGATTGAATGTATTGGCTTTTGATGGGATTTTTTTATTTTAAGGTGGATTTAGTGGAAACATGTTGTAAGTGGCTTGTGATGGAGGATTGAGTTTATTTTGGTATTTATGTGAGACAAAATTTTGATATTTGGACACTTGATTTTGATTTGGTACATGTTGGGTTTGTTGAGAAACTTGTCCTTGATTTTTGTGTTCTATAAGTCCTTATTAAATTTGGGATTCTGATGGAGGAATATAAGTTTCAATACCCATTTGATTTTTCATTATTGGAGGGATTCCTTGATGTTAAACCAAAGGTTGGAATACTTTATATGATGCCACTTGGTTTTACGATGTTTGTGGAAAACTTTGATTTAAGACCAATTGATTTTTAGGATTTCCTTGACTGATTTGGTTTTGAGTCAATGGATTTTTGTATTTTTGAGGCACTTGACATTGGACCATTTGATTTTGGGGATCAATTGGATGGTCCTATGATGATTGACCTTGCAATTTTTTGTTTACTTAGATATTGACTTGGGGTTTTTGTACACTAAGGGCATTCTTTTGAGCATTTTGGGTATTTGATGATATTGAAGAATATGGTTGTGCATAAAATGTTGGTGGAATGTTTGTGTTGTGGACATGTGATGTAAGTGGCATGTTTGGATGTTGAGGGTGTTGAGGAATGGAGATTGTTTGGGGGATTCTTATGTTTTGAGTACCCAATTTTTTTATTGTTCCCTAGACTTTGAGTAAGACCAAGTTGAGTTCCTTGTTGATTTGCAATACTAGATGGATCCACCCTAGAAGTTGTAGGTTGCCTTGGTACATGTGATAAGGATGGTTGTGTGATGGACTAAATGAAATTTTGAACCAAGGGGTGTGTGCTAGACACTTGAGAGATGGATGCAACATTTACCAATGGTTGTTTCCCAAGTGCATTCAAATCAAATGTGGAAGGAAGTTTAGCCCCTTCTTTTTCCAATGCTAACATATATTGAGTTGGGTTCAATTTCATCATGGTTTTGATAAGATGGTGAACCTTAGGATCTTGTTGCATCTCAAGTAGCTCATCTATGGTAAGTTCATTGGGATTATTGGTAACATCCTCTACTTGGTACCCTATTTCTTGTGAAGTTTGAGGTGGATTTTGTGAGGGAGGTTGTGGTGGGTTTTTGATAGAGTTGTGAAACCTTTAGGATCAAACTCTTGAATTATAAAGTTTTTTGGTTTATATCGCTCATGGTAGGTAAATTTTGGATTTTATCCATGTCTCTCTTGTGTTTTGACCTTGTTGTTAGCATAAAACTTGGATAAACTTTTGGAGTAGTATGATGGGACTTGTATTGTTGAAACTATTTGGTTGATTCAAAATTGTAAAAACGTGAACAGATAAGGGATTTAGGACTAATTATGTTATGAATGGTGAATGGATAAGTGATGTGAATGATAAGAAACACTAAATTTTTGACAAAAATAAACTTAAATTTTGATATATGTTTGATGGGGATTCTAGTGAACTTGCAAATCCTAGAAGTAGACTTTTAACTTTACGATAAATTTATTCAAAAGGATGTGTGATAATCCAACTATATGTGTGAAAAGGGATCTGTTTCCAAACATGTAGCTATATTAGATGATGTTTGATGAAAAAATTGGTCTAGGAGATTTGTATGTCTAAAATATAAAGTTTTTGGTGAGATGGTTTGATATTTGGATGTCAATATGTTGGTTGATGCTTGATCCTAATGGTTAGACCTAAGAGAAACTTGTGAGAAGATCAAGGTGTTGAAAGACATGCATTTTCCCTTGAGTGTTTAAACCTAAGAGATCAATATTTTTTTAATGAAGTAAATTTGGTGTGATTTTTGAAGGTGTGATATACCCAAAATTGTTTTAATAAAAATAACTTTAAGCATATATTTCCTCATTTTCCTTTGTTGTTGAAAACTAAAATATTTTGAAAATGGGACCAAGGTATACCTACTTTGTGGTTCAATTCTTAATATTTGATTAATTTGAAATTTTTTACCACATGGAGATCTTGATTAAATGTTTGAATCTAAAATGTATAGTACCAAGAAAATTTCTTTCCACAAAGCTTGAAATTTGTGAAATCAAGATGCTAAAATCATAGTCCCCTAGATTGAGTTTGAAATAATGAGTAGAGATATGAACAAAAATACTATCAATCCACTAAGATATTGTTTTAATAAAAATAAAATATAATTAGAGACATGCAACAGTATAGTGTTCTTGAAGTGTACTCCATTATACTCAAAGGGTTTAATTTTTTTGTGGCAATGTTGATGTTTCTTTTTTTATTTTAAATGTCAAGCAATGTGTTTACTAACTAAATGGGTGAGGGGGATATTTTACAATCCTTCTTGCACAAGACTTACTATTTTATGTAAAACAAGATCAATCAATGACAACCTAGAGGAGTAAGGGTATGTTTCTTCACAGGAGGCTTACCTCACCCTCGAAAGAGTGATGCAATCCAAATTTATGGAGAGTTAAAATAGGAAATACCAATGTCATGTACCACCTTGATACTCCTAGATTTGTAAAAGGGAATAACCTTTTAAGCCTTACACCTTAACCATAAATTAGATGCGGTAAGTAACTTCAGGAATAGTGCTATTCCCATGCACTACTTTGAAGAATAATTTCAAAAAACCTAGATTAGCCTCTAGATATAAAGGTTTTCAATGACACTATGAACACCATATGTATACTTTGTATGGGAAACATCAAATTCTATAGATTCCCCTAAGTGACCCATAGTTCACATGAGTGTAGTATTTTTAGGTATAATGTCTACAGATTTATGCTACTTATTTTTTCTTTTGCATACTTTGTATAACCTGCTAGTAAATGGTCTTGAAGGTCACCTTGAGTTCTCCATTGTGAGATATATCTCAAGGGAGGCCATCTCTAATAAAATAAAAAGGAATGTTATTTCTCCTCACCCAAGATTGCATGAAACGAAATGGGAGAGGATATGTAGCAAGCCTTGAGTGACTCAAAAAGATGTAGAATAAGAATGTTTCACTTCACCCAAGATCACATAAAGCACAAGGAGAGAGGATATGCACTAAGATTTTACGAATCATAGCAATAAAAGTAGAAAATGGCTCATTTTAGTGCACTAAAGATAGATGTTATGTTCATTTTAAGCACCAAAACCAAGTGAGAATTTTTCTTGCTCAATTTTATAACAAAATTGAAGTGTGAGGATGTTTGGTTCAATTTTAATCAAACTTGAAATGCAATATAGAGCATCCATTTTTTATCCAAATTGAAGTGTGAATTGGTTTTAAACCCAAATTGAAGTGCTATTTAACTAAAGTATGGAGAAAAAAGGCTCTTAGGCCATCCTTTTCATAAGTATTTTAATATAGTTTAAAAATTATAGCAAGATAAGTGTTAATGAAATTTTTTTCTTCACTCCATGCTTCCATGCTCTAATTTGAAAGTTGTTAGTACTAAACAACAAACACATATTAGAATCTCATTAGGTTTAAAAATCAATTGAAATTACAAATTGTAGTAACAAAAAATTATCCATTTTCCTTACTTATTATAGGAATAATTAATAATAAATGAGTTTAATCTTGCCTTAATTTAGTGTTGTAATGTGTTTTTCACATTCACATTAATTTTAGGACCCTTCTTAATAAAATGAACTTAATTGTGCCTTATTAAAGTGTATCTTTACACTTTCACACTAATCTATGGCTTTATTAATAAATTGAGGTTAAATTAGAGTTAATTCGCCCCATAAATTCAAATCCAAGACTTGTTTACTACATTATTTGAGAGATAAAACCTGACATTCATTAATAATATTTCACAACACTTAATTTGGCAAGGTTTGTGTCCTAGGATAGTGATCTAGGACCTATTTTCCACCTAGCGAATGGTTCTTCACTAGGTCCTTGGACCACCTTTTGACATGTTATTTCACATTCCCCGAAATAGGTCCTAGTTAAGTATGCTAGCACCCATTTTCCCTACAACAAGTGGTCCACCTTAACTTAGGACACACATTTTTTAACATATTCTTGGCAGGATTCTAGTGATTTCAAATCCTAGATTTGATGTCAGCTTGTGTTATTTGAATTTCAGAATTTTGTTTTAAGTTAACTATAACTATAAGGTTATTTCACATAGTTTCACCTAAGACCTTCTAGTAAATTAAAGTTATCATAAAAAAACTTTCACAAGAGCATTGAAGAAGGCATTCAAGGATAGATTATTGAAATTTTATTACAACAATCAAAGATCTAATTCATCATGTCAAAGGAATAATGCATCATGCAAGTTGTTGAGTTAATGTGTTGATGTAGCATCGAAGATCCAATTCAAGAATTGTTTCATATCAAAGTTCAAGATCAAGATCTACATTCCTTAAGGAAACATCATGCTATATTGTAGATTTTTCATCCAATACTTCATCCAAGGTATCATTGTTTCTTGTTTCATGTTTCATCCTTCATGTTTCATTGTTTCATCATAAGGTTTAATTACAAAAATGGGGTTTGACCAAGGAAAACCCCTATTCCCTAACAATTCAACATTTTTCTTCTCCTTAATGTGTGATTGTAGGTTTTAGGTTGAAGACCAAGTGGAGAACAAAATTGGAAAAAGTTGCCAAAGTTGCAAAGTTGTCAAAGTTGTCATCTTTATTGCAATATCATGAAAATAATTTTATAGAATTTATTTCTGACTTTCAAGAGCTAAACATATGGGATTAGGGAGTGTAGAAATTGAATAAGAAAACCTATAAATCACTTTTCTATAACCCTAGTAGGGACCCATTCACCACTGGGCGAATGAGTCTTCAGTGAGGCCTAAAATAACACCTTTTGAAAAAGGTACACATCATTTCATCATCTTAAAACCTTCCTTTTTACTGTCATATTAGTCAGGTTTGTTTTCTAATTGTTATTTATTCATTTTGACCCTCATAAATTGAATTAAACAACTAGAAAAAATTAGGTGTACCATTTGATTAATCTCATTTGTGGTTCACCTCTTTTTCTATGTTTCATTTTGGTGAACCTAACCTTTTAAACATCCTAATTTCTAATTTGGATTGCATTCCAACCCTAGATCTTAGTTTACAATACTTTTCATTATATTTGCATTACTTCCACTACATTTAGGGTTCTTTCATTTTGCATTAGTCAATATTACATTTTTTATAAACTTTCATATTTACATTACTTACATTCACTAAAAAATAAAAAAATTGCATTAGATCTGAGTTTGTTCTCCATAGTGAACTAATATTAACATCTTCATTCCATCATTTAGATTCACATTGTTCATCATTCAACCTTAGTCAACATTGCATTTAAAACCCTAAAATATAGAAAATTGGTTACAAAATTGAGTGTTATAGACCTAAAGTAGAAAACACATCTAATCACTCAGAAATTACACTTTTCAATCTTAAAAACCCCTATACCATGACCAATTCACCATAGGGTGAATGAGTCCATGTTAGGGTTACATAGGTAGCAAGTTTTCATAGTTCTTAAGCTTCAATATTAGATTCAAAGTCTCCCAAAAAATCATACCAAGACCCATTCACCAATGGGAAAATGAGTCCTTGGGGGACTACAAAAAAAAAATCCTAAGCTTTCTAGTGGTTTTTGCAAAGCCTAGGTTTGCTGGTAACCTACCATATCAATCTAGAAAGTTTCAAGATTTTCTATTTTATGCATCTAGTTAAAAATCATCCATTTAGTGGTCATTTTTCCAAAATATTTTAGTTGCAAAATCCATCAAATCTAAAAATGTCTACATTTCTGAAATTTTGCATTCTTGCATACATAATGTTTTTATTCATGAAGCTTTGCATGAGTTTGGTAAAAGTACTTTTCATCTTTGGATATAGATTGTTTACATTCTTGAAGCATTGCATAAGATGGATAAAAGTACTTTTCATTTTTGAGGACACAATGTAACTAGTATCTTATCTTCCTAAGAATGAAAAGAAAAAGTGCATCCCTCCTACTTGTGACAATGCTTTAGTTAAAGAGGATGCAAGTGTAGATAATCATGAAAATAATAATTGTTCTTCTCCTGATACCTCTCATATTAGTGATGAAGGTATCTTGGTGAAAGAAGATACAATAATTGGGAATCATGAAAGTATTGTTTTTCCCTCTCCTCCTCCCCCTTGGAAAAATATTATGAGACAAGAAGATGAGATCATTGACACATTTCTTGGCATTACTTTACCTAGTCTCCATTCACCACCCAAAACCTCCCCTACTTGTGATAATGCCTTAGTAAAAAAGGATATGTTGGTGTTAAGAGATCCAATGATTGAGATTTATAACATTGTTTCTCTCCTTCCTAATGTTCCTAACATTTAGAAAGATCTATTCGAACAAAAGGATCCAATCATTGGAAAGCATGAAAATCATAGTTATTCTTCTCTTGATGCCTGCCATTTTTGTGATGAAGTCACTTTACAAAATATAACCATGGAATGTGATGAACCTCTTGTTTTATCCCTTCCTAAAAGGTCTCCTACTAGCATAGATATTATGGCACAAGAGAATGGGAACTTGAGAAAAAGGATAAAATCATGGACAGTCATAATGATAAAATTTGTCCTTCTGCTAATATCTCTACTATTTGTGAAGAAGATATCTTGATGTTAGAGGATCTAATTGTAGACACCTAAATTTGGACACTAAATTTATCCAAATTTATCCCCTTTCGTCTAAGCTTACCCTTATGTGTATTAATTAATTCTACCAATTCCCTAAGGTATTTAATTAATAAATAAATACCTTATCTCTTTAATCCTCCTTTTTATCAAATGAATTAAATAAATATGACATTTATTTAATTCCTCACATGTCACATCCATTTCTTAATCCAAATTATTCTCCTAATCTCATCATTAGGGATGTGAACATGCCTAATCCTTGATTAGGATGTGTCACATCCTCCAACTTTTGCAAGCTGGCCTCTAATCTCTCTTAGCCACCTAACCCTCCTCTAATCCTTCATTAACTAGCCTAATCAACCTCTCAAGGAATTTTTAATTCATTTTATCCTTCCAAGGAATATTAAATTCATTTTTCTCTTCCCCATGTGATCTTTGACTTGTCACATCAAGTCACATGTGAACTCTTCCTAATCTCCCACTTGCCTCTAATATGCCATTAATTTGTCTAATCAGGTACTTGCACAACCTTAATCGTTTAATTAGGTCAACCTAATCTCCATGTCATTTATGGAATGTGTCCTAAGTCAACCTTATTAAAGGATTTCTCCTTTTGGAGAAGGTACCCCTTTCCCCATGGGAATTTTTAATTCACATTTAATCCCCAAATGCATTTCAAAGAATTTTAAATTCTTTCTCTCATTCCCATGTGGATATTTGAGGAATTTTTAATTCCTCACATGTCCTCTCACCCACATGGGGACAAGGGCATCCTTTATGAGGAGATATTGTCCAAATACCAAGGTACTATGTAGTACCTCCATGTCATGTACTCTCCTTCCAACTCATTTCCACATCATCTTTTTCAAACCACTTCCCATGCCACATGTCAAGATGTGAGGGATTGTGAGTTTTCAACTCACCATAGCCCTACATCTTGGCCATGTTGGTTTAATCTCAACCATCCATTTCCCTAGAGAATCCAAAATTCTCTATAAATACCCCCTCTTTTCTCTTATTTAGAGAGGAGATCATTGTGCTAGCCAAACTCTTTCAAATTTTTCATTTGAGCCATACTTAGCCAAAATACTTGCATTTTGCATCCACTTTCACCCATTTTCCATCCATATTATAATCCACACTTGCATATTTTTCCATCAAAGGAGCATACACTAGATCAAAGATCGAAGAGCCAACCAAAGGACAACTCAACAAGGTAAAAGGTTCAATTTTTGTTTTGTTAAGTTAATCATTTTCCAAATCTTGAGGTGTAGGGTGTTTATATTTGTTGTTTGCACTCTTTTGTTTGCTGCTTATTTTCTAACATGTATTTTCACTTGTTCACATTTCTGGAACACTTGGTGGGACCCACAAACAATTCTGTATCTTTCACATTTGCTACTTTTTTCACTTTTTGGAGAGGGGTGGACCTGACCATCTAGGGATAGACCCAACCTCCAGGAGTGGACCCGACCTCCAAGGGCAGACCTAACCTGACAATCAGGTGGACTTGACTTATAGGGGCGAACCTACCCTCCATAGACTCTAGAAACTAATTTTTTACAGATTTTTCATAAAGGAATAGACCTGACCTCCAGACAGGTAGACCTGCCCTCTAGACAGGCAAACCTACCCTCCAGACAAGTGGACCTGACTTGGATAGTGGTGCAGGAGCACCCAAGCCCTTGAAGCATCACTTCAGGGGTCAGGAGAGTGCAGGGGTAAGGAGGACCTATCCATTAAATCAAAACATCAATTATGACCTTTTGAAGCCTATAATGGCATTCGGAAAGGATAAATGCAATGAGAGAGTCAACTGTCCTAAGGGTCCTGTTAAGGACCCTAGGACCAAAAGGAAATATAAATGGGACAGTCATGTTCTAGGGGTTTAATTAGTAATCTAATGCTTTAATTAGGTCAAATAAGGTTGGATATTGAAGATCCAATGGTTTTTAGACAATAGAATTTAATAAATTTCAAGTTTGTAAATTCAAGTTTTTGAAAATCCACTTTAGGCGGGAAAATGAGTTTTAGGTGTTTTAGAGGTAATTATGCATTGTAATCAATCCAAAATGGTTGTATCAGTTGGGGAAATGTTATACAAAGTTTTAGAATTCATTTGTACAGAGGTTGATCAATTTTGGAAAGCATTGTACGGACTGTTTTCTGGAAATAGTGAAAAACATAGTTTTCTTGCATTTTTATGGTGTTCTTTTGTTGAATACTTGATCTCTACTAAATTTATGTCTAGTAGGATGCTTTAGGAATTTGATTTTACATGTTTCAACACCATTGAAGGATCTGAAAGTAGTAGTAATTAATTTATTTGAATCATATATTGACTGTCCTCAGGAAAACTCTTTTTTTTCATTGATTTTGAGAGTTATCCTGAAGTAATGATCCATTTCATGAGATTTTGTGAATGAAACTTGTGAAATGGATCCTATTTAACATGTATCATACAAATTTAACTAGTTAATGTGTAGAAAAGAGGAATCCTAGGGTGTACACTAAAGTTTGACAGTGGAAAGAGCATGAATATGGAGGCTAGGGTATAGCAGTAGAAGATCTACCTGAAGGAGGGGTATTTTTTTGAGTTGGAATAGGCTAAATATGTTGTCCTAATGGTCTAGGGTCAATAAACAAGTTATGGAAGTGATTGGAAAGTTAGTTTTCAAGAAGCCCTAGTTTTGAGGCATTTTATGGAGGGTTTTGTGATCAGGGATCTTAGAGGTGTCATAGAAGGTTAGGACCTTTAAAATCCTTGGTTTTGAGAAAATTTGAGACATTGTTGAAAGTTTCATGGTTAGGGGATAAAGTTAGAGAGGGGTTGCTTTGGAAAAGAGGGCTAATTAGGCCTAGTTTTTGAGGAGACAACAGATTTTGGAAGGGAATGTCTGAAGAAAGTGCAATCAGGGTTTGGACATGTTTTTTTTCATCATAGAACATAACTTAATCAACCATTAGATTGGAGGTTCTTTTGGAAATTTTGAGAGAAAAGTCTAAAATCCTTCGCTAGAGGCCTAATTGGGCTAGAAGGCTACTTAAGGTGCAAAAAGTAGGTTTTTTTGGAGACAGAGGTTTGGGGATTTGTGAAAGTTCAAGAAAAGTTTGCTTAAGTCTCTTAAGGGTGTTCCAATGGTTTGGGTCCATAAAGAGAGCATACAAGTGATTAGTGCATCATTAAGCCTTGTCTCCATTAGGGTGCTTGGAAGGGGGTTAGAAATTGCATCACTTTAATCCTTGAAATCTTTGTGTTCCTCCAAAGTCCCAGAACCTCTACATCAGAGTGGTATCAGAGTAGTGAGTAGGTCCTTTAGGGATTGAAGAAACAGCAATGGCACCTAAGAATCAATTGGCAAGAGAGTTGGAAGAGTTAAGGGAAATATTGGAAAGGGAGAGAAGAGAAAGAAGGGAACAAGAAGCAGCAAGAGAGCAGGCCAGAGGAAGAGAAGAAAGGAAATGGAGAAGGGAGAGAGAGACCATGAAAGCAAGGATAAATAACCTTGAGAGGAGTAGGAGGATCGAAGACCAAGAAGACCAAGAAGGCAATGATGAAGATGAAGAGCATGTGAGGGTAAATCAAGAACAAGCAGCAGATGAGATAGACGACCCTGAGGAAAGGAGCTTACTGAGATTGTCAAAGGTAGTACAAGGTCATGGAGGAAAGAGTCACATAGATTTTCCTATCTATCAAGGGAAGATGGATAGTGAAGAGGTGTTAGGATGGCTTGATGCCTTAGAAAACTATTTTGAGTTTAAGGAGATGGATGAAGAAAGGAAGGTTAAGTTTTCCAAAACCAAGTTGAGAGGCACAACATTGACATGGTGGAATAGTTTTTGGAATGATAGGATGGCTAGAGGATTGGAAAAATTCTCTACATGGGCTAGGATGAAGAGTTTGGTTAAAGAGCAATTCCTACCATTTGATTACACAATTCATGTGAAAAGGATGAGGCAGAATTTAAAGCAAAAGGACCTGGATGTTATGTCCTATACTGAGAAATTTCACAAGCTTAGTATTAGAGGAGGTTATGAAGAAGAGGATGAGAAAATAGCTAGGTATATCAATGGCTTGAGGTACAATCTACAAGATGAGATTGGTTTGCAATTGCCAAGGACATTAGGAGAATGTTTTCAATTGGCCATTAGAGCTGAGGAAAAGGTGAAGAGGAAGCAAGAAAGATCAAGCAATGGTGGAAGAGGAGGTAGTTCAAACAGGGGTAGAGGTAATAGAGAGAAAGGGCAAGGCAGCAATGATAAGAGTAGCAAAGACAAAGGCAAAGAGATATTTTCTGATCAAAGAGGTGGATACACTCCTAGAGGAGGAGGCAGATTTGGACAAGGTAGAGGCCCATTCATAGGTAGGTGTTTCAATTGCAATGAACCAGGGCATCCTTCCTTCAAGTGTCCTAAATGGGAACAAGCTGATAATGGCAGAGATAGGAGAGCTAACTTGGTACAAGAAGAAGAGGACAAAAATGAAGAATCAAAAACATTCATGGAAAACCCTGTGACTGATGGTGAGTTTCTTATGATTAAGCAAGGAGAAAGACTTCATCAAGAGCCAAAGGTAACTATTTTCAAAACAAATTGTTTGAGTCATGGTAAGATCTGCAGATTGCTCATAGATTTAGGGTCACATAGCAATTTAGTTTCACTTGATATGATAACCAAGCTAGGGATTGAAACATTTGATCATCCTACTCCCTACAAGGCCACTTGGGTAACTCAAGGACATCATGTAGAGATTTGTAAGAGAGATTATGTAGATTTCTCAATTGGATCATATCATGATAGGGTGCTTTGTGATGTCATTCCAATGACTTGTGGTCATATCATCTTGGGGAGACCATGGCAGTATACTAGGCAGACATTGCATGATGGTTTTCATAACACATATTTGGTGCATGAAGATGGAGTTAGATACAAGTTAGTGCCTTTTCCTTTGGAGCAGTCTAATGAGAACTTTGTGATTTGTTTTGAGAAGAGTTTGCAGGTGAATAAGCAAGGTAAGATAGGTAAGACAGGGGAAGATACTATTTGGAGGAGAAGTGATGAGTTGCACCAGGGTTGTGGAGCACACAGTCCTAGAAATCAGAATTTGTGGGACTTAGACAGTGTCAAGGTTGGAGGCATACAATGCCCTATAGTTGAGCATGCTAGTGATGGTATCTTTTCACAAGGAAATTAGGGGAATGAAGGAAGAAATAGGGTATAGGTACAAACTGATATTAAACAGCCAAGAGGACAAGCTAATCCTTGTTTTGATTATGTCAAGAATGCAGATTGGCAGAAGAGGAAGACAGTGACTTTGGGAGATTATATGCCTTGTCATTTGAAGGTGCAAACATCCAGGAGCAAGGAGTCTTCTGGTGGTAACACGTGGGATACTTCTTGGGGCAAGAGTTTTTTCTTTCTTGGGGAGAATGGTGGAGGAGCACCCAAGCCCTTCAAGCAACACTTTAGGGGGTAGGAGAGTGCAGGGGTCAGGAGGACCTATCCATTAAATCAAAACATCAATTATGACCTTTTGAAGCCTATAATGGCATTTGGAAAGGATAAATGCAATGAGAGAGTCAACTGTCCTAAGGGTCCTGTTAAGGACCCGAGGACCAAAAGGTAGTATAAATGGGACAGTCATGTTCTAGGGGTTTAATTAGTAATCTAATGCTTTAATTAGGTCAAAAAAGGTTGGATATTGAAGATCCAATGGTTTTTAGATAGTAGAATTTAATAAATTTCAAGTTTGTAAATTCAAATTTTTGAAAATCCACTTTAGGCAGGAAAATGAGTTTTAGATGTTTCTAAATTTGGAAGTGATTGGAAGGTTAGTTTTCAAGAAGCCCTAGTTTTGAGGCATTTTATGGAGGGTTTTGTGATCAGGGATCTTAGAGGTGTCATAGAAGGTTAGGACCTTGAAAATCCTTGGTTTTGAGAAAATTTGAGACACTGTTGAAAGTTTCATGGTCAAGGGATAAAGTTAAAGAGGGGTTGCTTTGGAAAAGAGGGCTAATTATGCCTAGTTTTTTAGGAGATAGCAGATTTTGGAAGGGATTTTCTGAAGAAAGTGCAATCAAGGTTTGGACATGTTGTTTGTCATCATAGAACACAACTTAATCAACCATTAGATTGGAGGTTCTTTTGGAAAGTTTGAGAGAAAAGTCTAAAATCCTTCGCTAGAGGCCTAATTGGGCTAGAAGGCTACTTAAGGTGCAAAAAGTAGGTTTTGTTGGAGACAAAGGTTTGGGGCTTTGTGAGAGTTCAAGACAAGTTTTCTTAAGTATCTTAAGGGTGTTCCAAGGGTTTGGGTCCATAAAGAGTGCATACAAGTGATTAGTGCATCATTAAGCCTTGTCTCCATTAGGGTGCTTGGAAGGGGGTTAGAAATTGTATCACTTTAATCCTTGAAATCTTTGTGTTCCTTCAAAGTCCTAGACCCTCTGCATTAGATAGCTTTTTTCATAAGGTGAAATTTTAGTTTTTAACACTTTTTTGGCTATTTTAAGTGTTTCTAACCCCCTAACGTGACTTGTTTGAGTTTGTGCAAGTATCTGATTGACATTTGTCAAGGAACAAGGACAAGATTCACTAACAATTTTCCTTGCAGGGTTAGTCATTTATCAACTGCCACTTGTTGTTTTGCATAACGTAGGCACATAGTTTAACTAGGAGTATCAATTAATATTGTTTTTCATGCTTTTTGGTAAGCTATTGAATGTATCCAATCCCCTTGTGCCATTTGGCGATCCTAGGTGATGAGAAATTGTAGCTTACCAAGTCCTTTGAGTCACCCTCTTTTTTCTTTTCTTAGCGAGACCTGCTTGGGGATTTCATCACCCCAAGGGACAATTCCAACCATGCGTACCGGTAGGGTATATAAAGGAGCGAGAATGAAAGTTGTACCTCAATCCAACCACATTGTAATTGGTGAAGAGCCGAGATGACATGAAGAGTTGGCCTGAGCCTCTAGTATCTCGTTAAGGTTCCTGACTCATGCTTGTAACGGGTTGGTGTTCACAGTTTGGGCCTCATGTACTGGGTGTATATCAAGGACTCCTTAGCAACCATGTTCATCCTAGAATAGAGGACTTTGTCAGCCATACCACTTTCTACTAGTCTTAGGATTTTGTTGTCTGAACTATCTTCTTTGTGTGAAACTAGTAATTTTCTATTTGGTTGACTCAGTCGTATTCTTGTGATTGATGCTTGTTGTGTTTTGGGTCCTTTTCCTTGGCCATCTTTTCAAATCTCAAGTTTAAACATGTATAGGAGTGGACCTACCCTTCAGGGGTGAACCTAACCCATCCAAGGGAAGACTTGACCTTTGAACCAGCCCTTTTAAGCCTATTTTTTCCAATTTTGACCAACTTTTGTCCGACAAGTGGACTTGCCCTCCTAAAAGATAGACCTGCCCTCTAGGGGCGGACCTAACCCATCTCAAGGGTGGACCTAACCCTTGACCAATCAGTTTTATCATCTATTTCATCATTCTGAACACTTGTTTCATCATTTCACATGCTTGTTTCAACGTTTCGAGTAAAATTTTCACCCATTTCAAACCTTTTTCTATTGTCTTGAACTCTTGTTCTGTCATTCTGATCCTTCGTTTACTCCTTTTGAGTAAATGTTCACCCATTTCAAGCCTTTGTCTATCATATTGAACTCTCATTCTGCCATTTTGATTATTCATTGACTCATTCTGAGTGAACATTCATCTATTTCACATCCTGTTTCATCATTCCAAACTCCCATCTAGTCATTCCAATCATTCATTTACTCATTCTGATTAAACATTTATCCATTTCGAACCTCCTTCTATCATTTCGAACTCCTGTTCTGTCATCCTGATCATTCGTTTACTCATTCTGAGTAAACATTCATCCATTCTTAGCCTCTATCTCCTCAATCCAAGAGTCCTTCATCCATTCCAAGGCACCATTTACTCATTCTGATTACTCATTCATCCATTATGAGCACTTGTTCACTCATTTTGAGTACTCGCTTGGCTATTTTGAATCTTCCTCCCCTCGTTCTGAGAGTCATTCATCCATTTCGAGCACTAATCCATCCATTATGAGCATCCATCTCTGAACCTTCCTAGCCAGGGGCTAACCTCCCCTTTTCCAAGGGTAGACCTGCCCAGCTAGGGGCAGACTTGCCCTTCTCTAGGGGCAAACCTGCCCTTCTCCAAGGGAAGACCTGCCCTCCAGGGGCAGACCTACCCCCTTGGACAAGTAGACCTACCCCCTTGGATAGGTGTACCTTCCCTACAGGTGAAACTACCCCCCTGGATAGGCAGACCTGACCTCATCCAGGGGCAGACCTACCCTTCAAACAACATTTTCCACCCTCTATTCGGTCATTTCAAGCACCTGTTTTCCCACCATCAATTTTTTTTTGAAATTCATTGTTTCATCACCAAAATCACATAAGAGCTACTTAGAACATCATTAGAGTCCATATCCATCATTAGATCATCCATCCCAATCACCTAGACTTTGTTTCGAGAGTTTTGATTTTTATGCTGAAACTTTCAGAGGGCATAACTTTTGAATCGGGTGTTCGTTTGAGCTAAAATTTTAAGGGTGATTGTGTTATGAAATGGCATGTGGATTTTGAACTGACCTTGAGTCAATAGGACCCCATTTTTCCACATTTTCGTGGCCTCAAACTTTCTTCTTGACCCTGAAAATCGTAATTTACTATTTTTTTCAATTTTTGACAAAAAAAATTCGCTAATAACTCAGAATGCATGTCTTAGATTTGGGATTTTAGTTGGAAATTTTGGGTGTTTTTTGGGAAAAAACTTGGACTCTCAAAAGTATGTCTGTGAAGTTTCCTAAAATGGAAAAAATTGACAATTTTTGATAATAGCCAAATCTGGAAAAATCTGATTGTCAACACCTTACATCCTTTAAACCCTGAAACTTGGTGTAGAATCAATCAAATCATATCCTCCAATAATTCTAGGCTTCAATCCAATCCTAATTTGAGCTTTAATCTAATCCCAATCTAAGCTTAACCAAAACCCTAATCTAAGCTTTAGTCAATCTCTAGTCAAGATCTTTGGATATCGAAACAAATCTTAAGATCCCTCTCTCCATCTTCTTCAATTTTGTCCTATTCAACCTTTCATCCATTCCATAAGTCAACCTCCTAATCTAGCCATTCTTTCATTCATTTTGATCAATCCTTTACTCGTTTCAACCTTTCATCCATCCATTTCGAATATTTGTTCCATCTTTTTCGATCATTTGTTTACTCATTCTGTGTAAAAATTCATCTATTTCAAACTTTCATCTATCATTTCAAACCCTCATTCCACCATTCTAATAATTTGTTTACTCATTCTGAGTAAACGTTCAACCATTTCAAACCTCCTTTCATCATTTTGAACCCTCGTCCTACCATTCCAATCATTTGTTTACTCATTCTGAGTAAATGTCCATCCATTTCAAACCTCCTTTCATCATTTTGAACTCTTTTTTTGTCATTCTGATCATTTGTTTACTCGTTCTGAGTAAACATTCATCATTTCAAACCCCCTTCTATCATTTTGAACTCTCGCTCAACAGTCCTAATGAATCATTTACTCGTTCTGAGTAATCTTTCATCTATTCCAAACCTTCGTCTTCTCATTCTGAGAATCATTCATCTGTTGTGAGCATTCATTTACTCATTTTGAGTAGTCATTTATCCCTCTCGATCATCTATCTACTCATTCAGAGTAATCTTTTATCTATTCCAAACCTTCATCTTCTCATTCTGAGAATCATTCATCTATTGTGAGCAGTCGTTTACTCATTCCGAGTAGTTGTTCATCTATTTTAGTCAATCGGTTACTTGTTTTGAGTATTTGTTCATCCATTTTTATCATCTATTCCTCCAATCAAATTATTTTTTTCCCCATCCAAATCCCCTGAACTTCATCTTGGGTTATTATCCAAATTGACCTAAGTGTCTGATCTGATCGTCATCATCAATATCCACTTAGGATTGACATTCATCCTAAGTTAATCATTATCATTGACCCAATCAATCCATTTTCAATCTCAAAGTGGATTCAATGCCTCAATCGTCCATCCATCATTTAATTCGATCAATCATTATCCTACGTCACCTAGGGTAATCTCTGAACGTGGTTTATAGTCTCTTTCGTCATCTTATCCAATCCATAAGTCAATCTTATCCAATCCAAGCCAATCACATCCCTATCCAATCACCTTCAACCCAATCAATCTACTTCCATCTTGAAGTAGATTTGGTGTCGTAGTCATCCTTTGGTAATCAAATTCGATCATTAGAATCAATCCCATCGCATCATCCAATCATCCTAATCAGAGCTTTAATCCAATCTCAATCTGATCTTAACCTAAAACCCCAATTTGAGCTTTAGTCCATTCCCATCTAAAATCATTGATCCATCCTCTTTATCCTTTCATCATCATGAATCCTTATCCTCCATCAATAGTAGTCAACAGAAACCCTAATTATGTCGACAACGATAACGAAAGTCTTGTCGATCAAGAAGAGTATGACATAGATCCCCTTGACACTATCATTTCTAGTAAGCTTTCTCCACTTGCTTTCCAAAATTCAATCACCCCTTTGAGTTATCTTGTTATGTCTTCATCCATGCCTAATCATGCTCCTTATGCTACCTTTGGCAAGGGATATCCATCATATCCATCATATCCTTCATCTACATCATCCTCTTATCCAACAACCACATCCTCTTATCCTACTCTACCATCACAATACCCCTATCCTAATCCCCCATTCACATCCTCCTATCTCAATCCTTCATCTGAATATACCCACTACCCTAATCCTACATTCACACCTTCCTACCCTAATCCTACATTCACACCTTGCTACCCTAATCCTCCATTCACACCTTCCTATCCTAATCCAACATCCCCACCAATCTATCCTAATCTAACATCCACATCTTCTTATCCTAATCCGACATCCACATTTCCCTATCTGAATCTACAACCTCAATATTCCCATCCTAATCCACCATCCGAATACCCCTACTACAATCCACCACCCGCATCCTTGTGTCCTAATTCACCATTCCAATACCCCTATCTTAACCCTTCATCTAATCTTAATCCCCCATCTATTCCCAGTCCTACATCCAATCCCATTCCCCCATCTAATCCTAGTCCACCAATCCCTAGTCCTAATCTCACACCAATCCATAATCCTTCATCCACTCCTACCACACCATATATGCCTAGAGTATTCAAGTTGCTCACTCCAAAAGTTCTCCAAGGACTTATAACAAAGAATGCATCTCCCATTCCACACCTTGAAGTTGTGGAATCATGCTATCCCAACCCATCATCCATGGTCATTAGTGATGAGACCCTTCTCCACCCAACACCTATCATTTATGATACCACACCTGGCACCACTCAAACCATCAAAACCATCACATCCTTTGAATCCACTGAGCCCCCATCTCCTACCATCACATCCTCTGAATCCACTAAGCCCCCATCTCCTACCATCACATCATTTGAATCCACTGAGCCCCCATCTCCTACCATCACATCTACTGAATCCATTGAACACCCACCTACTACTCTGAGAGTCGTCAAACCCATCGACAACACCCAAATCCAATCCCATAAAATCCATTCCCATGAATGTTTTGAATCCTCTATTGCTCCATCTTCCCCACTTAAAGATTCCCACCAAGACTCCATTATCATGCTTCCCACACACGATGAGTCATGCCAAGAGCCTAATCTAAAGCATGCCAACATATCCCCTTCTCCAGATCAATATCCTACCATCCCATCTAGTCCACCTAAGGACCAAAGTACCCCATCCATTCCACCCCATGATCCCCTTGTCATTCAAGATTCCTCTGCTCCATCTCCATCTCCATCACATGAGCCCGCTACCACAAATCCAGATCCTATCATATCCACTAATCCCTCTCCTAATACCACCCATCCAAATGCCATTATCCCATCATCTCCCTCTCATGATCCCCCATCATCGCCTAAAACTTCTATCCCCACACCGCTTGCATATTCCCTTGGTACTCTCACATTATTCCATGGTGGCCTCCTTGTAGAAGAAATACACATTGTATATACCAACCATCATCCTCCACCTAATAATGGACTTGCATCATGTTTTCAGAATAACACAAATCCTATCATGGATCACATGCTCAAGAAAATGAACTATCAAGGAAAAGGTCTAGGCCTTCATGAGTAGGGTATTTTAGATCCCATCCAAGTCAAAGAAAAAATCTGCATGCAAGGTCTTGGAACTATTTCCCAAGACTCACAATCTAAACATGTTGGTACAACCTCTAGACATCCTCAATGAGCCTTTTCCAAAAGAAATTCCAGCTCTTCCCATCGCTCCACCAGATCATATACTGCCATCCCTCCTCCTTCATCATATCACCTAAAAAAAGCCATCCATATTCCTCCTTCATCTACTCCATCCATCTTGGGTTCTTATGTTTGTCCACCCACTCTATCTGCTTTGGGTCTATGTATCCTAAAATCACCCCCTCCATCTCATCCTTTCATCCATCCAACACCTATCCATGTCATCCATCATAAACATCCCTCTCACATGTCCCCTAATTAGGATCAAGAAAGGCACATACCTACACATTCTCCATCTACACGTAATCCTCATAATCCTACCTCCATGGCTCCACATCATCCATCTCCTCATAGCCATCCCATTGCTAGTAAAAGCACTTTGGATGCCAAAGAAAAAGTTCCTAAATATAAAGATCCACATAAACCTAAATCTCCCCATGCCCCCTCTAAATGAAATGTTGAAGAAAAGAAAAATAAAATCCAAAATCAAAATCAAATCTATAGCCCACAAAGGTCCACCATAGAAAAGATCAAAACCATGTGGATCCCAAAGAAAAACGATGCAATGCCATCAAATGAAAAATCTATAAGAGCATCCAAAGTTGCTAATCCAAAAGCTAATCGTGCACCCCTTTCATCTCCTAAGTCTTTTTTGGGCCCTTATGTTCCAAAATTTTCCATCACATCTCCTCCATTATCCCCACATTCCCCATCCATTAATACTCCTATCATTTCACATTCATCACCATTTGTGCCATTGTTGGTCCTGAACTCACCACCCCATCACACATAAACCCCATCATTATATCCATACCCTTTCTAGCATCCCATCCATTACCCCACATATCTCCCCCATCAAATCCCTCTAATCCATCCTCTTGCATAATCCAGTTATCCTAATAAGATTGTACCAATGTCCAATAGTCACTTCGAATATGGGCTCTTAATAGCTTGTATGAAACCTAATGCTTGATTCCTTCATCCATCTCCTTATCGCATGTCTTCTAAATCCCCTTATTTGCCTCCCTATCCTTATCCATCTCCTTTTGCATGCTATCCAAAAAGTAAAAAAAACCAAAAATGTCAAAAAATCCAAAAAATCAGAAAAATAAAAATAAAAATAAAATAGTAAAGAGAAATAATCCATCCAATGGTGAAAACTTGGCAAAAAAGCACCTTGGATAAGTACCATGATGAAAACCTGGCAAATAGGCGTCATGCATAAATCCCCATCTGCACTTGGGGGTAGCTCCCTGATATGCATTCCCTCCATCCGCTATGCTTCCTACTATGCTTCCAGCTATGCACCCGTCTTCTTGATATATGGCATTTTTATTTATCCCTTCCATCCTACCTATCTTACACATCCTGCTTGGAATATTTCATTTATCCCAATCTTTCCATCCTCCTTGTGATCTTGATAACGATAGGGGAAAACATATAAACATGCTTTGGACACCTCTTAGCATAAATTCTCTTCATCTACACACTATCCTACTCCTCATTCAGACTTTTCTACCTTCCTTATCCACTCGTCATGCTACCCTCAATCTCCCTTTCTTATCCATACATCCTATCTTCATCTATCCTTCTCTATTGCATCCTTCATGCCTCCTCACACATGACATATCTAGAGTGGGGCCATCTATCTTCCTTTGTGATATAGTCCTTGTTGACATCATTCATTCCTTCAGAGCAATCCCTTCCATTTCCCTATCTTCATCTCCTTATCATTATATCCATCTCCCTATCCTTATCTTCTGATCCTTCCATCATAGCATCCCTTTTCATATATCCATCTAGTAACCTTTTCCTCATCCAAATCCTTATCCCTCTATCCAATCCATCCAAACAATCCATTTCCTCCCCCCATCCTCTATCCTCATCCCCTCTTATAATCCCTTGTCATTGGTATCTAGCTATAGGCTACTCCCCATGCAATCCAATGCCATCTATCTTATTGTCATCACTTCTACTTCTTTTGCACATCTTTTCAATCTCCTCTCCTTTTTCATCCCTCATCTCTCCATCATATCGTCCTCCCAATTCATCTTTTGATGATTTGGATAACTATCCCATCCCTAAGCTTTGTAATCACCATCATCCTATCCAATCCAACAGGTCTATCTTGTCTCATCGTATCAGTCCCATCATTTTATCCACTTGTCATGGTTATCTTATCATATTTTATCCATCATTCATCTTTGGCCTTTTTTTCAAACTATGTTGCCCTTGTACTTTCATGTAGGCAAGGTCGATCATTTGATCTGCCCCCGGGTCTTTGTCCGTCTACTCTTTTATCACCTATCATCAGTCTTTCTGGTTTTTCCATCTGCTCTTTTATCGTCTATCATCATTCTTCATCATCCTCTAGCTCCTTTTGTCCATCCTATCTTTATCATCCATCAGAGTCCCCATCATGGTCTGTTGTCAACCTTTTATTGAACTACGAGGGCTCTACGCTTTCACGTATGCAAGGCTAATCTTTGATTGTCCCTTGAGCCCCTAGGTGGCTAGGATGTATCAGTCTCCTATCTTGTGTCATGTCTGTTATGTCGTGTCATCAAGCAATGCTCTTATTTAGTTGGTTCTTAACAAAAATGATCCACTTGTATCATCTTATCCAATTGGTTCTGAATATTCTGCATCATATCAGTCTTTCAGTTTAGTATCCATCATCGGTCTCAACAAGATGCATCCTTTCTAATAGACCTCATCAATCCCATCCATCCCCTTTATCCTATGGCAAAGGGTGTTTGAAATTGATTGTGATCTTTTGATGCTTTTGGCTTTTTTTAATCATTTGAACTCCCTATCATCACTTGTCATGGTCCCCTCGATCCATCATATCATGGTGTTCTTTGACTAGTCAACATAGGAGTGTATCTTGATCTTTTCTTTGTTGTTGTCTTCTCAATTGTCCCACGTAGTACCCACCAAGATCTTGTAGGTCTTGTGTTAGGCTATGGCATCCTTTTATGCTTGTGGTTATCCCAATACCTGGTCTAACCAAGGTCATTATGACTTTGGGGTGTTGAGATAGCCTTTTTGTTTGATGTGTTTGTTTCATGCATTAGACCCTCATCTTCCTTAGTCATTTATACCTTGGTGTATCGTGTCTTCTGCTATAGCAAAAATAAGTGCTCTGAAAATGGAAAATTGCATTAGGATTGCATTTCATTTTCCATTCCATCATCTTATATGTATCCCCATTCCTATCATCTATCAAAATCCCCCCCATCCATTCATTCGTCATCAGTCTCCCTCCCCTATCCATCCACTCTCTTATCGTCATCTCTTCAAACTTCTTATAATAATATCGGTTGGTTATTCTAAGCATCTTATCCCCCATCATTTTTTCATCCATCTCATATCCTAATCCAATCCTCCCCCATTTGATCTTTTTTTCCCCTTCCCTTGTTGGTCTCGTCGCAGACCCTCCCCTAGCTGTGGGCAGACCTGCCCCTAGATGTGGGCAGACCCGCCCAACCTAGGGCGGACCTGCCCCTAGATGTGGGTGGACTCGCCTAGCCTGGGGTGGACCCACCCTTGGCTGTGGGCAGACCTTCCTAGCCTAGGGTAGATGTTCCCTTGATTGTGGGTGGACTTGACCCTAGTTGTGGGCGAACCCGCCCCTAATTTTCATCATTTTTTTCCCTTCCTAGTCATTCCTCTAAATGACTAAGGCATCTTTCCCAATCTAACCATCTTCTTCTAGGTTCTATGTTTTAATATTCTTTGAAATGATGCTACTTTGTAACACCATCTCAAAGAGGGGAAAAATGTAGACACTTAAATTTGGACACTTAATTTATCCAAATTTATCCCCTCTTGTCTAAGCATCCCCTTATTTGCATGAATTAAATAATATTGTTG
This sequence comes from Sequoia sempervirens, assembly GCA_007258455.2. Taxonomy (NCBI): domain Eukaryota; kingdom Viridiplantae; phylum Streptophyta; class Pinopsida; order Cupressales; family Cupressaceae; genus Sequoia; species Sequoia sempervirens. The sequence continues at coordinate 403,253,396 of VDFB02000017.1, read as the reverse complement.
TTATTTAATTAATATCCTTAATTCTGCCAAATCTCTAAGGTATTTAATTAATAAATAAATACCTTATCTCTTTAATCCTCCTTTTCATCAAATGAATTAAATAAATATGAAATTTATTTAATTCCTCACATGTCACATCGCTTTCCTTATCCTAATTATTCTCCTAATCTCATCATTAGGGATGTGCACATGCCTAATCCTTGATTAGGATGTGTCACATCCTCCAACTTTTGCTAGTTGGCCTCTAATATCTTGTAGCCACCTAACCCTCCTTTAATCCTTCATTAACTAGCCTAATCAACCTCTCAAGGAATTTTTAATTCCTTTTATCCTTCCAAGGAATATTAAATTCATTTTTCTCTTCCCATGTGATCTTTGACTTGTCACATCAAGTCACATGTGAACTCTTCCTAATCTCCCACTTGCCTCTAATATGTCATTAATTTATCTAATCAGGTACTTGCACAACCTTAATCACTTAATTAGGTCAACCTAATCTCCATTTAATTTATGGAATGTGTCCTAAGTCAACCTTATTAAAGGATTTCTCCTTTTCGAGAAGGCACCCCTTTCCCCATGTGAATCTTTAATTCACATATAATCCCCAAATGCATTTCAAAGAATTTTAAATTCTTTCTCTCATTCCCATGTGTATATTTGAGGAATTTTTAATTCCTCACATGTCCTCTCACCCACATAGGGACAAGGACCACCTTTATGAGGAGATCTTGTCCAAATACCAAGGTACTATGTAGTACCTCCATGTCATGTACTCTCTTTCCAACTCATTTCCACATCATCTTTTTCAAGCCACTTCATATGCCACATGTCAAGATGTGAGGGCTTGTGAGTTCTCAACTCACCATAGCCCTACATCTTGGCCATGTTGGTTTAATCTCAACTGTCCATTTCCCTAGAGAATCCAAAATTCTCTATAAATACCCCCTCTTTTCTCTCATTTTGGGAGGAGATCATTGTGCTAGCCAAAATCTTGCAAATTTTTCATTTGAGTCATACTTAGCCAAAATACTTGCATTTTGCATCCACTTTCACCCATTTTCCATCCATCTTATAATCCACACTTTCATATTTTTCCATCAAAGGAGCATACACTAGATCAATGATCGAAGGGCCAACCAAAGGACAACTCAACAAGGTAAAAGGTTTCGTTTTTGTTTTGTTAAGTTAATCATTTGCCCAATCTTGAGGTGTAGGTTGTTTATATTTGTTGTTTGCACTCTTTTGTTTGCTACTCGTTTTCTAACACATATTTTTTCTCATTCACACTAATCAATGAGAGTCATGAGAGTTCTATTTATCTCTCTTCCCCTAGGGAAAACATTATTCTACAAAAGAATGCCATCATTGATAAACAAGAAAGACCAACCATTGAATTTCATGAACATCTAGTTTGTTCTCCTAAAAACTCTCCCATTAAGGAAGGCATCATGGTGGAAGGAATTGACAACATTGACACATATCTTTCAAGCAATAGTAATGTTGCTTTCTTATATGGAGATGATGAAATGAAATTAGACTCTCGTTCACTAGGATATTATAAAAAAAAAAAAATCGGTGAGGTTATAAACATTAGAACTCCCTCGAGACATCCTAGAGATCCTTTAATTATTGAACCACCTAAGCTTGAACTTATCATTTATCCACCCTCACAACAACCACAAGTTCAAAATCAACTTGTTCTTATCTTAAATCCACCTAACAGGAAACTTAATACTAATAATGTTTCATAGTAGCCAAGTGAAAATACCATTTCTCATACATACAACACTAGGAACAATTCACAACCAAGAAAAATAACTCCAACTTTCCTCCCATTTCCTAACCCTATCTTTCCTAGTGCTCCTCATTTTCCTTTACAAAGTGGAAAGGGGTATGATCTTGTTGAACAAATTGAGAATACTTCTACTAAGATATCCTTATGGGACCTTATTCAAGCCTCGCCTATTTATCATAGCATGCTTCAAAGTCCTTTAAAAAAAGTTCCAACCCCTCCTATTGTGCAATCAAATGATGTGGCAGCCCAAATTTAGGCTATAACTAAGGCCAACTTAGACATTAATTTTTGTCAAGATGGGTTACCTTCATTAGAAGAGAAAAATAAATAAAGATTTCATGATTATAGCTCACATTAATAAAATAGTGATAAAGAGAACTCTTGTTGATAGTGGCTTAGCCCTTAATGTGTGTAGCATAAACCTTCTTGATAAGATTGAATTATATAAAATACAAATTCAACCTAATTCTTTATCTCTTCATCAAATTGATAAAGTAGGAAAACAACCACTTGGATTCATCACATTACCTATTAGAGTTTGAAATTTTACCTTGCAAACTCTAGTCCATGTTATACCTCACAATATTTCATATAATCTTCTTTCAGGAAGGTCATGGATTCATGCAATGAATGGGTTTCCTTCTACCCTTCATCGTAAAATGAAGTACGTCTATGAAAACAAAGTTTACACACTCAAGGGTGATCCTGAACCTAAAAGTTGTTTGATTGCTGAGAGAGAAGGAAAACAACCTTTGAAAGCATTGAAATCAATTGCAATTTAAGTGGAAGTCACAAAGGAAGAAGAACACAACAAGATCATTGATGAAGTCACTAAGTTGTTAGAAGATGATTGGGGTTCCTTATATTTCACACCAACACTCATGGGAGAATACAAGATTATAACAAAAGAGTTTGAGAAGGGAAAATAAAAAGAATTAATTTCAACACAAAATTTGAAAGCATCCACCTCAACCACTTTAGAAGAAAAGACAATATACATGACAAAATTTGATGAAGTTGATTATGACCAACCACCAAATCCAAAAGAAAGAAAAAAGGTATATGGAAGAGGTTATCAACTTATGAAACAACTTGGGTATAGTGGAAAAGGATGTGGTTCTATAGAACAAGGTATTTGTGTCCCTATAGAGTCGAACATGCTAGAAACAACTAATGGTCTTAGTTATTGTCCTTCGAAAGAAACAAAAACATCAAAAAAGTCTCCACTCAATATCAACACTCTTACAAAAGATTCTTCTAAGAAAGCTTTAACCTTGGTGAATATTTAACTAATAGATACTCTATGTGGGAATATCTCATTAGATAGCCATAAGATTGATACTTTTCTAATCATTAAAATAAATAACAATAGGTCTTGCTCCTTGCCATGTAATAGTTGTAGGATCATAACATACTCACTATTGCATGTTTTACATTCATTGACAATCATTTCCTCTTTGCAAATTGCAACATATCATCATCCATTCTCGGCTCATCCTTATCTTGTATTAAGTGGGGGCACAGGATTTGGTAGCCTTGTCCTCATATGGAACTGTTTTACTGTCTCTTTCAGTTGGTTGACTACTTTCCATATATATATAAGAGAAATCTTGGGATGTCAATAACATGCCTTAAGTTGGATCATAGGTGATGTACTGAGTTATCTTTAGTTATTACATTTTGGGGGAAACCCCAAGTATTCATAATGTAGTTTCATTCGAGAACATATGAATTGGCATAGGGTTTTATGAGGAAATCTATCATGTATTAGGAGTAAACATTGGCTACTTTAAAGTCATTGCTCATAGGAATGGTGTTAGCAACTACTTTAAAGTGGGGACATACATTGATGCTATCTTTTGACATTTTTCATATTTCATGGTGTAATGTGATTTTTCTTGTGATGCATCATTTTCTTAGTGGTTTCATTGGGTTTGATGTCCTCCAAGAGTGTGATATGTCTAAGCATATGACTTTCCCTTAGTGGCATGATGTGAAGTGTGGCATCCCATAAGTAGAAGTCTAATATTATTGAATTTTCCTCTCTTGGAGATGTTAGGCATGATGTTCCTTAAGAATAAGACCTTACACAAAGCAAGTTCACAATGAACAAAAACCTATAAAAACAATATTCATAAGCATTTAGTATTGTGGTGCCTTATTGAAGTTGTCGAGAGGATAAATTTGATATGGTATGGGAGCCTAATATTATTCTCTCATTTTCCACCTTTTAGGGATACTCACCTAGTGGACGACTTGAGGTTCCACTACCCCAAAGTGAGCATGTGTGTCCTTTGCATAGTGGACATCAAGTTCTTCTTGTAAATTTTTTTTTAACAAATAACTTAGACCCGACTCACATCACGTTGGACAGATTGTCAACACTTGATCCTTTTCTCAAACAAATAGTTGCATTCCACATCACATTGGAATGGTCAAAGATTGATCCTTTATATTCCCTTTTCCTCTTGGTCTTTGATAGTTTATGATTAAGTACCTTTGTCATTTTTGCATACATAATTTTCTTGAATGTCTAATTTAGTGTGAGTTTGACATGGGATTAAACTCTCACTAAAGTGGCAAAAAATTGTAGTAATAGAAAAAATATCCCTTTTCCTTACTTAATTTGGGAATAACTAATAATAAATGAGCTTAATGTTGCCTTAATTTAGTGTTGTAATGTGGTTTTTACAGTCACATTAAGCTCATGACCGTTCTTAATAAAATGAACTTAATTGTGCCTTATTTAGGGTGTTTTAAAGTGTATCTTTACACTTTGACACTAATCTAGGGCTTTGCTAATTAATTGAGGCTAAATTAAAGTTAATTGGCCCTTTAAATTCAAATCCAAGCCTTAATTAAATTGCATTTTATAAGAGATAAAACCTAACACTCATTAATAATATTTCACAACACTTAATTTGGTAAGGTTTGTGTCAATTAGGATAGTGACCTAGGACCCATTCGCCACCTAATGAATGGGTCCTCACTAGGTCCTAGGACCCCCTTTTGGCATGCTATTTCACATTCCCTGAAATAGGTCCTAGTTAAGCATGCTATGACATATTCTCCCTATGGTGAATGGTTCCTCCTTAACTTAGGACACCCCTTTTTGAACATATTCTTGGTAGGATTTTAGTGATTTCAAATCCTCGATTTGATGTCAACTTGTGTTATTTTTTGAATTTTTGGATTTAATATTAGGTTAAGTATAAATATAAGGTTATTTCACATAGTTTCACCTAAGACCTTCTATAAAATTAAATTTTGTTGATCATTTTAGTCACACACCAACAGTGTAGAAAAATCCTCACAGATAGACCACAAGAACCTATCTTTACTTGAAAGATTGAACTAGGACAACCTAAATCTTAGGCTAACTCAACTTAATCCCAAGGCTCATTTATGTTAGGTCTTGACCATACTAGGTTCACATCAAGGTTCATTGTGATAATGTTTTTAATCATGAGGGGTAAACTATATTTTTGGGTTCTTGAAGGAATCATAGGGATGGGTAAAATATAATCTTAGTCTAGTCATTTAAAAACTTCATGAAATTCAAAAATTTACAATAACATTTCATGAACATCAAATAACTTTCTTTCACTTAAGTTAATTTAGATTTAAGCATTCAACTTGATATCATGGAATTAAAATTTTTGCAATAAAATTTTCATTCATTCATCTCTTTTTCAAAACATTTTTGTAATTTAAACATATATTCTAAAAAAATGCATCAAAAGTACTAAAAAAGTAATGTTTCTCCCAGGTATTATCTATGCATGCCTCAAGAATTAACCAAACTAGAGCAGACCATTCCATATGTCACTAGATTGATTTAAAAGATATGCATAGAATGATGCGATATTTTAAAGAGAGGGGGATCATTTTCCATCGAATAGTGTCAGTATGCACACTTAAATGACACAGTACATAGTCTTGTCTAATAGGGAAAAAAAATCAACCACGTAAGATTTCATATCAGGAGATAGCTTTTGAATTGGCTTTGATATTGATTAGCTTCTATGAAACATACAAGTTTTTAATGTGAAATGGAATAGAAAATAGGAAAAGGAACAAAACTTGAAGAAATTTTGGTTCTCTGACATCCAAATTTTTGGAACTTAACTTAAAATGAAAAATCTCCCAGCCTTTTATAGAACAAGACATTGGGGAGATTAGACAAACACATGAGAGGGAATCCAAGGGATGAATCACAACAAGGCATGTGGAATATGAAAACTAGAAAGAGAATTGATGACAAAGTCAACATATATCAACCTTCTTCAACACATTAAAATCTTTTAGGATCTCCATCATTAAATATATAGCCATGATAGTAACTTGAAATTAAGTAGATTTGTCAAACAAAATATAGGGGCTTCTCGAGTAAACGAGTTGATCAAGTGGACATAGAAAAATATAAATAAATTTGTATCCACCAATGTCCTCCCACATTTTGGTTCTACCTCGAGCTTAATACATACAAAAACAAGTCACACTAGAGGTTGGCGTGTTCTTTTGCCTCATTCATAATACCAAGATTCCTAGTATTCTGACAACCCAAGCTTATCCTTTGCATAGACTCCCAGAACGTATCACTCGATTTGGATATGATTCTACTTGCGATCCCAATTTTCCTAACCGTCCATACCTAAATATTGCAAAAAAAATTGTTCCTCCTGCAAGTACAAATTCCACATATTAATCCCTTTTAAAACATTCATAAAAATCTCATGAAAATAAAACCATCATTAAACCATCATTTTGAACAAATCATAAATATCATGCTTTTAAAATACATTCTCACATAATTATCCTTTTCACAGGGTTATCAAACCTTTCAAACCTCTCAAACAAACTTAACTTTTAATTTTAAAACCTAACATTGTTACTTGGTACCTAGTACCTGACAACTTCAGTGTTTACCAAAATAAAACTTACCTAGATCTCGGATTCTACTAGAACCTCCACACTTCCTAGACCTTCGTTCCAAGATTGGAACACTTTACCAAAACCATGGATTGACATTTTAACACTTTTTGTCTCCCAATACTTGGTACCTAGTACCTGATGCATTTGAATCACGAATTACTCCAAAAATTTTATTTTATTTTTAACTTTTGGTGATCCTTTTCAGCTAACCAACACCTGCCATAAGTGTTATTTTTCACTTGCATCCCCAAGTCTTACAATCTTTGGGTGTGTCATGAGACCACACAAAAAATTGCAACCAATAAAACCAAATTTAAAAGAATCCAGAGATCAAATCACCTGCTATAAATTATAACTTATACATATTTTCCAACAATAACTCTTTACCTTTTTCTGAATTCTAGCATAATGACTCTTAAATTTCTCCAGAAATTATCATTGTGTGCCTTGATTAATTCAAGTTTCTAGAACTTAGTGAAAAAATTGGTTCATTGACATTGAACTACATAATTTAGTAATCCTCCAAAACCAACCTTGGAAAGAGCCTTGCTGCCAGTCAGGCGTACATAGCCCCGACAAGGTTATCTTTGTAATTCCCCCAACTCTAGATCTACTACCAATCAGGCATCCATAGCCCCAATAGAGATATTTGGATAGACTAAATAGTTGAAAATTTTCTCCTTTTGATATTTCTTTTAATGGGTATGTGCAGGATCATGATGGGCCAAAAAGTGGCGATATGATGGGTATGTGGCTGACGGCTTTTATTTTACCCAAAATTGATGAAACAAAAAGGGTTTTTAAAGGAGATTCTTAGCTTTCCACCAATTATATAAATTATGCTTTACTTTGAATTTAATCAATAATTATTATTCATTTTCTATTTAAATTACAACTAAAGTCCTGATTGATAGGCTAATTGAAAACCATCTATAGCTTTCAAACGGTATCACATTTTTTGAATCCAAAACATTTGTCACATTCTATGCTTCAGATACTATAGGTTTAAAAAAATTAAAATTGAATTTCATGAAATTTTGACCAAGTTAAGGTGGTCAAACATACGAGTTTTTATATTTTTTAAAATTTGTAATAAAACATTCATAATTAATTATTTACTTGAAAAAAATTTACAAAAAAATATGCATCACATTGGGATATGAGTCCTCTACTTATATCTAAAATCTTATAAAAAAATATTATCATTTTATTATGGTTAGGGTGGTTAGACAAACACCTACTTCTTATTTTTTCCCCGAAATTTAAGTACTACTACATTGAAATTTCAAATTTTCACCAAATAGATTTTCTTTTTTAAATAAACCTAGTAGTTTAAAAACTAAATTAAATTTTCTATAGATTCTATTCTTACATATTTTTGAAAAAATATAGATAACTTATTCAAATTTTTACATCAAGTTGCCTAACTCTGATTTTTCTGAATTTTTTGCCACTTAAGGGCCTGTTTTTTCCATGATGATCCTGCAAATACCCTAATATTCATTTTTTTTCTTTTGATATTTCTTTGTAAGCTCATTTTCTTCAACTTGTAGGCAATGAAGCCCACTATTAGGTTGGGAATTATAGTGGTAGCGAAGGTTACCTTTTGATTTTTTATTCAAAGAAAATCCCTTCATCATTTCACAAATTTCATAAAACTCATTTAATTATTCCTTGTAGGTGCAATTTTCTAGCTAAATTTTACCATCCTTATGCCAAATTATAGCTAACTGTAATTTTCTATCTGTAAAAAAAAAATGAATAAGTTAAAATTTAGCAACAAGTAATCTTATCACCAAATTAATTATAAATTTAGAAACACCAGTTACCACCCTTCCATTTTAATTTTTATGACAACCACTAAAACACTTGGATAGAAATTTCAATTTGACAATGCTGCACTAACATTAATGCATCAGAGTTGTCATGATTGCACTTAAGTCTAACCATTATACTCTGCATTTAATTCACATGCCTTAACACACACGTATTTTTTTCTAATTTCATAGATTCTGATGTGTGCAACCTTACCGGCTTAATTTTCTAACTACAATGCACAAATGGACAAATTCATGATTAATATGGCTCGATAAAATACATTGAAATGACCACCATTAAATTTTTAAATCTACATTTTTTCTCAATTCATGATCTTTGTACTGGAAAACTTCGAAGCAATGGGCACCCATTCTATGAGAATTTATTTGATTTAACATTGAAATCTAGAGAAAATTGTCTAGTTGCCACCTCAACTTGCATTTCCCATGATTTAATTCTAGGAAACTATGTACCATATATTTCTCATTGTTTTCTATAAATTCCACATTTCTCCTTCGAATTCTTCACATCTTTTACTTTCTTCAATTTTCTTGCTTCTTTTCTCTGCTTGTACTTTCCTACTTCAAGGCTCATGGATACTCCTATCTTCCTAAATTGTGTTCATCACCAAAATGGCCTTTTGGGTCACATTATTACCCAAAGGTTGAATAAGGTTTTCTCTCTCAGGACTCCAACCACCAAATCCTATTTGCACCTGGTCCTCAAGGAAACTTATGTGGAGTTGAGGGAATATAATAGGTTGAATTTAGACTTGGCTTCATAGTTCATAGCCTTGCTCTTGGACCTTGGGCTTTCTGTTCCTAAAGTTTGTGATCCTAGAAATATGATAGTTCGGCTTGATTTTCTAGGGAATTTGGACTAATTCCTTTCTATTGTGCACCCAACCATTGGAATTCCCTCTACTAATGATATTCCTTCGCTTCTGGAATGAGGAGAAATAGTTCCCATCTAGCCTTTCTTCACTGATCTCCATACCCCTAACCTTGATACTCATAGGGAAAATACTTACTTAGGATACACTACCCTTATGGATGAAGCATCCCAAATTGAATGATTAGCCACCCTGCTACTTTTGGTTCAACTCCTCTTTTTTCCCATTTTCACTTTTTACAATAAGAAATTTTGTATTTCTATGTATATACAAAGTATAAAAACATATATATATATGAATTTTTTTCTTTTCCATACATTAAGCATGCATTCATTGTGCATATTTTTATTTTAACTTTATTTTAAATTTGTAGTGCAATGTTTTAAGAATATTTCAATTCAATCTCATGTGTGTTTTTAAATTAAGTAGAATTTTTTAATGTCGGGAACAAACTAGAAAGAAAAATCCAAACCCTACAAAAGGAAACTAACCTAACTAACTAAAATTTATCCTAAGAAAATGATTAACTCCAACTAAGAAATTTACCTTATTTTCTATTACTATCTTCATGGTGTTTTTTGTACAAATTACAACAGGGTTGTCTTTAAATTCTCTTGAATACATTTCAAATATCCTACAACAACAATGAATTATCTTAACTTTTTCTGTGTTTAATAAATGTAAATTAAAATGCGTACTTTCTAATAAATTGGCTCATATGTATGAAAATGACTTCATTAATGGTTGATTGAACAAACCTTTGCTAGCTTCTCCATACTCTACCTTCTTCCAGTCTTGGTTCATGGTTTTCCTTTTTGCTTTGTTCTATTCTGTGAATGACTACACTCATTTCTTGATTCAATCTCTCTCTAAGATTTTCCAAGCCCTTGGCACTGTCTTCAATCTCAGTAACACTACTCACTTTGTTAGACCAAGTATTAACATAATTTATATTATCATCAAAAAGAGAGAAATAAAAAAATTGATACTCTATATTCTGCATGAAATCAATAATTTTTTCCCTTCTATGTCATGTATTCTTAATTAGGAACAAGAAGAACACATCTCCCACTCATTTTTCTTACTCTTCCTTTACATGATCACCTTCCACATGTGAGAAGATTAATGACTCATGACTTTCATTTTCATGCTTTCGACATGTCATTTCTAAGTCTCGATGTCCTTGCCTTTTTTCCTAGAAGAATTCAAGACTTTCCTCATGACAATTATGGTTTGTAGATCCACTTGATTTAACAGTTAATTTTCTAGTATTTCCTCTTTCACTAGGGTTGGGAACTTTCTCATAATTCCAATTTCTTTCCAATAATGATCCCTTTCTTTTGGTAGTTAAAGACTTCCATTAATGGAATCACATTATAAGTGGCCAAACTCACTCTAGTGAAAAAATTTCATAATCAAGTTCACCATGATTGGTTGTATCATAAATTCTACACTCGGTGACCCTACCAAATCCAAAGGTGAATGAACTCAAATGAGAAAGCATTCGATTAAGAATTTTTCATAGCTTATCAATGTACATTTTACCTTCCATTACCAACTCACTTAAAATTTTGTCTCGCAAGTGACTTTCCAACCTAGAACCAAGATAATAGTACCGAATCTAGATAAAAATTGGAGGTTTCAATCCTTCTAGTAGCATTTCATATTGATCACGATGTTAGTCACACAACAATGCGGATAAATCCTCACAGATAGACTGCAGGAAACTATCTTTACTTGAAAGATTGAATCAAGACAACCTAAATCTTAGGCTAACTCAGCTTAACCCCAAGGCTCATTTATGTCAGGTTTTGGCCATAGTAGGTTCACATCAGGGTTTGTTGTAATAATGTTTTTAATCATGAGAGGTAAATAGTCTTTTCAGGTTCTCAAAGGAATCATAGGGATGGGTAAAAGATTATCTCAGTCTGGTCATTTAAAAAATTCATGAAATCGACAAATTTACAATAACATTTCATGAACATCAAATAACTTTCTTTCACTAAAGTAAATTTAGCTTTAAGCATTCAACAATATCATGGAATGAAAACATTTGCAATAAAATTTTGATTCATTCATCTCTCTTTTGGAAAATTTTCTGAAATTTAAACATCTATTCTAAAATAAAGCATCAAAAGTACTAAAAAAGTAAAGTTTCTCCTAGGTATTATCCATGCATGCCTCAAGAATTAACCAAACTAGATAAAACCATTCAATACATCGACAAATTGCTTCACAGCTAAGCATATAATGATGCAAGATTTTAAAGAGAGGGGGATCATTTACCACTAAGTAGTGTTAGTATGCACCCTTAAATGGCACAACACAGTCTTGTCCAATAGGAACAACAATCAACTACGTAAGATTTCATATCAGGGGATAACTTTTAAATTGGATTTGATATTGATTAGCTTCTATAAAACATATAATTTCTTAATTTGTAATGGAACAAAAAATAGGAAAAAGAACAAAACTTAAAGAAGTTTTGCTTCTCTGACATCCACAAATTCTGAACTTACTTAAAATGAAAGAGCTCTCTACCTTTTATAGAACAAGACATTAGGGATATTAGACAAATAGATGAGAGGGAGTCAAAGGGATGAATCACAACGAGGCACATGGAATATGACAACTGGTAGGAGAATTGTTGACAAAGTCAATAGATGTCAATCATCTTCAACACATTAAAATATTTTGAGATCTCCATTGTTAAATATACATCCAGGATAGTAACTTGAATATGAGTATATTTTTCAAATGAAATGTAGGGACTTCGCAGATATACAGATTGATCAGGTGGACATATCAAAATATAAAGAAATATGCATCCATCGAAGTTGTGTTGCCACATTTTGGTTCTTCCTTGAGCTTAATACTTTGGAAAAAAAGTCACACCAAAGGTTGTGCATTCATTCACCTCATTCATAATACCAAGATTCCCAATATTTTGACAACCCAAGCTCCTCCTTTGCATAGACTCCTAGAATGTATCGCCATATTTGGATATGATTCTACTCATGATCCAAATTTGTCTGACCATCCATACCCAAATATTGCATCATAATATTTTCCTCCTACAAGTAAAAATTCCACATATTAATCCCTTTTAAAAATTCATAATGAAAATAAAACCATCATTAAACCATCATTTAAACAAATCATAAATATCATGCTTTTAAAATATATTCTCAAATAATTATATATTTTAGGCAGGTTACTAGACCTTTCGAACCTCCTGAGAAACCTTAAAGTTTTAATTTTAAAACTCAACATTGTTACTTGGTATCTAGTACTCGACAACTTCAAGGTTTACCAAAATAAAACTTTCCCAAATCTCTGATTCTACCAGAACATCCACACTTCATAGACATTCATTCTTGGATCAAAACACTTTACCAAAACCTTGCATTGACATTTTAACACTTATTTCCTCCTGATACCTGGTACCTAGTACCTAGTACATTTGAATCACAAATTACTCCAAAAATTTACTTTTAGCTTTAAATCTAGGTGATACTTTTTGGCTAACCAAGACCTACCATAAGTGTTAGTTTTCACTTGGGTCCCCAATTCTTACAGTCTTGGGGCATGTTGTGAGACCACACAATAAGGTTATCATAAGATCACTTTCACAAGAGCATTATAGAGCATTCAAGACGGTATTCAAAGGAAGATTATTGAAGTTTTTTTGCAACAATCAAAGATCCAAATCACCATATCAAGGGCATAATGCATCATGAGTGTTGTTGATTTAATGTATTGATGTAGCATTGAAGATCTAATTCAAGCATTGTTTCATATCAAAGTTCAAGATCAATATCTACATTCCTTAAGGCCACTTCGTGCTAGATTGCAGATTTTTCATCCAAGATTTCATCCAAGTTATCATTATTTCACGTTTCATCCTTCACGCTTCATTGTTTCTTGATAATATTTAATTACCAAAATAGGATTTGACCAAGGAAAACCCCTATTCCCTAACAATTCAATATTTTTCTTCTCCTTAATGTGTGATTGCATGTTTTAGGTTGAAGATCAAGTGGAGAACAAAATTGGAAAAAGTTGTCAAAGTTGTCATCTTTATTGCAAGATCATGAAAATACTTCTACATAATTTATTTCTAACTTTCGAGATTTGAACCTCTAGGATCTGGGAGTGCAAACATTGAAGAACATAACCCAAAAATCACTTTTCCAGAACTCTAGTAGGGACCCATTTTCCACTGGGTGAATGAGTCCTCAGTAAGGCTCAAAATAACACTTTTTACAAAAGGTACACATCATTTCAACATCTTAAAACCTTCCTTTTTACTATTATATCAATTAGGTTTTTTTCCTTATTGTTGTTTATGAATTTTTCTCCTCATAAATGTAGAATTTGAAAAACCAACTTCACAGTCCCCAAGAATCACCTGCAAGCAATCACCTATCACATGCAATAGATATTCATAACATAAATGAAGAGATGCTTTGTAAACCCTAAAATAAAATGTGTGTGAGCAAAAATTAGAATAATGATTATTGAAAGTAATTATTTTACAAATAATACAAAAGCCTTCAAAAAGGAAATCAAGCAATAAAGCAAGAAAAAACAACCCTAATCTTATCTTGAGCAAAAAGATAGCTCAATAAGATAAGGATAAGAATTAACCTAGGAAATAAAATATGCCTAAGTAAACTTATGCTAAAGTGTAATTAAATAATTAATTACACCAACACCCCCCCATAAGTGCAACTTAGAGAGAAGAAAATTATTATGCAAAGATGAGTCCCAACAACAAGGCCTGATCAGGAACTCATTTACAAAAGTAATGCAAACTAAATCAAATGGGGTAAAGGAGAAAACCACATGGGAACAAAACTCCTCCCCAAAATAGAATGCAATAAACTAAGTGATGAAAGATGGAGGACTCCATAAGATCCCACAAGGACACCATCCATCACAAAGATACATAGATGAATCCCCCCATAAGAGAGGAAGAAAGAGACCACAGAGCCCCCCCAAAATGAAGTAACTCCAAAAGAACTGAAGAAAATGCATCTCCTGAAAGAAGTTAGAGGGAAGAGGCCAAATGAAAAAAATCTCTGAAGGTGGAATAGGTGTAGCCCAAGATGTCTCCATAGAAGTAGGTGTGACCTCAAAAAATAAGAAGTCAAAGTAGGTGAAGACTCAATAGAAACCTCTAAACATATATGATCAACTGGATCTTGCTGCATTGAAATAGAAGAAGCCACATCGGTAGCCACAACAATAGCAACAAGAGGTGGAGGAGATGGAATGGGAGGCTCGAGAATAGGATCCAAAGTGAGAAATCCAATGTTCAAGAAGCAAAATCTTTCCTCTAAATGATGATGCACACTAGAAGTGTGAGGAACAACTGTAGGAATAGAAACACCATCAGTAGAAAAATTGGTGAAGGAATACAACCAAGATGAGTAATCCACTATGCTAGTAGCAATAACTGCTCTACTCTCCAAGTCTCTAATGATAACCAAATTAGGTGTGAACTCCACACATCTCCTAGTGCCTCCATGCGTGATATGATAAATGGAAAGAAGGTTGTTTGTCAAGTGAGGGACACACAAGACATCTTGAAATGAGTGGTCCCCAAAACTAATAGACCCCTTCCCTGTAACACTCATGTAAGTGTTGTTTCCCATCAAAATGGGAGACATAGTGCAAGGCTCAAAGGAAGTGAACGTAGACTGTGAAGATGCCATATGATGAGATGCTCTTGAATCTAGAAGCCATCTCTCTGATCCAACACCTAAAGAAGCACAAAGAGCATCTCCTTTCATATCTGATGAAGTATGTAAACTAGTTGTGCATGTGTTATGCTCTTCTGAAGAAGAAGAATGAGGAGAAGAAGATGATATAGACATCCTAGAAGGAAAATCAATCTGATGTTTCTGAAGAAGATGTTTCATCTCATCAACGTCCTTCTTGTAACTATTATGTTTTGCATGTCCTTCCCTCTTGCAATATGCACATGTAGTCTTCTCCTTCCTAGATGATTTTCCCTTAGAAGAGGAGGATGAATTTGAGGACTCCTTTTTTCTGCTTATGAGGTTTGGAATCCTTTTATTTTTGTTTCTTTCCTTTTCCTATAGAATTCTTCTGATCTTTCAGCTCCTGTGATGCAATAAGTTCCTGTGATGAGGAAGAAGGTTTCACCGTTCCCATGCTAGCTAACTTAGCTTTCTCTTGAGTGAGAGATGAAGAAAATTCATCAAGAGATGGCATGGTGAATCTTGTACCAAGTGCATCCATAGTGGCATAAAAGGTAGATACAAAAACTGAATAATCTAGTCCAAGCTTAGAAAGAATGAACAATATCAACTGAGAATCTTCCTTCTAAACACCACACTATGACAACTATAATCTAAGAGACTTGAGTTTGGTGAAAAAATCTTGGATGATGTCAAAATCCCTAGGATTTAAGCCAATAAGCCCATTCTCTAACTGAAACCCTCTCATAGTATCATGCTTCCCAAACAAGGACTCTAAAGTAGTCCAGATCTCATTGGGTGTAGTACAAGACTCAATATGAAAAAGAAGGTCAGATGAAAGAGATAGACATAATGTACCATAAGCTTCATCACACTATTAAACCATTTTATCTTTTCAATAACACCTGTAGGTTCAATTTTTGTACCCATGGTTAACTTGTACAACCCTTTATGTTTCAAGTGAATCTCCATTTGTTTTTTCCAACCAAAATAGTTGAATACAGTAAGGGGTGCAATGTTATGTAAATCCATGACAAAAAAATAGTAGCATATACTCTCAAATAAAAAAAATATTCCTAGATTTGATCTAAAAAAACCCCTGATTGCACGTTTCCCAAGAAAATAACTCAGAAAGTAAAGGCTGAGTTCTGACAAAAAAATTAGATACTTGGAGAAAATTATACGAAAATCAGGTCTGAGATTTGAGAAGAGCTCGGAAGCATCTTTCCGACGCCTATTTGTTTTCAAAAAATCGATAAACGAGGCAAAAGATATGCCCTCTAGAGTGAAAACAACAACTTTGACTTCAGAGGCAGAAAAAAACATCAAAATGGAAAAATCAGAAAAAAGACCAACACCACTGAATCTATCACTGAATCAACTTTCCCGCAATATCTCATTTTCGAAAAAACACCTCTGTTTGCAAAAGTGACGCCAAAATGAAAAAAAGCCCTGTAAATGAAACCAAGACACTAAATAGGCTAAAAAATAGAGCTCCTTCAGGTTCAGCCCTTGGTTCTGTATGTGACCATCCGCTTGAGAAAAAGGCCGCTGAGAGCTAACATTGTGGACTAGTCACAATAGGATCGGCGGCGGGGCTTACAGAGGCGCGGGTGTTGAACACAGGGGCTGGGTCACCCACGGGACTGAGCTGGAAGCTTTGGCAGCGGAGTTGAGCCCTTGGGGGCTGACTGAGGTGAAGCGGCAGTAAGGGGAGGCACTGGTGGTGGATGAGAAAGCCGCCACTACTGGTGGCGGAGAGTGGTGGCCGCAACCTGCAGGGGTGGCACAATTCTTTAAAACTGGCCGCGTAGAAAATTTTTGCAGAACGTGTATTTTTAAATATTTTTTATTTTTATTTTTATTTTTTTGCCTCAAATTGTGTGCCCTGGGGCTGTACGGCCTTATGGCTAAACTTTTTTTGCCTTTTTTTCAACTTTTTCCTAAATCAACAAAATGAAAGGCATTTTTGGGGTTTTTGGACACTCTGATCAGATGGCAACATGTGAGCAGAATATCTTCAAAACACGAACATGCAACAACAGGTTTGGAGCTCTGATACCATGTAGAAGTTGAAAAACCAACTTCACAATCCCCAAAAATCACCTGCAAGTAATCACCTATCACATGCAATAGATATTCAAAACATAAATGAAGAGATGTTCTGTAAACCCTCAAAGCAAATGTGTGCAAGCAAAAACTAGAATAATGATTATTGAAAGTAATTGTTTTACAAATAATACAAAAGCCTTCAAAAAGGCAATCAAGCAATAAAGCAAGAAAAAACAATCCTAATCTTATCTTGAGCAAAAAGACAACTCAATAAGATAAGGATAAGAATTGACCTAGGAAATAAAATATGCCAAAGTAAACTTATGCTAAAGTGTAATTAAATAATTAATTACACCAACAATAAATTGAATGAAACAACTAGACAAAATCAGGTTTACCCATTTGATTAATCTCATTCGTGGTGCACCTCTTTTCGTATGTTTCAAGAGTTAATATTAACTTTGAAATTTTACCTTTCTAGATTTACCTACAAGTGTGCTACTCTATCAAAAAAATGTGTTGGAGTTTCACAGGTGCATCATTCTACATCAAGACAAGTGTGTTGGTCTACAAATGCACTGCTCTGGTGAACTACAAGCGCGTTGACCTATCAAAAAATTGCATAGAAACCAAAAACCTCAAATACATCAGGAAACAAGTGTACCACTCTATTAAAAACAAATGTGCACCAATGCATCAAGTTTGCACCAGTGCAACAAGTGCGTCACTCTGGCTCGAAACAAGTGCATTGCCTTGCCTCAAAAACCTGAAAAACATTAAATTCTCAAGCAAAATTGATTAACATAATGGATCTTGTCATTTTTTAATTTGTCAAGAAAAATGATTGGTAGTCATTACAATTAATTTTGAAGTGATACATTTTGAATACTAAATCTAATTGAGATTCTACTACTTTTATAAATTACATAAAATTTTTTAAAGGAATGTAAATATTTAATCATTTTTAACTTTTGATTCCCAATAAATATATACTTTTGGGTCTTGCAATGTGTTGAATTATCATCTCGTTTGTGAGGATATTTACTTCTATAGTTGATACAATTCTTGTCTCTTTAATTTTCATTTAAATTATAATTATATAGTATGATATAAATCTATTAGTTTGTGATTTCTTCAAGCATAACATTGAGATATTATGAATCATCCATAATATGTAAATTTAATTACTTAGCAAGCAAGATACCGACATAAAATCTACTTTGCAAAAAGGCCGATGGACAATGAAAGGTGGACTAAGTCACAATGTGTAGAGGTGAGAGCTAGGATAGTGTGTAATGGAAATTGGTTGAAGGATATTGGGCATGAATCAATTTGTAAACAAGAAAGCCAAATAAATTGCAAATTGGTCCAAAGAATGAGTTTAATATTAAAGGTTATCCACTTATACCTCTCATACTATAACATTTGTTTTCATAATATCTCTTGCTAGGAAATCAATACCTATTAAACCTATATCTTGCTTTTCATTATATCTTTAGTACTTGTTAAGGATTTATAAAATCCAACTTCCTATTATTTGATAATTTTCAATCTTGTATAGTAAAAAATATCTTATGAATTGCATGTATCCCAAAATATGTTCCAGATCTTATCTTACCTTTAAATATTTGGCCTTTTAAAAATTAATTAAAAAAATATAATAGTGTCCTAAAATTATGGAGTTCAATTTTATTTTATTTTTGGAGGGTTTTGCATCAAACCTATAGAATCATCTATCTACCTAATATGGGAGCACGAGCATTACATTGAAACCTCTTGATCCTAAAGATAAGGACTAAGGTTACCTATTCCACCAAAGTCACTCAAGTCATGATCCCAACTGCATTCCTTATGATGTCGAGACATTACATTTAAGAAGACTTGATCTCTAATGAACACATTTAAAAACATTCAATTCACTATATTAATAATCTTTCACTAATAAATTCACCAGAAAATAATTTTTACTACAAAATTGCCATTCACTCATTCATTCTTCACATTACTCTTTGAAAGGACAAGCAATATGGTAGTGAATAATTCAATGGTTATAAATGATCACAAGGACAAATTAAGAGTCTTAACCGCCACTACCACTAAAATGACCGGCAGAATAAATTTAAATATATTACCTAACAAAGGTGGTTTGGAACCTCTCATGGAAGGCCATGATTGCAGTCCAGAGACAAAAACAAAAATGACAAGAACTTGAGATCGAATGTTCGTTTGTCTTGTACTTCTATGAATCATAACTAACGTTTGAAGCGAAAGGAGGATAGCATGCGCAATAGCCTTTTATTTGTTCGTTATGAAATAGAATTACATTATGGCTGCCCCTCCAAAAATGAGAAATTTATAACGTGTTTAAATTGCCAAGGGCCCTTGACCCAAGTTGGTCACATAATTAACTGAGTAAAATGCGGAGGTGAAGAACGAAAACATGGATAATCATTCCTTTCCTCTCTAGCCCATAAAGCAGGGTGATATTTTGAGTAATGTGATGCCTTTTTTGGTGTGGGTGTGTATAGTGATGAAATTGAAGAAGATGATGACGATTATGGCGATGGTGGTGGTCACTGTTGCGAACCACATGTTGGCAGTATGTGAGAAATAATGTAGTTAATTCCACATCCTTATGGAAGCAGACCAGCAGTACAGCTTGTAAGAGTTATTATTAATGCAATTCGAACGGAAAAGATATAACCTAATGAAAATGATTCAAACCTCACATGGAAGACCATAATGGCTATAACAACAATAAAATCTTCCACATAAGTGAAAGAACATAGACTCTCTCTCTCTCTTCCAATTTTATATATCATATCAATAGCTTAGATGACAAGTGTTATAGCTGCAACTTTCAAGCATCTTTCTATTTATAACATATAAACGCTTTTTTAGCACACTTCTGATTTATAATAAGTATAGAAGTCCCACTTGGGGCCACAAAGCCATTTTCAGGTTAGTGATTGAGTGTAGAACTAACGCTAGCACATTGATATTCCTCTATCAATTTACTTTGGAAGTTTTCCTGATTATTTTATTTAAACATAATTTTCCTTTCACAACCGTATCGATATGCCAAACATCATTTAGTATCCATAACAATGAATCTATGTCCACTCTGAAATGAGACCAAATCCAAACTACTATCAATATTTATAATTTTATTATATCTGATCTCAATCATCAATAAACATCGTATTTCATTGCCAGTGCCTTTGATCATTCATTCTGAAGTCCAAGTTCTTTTTTTAGACAAAACGATATCGAAATTTAAATCTAGACAAGTTCTTTTTTTAATGTTACTCGAAAGTACAAAACCATTCAAATGATGATTACGCGGAGATGATTTATAGACTCGAACTTTTTTTAAATTAATGTCTCTCCGAAATTTCGCTGCCAAAAGATCTCATTGAAATGAATAAATGTGGTGGAAAAGTAGATGATGTTTTTGGATGGAAGCGAAATTTGATTTGACTGGTGTTATTGGGTACAACCTTTTACCTGTATAACCATAGCAAAGCCCACTAGTAAGTACAAAATATATGATCTGCAAAGTCATACTACAACCTGTTGCTCTGGCATTCAACGTATGATAAAAGCTACTGTAGTCGATTTGTGTGGGTCGATTTGATTTGGTTCAATGAATTCGGTCTCGATCATCAATACCGACTCTGCACATCGATATAATGGAGGTACGTAATTGACTGCCACTTTGCATGTTGCCAAGATTAGTTGCATATTTATAGTGTGATTAATTGAGTACTAGTCTTTCCTATGACCAAGGTTGTTATCTTATCTATAATTAATTATCCAGCACACATAAACGGAATTGTCTATGCAGCCTCAAAACGGACATTTGACTAGACATTGTCCACATAAACTGCCGTAAGACAGGTGGCACTTTGTTTGTGCAGGTTGACCAACTCACATGCACGTACGCACATAAAATTGTGGAAGCTATTCCTACGGATATGTTTTTATGGAGGATTATATGTCATTCAAATGAACCTTTTAGTTATTTAATATCTAATCACTAGGGGAAATGTATCTATTACTAACTATGTTCTAATAGCTGTTTACTCCATGCTTACCTGACCTCCCAATAACCATTTATATTTTTAAAAAAAATTGTTTTAATTATGCCAATAAATATTTGCATCTTACACTTATATATGTTCAATACTAAATGTGTAGTTAACCAAAAAAAACAAACAAAATTAAACATCTATTGGTACGTATCTGTTTTCAATAGAGGACAAGTTGAACAAAATAAAGTCATTTTTGCTTTAATATAAGTACATAAATGTTTACAATTGTTACTCTATGCAAGTGGCTCAAAGCTTCAAATACATTGTATTTACATGTATATATGAATAGTTAATGGTGTAGAATATGACATAATATAAAATATTTATCAACTTTATCAGCTATCAATTGCACTTTCACCCACACTTCCTATCACATCTTTATGCATTAACTCCATCTATTTCTGGTACTTGCACACATAGTTAATGTGTAAGGCTATCCAATAAACCAAATAACATATTTTAATTCATATATATGATTGAATATATGCAAGCCACCTATTTTGTCAATTAAACCAAATATAAAATTGAATTCCTAAATGCCACAACATAACCTAGGCATAAATGGCCACTGCAAAATGAAATGACAATTCTTTCCCACAAAAATTCAAATTTGAAAATCAACCACCACAATTCAATGCATTCAATTTCCAATCTATGTTGGAGTAGATCAAAATGTTAACTCCATCAAGCAAAGTTTACAAAAAAATATGGATAGAACTGTAGTTTAAGAGAAGAAAAAGATCAATCAAACATAACATCAAAGTCTGCAACATATATGAAAACGTTAGCCTCTTTTACTATGGTTTTCTATGCATTATCCAATTTCTTTATGAGGAATTTAATTTTGGTGAGAACCAATTAAATTTGGCTAAATGTTTTCACTTAAACAATGATCATATAATTTGGTGCCATATTAATCCCATTTGGAATTTGAGATTCTAAATTGACTGACCATTTTAAATGCAAGGTTTAACGCCTTTTCCATAATGTGCCATTACAACAATGAAATTGGTATTCCACTTTGAAGTATAGGATTTGGCCACTGCCTAGAAATACTACAAAATTATAGAAGTGAGCTTCAAGTATGAAACACAAGAAAATTCAAGTGAATTACAAAAAACCTACTAATAACAATTTAATGTCAAATTTTCTACATATTTAACCCCCATGTAGGAAATTTTTTGCATAACAAACATGAATGGCACGATCAAGTTTAAAAATTGCAAAATGTTGTGCAAGCATAACCCAACCCAAGAAAAAGAACTACATCTTAGGCAAAATTAATATGCATATTTCTAAAAGGATGTTGTTATTTCAAATCTATATAAAGATTTGTGTAGTGTAGATAAAAGTATCCCTTTTTCACACTTAATTTGGGAATAATCAATATTAAAATGAGCTTAATGTTGCCTTGATTTAGTGTTGTAATGTGTTTTACACATTCACATTAAGTTTAGGACCTCTCTTAACAAAATGGACTTAATTATGCCTTATTTAGGGTGTTGTAAAGTGTATCTTTACACTTTCATACTAATATAGGGCTTTGTTAATTAATTGAGGTTAATTTTCCTCAATTGGCCCCTTTAATTCAAATCCAAGCCTAATTAATTACAAATTCCAAAGGATTAAACCTAACATTCATAAATGTCATAACACAATAGGGTGAAGCCCTAATAGTGGTTTACAATTCAAGTGAGGAAGGAAACTCACAAAAAATGACCCCAAAGAAAAAAAGTGATTTTGGGGGTTTCTATGAACCTACTGGTTCAAGTGAACCCCTTTGAATTTTGGACGCCAAAAAAGAAAAAAATGCATATCAAAAGGGTTCACTTGAACCCCTAGGGGTTTGTTCAAACCCCTCTTGCCCCTCATCCCCCTCCTGAGACACAAAAAAAGTCTAATTTTTTACACTTTGGAGCTCAGGTTGAGGATGAAAATGGAGGAGTCTTTAGAAACCCAACTGGAATTAGGTAGTCCTCAGAACGAGCTATTCAACAAATATAATTTTAATATGTTTTGGTTTTATTATGTATTTGTTTTTTTAGTTTTATTAAACATAGGTTCTTCACTGAAAATGAAGGTCTTTGTTCAACACATGTGGTAAAATAGTAGATTATCAAAAATAAAAATAAAAAAATGAGTGCACCAGATATTGAAGTCCTTGATTGAACAAAACAAGAATTTTGAATTTCAATATATACAAAAAAAATTATGCGTTATATAGTCGCGCTATATCTGAATTGTAATTGGTTTGACTTTGAAACTCAAGATTAAAGAAAAAATATTCAATAAAAAACTATCTAACTAGATGGAAGCACTAGATATCTGAGTTAAAAATCTGAATTCGAAAGAATTAGAATTTTATCCTTCATGGAAAAAAATTTATGCGTTATATGATGTGCGTCACTTTTTAAAAATGTATTTTTATAAAAAAAAAAATAGTTTTCATGGGAGATGCAAAAAGAAGTGCAATCTAATTCCAAAAATTTTGAATTTTTTTTTTTTAGAATCTACAAACAAAATGTGAAGAGACTCTAGTTTGCATCATCTCCAAATTCCTCATGGTTTAGCTGCTATAGGTGCCCAAATGTGAAGATTTAGTTAAAAATAATAATTTTAGTGTCTAGTTTGGCCAAAAATTATAAACCACTATTGTGGGATCACCCAATACTTAAATTTAGAAGGTTTGTGTCCTAGGTTAGTGACTTAAGACCCATTCGCCACCTTGTGAATGGGTCCTCACTAGGTCCTATGACCATATTTCCACATGATCTTTCACATTTCCTGAATTATATCCTAGTTAAGTGGGCTAGGACCCATTCACCACATGGCGAATGGGTCCTCACTTAGACCTAGAACCCCTCCTTGATATATGTTTTGGGTAGTATTTTAATGATTTCAAATTCAAGATCTGATGTTGGCTTGTGATATTTGAATTTTTATAATTAAACTTAAGTTACATATAAATATAAGGTTATTTTCATTATGTTTCAACTAGAGTTTTCATGAGATCAAGTGTTCATATTCAAGAAGGAAGCAAGAGTGAAGTCTTGGAGAAACATTATAGTGTTATTGATAGGTCTTCAATCTTTTTTTTTTAAAGATCAAGTGTTATTGAAGGAGTGATGATAGATGCCTATGGAGAATCATGACATATTCTAGGTTTGGGAGAAGCATCATGAGATTCAACCAAGCCTAATGACGTGTCTCCTAAGTGATTCCATCTTGTATGATCATTCTATTTTCAACTTAAGGTGAGGTATAATCAGTTTCATGACTTATTAAGAGAATTTCCAGGATTTCCTAGAGTAGGTCTTGTACATTGTTCATGTTTCATTCTAGGATCCTATTCTAACACACTTGAGTAGGGTTTCTTTGCATCACTAGAGATCTTAATCTTAAACACACTTAAGGTTAGGATTGCACACACATTTCATTTTTCAGATTTTAGTTTATCATCAAGGTTTAATTACCAAACTTGGGGTTTGACTGAGGCAAACCCCTATTGACCAACAAATATCAAAATTTGTTTTGTAGATTATTGGTAGATCCAAATCCAAAAGCAGAGATTTCAAGTTATAGGAAGGAATTCTAGGTCTAAAACTTCAAATTTAGATTCAGAGTTTTTTGGAAGAGCCTACTAGGACCCATTTTCCATCTAGCAAATGAGTCCCTATTAGGGTCTCAAAGGAAATAGATTTTCATAATTCATAAGCTACATTTTTTTATTTAGAACCTCTTGAGAAAGTCTACCAAGACCCATTTTCCATAAGGAGAAATACTCCCTATTAGGGTTTGTGGACAATGGAAATGGGAGTGCACAATTTTCTTTATCCACACTAGAAAAGGGAATGAAGGAAAGATGAATCTGATTTTGCAATGTTCACACTTAAGAACAAATCCTTGAGATTCAAACACAAAAGAGATTGAAATTTTTCAAAGGGGATTGTCCTTAGGACTAGAAATTGATAAAGAAGGTTGACTACAAATACAAAACTAAGAAAATGCAAAGTGACCTAGAAACACAAACAAATTGTAACATAAACTTATGAAATTGAAAGTGTGCACCTAGAAACTAGAAATGGATGGAATGGAGCTCTAGAAACCTGAATAATTCACTATTGAAGCAAACTGGGACTAATATGCCAAGTTGGACGACTTAGTCTAGTTTCAGGAAGATTCTATCAGAACACTTTTCAGATAGCTGGGTACTTAGAACTATAAAAACCTCTCTTCAAGCTTGGTAGTGGGACTCATACACCACTGATGGTGCATCAGTCCACTTCTAGATTTTAGGAAATTCAAAAGTGGAATCTATAGCTCCTAGTTTGCACTTCTGCTCTTGACAAGTTTCTGGATCTGAAACTATAGAATTTGACCTGTAGGTGTTCTCCAAGCTTCTTTTAGGGTTTTGGAAACTTTGAATGACTTGTACAATTTGTTGACAACTTTTCCAACCTTCCTCTTTGACAAATCTACAACTTAGACCTACAAAACACATGCAAAGAGAGGGAAATATTGTTGAGGGTTAGTGAATAGGGGTTTTCCTTGGTCAAACCTGAGTTTGGTAATTAAACCCTTGAAAATGAAATGAAATGAAATATGGAAAGAGAATGATGAATGGGCAACATGCAATGCTACAACACACCAAACCCTTGAAGTAGAATTCTACATACATGCAAGTAATGGCTCCAAAATGCTTGAATGCTCTTGTAGACAAAATGCTTGAATGCTAGATCACTTGATTGCTTGTTGGATTGATTAGAAAATTAGGAAGGGTGAAATGAGTTGAAAAGCCTTATATTTATACTTGATTATGAAATATATCTTGAAAATACCACATCATAGGCCAACCTTAGATCTTAGAAAATAATAACCCACCAGAAATTTGAAATTATTTTGATTTTTGTGCCAAAGGGGACTTATTCAACCCTAGTAGCGAATGGTACCCACTTAGGCATTTAAAGTTAGTTTTAAAAATTAAGTATTTTAAATAATGTTTATCAAGATTATTTTCAAAAATACACTTAAGGCCTCTAAGTACAAAATGGGGCCAATTAAAGCATAAGAAAGGTCATATTATTGATGACAAGCCCAAAGAAGTGTGAAATTTTGTTACAACACTTTTCAATATGGCTTGGTGAATGATAAAAAGAGGTTATTTAAGTGAAATATAATAATAAGGTCTTAAGAAAGTGTGAAAGTGTTTTAAAACACTTAAGTAAGGTACCACTTGAATTTTTTTAGTTCATGAGGGCCCAAGACCTAATGTGAATGTGTTATCCACCTTACAACACTAAATCAAAACACAATTAAGCCAAAATCACAAGGAGGACCCAAACAAGATAGAAAAATTAGAAGGGTTACTTTTTCGGTGTCCACATTTAACTCCCACTTTAGTGGGAGGATGAACCTACTTCAAACTCTTACTAAAGTAGACCAATGCACATGAAGAGGGGTTCCCCTTAACCAATACTAGGAAGATGGGGCAACAAATATCAAGAGGGGTGATCAATCCCCTAGGATCAAGATCTCATGACAAACCAACATAAGCACAAAGGGAACACACATGATATCAAGAAAAATGACAAGGCACAAGCACAAAATGCCAAAGGTGAAAGAGAGAAGAAGAAAGAAGAAAGAATGAATCAAATCAAGCTTTGACCATCTTTCCAACATGATGTGGATCAGATCTAGGTTGTTTGTCCAATAATATGAATACTCACTTTGAGGCAATGAAACTCATGGCTATCTTCTAGATGAGAAGGCCTATAAGGTGAGAAACATACACTCATATGCACTCACGCACATGCAGGTGGCTATGGGGAAATTCATCCCTTAGAATGGACTTCCCACTCAACCTTACCAAAGTTATACCTCCTGATAACTTTAATAAGGCCCCACAAAAGAAAATGACTTTTCAAGCTTCATGATACAAGTAAAACTTTGTGTGCTTGGAGCTCATGAACAAATGTGATGGCTCCATAGGCATGCAAGCTGTGTTATGCAAGGTGTCCATATAACAAATGCAACATGCAAAGTATTTTCAAAGGAGTCTTTCTTAGTTCATGTGAGGTCTTTAACTTAGGGAACATTGTGTCTAATGTCTCCAAGAGAGGACCAATCAAAGAATAGAAGATTCAAAACTTAGGGGATGCAATGTGTTGCATCAAGCCACTAAGAGGAATGTAATATACTAAGATAGATCACACTCATGAAGGAAATCACTCCCAATGTCATCCACAAATTGACAAACGCATCATATGAAGTAAGAAGGTTGCACTCAGAACCATGAAAAAGGAAAAATTCAAAAGAATAATGCTAATGTATGCCTCCACTTTAAAGGAATTGCTACACACCATAGTATGAGCAATTAATTTCAAGTAGAAAATGAAAAATACAAAAAGAAAGATAGGAGAGCCAACTTGGAAAGCCCTATGCCAAGTCATATGTTTTCGAGTAAGGGTATGTCATGTGAGAGAAAAAGAAAAGAGAGAGGTTGCCCACAAAAACACCAAAAACATAAGGGATCTATGAATTTGGGGTTAGTATGTTCTTTGATGCAATGATTTTAGAGAGCTTGGAACTATCATCGTCCCCCAAATACATGGAATTGGAAGAATGACACAAAGAGAGTGAAAAGAAAAAGAAAAATATTTTGTCAACATGGAAGAGACATAGGGAGCCTCAACGCCTTGTGTCATCCCCCAAAAGGAAACACAAGACAAATGAAAAAGAAAAGGCGAAAGAAAAAGACAAATATTTTGGGTCAACATGAAGGATACATGAATGTCTCGATACCTTGTGTCATCCCCAAAAGGAAAACACCAGAAAAGGAAAATAAAAAGAAAGCCTTTTGGGTCAACATGAAAGAGACATGAATGTCTCAATGCCTTGTGTCATCCACAAAAGAAAAATCACAAGAATAAGAAAAAATTAAAATGGTGAAAGTGATGCATGACATAGAGAAGAATAAAGGTACAAATAGAGGAATGTCACAAAGAGAGAGAACAACAAACAAAACATCGGGATGGATCACAAATTACACACATTGAATCAGACAAAAGAAAAAGAAATAAGGAAAAGGAAAATGCAAAAGACTAGTAAGGAAAATGCAATTCAGCCATCAAGCAAGTCTTCCACCTCCCAATCTCAGTTTGTATAAGCAGAAGGTGAATGACGAACCAAAGGAAGAATGACAAATGAATTACTAGGACAAGGTTAGCACCTTATTTCCCCCACTGGATGCATGGCAAGAATGAGGCAAGGTAGGTGTTGGGAAAGGTCATGTAATAGTGAGAAGGGAATTTTCTACAACTATTACATGACAAGGAGTAGGAGAGCACTTTATGTGATCACTAGATAGAAATTATCACCATTAAAATGATACTTGCTTAGTATTTATTTCAATGTATGAAACTCATCACTACTATGTCCAAGAACACAATGATATGCACAATGTGTAACTTTGACATAGATTTAGATATATCACCAACCTATTCATAGGTGGTAATAGTATGATTCCTTTGTTTAAATGTATATGTAATTTCCTTTCACTTTTAGGTGGTGGACAAAGAGGAAACTTTAGTTTTTGTAACTTGTATGGCCTCTTGTGTTTGATAGATTCACCCTTTTCTCTGATTGAAGGAGGAGGACCCATTGGGATCCTTGCATCCTTGTCATTTTTATTAAGCAAGGGTCACTCTCTAGGGAGGAGGACATTCAGATCGGGAGGGGAATCAAAGATCACCGTGCCATCATCACAAAGCCTCAGATATTCTCTAGGAGGCTTGTTATTATGAGAGGGATCTAGATATCCTAACCTCATTGTGTTTTCATATTTTTAAGTTTGCTCTAAAATTTGATGAATTCCATGTTCATTTGTTGTGTCACATCCTTGTTTTCTCAAAATTTTAAAGCCTTTTCCATATGTTTCTTCAAGGTTCATTAGAGTGTTTGTTACTTTGTTATCATACAATAGTTGAGTGTTTGTTTGTCTAGAAGAAACTAGGTTCACCTTGTGTAGGGAACTAAGGTTCAACTTTTGTTTTAGGATGTAAGTAACCAAACATCTCAGGGGTAGTACTGTAGGAAGGTCTTGTTGTTTCATAGATGGATAAAAGGATGCATTAGCTTCAAGGTTGTTAAGGAAATGAGTTAGGAAATTTTTCATGCTATCATCATATTCTCCAATGATGTCCACATCATAAGGAGGACATTAATGAGGAGTTGAAGTAGCATGAGTAAGTTCAATGTCATTAGGATCAATTCCAAAGGCACAACTTGGCATATCAACTAAGGATTTTAATGACATCCAAATGCTTATCAAAACACATATCCATAATTGAAATGTATGAAAACAAACTGAATGCAAGAAATTGGATGAGACAAAAAATATAGAAGAAGAAACAAAAAGGTAACAGCAAAAAATAGAAATGTAGAGAATGAACTATAAATGACAAAAAATGTAGTAAAAAATATGCAACTAGACTAAGTCACCTAGGGTGGTGAATGAGTCCAGGTAGTGATTTTTTTGAAAATTGTCATTATTTTTTGTCACCAAAAAATGTATAGTTGACATTTTTATGCTCACTTGAGTCTCTCTCATGGATTTTCACTTGATATTTCCTAGATTTAATATTGTAATGTGGTCAAAACATTCACATTAGGTCTTGGATTCTTGAGTCATTAAGACTTCTAGGATGTCTTGTAAAAGTGTTGTGAAGTGTTGTAACCTACTTTCACACTTTTCTAGGACCTTTTCATTATAATTCACTTAAATTACCCCTTTTTATCACTTACCAAGTCTTATTTCAAAGTGTTGTAAGGAGTTGTAACAAACTCTCATATTTTTCTAGACTTTTCCTCACAAAATTAATCCTTTTCTTATGTTTAAATGACCCCTTAATGCACTTTCCGCCCATACTTAAGTGTATTTTTTAGGATATTCCTGTTAACCAACATTAAATACACTTTAATTTCTGACATCCAGTAAAATTTCCCTAGGGTGATGTAGTCCCATTGGGCACAAAAATCAAAACAATTTCAATTTTCTGGTGAGATTTTATTCTCTTACCCTTGAGGTCGGCCTGTGATGTGTTATTTTTAGGAAATAATGGAAAATCAAGTATAAATAAAGGGTTTTTCCTCTTATTTTAACCCCCATTCATTCAAAAATTCACTCACTTAATCATTCTCAAACATTCAAGCACTCTAAGCATCATCAATCCATCCATTAGAGCACTTCATTGCATATCTTGAGATTTATACATCTAGGGTGTAGTGAGTTTATGAAATTGCATGTTGTTTATTCATCATTCTATCTTTATTTCATTTCATTTTCTAGGGTTTGATTACCAAAGCGGGGTTTGATAAAGGAAAACCCCTATACTCTAACCCTTACCCCTCTATCCCCTCTTTGCATGTGTGTTTACAGGCCTTGTATGCAAACTTTTTAAAGAGTTTGGTGTTAAAAAGTGGTTAACAATCTATCAAAGTTAACAAATCCCTAATTAAAGATTGAAGATCCATTTCAATTCATTTTCTGTAGAATCTAGATTGGACATCTATCAGAAAAGAAAGTGCATACCAAAAGCTACAGAATCCTGCCTCGAATTTCTAGAAATTTATAGGTGGACTAAGTTTCCATCTATGGTGATTTAGTCCCACTGCCAAGCCTAAAAGTTGATTTTTACATTTCTAAGTACCCATTTGGCAGATTCCTATTCTAGAAAATTTTCCCCAAAATTGGACTAAGTCACCTAGCTTGGTGTAAGTGTCCCATTCAACATTTACTGTCAACTCTTCAGGATTTCAAAGCCTGTCTACATTAGATTTTAGATTCGAAGTGAACCTCTCCAATATTGTTTAAATTTGTTATTGTTTACTTGCATTCTTAGGTATTTTTGTAGACATCACTGTGTTTTCTAGCACTTTGCATTTCTTAGGTTTAGCATTAGTAATCATATTTCATTTTTTTAGTTGATTGCATTAGACATCATAATTAGGCATATTGCATCCATCCATATATTAATCTTGAGTGCAGACATTAGCATTTTGGGTCCATTTCTCTCCTTTTAGGTGAAAAACCCTAGAAGTGCTAGAGAACCATTGGACACCCAAAATTAGTGTCAACATTTTTTAATTGGTTTTTATGCTTTTTTATGTTTTCTGATGCAAATATCATATGAAAATTCAGAATTTTAGTAAATTTTAATGAGATGAAATGAAAGAATGCAAGCTAGATGATTTTTTTCACTAATGCAAATTTGGAAACCCTAGAATGCACACTAAATAATGAAAAATGAAATGCAATGCTAATGTAATATTTTCCTAGGATGGAAATGCACACCCAATCAGAAATATGATATTCAAGTGTCAAGTTCACCCAAATGTGGACAATGGAAATTGGAGTGCACAACTTCCTTTATCCACACTAGAAAGGGGAATGAAGGAAGAGGAATTTGATTTCACAATGTTCACTTTCAAGAGAAAATCCTTGAGATTCCAATGCAAAAGTGATTGAAATATGTTAAAGGGGATTTTCCTTAACACTAGAAATTGATAAAGAAGGTTGACTATAAATGCAAAACTAAGAAAATGCAAAGTGTTTGAAAACATGTTGTGATATGCAAAGTGACCTAGAAATGCAAACAAACTGTAACAAAAACTTATGAAATTGAAAGTTTCCACTTGGAAATTGGAAAAGGATGGAATGGAGCATTGAAATCTTGAAGAATGCATTGTTGAAGCCAAATGGGACTCATATGCCAAGTTGGGTGACCTAGTCTAGTTTCAGGAAGATTCTATGGAAACAAGTTTCAAACAACTATGTACTCAGAACTACAAAAACCTTTGTTTAGGCCTGGTAGTGGAAATCATACACCACTGATGCTTTATCAGTCCACTTCAAGATTTCAAGAAACTCAAAAGTGGAATCTGTAGCTCTTGTTCTACACTTTTCCTTTTAATAGGTTTCCTGATCCGAAATTGCAGAATTTGACCTGTAGTTGTTCTCCAAGCTTCTTTCAGGGTTTTGACAACTTTGAATGACTTTGAAATTTTTTTGAAAACTTTCTCTTTGACAAATCTGCAACTTAGAGCTACAAAACACATGCAATGAGAGGGTTAGTGAACAAAGGGTTTTCCTTGGTCAAACCTTGGTTTGGTAATTAAACCCTTAAAAATGAAATTAAATGAAATATGGAAAGAGAATGATGAATGAAAAAAATGCAATGCTACAACTCACCAAACCCTTGAAGTAGAATTCTATAGACATGCAAGTAATGGCTCCAAATTGCTTGAATGATCTTGTAGACAAAATGATTGAATGCTAGATCACTTGATTGCTTGCTGGATTGATTAGAAAATTAGGAGGGGGTGGAATGAGTTGAAAATCCTTATATTTATACTTGATTATGTTATATTTCTTGAAAAGACCACATCACAAGTTGACCTTAGATCTTATAAAATAATAAACCATTGGAAATATGAAATTATTTTGATTTTTCTACCAAAGGGGACTCATTCAACCCTAGTGCCGAATGGGTCCCACTTAGGAATTTTAAGTGGGTTTCAGAAATTAAGTATTTGAAATGATTTTTGTTAGGATTATTTTCAAAAATACACTTGGGTATATCCAGAATCATCATGGAAAAAATAGGGCCTTAAGTGGCAAAAAATTTAGAAAAATCAGAGCTAGGCAACTTGACATAAAAATTTGAATAAATTATCTATATTATTTCAAAAATATGTAAAAATAGAATATGTAGAAAATTGAATGTAGTTTCTAAACTACTAGGTTTATTTGAAAAATTAAAATCTATTTGGTGAAAATTTGAAATTTCAATGCAGTAGTACTTAAATTTCAAAAAATAAGTAGGTGTCTATCATCACCTAACCACAATAATATGATAATATTTTTTATAAGATTTTAGATATAAGTAGAGGACTCATGTTTGGATGTGATGCATATCTTTTTATTTTTTTTCCAAGTAATTAATTAATTTTTTTTTTTTTATTTCAACTTTTAAAAAATATAAAAAATTATATGTCTGACCACCTTAACTTGGTCAAAACATCATGAAATTCATTTTTTTCTTTTTTTAATCCCATAGTATGCGAAGCATAGAATGTGATGCATGTTTTAAATTCTAAAAATGTGATACCGTTTGAAAGCTAAAGATGTTTTTCAATCAACCTATTAATCAAGACTTTAGTCATAATTCAAATAGAAAATGAATAATAATTATTTATTAAATTCAAAGTAAAGCATAATATATATTGGTAGAAAACTGAGAATCTCCTTTAAAAACCCTTTTCATTTCATTAATTTTGGGTAAAAATAAATTTGTCAACCACATACCCTAAACATACCCATCATATTGCCACTTTTTGGCCCATCATGAACTTGCACATACCCACTTATGTAAGGCATGTAAGTGAAAAATGTGGCAAATTAAAGCATAAGAAAGGTCAAATTATTGATGACAAGCCTATAAAATCATGAAAGTTTGTTACATCACTTTACAACACTTTGAAATAAGGCTTGGTGAATGATAAAAAGAGGTTATTTAAGTGAATTATAATAATAAGGTCCTAAAAAAGTTTGAAAGTGTGTCACAACACTTTACAACACATAAGGTACCACTTTAATTCTTTTAGTTCACGAGGGACCAAGACCTAATGTGAATGTGTTATCCACATTACAACACTAAATCAAGGCACAATTAATCAAAAATCACAAGGACCCAAATGAGAGAAAAAGTAGAAGGGTCACTTTTTTGGTGTCCATAGGGTTTTAGGAACAACAAATTCTGACAACTGCACAATATTCATTGCTCTCATTTTTTCAAAAAATATACCATTTCCTTCGTTTTTGTGATAGATCTCTTCATTTAACTTTGTAGACCTAGAATTAGAATTGTTTTTCTCATTTAACTCTTATCCCCAAAATGTTGTTTGCCTTACACCCTCATCCTTGCATAAAGGAGAAGTTTCAAGATTCAAGCCTTGATTTTACTCACCTCTTGGGTTGACATTACTTCATGGTTTGGATCT
The DNA here is from genome assembly GCA_007258455.2 of Sequoia sempervirens. NCBI lineage: Eukaryota > Viridiplantae > Streptophyta > Pinopsida > Cupressales > Cupressaceae > Sequoia > Sequoia sempervirens. Next base: position 403,219,022 of record VDFB02000017.1, on the reverse strand, counting down.
CATTTCTTGAATGAAATTGTGAAGAATAGGGTCATATCATAGCCCTCTTTTTCTATGTTTCATTTTGGTAAACTCACCTTGTACAACAACATTCTAAAAATTGGAGTCTGTTCAACCCTAGATCATAGTTTTGCAATAGTTTTCATTAGATTTGCATTACTTGCATTACATTTAGGATTATTTCATCTTGCATTACTGAACATTGCATTTAGGGTAAATTCGCATGTTTGTATTGCTTAAAATCACTAAAAAATAGAAAAAATGCATTATATTTGAGCTTTTTTTTGGATAGTGTTAACATTGAAATCATCATTCAATCATTTAGATTCATATTGCATATTAAATTTAGTCACATTGTCCGTCATTAAAATTTAGTCAATATTGCATTTAGAAGCCTAAAATGTAGAAAATTTGTTATAGAACTATCTGTTACAGACTTGAAACAACAAACAAATAAGATAAACCTAGAAAAAAAAAAGTCAAACATAACAAACCCTAATCTAGGACCCATTTTCCATAGGTTGGATGAGTCCCTGTACACACCTATTCAGCCAAATTTATGAGTGATTCTTGGTGTTTGATTTACATTTATATTCATGTTATCAGACCTAATCTAGGGACCATTCTCCATAGGGTGGATAAGTCCTTATATAGATTTGTGTGAGTGCAGGATCATGGGGGTCCAAAAAGTGGTGATATGACAAAAAAATGGCTGACAACCTTTTTTTATCTGAATTTGATGAAATGAAAAGGATTTATTAAGAAAATTATCAACTTTTCAAAAATATAAGATATTCCTTATTTGGAATAAAATAGATAATTATTATTAATTTTATACACATTTTGGCTAAAGTCCTGATTGATAGGCTGATTGAAAAACATCTATAATTTGTATATGATTTCACATTTTTTTAATCCAAAAGATGCAACACATTCTATGCTTCCCATACTATAGGATAAAAAGAAAGAAAAATTGAATTTCATAAAGTTTTAACTAGGTTATGGTGGTTGAACAAACAAGTTTTAATATTTTAAAAAGTTTTTGTAAAAAAATCATAATTAATTATTTACTTTTAAAAAAATTACAAAAAAATCGTGTCACATCTAGGCATGTGTCTACTTATATTGAAAGTTTCAAATAAATATATTATTTTTTGTTTGTACTTAGTTTGGTCAGACATACACCAACTTTTTATTTTTTCTTGGAGATTTAGTACTACTGCATTGAAATTTCAAATTTTAACCAAATAGATTTACTCTTTTCAAAAAAAGGAATAGTATCCTAGAAACTACATTCAATTTTCTACAAATTTTGTTCTTGCATTTTTTCAAATTATGTTCATAACTTATTCAAATTTTTATGTCAAGTTTCCTAACTCTATTTTTTTGGAATTTTCATTGCCACTTACGGGCCTAGTTTGGACCCCCATGATCTTACACTAACCCATTTTATCGGCAAATTTTTTTAGTAATTTTTAGTTTTTGATATGCATTTCTATTTTTGTTAGATCTAAGAAGTAGTTTCTTGAAACAGTTTGTTTTTGTATTCAATTTTCTATTCATTTAGTTACATTTTTCAAAATTAGAAAAATATTTTATTGCACATTTCAGTTAAAAGGTATTATTAGATTTTTTCATTTTTCTTTAATTTCTAGTATTATTTCATTGTTAGATATGTTAGTTTATATCTTGCAATCATTAGAAAAAAAAACATCAAAAGAAAAACCCTTGGAAAAGTATAATTATTTGATTATGTCAAATATCTTTTTTAAAGTTAACTTATCCCTCAATCCCTTTAGTAGTGATGACATTGAAATGTTAGATGAAGCCCTTGAGTACTTCATCTTGCAAGGCTCATCCACTGAGGCTTGTCATGAAAAATGAAACACAAGAATTTTAATGCAATTACACCAAAACTTATCATTTACCTTCCCTCACAAAAGCCTCAAGTTCAAAAGAAACCAATGCTCATCCTAGAACCTAAAAGAAAGCCTTCATTTGACAATAACAATGCTTCATAGCAAACAGGTTACAATACTACTTCTCACACATACAATACAAGGAACAATAGACAATAACAATTAACTCCTATTTCATTATCTTTTCCTCAACCTATCTTGTGGAGTGCTCCATATTTACCCTCAAATAGTGGAAAGGAATATAATCTTGTTGAACAACTTAATAATACACCTGCTAAGATATCCTTATGGAATCTTATTCAAGCTTCACCAAGTTACCATAGTATGCTTCAAATAGCCTTGCAACAAGTTACGGTTTCTCCTAATACAAATTCAAGCGATGTGGCATCATTACTTTAAGGAATGAATGAGGTTAATTTAGATTTTTTTTTTAACCAAAGAGATTCATCCTCCTTGGAAGTTCAAAAATTACATGATGCATTCTTGATAATATCATGTGTTAATTGAATCGTGATAAAGTGAACCCTTGTTGAAAAAATTTCATCCCTTAATGTGTGTAGTGTGAGACTTTTGGAAAAGACTCATAAGGATAAGAGTGACATTGTCTCTGATTCTTTGTCTATCTATGGATTTGATAATATAAGAAAACAACTACTTGGAGTCATCACATTACCTATTAAATCTAGGAAAGCAATATTAAAAACTCCAATGCGTGTTATGCCTCATGATATTTCTTACAATCTTCTCTTAGGGAGACCATGAATTCATGAAATGAATGGAGTGGCTTCTACCCTTGACTGTGTAATGAAATACATCTATGAAAATAAAGTTACACAATCAAAGCTGATCCTAAACCAGAAAGTTCTTTGATTGCTGAGAAAGAAGGAAGGGATCCTTTGAAAGCACTTAAATCACCTATGAAAGTGGAAGTTATGAAGGAAGAAGAACATGAGATGAACATTGATGAAGTTACTAAGTTATTAGAAGATGATTGGGTTTCCTTAGATTTCACACCAAAATTCATAAGAGAATATGAAATTACAACAAAAGAAACCAAAAACCAAAAATAACCAATGGCATTTGTCAATGTAGAACTTAGAAGAAAACTCACAAGCATCTACCTCATATACTCTAGAAGAAGACACAAGCTATTAAATAAAGTTTGATGAGATAGACTACCAACAACCACAAAACCAGAAAGAGATGGAAAAACTTTATGGAAGAGGTTATGAGCTCATAAAGGAACTTGATTATAGTGGAAAAGGATTTGGAAGGAAATAACAAGGAATCCATGTTCCTATAGAGCCTAACATGCAAGAAAAAAGTGGTTTGGGGTATTGTCCTTCTAAAATAGTGCAAGCAACGAAAAGACCCTCACTCAACATCAACACCATCATGTGTAACTCCACTAAGACAACTCTCACTTTGAAGCATCCTAAATTGATTGATACAACTTGTGAAGAATCATTGGAATACCTTAAAGATAATGAATCTTTGAAATAAATGTTAGGATTTTATGATAAATCATTTACTACTAAAAATAAATGGGTAACATGTGTTATGCTTAGTGCTAAACAAGTGGATGAAGATAAGGAAAGTAATGAAATTGAAAATGAAAAATAAGAATACAATCCTAAATTTTTGAAATAAAATGCACTCACTTGGGAGATACAATCAACATACCGATGGATACAAGTAACAAAGAAAGAGTGATTCAAATAGGAAAGTGCCTTGATGAAGATGAACAAGAAGACCATGCAACATTACTTCATGAATTTCATGAACTTTTTTCCTGGACTTATTCGGACATGCCAAGCATCCATGCTAAGATAGTGGTTGAATAATTTCAAAATGGATGCTTTATAACCTTGGTCATAAAACACAACTTTTCTCCAATTATCATTCAAGTATGTCCTAGGAATCCAAATTGGATTGACTATCAACCTCAAAGGTGTGTCAATTCTCAACAAGGAAGGCCTAGGAAGGGGTTCCTTAAGATTTGAGGGGTTCAACACCAAGAAAAAGCTTGGAAAAGACAACTTAACATTCAACTCACAAAACCTAGTAATGTAATCTAAATGATGAATGCAAATAATGAAATAATGCAATAGAAAGTTAGGATATGTGTACTTAGGAAGTCTAGAAATGTGATGAGTATTCTAGAAATGCAAATAAGTTGTCAAAATATGCTATGGAGGACTAAGATGCCCTTACTGTCTTATTAGTCTCTTTGTTGTTTTTTGGGGTAGATGCAAAATCTTTGGATACTAGAACATGATCCAAAATAATCTCTAAAAAATTCCACTTGGAGGAATAAGACACCCTTACTACCATCTTAGTCTTGATCTGAATTTCTAGAATCTTTGAATTTAGTCCTAAGGCTTGATGTCTACACTTCCTTCTCTGATCTTAGGTTTTGAAATAGAATAATGAAGGGAAATGATGAATGAAAAAAGTGCTATGTTGCAACTCACCAAACTCTTGTTATGAAGTCTAAAAACATGTGTGAGATGGCTAGATTTGATATGGATCTTGAATCAAAGGAATGCTTGATAGATATGGACTTGAATTGCTTTCTTGAATCAAAACCCTACATCACAAATGTTAGCTCAAAACACATGCATGATGCAATAAGATCTTTGATATGATGCTTGAATCTTGATGATGGATCCAAATTCTTGATGAACTACTCTTGAATTCTTGAATACTTGAATGCTTAGATGCTTCAATTGCTTAGATTACTTAGATATGAAAATAAGAGAAAGGAACCTTGTATTTATACTTATTCATGCTTTATATCCCAGAATTACACCACAAAAAGCTAACATATGAATTCATTAATTAAAGGAGGCTAAATCACACCAAGATTTGAAATTAAATCCTAAAAATACGTTAATAGGGACTAAGATTTCCTAGTGGAGTCTTAGTCCTGAGACATGAAACTTGGGCCATAGACTCCAAAAAGGGGCCCATTTAGGTGCACTTGAAATCAGGGTCCCAAGACCTTTTGGGGACAAAGATTTTCTAGGTGGCATCTTAGTCCCAACCCAAAAATTAGGGAAACATAGCCAAAATCATTAAATTATCATTTATCCATTGATTTTTATCAAGATTAGCCAAAAAATGATATAGTTTATTAGGCTTGCATATGGAAAATAGGACCAATTAAGACATAAATAAGGATAAAAAAAGCAAGGAGGGCACAAAAAAGTGTGAAAATGCAAGGGTATGAATTTTCCTACACTAAATTTAGCCCCCACTTTAGTGAGAGGATGAACTTTCTTCAAACTCACACTAAAGTAGCCAACCACACTATCAAGAGGGATTCCAATGAACAAATGCTAGTAAAATAGGATAACAATAACTAAGAGGGTGGTCAAGCCCCCAAGATCAAGATCCTATAGAAAACCAACATAGGCATAAAGGAACACACTCATGAATTATATATGAAGCCATGACTAGATCATAAACATACAATCAAAGATATAAAAAGGAAAAAGGAAAAATAAAAATGCAATAGATGAAGCTTCAACTGGCTGTCCAATATGTTGTGGACCAGGTCTAGGTTGTTTTCCCAAAAGAGGTTTACAAGTGAAACAACTATCCACTATGCAAAAAAAAACACATGCTCACAAGGGATAGTGAAGCTAGTTGTATACTAGGAAAGCCCCAAGAGGTCCATATCAAAGTCATACCCACATTACTATGATAAAAACAAAAGGAAAAATGCATGCTCACAAGGGCTAGTGAAGCTAGTTGTTCACTAGGTGAGCCCCAAGGGACCATATCAAAGCCATACCTCCATGACTTTAATAAGGTACAAAAAGAAAACGCATGCTCACAACAGCTAGTGAAGCTAGTTGTTCACTAGGTGAACCCTAGGGGACCATATCAAAGTCATATCTCCATGACATTAATAAGGTACAAAAATAAAATGCATGCTCACAAGGGCTAGTGAAGCTAGTTGTTCACTAGGTGAGCCCCGAGGGAACATATCAAAGCCATACCTCCATGACTTTAATAAGGTACAAAAAATGCAATGCAACAAGAAAGAGGGATGTTCAAATGATTTTTTCTTAGTTCTTGTGAGGTCTTAATTTTAGGGGAAATTTTTCCTAATTTCTCCAAGAGAGGACCAACCAAAGGATAAAAGATTCACAACTTAGGGAATGCAATATGATAAGATAGATCAAGATCTTGAAATACATTACTCCCAATGTCACTACAAAGAAAAAAAAATATCGGATGAAGTAAGAAAATCACATCAAGGAACATGAAATTGAATGCCAAGATAATGCCAATATATGGCCCCACTTTACAAAAATTGCTAAGACCATGCTATGAACAATTACTTTAAAGTAGCCAAAACATGAAAAAGGGAAAAAGAAGGTTTCCCCCTAGAAACACATAAAGGATCTATGGATTCGAGGTCAATATCTTTCTTTGCTACAATGATATTAGACAGCTCAGAATTTTCAACATTCCCCAAATACACATAGAATTGGAAGAATGACACAAAGAGAGTGAAAGAAAGGAAAAAAAATGAGTCAACATGGAAAAGGGTTCCTTAAGACCGTGCATCATCCCCAAAAGAAAACACAAGACAAAAATGAAGGGAAAAGAAAAGATAATGAAAAATATTTTGGATCAATATGGAAGAGACATAGGGTGTCTTGATTCCTTGTGTCATCCCAAAAAGGAAAACACAAGACAAAAATGAAAATAGAAATGAAAATAAAAGGTAAAGACTAATGAAAAGGAAAAAATCTTACAGCATATAGAATAATGAAGGTACAAATAGAGGAATGCACATAAAGAAGAAACATCAAATGATATGGGGGATCACATTACACACATATAATCACACAAAAGAAAAGGAAATGATGTAAAATACTAGTAAACAACATGTGATTCAACCATTTAGTAGGTCATCCACATCCCAATCTTGTTCAGTATATGTGGAATATAGATCATTAGTGAGAGGGAAAAAATCAAGTGCCATACTAGGAGAATCACCAAGTTCAACATGTGGTGCATCACTTGGTTTAGGAGAATCATCATAGTTGTTATCATTTAATCTCATAGAAGAGGAAAATAACAAATTCAATTCATTATGCACTTGTTCATCAATTTTAGTTGTTTCTTCATCATCATCCAAGTTAACCACAATAGGAGGATGAATGATAATATCGATAGAAGGTGTTGGTCCTTGTTGTGTTAGAGATGTAGGTAAGGGAAAAGGCTCATCATTTATTGCTTCTCTCAAGTTTGTATTTTTATTTTCTTTGTTTTCTTCTTTCATATTTAAACCAATAAAATGACATCTACACCTACACTCTCTATCATTTCAATTTATTTTATTACGGTTCTCAAGTTCCATTTGTGTAGGAGCGGGTTTGTCAACTATAGGCTCCTTTTCCTCTTGTGAGGGAAGAATAGAAGAAACCATAAAAGGTTGCTCAACCACTTTCTCTTTGGCTTTATAAATTTTCTTAGGAGGTGGATTAGGAATTTTTTGGTTCTCTCTTAGCATTTTGTAGGAAATAGGAAAGGGATTTTTGATGGATGGGTCTTGGTTTGTTGGAAGGGCTTTAGGTTCAATATTTTTTCCTTCAAGTGGCAGAGGTTAGATCATGGGTGGAGGAAAATTCTCAAGGGATAATTTGGCTATGCATTTTTCATTGAACTTTTGGTAGGATAGGAAAAGGAAGTCTTCACAGGGTCTTATAGGTTCCATGCGCTTAGGCCAAAAATAATCTAAGGAAAATTTTGTACGGGAAGATAGAGGTGTAAATCAACTATGGTTCACAGTGAATATTTCATTTCCCACTAGAAACTTTAAGCACTTATAAACAATGGATGGGACCACATTCATGGAGCGAAGCCATTTATAGTCTAGCTTCACACAAAATGTATCTGAATTAGAGATGATAGAGAATGATACATTTGATTTCTTTAGTCCTACATGTAAAGGGAGTATGATAAAGCCCATCGTAGCATGAGCAACACCATCATGCATTTTAATCCAAGACTTTGGTTTATCATATCTATCTTGAGTGAGTTCATGCATATATAATAGTTCTTCTGTGATCACATTCTCTCCATAGAAAAGATCAATTAAAGTCCCAAGAGTGGGCCTATTATTGATTCTACCAGCTCTGTAAAGAGGACTAGAAGGTGTATTTTTTATTGTTTCTTCTAAAAAAGTTGTCATTAGGCATTATGGTTTGTTTTTTACGAGGCTTGATGTCAAAAACTCCTATCATTGTATTCATAGAACTTTGGTCATTAGCATCTATAGGAGTTTGTTCCTCATCATCCATAGGATTTTGTTCATTATTGATAATGTTATCATCATTCATTTCAACATTCATCACATTGGGCTTAGTTTCACCAACCTTAACAAATTAAATATTATGGTTAGGCATGGGATTCATAAAGCTTAGCAAGTTTTGGTTAGGAGGAGCTACAGACATTACCTTTGTCATTCACACCTCTAATTTGGATATGATTAGAATCAATGAGGTCTTGCAAAAGGTGTTTAAGACACTTGAAATGTTTTGTATCATGTCCTTTTTGTTAGTGATAAGCACAATAGGCAAGCTCAGAGGTAATGGCTTGCTAGGGTCAAGAGGTTGAATGGGAGGTAAGGTAAGCATGCTCTTAATTAATATCTGAGTTAAGATGTTCTAAAGTGTGTCGGGTAAGGGAGTAAATTGTCTCTATGGATCCCCAAAGATATAAGGATTACTACCTATAGAATTATGATAGTCTCAAAGGGAAGTGCACAAGTGCATGAAGGAAGGGAATTTCATCATGGTAAGATTTTCTCGTATCTTACTTTGTAAATTGTCTATGAACATCTTATGAAGGTGAGAATTGAGAATCTTCACACTAATTTAGGAATAAGGTGATTGGTAACGTGAAATAAAGTCAGTTAATTTTTCACCCTCATTTTTCTTGCATCTCATCAAATCAACTAATTTCATTTTAGGAGCCATATGCACTTGGAAATGGTTAATAAAGGCTTCAACAAGTTCATTAAATGAATGAATTGAGTTATTTGATAATGCATAAAACTAGTCCAAGGCACTTTCTTTCAATGATTACTGAAAGATCTTAGCCAAAAATTTGTCCTCAAGGACAAAGTCACTACACAAGGTAGTAAATACATTAACATGATTTGAAAGATCCTCCTTTCCTCCATATTTATCAAATCTAGGGATCTCTATACCTTGTCACACCAAAGTTCTTAATATCTCCAAAGATGGTGGATTGCTTTTAACATAGCATGAAGCTGGACCATTTTGATTTTTATTTATGGTGGAAAGTTGACATTGAATGGATGAAACACTTTGTAATAGGTGGTTAATGATAGTACTTTCTTGTGGTTTAATATGGAGGTCAATATGGTGGTGGTGTGTATATGCTTGAAGGACTAGTGAATGAATTGCTTACAAGAGGAGATATAAGATTAGATACCACATAGGTATAAGGAGTACTAGTCAAAATGTTACATATAGGAAGGATATTGCTAGTTGGTTCCACCATTGTGGTCACTTGAGGATTTGTATAGGTGGATTTGGAGGTTATGGTTGAAGTGGGAGGAGTTTGATTTCCTCTATAGCTTTTCAAATTGTTTGAAGCTTGGGCATCATTAGTGGTGAAAGGAAGATGTTTTCCAAAGATGTGAGCTATGTTACACACAACTTCCAGTCCTTCATCACTTTTGATCATGTGGTGAAGACTATCTATGGTAGTGAAATGAAGAAAATATGGGCTCTCTCTTTCACTTCTAGGGTTTTGGACCTAAAAGGAGAGAGGCTATTTTATATCTTTCACTCAAGAAAAAACCTGAGATTTCAATGCAAAGGAGATTTCAAAATATGACAAAGGGGAGGTTCTAGGGAAATGATAACAGAAAATGAGGGTTTACCACCAAGAGTGAACTTGGAAAAGACAAAATGTTTGAAAACAAAGCGTGATATGAAAAATTGAACTAAATGACTTGAAAATGGAAGTAGAATAGAACAAAAAGTTGTAAAATTGTAAGTGTGCACCTAGAAACTTGTTGGAGATGTAATGGGGTTATAAAATCCTAAAAAATGTTGATTTTAGTCCTAGTTGGACTCATTTGCTATTCTAGGAAAATCAGTCTGGATTCTAGAAAACTACATCAGAGCCTATTTTAGTTAAATGGGTATCTAAATCCATAAAAAAAATTTAAAAAATAGGTACAGTGGGACTCATTCACAACTCTTGGTCTGCTCTTTTTGTTCCTCCTAGTGTTTGGATCCAAAACCCTAATTTTTGGAATTGTAAATGAATTTTTGTGAAGATTTTAATCTTGTGGGTTGGGAGATGACTCCAACAAGTTTGAAACCTATTATTCAATCATCTCCAAGCCTTCAAATCACCTAGATCTACAATCACTAAAAGAAAGAGAACAAAAGTGTTGATGGTTAGTGAATGGGGGTTTGCCTTGGTCAAACCACATTCAGGTAATTAAACCAAATGATGAAATAAGATAATGAAATATGAACATGAGATAATGCAATTAGAACCTTTCCATGATGATGGATATTGAATTGTTGCAACAATTGATGAAGAATGTTCCCTTAAATGGTTTAGAATTGATCTTGAAAGCTATCTTAATGACCTTGTGAAGACTTGAAGTGCATAACTCTTGCTTGCTTGACTTGATGGCATGAATGTATGATACTTGGATGAAATGAGGAATTGGAATTTTTTTTATATAGGAAAGAAACTTAAATGGCCGTTATTTTGATCCCCAAGGCCGACATTCATCAAAATTCAGGTTAGGATTGCAATTTTCCCACTCAATTTTGAAAAAGTCCCCAAAAGGGAATCATTCACCACACTTGGTGAATGGGTCCCACCTAAGGGGACTCATTCACCTGAGGTGGTGAATGAGTCCCACCTCGAGGTTTTTGAGGTGGGTCTTCAATATTTTTGGGTTTTATAGTGTTTTTATCAAGACATTAGTCAAAATATGCCTTGAGATGGAAAAATAAGGGGTCATAGGGGCCTATTAATGATGATATAAAGGGTGATTAGGGATTGGGACACAAATTTCAATGTGAAAGTGTGGTTAAATACACTTTACAACATTAAAATGAGGTCCACTTAGCCTAGAAAGGTACAAGATCCAATGCGAATGTGTAAAACACATTACAACACTAGACTAGGTCCACTTGATTTACAAGCCTCCCAAATTTAATGTGAAAGTGTAGATAAATACCTTTTACAACATTAAATTAGGGAAAAATTAAGTTAATTTATCTTAAAATGGGCCCAAGAACTAATGTGGATGTGTAAAACACCTCACAACACTAGAACAAAGTGACATTAAGTTTGATTTATCATTAATTATTCTTGAATCAAGCAAGGTGCTCTCTTCTCGACACTACAATTAGTCCCCACTTTAGTGAGAGGATGAAATTACTTCAAACTCTCACTAAAGTAGATGTTCAAGAAGGGTCCAATCGTACCAATATGGATGGCCTAGGATAACAAAGATGGAGGTAGTCAAGCCCACAGGATCAAAAATCCTAAGTCAACCAACATAGGCACAAAAGGACATACACAAGGTGAATAATTTGCAATGAAACAAGATACAAATTATGCAATGGCAATAACTAGGAGGAGAAGTAAAAATAATCAAAAATAAAAAGGTGGATCAAGCTTCATCCGTTTGTCCAACATGATGTGGATTAGATCTAGGTTATTTGTTCAAAAAATGCATACTCACTTTGAGGCGATGAATCTCCTAGCTATCCATGGGGTGAGAAGTCAAAAAAAGGTGAGAAACATACACTTATGGCTAGTATTTACTCACACACACACAAGTGGCTATGGGGAAAGTCATACCTCAAATTGGGCTTCCTACTCAAGCCATACAAAATTTATACCTCTTGATAGCTTTAATAAGGTGCCACACAAATATAATTTTTGAGCTTCATGAGACAAGAAAAAATTCATATGCTTGGAGCTCATTAATAAACAAGATGGATCCATAGGCACACAAGTTTTGTTATGCAAGGTGGCCATATAACAATTGTTGTAAATTCCAAAATAGTGTAAGGTATGTTCAAAGGGATTTTTCTTAGTTCGTGCAAGGTCTCTTCTTAGGGAACATTGTGCCTAATGTTTCCAAGAGAGGAAAAGTCAAATAAATATTATGCTCTTGGAGGGAATCAAGCCCAATGAAAGCACCAAGAAAAGGACACATCACAAGAAGAAAGAAAATTGCACAGTGAAACATGAGTGCTAATGTATGTTGCAATATGGTGTGTCCCTTGGTCTTCCTTGTCTAGCAAATGCTTGAGTTTGTGGTATGGTCTAACCACCTCATGTGGATCTTAACTGATGATTGTATTGAGCATTGAAAAGTTGACCTTTTCGTGCAACGACAATGCCAACAATTGGTATTAGAGCTGGTCATAGGTTCAAACCCGTCACTTGTGTTGGGGGAGATTTGTTGCAAGATGGTGTGTCCCTTGGTCTTCCTTGTCTAGAAAATTTCTTTGGTTTGTGACATGGTCTAACCATCTCCTATGGATCTTAATTGATGCTTGTATCTAGAATTGACAAGTTGACCTTTTGGTGCAATGGCAAGGCCAAGAATATATTCCCCCACTTTAAAGCAGTTAATAACACCATTACTATGAGAAAAATCTTTAAAGTAGAAGACATGAAAGCTTATTTGGAAATACCTATGCCAAGTCATATGTTTCCAATAAGATACATCATGGAAAAGGTGGTATGTCACATGCAAGCATACTTAAGGCATGCCATCCACATCCTAATATTTCTCTTATATGCACATGAAAGGCTAAGGACTAACCAAAAGAGACAATGACAAGTGACATACGAGGACAAGGCTAACTATCCCCTTGCCCCCACTTAGTGTCGGATAAGGATGAGCTGAATAGGATTAAAGTAAGTATAAGTTAGAGGAATTAGGTGTGTCAACACAAGGAAGAGCACCACATTCCTTAATATGTTGAATTTTGTTACTTAAAGCCTTACATTTTTTAGTAGAATGACCATGAACTCTATGATATGTGTAAAATGAATTCTTGTAGTAAAATTTCTTTCATCTTTTTGGAGGGAGAGTTATCAAATGATCTTGAAGGAGTCTTGAAAAGATTTCTTCTTGATCAGTAGTAGAAGATGTTTCTTTATATGTGCAAAAACTCATGCACACACTAAATGATAAGGCTTGAGATGAGAATGAAGATAAGGTGGGTAACCCTATATCTTTCTTGAAAGAGTAAGGTATGCTAGTTTGCTTCATGTTTTTGTTGTATCCATGTGTAGGAGAGAGATTGTTTAGGTACCATAACAATATTTTAATTTAGATGGAGGGGGTTTGTGTTTTTGAGAAGGATTTATTTCTTCATGAGAACACAAATCCTTTTTAAAGTTATGCATTGTCCCCTCATGAGGGATGGGAGTTAGATAGCCCACATCACCACCATGGGGTAATGTTGTTGACGTAGAACCAAGTTGAGCATATGAAACACAAGGATGTTTTGGTTTATGTTTTGAAAATTTTCACTCTCCTATAAAGGGAAGTGTAAAACCCCAATCATCATTAGAACCTATATCTAAAAATGAATCATTTGTATATGACTCTTTGGATGTTGAGGGTGAGATTTTGGATGATTTACTAAATGGAGATGTAAAATTTAACAACCCCAAATTATCATGAAATATTTTTGTTATAGATGAAGGACTAGCATAAACTTGTACAGGCTCAAATTTTGATCTTGGAATGGAGGTAGTTGAGGAGTTGGAAATTTTGTGATCATATGATTCATAACTTCATTCATTTATGTCAACCGTGTATATCTTGTTGTATTCAAATTTCATTGTATGGTGGAGAGTAGAGGGGACTCCTTTTATAGCATGAATACATGGTCTCCCTAGGAGAAGATCGTATGAAAGAGGTCCTCGCATAATATGGATAGGGATAGGAATCACCACATGTCTAACCTCAATAGGTAATGCGATCATCCCTCATTGTTCCCTATCAACATTGTCAAATCCATGAATACAAATATCATTGATTTGAATGAGCCTTTTGTCCATTCCAATTTTAATGAGGAGGTCAATGCTACAAACATTAATTTCTTCTCCATTGTCTATGAGAGTGCACCTAACTAAAGTTTCATTAATGATCACCTTTATCATCAAGGCTTCATTCTTGTTTTGAACCACAAGTGAGGGAAATTCATGTTTAGGGAATGTGATTTCTGATTGTGTGACTTGTGTGGGATGAAAGGAGGATGTTACATTATTCAATTTCATAGAAGCTTGGATCTCCTCCTACTATAGTTGTAACATTTCTTGAAATAGGCACTTGTATGTAGGTGATAGCTGAATAAGTTGCCATATGGATATGTTAGTAGGGGTCTTCTTAAGATCTTCAACACTAGGCACAATATGTTGAGGCAATGGTGATGTCATGGGATTAATTTGTGGTCCCCTACTTTCTTGAGCAACTATGTTACATCTTGGTTGCTGCAAAATATTGTTACATTGCATCATAGATTTCAAGAAATCTCTTATTTTTGTATGTGATTAGATAATGGGAGGTGACTTAGGAATCTCACTAATTAAAGGAGATCCAATTCGTGTCATCATCACCTCAAGAATCTTGTCTTTATTTGCATGATATCTTAACAAAGAGGAGTCTAATGTCACTTCACCTAAGGAAGCCTTATTATATATGTCAATGTTGAGATTTTCTTGCACCCTAATATCCTCCCTAGGAGGAGATTTTTTAGGACAACTACAAACCAAATTTTCTTGACATTCAAAGCTTGGTTCTTATAAAATCACTTCATTGTAGGTAGGGGAATGATCAATTTTTAAATTGTCTTTTTCTTCAGTGACGTTATTTTCTTGTTTCGTAGGATTCTCATGACTTTCATTGGTTGTGTTTTCTAACATCAAAGTATCTTCATCACCATTAGGGGAGATACTAAGAGAAGAAAAAGAGTGCTTGTCAAGATTGTCCACATTTTCACTCCTTTGTCCCATAATTTCTTCCAAAATAGGATTGGTGGGGGAAGGAACATAAAGAGGGTTGTCATAGATTTTAAAGGTTTTCTTATCGAACACCAACATATCCTCATCATTATCCCAAGAGAAGAAGATGTTGGGAGATAAATGTAGGTAGGCTTCAACGGTATCTTTGTGTCTTATGTTATTGCCATGATTACTTCTTACTATGTCCTCTTGTTTAGCAATTTCTTGTCTAATAGGAGAGGTAAGAGGAGAGAAACAACTTGGTTTCTCAAAAGTCTCATCAATTAGTTCTTCTAATGGTATAATATATTCTTCACAAGTAGGAGAGATATTGGGAGAAGAAAAAACATGATTGTTATGATTACCCATGGTTTCTTTCACTAATCTAACCTCTCTCTTAGAAGGGATACTAGGAGAGGGATCGATGACAAAAAAAAAGATGGAAAAGGACCTCGTATTCATATGCACTTAACAAAGCTTTCTTGCAAAATTCAACAAGATTGAAAAATAGAAGATGAAGTATGAGAACTATAGCCTTTTGCAATGAAAACATGATGTGATTATTGTTCTACAAGCTTGAAATGCAACAATGATAGAGAAAACTTGCAAAAGAGTAATGCAATTTTTAGATTTTGAAGATGACAATTGATTTATTGTGATATGTAACAATGAAAATTTGAAATTAAGAAATACATGAAATGGACCAAATTAACCTAGATTTAATGAAATGAATGTAATAGAAACTTCACCAACTGAAATAGATAGATAATGGCAGCAAATAGAACTGTAAAAACAAGGTTTTTAATGCTGTAAAAGGTTGTTTCGAATATTTTATGGGATTGATTCACCCAAGAGTCCTAGTATGGATTTTTTTAAAAAAAATTAGGAACTTTCAATGGATTTTGATGCTTTTTATGTTGTATGATATGTATCCTAAGTGCAAATGCAGTTTTCAAATGTTTTTCATTGATTTGAGATGCAAAAATGCAACCTATATGAACTTTCACTAATGCAAAATTTTGAATCCCTATAATGTCAATTAACTAATACAAACCCTAATGCAAAGTTAGTGCAAGCTACATCTAGGATGATTATGGAATATTTTTCTATCTTTCCTTATTTGGAGTCCATCATGATCGTAGATGTAGCTTGCATTAACTTTGCATTAGGGTTTGCATTAGTTAATTGGCATTATAGGGATTCAAAATTTTGCTTTAGTTAAAGCACATATAGTTTGAAGAGATGTATATTTATGTACACTTTATGGCATAGGGTAACCTTCACATTATATAGTTCATACTACACACATTGTGTATTATGAAAAATTGCAAGCTACAAAACACACCACATATTTTAACCTACACTTTATAAGGATCCCAACCCCTGTCATTTTCATCTCTATGTATCTAGGTGTACAATTCAAATAGCAACAACATGATTACTATTGTTATTGAGAAAATAAAATACACTTTTCCACAATAGAGGATGCAAACCACATTGTGTTTTAGATACCCTGTCAAATGTAGGTTATGAAACATGACATGTTTTGAAATGTGCTATTTCTCATATTCAAATGCATAGTTCTAAAATGATGTTCTTTCAAATCTATATAAATGTGTGTGTAGTTTCAATAAAAGTATCCCTTTTTCACACTTAATTTGGGAATAATTAATATTAAAATGAGCGAAATGTTGCCTTGATTTATTGTTTTAATGTGTTTTACACATTCACATTAAGTTTAGGACCTCTCTTAATAAAATGGACTTAATTATGCCTTATTTAGGGTGTTGTAAAGTGTATCTTTACACTTTCACACTAATGTAGGGCTTTATTAATTAATTGAGGTTAACTTTCCTTAATTGGCCCATTTAATTCAAATCCAAGCCTAATTAATTGTAGATTCCATGGGATAAAACCTAACATTCATAAATGTCATAACATAATACTTAAATTTAGAGGGTGTGTGTCCTAGGTTAGTGGCATAGGACCCATTCACCACCTAGCGAATGAGTCCTCACTAGGTCCTAGGACCCTATTTCCACATGATGTTTCACATTTCCAAAAGTTTATCCTAGTTAAGTGGGCTAGGACCCATTTTCCACAAGGTGAATGGGTCCTCACTTAGACCTCAGACCCCTCGATATTTTTTTTTTTGCTGTATTTTAATGATTTCAAATTCAATATCTGATGTTAGCTTGTGATATTTTAATTTTAGGAATTAATCTTAAGTTATGTATAAATATAAGGTTATTTTCATTATATTTCAACTAGATTTTTCAAGACATCAAGTTTTCATATTCAAGAAGAAAGAAAGAGTGATATCTTTGAGTAGCAGTAGAGTGTTTTTGGTATTTCTTCAAGCTCATTTTGTTGTCAAAGATCAAGTGTTATTGAAGGAGTGATGATAGATACCTATGAAGAATCATGATGGATTCTAGGTTTGGGAGAAGCACCATAAGATTCAACCAAGCCTAATGACTCATTTCCTAAGTGATTCCATATTCTATGATCATTCTATTTTCAGCCTAAAGTGAGGTATAATTAGTTTCATGACTTATTAGTGGATTTGGGATCTCCTAGAGTAGGTCTTGTGCATTTTTCATGTTTCATTCTAGGATCCTATTCTAACACACTTGAGTAGGGTTTCTTTGCATCACTAGAGATCTTAATCTTAGACACACTTAAGTTTAGGATTGCACACACATTTCATGTTTCATATTTTAGTTTATCATAAAAGTTTAATTACCAATCTTTGGGTTTGACTAAGGCAAACCCATATCCACCAACAAACATCAAAATTCATTTTGAAAATTATTATTAGATCCAAATTTGAAAGTGAGGATTTCAAGTTATAGGAGGGAATTGCAGGTTTGGAACTTTAAATTTAGATTTAGAGTTTTCTAGAAGATCCTACTAGGACCCATTTACCACCTAACGAATGAGTCCCTGTTAAGGTTTAAAGGGTAGTGGATTTTCAAAGTTCATAAGTTACATTTTTTGATTTAGAGCCTCCTAGGAAAGTCTACCAAGACCCATTCACCATAGGGAAAGTGAGTTGTTGTTAGGGTGGTAGAAATAAAAAATTATAATAGGTGCACAACATTCATTTCTCTCAGGTTTTCTAAAAAATTCACTATTTCCTTCTATTTTATGATAGATCTCTTCATTGCCCTTTGTAGACCTAGATTTATAGTTGTTTTGCTAGTTTAAACTCTTCTCTCCAAAGTGTTGTTTGGATCACGTCCCCATCCTTGCATAAAGGAGAAGATGAAATATTCAAACCTTGATTTGACTCACCTCTTGTGTTGATAGTTACTTCATTGTTTGGATCTTAGTTTTTGAATGAAATCATGAAGAATAGGGTCACATCATAGCCCTCTTTTTCTATGTTTCAATGTGTATAGTTATGAATGTGTTGTCACAAATAAGAGGTTTCAAAATATATTATTTTTTTAACTTGCACTTTATGGAATAGGGTAACTTTTAGAGTACACACTTCTAATTTCACACGATGCCTACTATAACAAATTTTAGGTTGAAAAACACACTGTGTGTTTTAAAATACACTTATCAATGATCCCAACCCTTGTAGTTATGATATGTGGATATCGAGGTACACAATTCAAATAGAAACAACACCATTATTACTATTATTAAGAAAATAAAATAAAAATATCTAGGATAGAGGATGTAATTCATGACATGTTTTGGATAGCTTTTCAAATTCTAGTTACAAAAAGATTTTTTTTTTTGAAACTTCTATTTTCTCATACCTAATACATAAATGCCAAATTTTGTTATTTAAAAATGTACACAAATTTATGTATACTTATGAATTTCTTATAACTAAAATGAGGCTTCAGAACATGTTTCTATTCACCTACACTTTATGACATAATACAATCTTCAAAGTACACAATTTTTAAAAAACACTACATGTTTAACTTGCACTTCACAACATTCCCAACCCCTTTGGTTTTCATCTATGTATATCCAAGTCTACAATTCAAATAGAAACAAAACCATTATTGTTGTTATTAGGAAAATACAACACACCTCTCCATAGTAGATGATATAACACATGGTTTATTTTAGATACCTTGTAAAATATAGGTTAGAAAATATGGTATGTTTTGAAACCTACAATTTTTCATGACTAAACAAATAGATTTCAAATTGTATTACTATTTCAAATGTAGACAAAGATAGGTATATTTATGAATGTCTTATAAAAAATAGGAGGGTTTGAAACATACATTTTTTTCAACCTACACTTTACTGCATGGAGAAACATTTAGAGTGCACACTTCTAATTGCACACATTTCTTGATCTAAAATATTGCAGCATGCAAAACACATTGCATATTTTAACCTAAAACTCACAACATTCCCAACCCCTTTGGTTTTGATCTATGTATATCTAGGTCTTCAATTATAATGCCACCAACAACATTATTGTTGTTATTAGGAAAATTCAATATGCTTCTGCATAATAGAAGATACAAGTTGTAGTGTGTTATAGATTTTGTGTCAAATATAAGCTACAAAACATATATTTCTAAACCAACAATTTCTCATTCCAAAACAATAGTTATCAAATTCTATTGTTATGTCAAATGCAGATAGAGATATGTATACTTGTGAATTAAAGTCTTATAAAAGATAAGACAAAACATGTGATTTTTTAACCCACACTTTAAGGCATAGGGTAACCTTCAAAGTACGAAATTCATACTACACATGTTGCTTTCTATTAGATTTGAAGTGTGTGAAATTTTGAATATTAAAATCCATAATATGATTTTAAATTTGCACATATTTAGTTTGTGATTTGTAATATATTTCAAAATTGACTTTCTTAGTTGATCATAATTTATGTAAACAACATGATGTTTAATTGAGGTTGTTGGCACTAGTATTGGTATGATGTGATGCTTTATAGGTGGAATTTTTGTTCTTGCCACCATGGTTCAAACCCCATTGGGGTGGTATTGTTGAATGGTTGTATCCGGTTCATAGCTCCGGTCAAAAGTGTTTACCCCTTGAATAAAAAAAAAATGAGGTTGTTGGAATTGATGAAAGAAATGGTTTCTATTCAAGGCTATATGAAATCCATCATTGGATTTCATATTACCTCTCTTGGTATAATGGAGCTATGTGTATCCATTACTCATCCCCACTCTAAGAATGGTTCAATCTAGTCAAGGAAACTAAAATTTCCAAATTTTTGTAGTAGAGAGAGGGCCTAGATATAAGAAAAGCATGATTTACTATTTGTATTTTTTGAATGTTTTAATTAGTTGTCTTTTTAGTCTATTAGGAAAGTTAGGTGATGCTATTTCTCTTAACTTATTGTATTTTATTATAAAATTGTCATGTAATTTAATTAGGTCTAGTACCATTTGTTAACCATTTTTTTGGTTAAATTCCTTTGGCTACAATCAATCTATGACTATAAATATATTTTTAAAAAGTTCAATTTCAATAAAAAGGCAAGGACCCTTACCCCTCACTTAGTTATATAGGAAACACTACAAGTGTAAGTGAATATGTTTACATGGAATGAGGTAGCAAAAATAATGATAGACCATATCTACATTGATTCTTCCCTTAATATGACATTTTAATTTTATGCTAAGAATTCTTACTTATTACTAAAAAGGAAAGGGTTTATCCATAGATTCAATGAATTTTTTTTAAGAATTTTTTCAATGGCTTATGGGGCCCTCTATATCTTGAAGATATACTCTGAGTAATGAATTTGAAAGTAAAAGTAATTCGATCTATATAACCCCTAAAGTTAATCACTTAGAATTTTTTTGGATATTTAGTGGCCTCAATTTATTTTTGAATCAAAATTCTTGTATGTTTTATTGTATAGATAATTTATGTGACTTGTAGCTAACATTCATATAGTTAATCTCTATATGTATTATCCATCATTATACAATTTGTAATATTGTGTCATTTGTTACTCTAACATGCCATTGTCTCAAAATAGGCATAAAAATAAATGGAAAATAACATAACTTTACAAAAATAATTATTACAAATACCAATATGTATGATAATATTTGTTTAAATGGCTTATAGAAATTTAAAATTTACTTTAAAAGATAATTTATTTTAGGTGTAACTATCTAAGAGTTTTTACATCACTAGTGCATGCCAACTCCATGGTTCATCACTATGAGGTTTGATTCCAAATAAAAATCTAAATCTAGATGTATGAAGAAAGTTACAAAAAACTACATGCAAAAAATAAATTGTGTAGAACAAGAAGTTATAGATATACACATGCACCACAAACAACATGTGTTCTCATATTGTGGATTATTTCATGAATTTGTACAAGTAATTACATTTTATTTTGCATGTTAAAATTTTAGGGTATATAGAAGGTTGTAGGTTGAGCTATAGATTGTGTAGTTCAACCTATACAAATTTAGTTCCTAGTTTGTAAGTGATGTAGAGTGAGCAAGGGAAGTTTCTTCAGCTAATCAACTAAATGTTCAAACCACAAACTTATCACAACTTCTCTCAAATACCCCTTAACTGGACTTTGCAATCCACTACTCCTTCAAGGAAATGACCCAACTCACCTAGGGTTCTTGTACTCAATACAACCAAGGGCTTGGAATTACTTTGTGTAGACATGTAAAATTTACATTCTGCATTTGATCAAGTTCATTCATCAACTGAACTAGATGTTGCATTGGATCCATTCATCACCTTCATCCATTCATTTAAATAATCTCATGGCCTAAGGTTATTTATTTAAAATCAAATGAGCATTATCATCAATCTTTTAATAATAAATCAAAAAGCCATTTAAATCAAATCCTAAATCATATTCCATCATTTTCTAATTTAAATAAATCAATTATCAAAGTCTTGAAAGTCAAATCATCTAATCAGCATTAAATCAGCATAATCATCATCTAACCCTGATTAAATGTTAATCACATCCCACTTGCATTATCTAGATATCTCCACTTGCACAATAAATCAATTTTTATTGATTTATTAAAACACTCATTTTCCCTCAACATGACAAGTCAAACATGGCATTTATTGCTCTTTTTTCTTGTCCCCCTCTCAGCATTTATGGCAAAATTTGAATTCAAATTCTCCCTCTCATGGGCAATCTTCCCAAATCTTGCACAACCATTGACCACTCACCACTTGACAAGTGTCCTTCTTTCATTGGTACCTCTTCAACACTTAGCATTTGAAAATCTTTAAATACAAGCTTCATCTTTGAGCAAATCCTCCACAATTTTATGCAAGGTTACTCTCTTCATTTGAGATTTGATCTTGTCCATTGCAATCCATCATCTCCATTTGCATTTTATCATCTTGAGCTTTTATCAAGGATTGGGAAAGGGTCACTAGCACATGTGACACCAATCCACTATGGAATAGGTAACTTGTGATTGCTTTTATGATGCTTGTAGCTTTCTTTCATCCTTTTGTTGCATGTTTTAAGCATTTTGCAAAGTATTTCATAGGAGTGTTCTTGAAGTAGCTTAAGTGTCTTTTGTTTAATAGGTACCAAAGGCGAACAAAGGCAAGTGAACAAGGTACAAGAAAAGTGAAAAGTCAACAAGGAGGAGGCTAGCGAACGAAGACGAAAGGAGAATGATTTTTTCTTTTTTTGAAAACACAATGTGTTTTTTAACACTTTAAGTGTTGATCAACACTACTTCATGAAATTGTTTTTCTTTTCATTTTAGAACACTAATTTTCATTTGGGTCTAAAATGAACAATTTGATTTTCATTGCAAAGGGCTTAAAACGAATCTTAGGACAAACTTACTAGAGTTCGTTTTGGGTTAAAAATTGAACAAGCAATCTTCATATTTCATTTGGTGCTTAAAACGAACTCACAATTGCTTTGAAGGTTATAAATCGAACAAGTGTTTGAATTATGTGATCTTGTCTTTTGAGTGCGTATCCTCTCCCCTTGTGCTTCGTGCAATCTAGGGTGCAAGAGAAACACTCAAAATACATTTTATTGCTTTGAAACACTTCAATTTGGGCTTAAAAATTGAACATCTTGTGCAAGTGTGAGAAGGGGCATTTTCACGTACATTCTCTTTCTTTGTGCCATCAAAGATCGATCGAGTTACGAATTGTGTCTTTTCTTGCTTTTGTTTATCTTAGAGGGCCTGCCTTGGGGAAAAAGTACTCACCCAAGGGACGACTCAACCAGTAACACTCTAAAGCCAAGAGTATTTCCAGCCGGGATATAAATGTGGGTTTTGGTTAAACGCCATAATCACGCGGTTGGCTCCGACAAGATGGATCCGAAAGGGGACTCATGCCGTATGGGTCAATCTCCACGAATGGAAAGTCCTTACTAGAACCCATGTGCTAGAATTTGCCAAAATCCTTAATCTATTTTTTGGTGCAAGAACGGTCGTTCTGAAGCCACCCCACACTCTTACGGTCTTCTAGTGGAGATGGAAAGCACGCCATGGGAGTTTCATGGGTGTTGATGCTTGGCTGTCCCGATTGACATTAATGAGCCATGGAGGGGAGCCAGTGGGGTCAAGCATCTAACCATTCGCTAGAGATAAGAGTAGCTAGACTTGTCCAAGTGGGAATCCAACAAATATTGTCTCACACATCCATAGGGCTTGTAATTATTCTTTGTTTGAAAACATAGTGTGTATTCGAAAACATTTTGCAAACAAACATTCATCATGATTCTCAAAATTTCAAACCCTCTTTAAGACAAATATCATTGACTCAATCCATATGTTACTACTTTCCCTGTGGATTCACATTCGTAGAGGTTCCTAAGTATTGGATTATACCTCAATTTGTCTTCTTGAGTAAATAATAGGAAAACCCTTGCCTTAAGTTCATTGAATTTCCACATAAAATATATTGTGGGGTTTAAAGAAATTAAGACATTGGACATCTTAGTTTGAAACTTTAATCAAAGAGAGTGTTTTTTGTAAAATAAAGCCATTAAGCAAAGATAACAAATTGGACCCCACACATGTGCTTGATATCCCTTGGTCATAGTGGTCTTTTGATTGCTCTTAGAGAAAAGTGTGTTCTTCAATAGCTTGGCCTAGTAAAAAAAGTCTCTCTAAGTCTCTTAGGATCATCAAAACTTTCATCTATCTTCCAAACATTCATCAATCCATCTCACCAAAACAACTTTAGATCTTTGCAAACATCATTCTAGACTTGGGTACATCCTTAAACCAAATCAAAGTCAATTGTTTAATTAGGTGTGTGGGAATGCATCCTTTCTCATACATCTAATTGAATTAGCAAACCTTTTGAACAAGTTCATCCTAAAGATAACATCCAACATCTTAGGGTTTACAAGTTCATCATCCACATCAAACAATCAAAATCAAAATCCCTAAGTCTAGCATTGATTCAAAGTTCCTAAATGTTCAACATTCATATCATTCACATTTCATCCTCCATCTCGTCATTGGTCCTAGGAACCTTAGAGGTCACTTTTGCTACAAGATCAAAACACAAGAAGAACATGGAATATAAACTAGATTCATACATCATGAGTAGTCCAAACCAACCAAACTATCCAAGCCTCACGAAATCATGGGATTATGGAAACTCACATCCATACATAGGATCACTATCTCCTACGAATATCAATAGCACAATGAATGTGAGTATGAATCTGAATTTTGGAACACATCTCCCCATGATTTTAAATCAAAGTCCAAACTTACAAGTCTATCCTCCAAACAATCAATACATGAAAACGAGCAACATCATTCCACCAAATCCCTACAAACCAAATGTGGATGTACCAAGTGCAAGTTTTTGAAACATGAATCCTAACTCAGAAAACTTTGGAAAAATGATTCCCAATACCAACAATGTTCATCCTATCATGCCAAATCTGAACATCATCCCAAATCAGAACATTTTCCAAAGTCAATTTTCCCATAATCCCATTCAAAAACCGCAAGCATGCATGCCAAAACTACTTGAACATAAGCCAAATCAACTATCTCAAATGAGTCAAGATCAAAATCAAGAACAAATTTGGCGAGATCAAATTGTAGAACTTTCCAAAATAGTTGAGGCATTGCGCCAAGAGAAATCTCCACCACCATTACCTACATCATTCCTTGGTTTAGGGCTTCCCCCTTTACCTAACACCAATCACGCCATCCAAATCAATCCACCTAACATCAATCAAACCATCACGACAAATCCTTTGAATATACCATCGACATCACACCAATGGATGGTATCTAATCAAACAACAACATTGATCCCAAATCAAAATACGGTCTCCCAAGGACCTATCACCTCGTCATTCCAACCATCACTATCCCTTCAATCATTCCAAACACCACTATCACACCCATCACATCTCAACCTCTCACTACCATGATACCGAGCATATCTCAAACACTTGTCACTACATCCAACATGATTCTAAATCCGCACCACCAACTTCCACCACATCAATCCAATACAATGGACATTACAAGCTGCTTTTCAAAAGGGATTCCAACAATATCTAGCCATGCAACAAGGTTACAAAGCTCAACAAGTGAAATCCTCTCTCAAGTTGCCCAAGCCTCTCAAGCTACCCAACCAACACGAGCACAAACACAAAAGATGACAACTATTGAAAACAAGGACCAAGATCAATCCATCACTAAGCACATGTTTACTTCATCCAATGATCAAATCGACATATGTCAAGAGTCACTTTTGAATCTCGATCAAAATCCACCAACAAAACTCGACAATGAGCCAATTCAAGAAATATCAACATCACTTGATGCTATGGTCGAAGACATTCACAATCTCTCCATCACAATTGTCGAAAACAATGATCAAACCCTCTCCATCGAGGAGCACATTGAAGATATATCTACACAATCCGATGATCAACTCACCATACATCAAGAGCCACTTTTTAGTGATCTCTTTCAAGGAGTGTTGGGATTATTTGATCCTACATAATGTACAATCGTTCACCTATGATCATGTTGAAAATGTCTCTACATCGCCTTACGAGTTAGAGGACATATCTCAAGAATTTATTCCAAAGCATGATCAAAATCTTTCACCAAAGTCTAGCAATGGTCCTTTTCAAAACATGTTGATCCCCTTTGACCGCATGGTTACAGATACTGAAAGAACCTTGAACTCGACACTTGAGGATATTGAGCCATTCCCCATGTCTAATAACGACGTCCAAAAACCCTTTGTAAGAAATCCATCCTTTGAAGCTACCCTATGTCAAGAACTTGATCCAAAGCATGTCGAAAGCAACTCTAAAATTAATCAAGATCAAGAATTTGTATCTTCAAGATACTACAATCATCTAATGGACACTCTCGTATCTATGCAAGATGATCATATCCATACTCCTCCATCTACCCATGAGATGCTTTCTATGGATGGACACGTAGATGATCTTCATCTAGAACAAAATTATGTTACACACAAAGAGTAGATTCTTAACTCCTACAATCAAACGGAGTTGTCAACATCAAGATCAAATATGTCCCAAACTCAGAGTAAGGACATCATGAATAAAGATATCCATCATTATCCACTCAAGGAAACAAGCCAGATAGAACATCCAGAGTTAGCAGAGCAGCAAATGGAAATAATGTCGTCTACAGTGATCATTGATCAGAGAATGCATTTTGAACAAGAGCTCTTCGAACAAGCAGAATCAAAGCATGAAGTTGCTACTACCACCATACTGGGGGAAACTATGTCTCAAGAAAATGTCAACATAAGGAGCACGAAGAATCCTTATGATGAAATCGGTGTCAATACCACAACCAGCCATGCCATGAATCTCCATCCACCCATCACCTCATCCATGAATTGGGACCAACGTCAAAAGAAATATTTGAATCAAAGTACAAAGAACGTTATCAAAGCAAAAGAAGCTGAGAAACATAATGGACAAATCAAATACAAATGGATACCAAAGAATACAAAGAAAGATCATCCCTATCAAACTCCATCAGTCAAAAAAACTGTGGGGAAAAATCAAAAAGGGAAAAGTATCCATCAAATAGGTCCACAAAAGAAAAAGCAGGCTTTTCAAGCAATGTACAAGGTATATCAAGCAATTGGTCCTAATTCCATGCACACTTTCGTATCCACCCATCATTGCTCATCTTCCCAAGTTTGGAGAGTCAAAGGTTCCAAACTGTCAACCAATCCATCTCTTATCCCTAAACACACTCCATCCATGCCTCCATGCACAATATCCAATTCTTACATTGACCGTGTATTGGCAACGACCCTTCATCATAAGGATTCTGAAGGCACTTTATTGCGATGTGCGCACCAAGACAAAGTTAACTCCGGTATCGATGAAGCAGATCAAGAATCCCAAAAGTTGTGTTCAAGTGCACGTATCTTAGCAAAGTAGCTCCTTCAAGCAGGATATCGATGGCACATTATGATAGGGGAATCTACATCAGCAACACCTTGTGATTTAGCATGACCTTAAAATCTTCGAAAAAACCAAAAATATAAAAAAAAAAGTCCAAAATCCAAAAAATTAGAAAAAAGATTGAAATAGTAAAGAAAAAAATCGTCCTCTAGTGAAAACCGCATTGACGGCACTTTGGGCAAGACCATGACGAAAACCTGGCAAACAGGAATCATGTGTAGAATCGAGCATCTACGTGCGCCACTTCAGTTGAAAGCATCTCATCCCATCCATAATAAATCGAGCATTCCATCCATCGCAACCATAATAAATCCATCCATCCATAAACCATTGATCTAATCCATTTTCATCCATCTACATCCATCATCCAAGTTATCTTGATATTGATGAAATTTTGGGGCATTCTTTACACTTGCTTATGGTAAACATCTTGATATGGGTCGTTTTCATTAAATCCTATCCTATGCAGCATATCTAAGCCATGAAGCATTATCCAAATGGGTATTCTTTATCCAAGCACCTTATATTATCACAAGATAATCCTTGGCATCCTTTGTGTACTTACCTTATCCATCAATCCATACACCCATCCAAGCATCCACCCATCGCATTCCATACATTGCTAGACATTGGGGGTAGATATGTACATCTTGCTTCGAGAATGAAACTTGATCTATGTCCTTCAACTTATGTGGTGATCTGAACATTGGCAAACGTGAGGCCAAATTGGTCAAGCATCCGCAATCCAAAATCTGAATCACTAGCCCATGGCACATTTTGACGAGAAGACATTCCTTATCAGTCTTCATCTTTCATCAAACATCAATTGATATCAGTTGCATCTAAGCTACACGTCAAACGCCACATAAAATCATCCAAACATCTTTTGTTCGAAACCAAGCTTCATCAAACATGATCAATCAAATCTAATCAAAAAATCATCATCTCGGGATATCCTTGTGTTGCTTAACACTATCCTTGCATTGTCATGTATCCTCGACAATGTTATCATT
Source organism: Sequoia sempervirens (assembly GCA_007258455.2). Classification (NCBI taxonomy): domain Eukaryota; kingdom Viridiplantae; phylum Streptophyta; class Pinopsida; order Cupressales; family Cupressaceae; genus Sequoia; species Sequoia sempervirens. The sequence continues at coordinate 403,190,595 of VDFB02000017.1, read as the reverse complement.
ATCAATCCTAATAAATCCAGTCCTTGCATTGTTGTGTATCCTCAACAATGTTATCATCAATCCCAATAAATCAAATCGTTGCATTGTTGTGTATCCTCAATATCAGCATTAAATACTACTAACCATTGACCAACAATCAACCTAGCTGGTCTTCAACAAAATCATAAGAGAGCATCGATAACACACACATGTCCATATCCTAAATCAAAATCATAAAATCCAAAACATCCAAAACATCAAAAAAAATCCAAAACATCAAATACATCTGCAAAAATCCAAAAACATCATAATCATCATATCAAACAAAATCGTGTCAGGAAAACATCATCAAAACATCTTCAAACATCACCAAAATCCAAAAACAGCCTCAAATCATGAGCAATAAATGTCCATAAACATCCAAATCATATCAAAATTAAAACAAGTAAAAGCAGAAAACATCAAAAACATTGAAATTCAACTACGTCGCTCGAGCTTAAACATAGCAAGGCTAATCCCTGATCAGAGACATCAAAATCCAAAAAAATTCAAAAAAAATCAAAACCAAAAACATTGAAAAATTGAAAATCAAAACATTTGAAAACCTCGAAAATACCAAAAAATAGCCTCAAAACATTGCAAAACGTCAAAAAAATCCAAATATTTGAAAAAAATCCATCCGCCTCATCTCGCTTGCACCAACAACAAACACCATTCATAATAAACCGATCGTCATCCTCAACCTTGGTGAAACAGTTAGAAACAAGTCTATCAGGTTAAAAGTAAATCTCAAAAGCGTCAAGTCTCAAGTCTCAATCAGTATGTAAACAAGTTGGTCAAGTCTTTGTGTCGATAACCCATCATCCAAACAGTCCCATATCAATCATCTGATAACATCATGTCGTAGGATGAATCCTTCCTACAAGGGGCATTTTTTTATCAGAAAGAACATTTTGGATAAACGAAATGACGTGCCGCCATCCACTAACATGTCCTCGGATGTATCCTTCCTACAATGGGCATTATCTTTTGGTAATAAGTTTTGGTTCTTATCCTTAAAACATATTCCTTTTTGGTTAAGCGGTATTGAAGAACATCAGCTTGTTTGTGTACTTGGTCTTTTTCTTTTGATTTATCTTATTGTGCTCAGTCCAGGGACCTCTCAACGATATATCCGAATGAAGGATTTAGAGAGATAGAATGGGGCAACAATCATTATTCTTTTGTCTATTGTGCTTGTTGGATGTTCTTATTAAAATAACTTGGTGAATACTTGCTTTGTTAGATATGTATGGAGGATGTTTCAGACGCTTGTTGACTATTGCATTGATTGGTTATACAACATGTTTTGGTCCGATGTTTGAGATTTCTAAAGTGCATCCTAGCAAGGTTTGGATGTCGTGTGAACAAGAATGCTCCTAACTATTTGTCAGTCCAATTCATCACACTAATTACAGCGCCATCCTGGTCCTTTATACCTTGATGCATCGTACTTAGGTCATTGCTATCAAAATAATAAGTGACCCTTCGAAAATCCCAATCCTTGATAAGCAAATCATCATCATCATCTATCATCATCATCTCTAATAAAGTCTCGACCAATCATGGACTTGTTGGATCCTCTTGTCATATCTAATTTCCACGCTAATTTACATTCTGCATTTGATCAGTTCATTCATCAACTTAACTGATGTTGCATTAGATCCATTCATCACCTTCATCCATTCATTTAAATAATCTCATGGCCTAAGGTTATTTATTTAAAATCAAATGAGCATTATCATCAATCTTTTAAAATAAATCAAAAGCCATTTAAATCAAATCCTAAATCATATTCCATCATTTTCTGATTTAAATAAATCAATTATCAAAGTCTTGAAAGTCAAATCATCTAATCAGCATTAAATCAGCATAATCATCATCTAACCCTGATTAAATGTTAATCCCATCCCACTTGCATTATCTAGATATCTCCACTTGCACAATAAATCAATTTTATTGATTTATTAAAACACTCATTTTCCCTCAACATGACAAGTTAAACATGGCATTTATTGCTCTTTTCTTGTCCCCCTCTCAAAGATTTATGGCAAAATTTGAATTCAAATTTTCCCTCTCATGGGCACTCTTCCCAAATCTTGCACAACCATTGACCACTCACCATTTGACAAGTGTCCTTCTTTCATTGGTCCAATCTTAGTCCCACATTGGTCCCTCTTCAACACTCAGCATTTGAAAATCTTTAAATACAAGCTTCATCTTTGAGGAAATCCTCCACAATTTTATGCAAGGTTACTCTCTTCATTTGAGATTTGATCTTGTTCATCATCACTCCACCATCTTCATAGCAATTTCATCTTAAGCTTATCAATCAAGGATTGGGAAAGGGTCACTAGCACATGTGACACCAATCCAATATGAGATAGAGTTGGAATTTTGCTTCTTTATGCTTTCACTTAGTTTAGTTGATATTTTGTTGTTTGGATTGCATTATGAAGCATGATTCAATATTTCATATGGATTCTATATCTGATTTTGCTTGATTTAACAATACTCATGCTTGTTTATTTTTGAGCAAAATGCAGATTTAGGGTCTACACTTTGAACAAGTTCCAAATGACCAAACTAGGCCACAACATTCTAATTAGCACATAGGAAACTCCATTTGTGCATTACTCATACCACTAGGTCTCTTTAGCCTTGAATGCTTGTAACACTGCCTGATGGGATAGTCTAAATAAAATCCACCCAAAAGCCTATACAAGGCTCAAACTACTGAATTTAGGCGAATATGATATGCCTCTACAAGACCCCAAAGTCTCACCTTTTGATAGTGGATGGAAGAACAACCATGGACCAATGTACCACTGTCCCCAAGAGGCTTAATTTGTTGATCACAATAGTATTTTGATTACCTAGGCTCTCCCCTTCACCCCAAATCCTTGATTCAAATTCCTATAGACTAATTACAACCATTTCCATCACTCTTAAGTCCCTCTATAAGAAAAATCCACACAAAACAAGAAAAACTCACTGTTTGCTTCACCAATTAGGCCTGTCACATGAAGATTCCAGAACTAGTTCAATGCATAAACTCCTCCACACACCTTGCCATTCTCTAGAACCAAGGGAAAATGAAAATTTACACAAGTACCTTCCATCCCACCAAGAATCGGCATTTTTACAATGTGGAGGTGGAAGGAAAAAACATTTTTCAACCAAAACCCTTGTTTTGAGGGTTTCAGACCTTCCTCTGCTAAAATGGTAATAACTTTTGTTATACTCAATGAAATTCTATCAAATTAATGCCAAATGAAAGCTAGTTCTTTTCTCTTTCCACCCATATCAGTTTTGTACTTGTAAAGTATGTACAACATCCGTACCGCATGTTTTAACATAAATTTTTACACAGATTTTTTCAGAAAACAACAATTTTTCATTAGAACTTCAAAAAACATGTTTCATCAATCCTGCCTCGACCATGAGAGGCTTATTTCAACTTCTAAAAACATTTCCAAATTTCCTCCAACTGAAAATTTGATTAGTTACATGTTATAACTAGTCAAACTTCACTTTAGACTCTTAATTGCCTAGTTAAGGAAATGCACAATACTTCCTATAAGCCCAATTGAAATGAGGCTTCAAAAGGTGTAAAAAGACACCAAAACCACTTGAAATCATCAAGGAAACTCCCCTCAAGTACCTGGTTGCATCATGGAATTTTGATTCTTTAATTTTCCAAGGTGCACCAAGCTTACAAAATGAGGATGGAGACCTTGTTATTACATAGAAACTTAACACCAAGACCAAAACTCAACAAAAAGCCTAGAAAACCCATTGCAAGGAATTTAATATGGTCCTTAGGACCTTATTACATCTAATTCAACTTGAAATTAAACACAAAAACAAACAAGTCCTCAAAGAGGCATGGAAATCCAAGGTGCCCCTACAACATGCACCCGAGGTGGAAGAAATCTCAAGTACCACCTGAGATTAGTTGTTGCAAAGTAGTACCATGTTGTTAGATGTCCTCTTCAATCATCCAAGTTTCATCCTTAGGTGTAAGACCCTACCATTTAACAAGATACTCATTATATACCTTTTTCCTTGTCTTTTTGACCTCTTTGGTGTCTTGAATGGCTTCAAATTTCAAGGGTTAAGATGGTGGAAGGTCTTGCACCTAATCTTCATTAGCTTCCAGACCTATACTTGCATCCAAAGATCCCTTAAAGGGGTATAATTGAGCCACATTAAAGATAGGGGAGATAGCCACTCCAGGAGGGAGTGCCATCTCATATGCATTTTGTTCAAATTTATGAATGATTTTGTAAGGGCCTATTTTCTTCATGTGAAGCTTGGTGTATTTTCCTTTAGGAAATCTCTCCTTCTTCAAATAAGAAAAAAATAGATCTCCCACCTTGTATTGAACATTCCTTCTCCTCAAATCTTCCCTCTCTTTGTAGTGTTCTACACTCTTTTTGAGATTTTCCTTCAGTTTATCATGAATAGACTTCATTGCCATAGAAAACTCTTCACCTTCAACACTTCTTTTCTCCATTCCTTTCAGATCTCTCAACTCAAAGATTCCCCTTGGATTCATCCCATACACAACCTCAAAGGTATTTTTTCCAATGCTTTGATTAATGGAGTCATTATAAGCATACTCTGCTTGAGGCAACACCAAATCCCATTGCACACCATGTTCTTTTGTCAAACATCTTGAAAGATTACCAAGTGATCTATTAACTACCTCTGTTTGGCCATCTGTTTGAGGATGGTAAACTGAGCTATACTACAAATTAGTCCCTAATTTCCTCCACAAGGTCCTCCAAAAGTGGCCTATGAACTTGGAGTCCCTATCAGATACAATGCTCATAGGAATGCCATGCTTTCTCAGAATCTCCTTGAAAAACAAACCTTCAATATTAGAGGCATCACTAGTGCATCTATAAGGAATAAAATGTGCCTTCTTGTTGAATCTATCAACTACTACAAACACACTATCAACCCCCCTTTGTGTCTTAGGAAATCTTAAGACAAAATCCATACTTATGCTCTCCCAAGGCCTACTTGGGATTGGTAGAGGCTGATAAAGACCATCATTTGAAGTGGTTCCTTTTGCTCTTTGACATATGGTGCAAGTTTCCACAAACCTTCTCACATCCATCTGTATTTTAGCCCAAAAGTAGAATCTCCTAACCCGCTCCAAAGTGCCCTCCAAGAATCCCACTATGCTTTTCCTTTATCATATTCTCCCTTATAGAGCACTTGGGAATTCACAATTTAACCCCTTTAAACAATAGACCATCTTGCAAAACATAATCAGCATAATCACTATGAAAAGCATCAGAAAATTGAGAAAAAACTTCAAAAGCAGCCTTGAAATCTTCATCCTCTTTATGCATACCTTTGAGAGCTTCTATGCCCACACTTTGTAGTTGCACTTCTTGAACCATCATGAACCTTCTACTAAGGGAATCTGCAACCTTATTAGCTTTCCCCTTCTTATGTTTTATGGAGAATGTATATCCTTGTAGGTATTCAACCCACTTCATATGCCTTTGGTTCAATTTTTCCCGTCCATTCAAGAAACTAAGAGCATGGTTGTCAGTGAATACTATAAACTCCCTTGGTAACAAGTAGTGCCTCCATTTCTTTAAAGCTTGAACCATAGCATACAATTCAAGATCATATGAAGAGTACTTTCTTTTGGCTTCATTTAGTTTTTCACTAAAAAAAGCAACCGGTCTACCCTCTTCACTCAAAACAACACCTATTGCTTGATTACTTGCATCACACTCAATAGTAAATACCTTATTAAAATTAGGAAGACCAATAATAGGTTGTTGTGATACCTTTTTTTTCAAGTACTCAAACCTTTCATTTGCTTCATTCCAGTCCATTGGAACTTACCCTTTTTCTCTCCTTTGATTGTATCAATGATGGGGGCACAAATATAGCTGAAACTCTTGATGAACTTCTTGTAGAAGCTTGCTAGGCCATGAAAACTCCTTACATCAACCATTGAATTAGGTGTTGGCCAATTAATAATAGCCTCAACCTTTGATGGATCCATTTTCAAAATTCCTTGTGAGATAACAAACCCAAGGTAGACCAATTCTTCTTTCATGAACTCACATTTTTGTAAGTTGATCAACAAATTTTCTTCATGCAACCTTCTTAAAACCTATCCAAGATGCTCCAAATGCTCCTCGTTGGTCCTACTGAAAACAAGAATGTCATCCAAATAAACCACAACAAATTTTCTAGTAGAGGGTTTCAATACCTCATTCATTAGCCTCATAAAGGTACTGGGAGCATTAGATAAACCAAAAGGCATCACCATCCACTCATAAAGACCTTCATTGGTATTGAAATTTTTCTTCCATTCATTTCCAAAGCCTTGATTCAGATTCCTATAGGTTAATTACAACCATTTCCATCACTCCTAAGTCCCCCTTTAAGAAAAATCCAAACAAAACAAGCAAAACTCAATGTTTGCTTCACTAATTAGGCCTGTCACATGAAGATGCCAGACCTAGTTCAAGGCATAAATTCCTCCACACACCTTTCCATTCTCCAAAACCAAGGAAAAATGAAAAATTTACACAAGTACCTTCCATCCCACCAAGAATCAACATTTGTACAATGTGGAGATGGAAGGAAAAGCCATTTTTCAATCAAAACCCTTGTTTTGAGGGTTTCAGGCCTGCCTCTACTAAAATGGTAGTAACTTTTGTTATACTTGATGAAATTATGTCAAATCAATTCCAAATGAACACTAGTTCTTCCCTCTTTCCAACCATATCATTTTTTTACCCGTAAAGTCCTTATAATTCCCATACCACACGTTTTAGCAGCAATTTTTACACATATTTTTTCCAGAAAACAACAATTTTTCATTAGAACTTCAAAAAACGTGTTTCATTAGTCCTGCCTCGACCATGAGAGGCTTATTTCAATTTCTAAAAACCTTTCCCAATGTCCTCCAACTGAAATTTTGATTAGTTACATGGTAGTACTAATCAAACTTCACTTTAGACTCTTAATTGCCTAGTTAAGGCAATGCACACTACCTCCTATAAGTCCAATTGAAATGAGCATTCAAAAGGTGTAAAAAGACACCACAACCACTTGAAATCATAAAGGAAACTCCCTTCAAGTACCTGATTGCATCATAGAATTTTGATTCTTTAATTTTCCAAGGTGCACCAAGCTTACAAAATGAGGATGGAGACCTTGTTATTACATAGAAACTTAACACCAAGACCAAAACTCAACAAAAAGCCTAGAAAATATATTGCAAGGAATTTAAGATGGTCCTTAGGACCTTATTACATCAAATGCAACTTGGCATTAAACAAAAAAACAAACAAGGCCTCAAAGAGGCATGGAAACCCAAGGTGCCCCTACACTAGTAAGTGTGTGAGTAAAATATGCGTAAATAAATAAAAAACACACTTAATAAGACATTATATCAAAGATTCAAAAAATCAATTAAACTAATTTAAAGCAAGAGTCTACTAAAAGCGCCATATTGCTCTCTATCTCCAAATATTTATTAAGTCACTAGGCTCTCAGATTTGGTAAGAATTATGACCGTTAAAATGTTAATTTAGATAATAAGATGTTGCTAAATGCAATAATCTAATCCTATATGATGATTGCTAAATGATAATGATGAAGCTACTGTAATCTAAACTGGCATGAAACTTGATAAAATAAATCTATAGTAAACTATGATGCAGCCATGATATTTATTTTATTCTAAAATGCTTGCTATTTCTATTGCTAAGATGCTTGATTGCTCAATTTATATTTTTGCAAAGTAAGTTTGCACAAAGTTAGGATCCATTTCCTATAGAAAGAAGTTGTATTTATAGATTCCTGACAACACATTTATGATGTGGCAGTAAGTAAAGGTCTAGATTTGATCTTGAGGATTGAACGGTGAGGGATGAAGAAGATTGAGATGATTATGGAGATTGTTCCTCCCCACAAAAACATTCAGCCAAGGAGAGGAAGAATCAATGGAAGAAGATAAAGAAGTTTCCTTGCAAATATATCTCCAATTTGTCTCCATATTTTCCCGTGAAGGTTGAGATGAATTAAATTAGACATTTCATATATAATTTGGTGGGTGGATATGATTAGTTGTAGAATATATTTGAATTTATTCAATTTAGGAAAAGAAGATATTTAATTTAATAAAACAAACTATAGAAGTTCATGTTTATTAAATAAATATTAAAAGGAATATGATAATTAAAGAAAACAAAGTATGAAACTTGTTTATTTAATTTAGATGGGATGATGTGATGGAAGATAATTAATAGAGGGATTTAATAATAATAATTAGATAAAACAAAGTATTAAATTTGTTTATTTAATTAAGAAGAAATAATATAATAAAGATAGAAGAATTAAAAGATGAACTATATAAATAAATATTTATATTTATTTAATAGTAGAGGAATTATCAAATAAATCGTATTAAATTAAATCAAATTATCTAGACCATTTTTAGGTGTATACATTTTGCCCCTCTTTGAAGTGATGTGTTTACGCATTGCTTCAAAGAAAATTTTGTTTCTGCTACTACTGCTAGTATCAATAGAAATAATTTAGCATGCCCCAAATTTTGATTATTAGGTGATGATGGATATATGCCCCCTCGAAAGATAAATTGATGAATTTTTTGATTTTTTGGGAATTTTTTGGAATTTTTCAAGTTTTTATAACTTTCTGATGATTTGATAAAGATTTGATGAAATAATTTATCTCCCAACAAATAATTGTGAAAATGCCCCCATGATGAAATGGGAATTAAGCCTCCAGTAAATAATTTAATAAATTAATCCCACTAAAATCCCCTTAATCACTTTTTTAAAAAGTTAAAAAGGGGCGAATTTGAATTCATTTGTGCATGTTTGAGTTTTGAAAATTTGGAGTGAGAGCAATTTGGAGAAAAATGTCAATCCCCTACCACACTCACCATTTTGAGCGCGTGCATTGACACAACCGCTCGACCACCTATGGACCTCTAGTACATACTCATGAGCCTCCTCATATTTTGTGCATTTAATTCATATTTGAACTTTTTGAATTCTTTTAGCGCATCAGTAGCCCGTAGTAGTGCATGCAATTTATGTTTTAGGACATCAACTAGAATAGTGCATAGATTAGTTGTTTTAGTGTGTCGATCGGATGAAATAATGCGTCTAAGTTTTAGCGCATAGGTCAAAAAGTGTAGAGAATATGTAGGGTAAAGTAGCGCATCTGATGATATAGCGCAATGACCATCTAAAGTTGCATATTTACCTCCTAAAATGGCACATTTGATGAAAAAGTACTTTTATTTCCTGTTTTATCCCATTGAGGTGTTTTAATGGTGCATTGAATATTGTGGTGCATAAAAACACTGTTTTAGTGTATACAAGTTAGAATTATGTAATTTGTCAATTTTGTCCTTGATTTTGTCAATTTTGATCATGTCAGTTGATGATTTGACATGATTGATGATAGAGTAGATGATGTTCAACCTCATGATAGCTGAGGTTTGTTGATTGGTTGATGATAATTAACCTCATGATAGGTGATGATTAATTATAGTTTTATTGATAAACCTCATGATATTGAAGTTGATTTGATTAATTGACCTCATGATAGGTGAGGCACAATGATAGTTGCTTTCAAGATTTGATCAAAATCTCACCAGAGTTGATTAGATTTGATAGGATGATTGATGTTTGAGGTATTGACAATGATTACTAACTTTCAATATTTTGTGATGATAGGAGTCATTTGCGAACTTACAGATTTGAGAGTGGTTTCCTAGGACATCCTATTTGATACCACAACTAGCGCAACTTGATACAACAATCATCACACATTGTGGTTTATCGTCTCTTTTATCTATGCCCTAGATTAAGATTAATTGGGGTCTCCTAACAACCCTTGCAAAGAGGCGGCATAGCAAGCATAATATCTTCCACCTTCCTATTGATGAGATGATATTCACTCCTTAGGATGTTTAGTGGATTTTGAGGATACCCAATGTTGGTAATATAGTAGTTTATAATTCTTTAAAGTAGGGAAGGACCGAGACTCTATGCAGAGTGTTCTAGGATGATACAATTTGTGTATATGAGATTCCCTGGCGTGAGATGGTGGATTTCTATGCCACTTTTCCATCAGTACTTGTTGGTTTCATTGGAGGGTTCCTTTTTCCTAATCGTAGGTCAAAGGGATTTTCTGTTGGTTGGGGTCGTGTGTTGGAGAGTATGATTGTCCATGGTACTAGATATGCATGGGGCATGTGTATTCTTTCTCATATTTACCATGATTTGCATAAGGTGGTTTACCTCAAAGGTTGCAATTTTCCTTCAAGAGTTACATTACTACAGGTGCGGGTGTGGGAGCATATAGCTATTATGTGTCCAGTGATGGTGAGACAACGACCCACCATGAGGCTATATGTGCATATATACACAGGTCCACTTACTTAGCCTAGGATGGGTAAGTTGGAGCATTGGAGGAGACTGTTGGACAATGTAGAGGTTGTCACATGGTGTCCCTATCTAGATTGTGAGCATTGGGATGGCTATCACAACAAATTATGCAGAGTACTTGGTCCTAGATCCTTTTCCACAGATTTGTGTTCCTGATGAGCTAGTGCCACTACCTGGTGAGGAGGGGGTTTTTGTTGCACATGGTTTCCAATAGAGGAGAGAGGAGGGTGGTGATGATGAGAGTAGTAGTGATGAGGAGGGAGATGGAGATGATGGAGGAGGTGGAGGAGGAGGTCCACCTATTGATGTTAGAGACTTAATGGTGCCTCATTAGAGGTGATCACTTGTAGCTCCCACCGAGCACCATGTGCATATCGGGGTACCTTCCCTACATCAGAAGACTTAGCTTGCGAGTTTACAGGTGTAGGTATAGACCTTACAATGGCAGTTCATATAGGCTTGGGGCTTGTTAGTGTAGACATAGACCCAAATGAGGACATAGGCCCAGTCTCATGCACATACTTTTTCTCAGGTATAGGGATAGTTGGCAACTACTCAGGCATAGATTTCCTTGCTGACAGCTGAGAGAGATGCAACTAGATGGGTTGTAGAGCAAGGACAGTTGACAACTAAGAGGTTACAGAGATTGGCTGATGGTACATCCATAGCTGATTATATGAGAGAGGTCCTTTGTGTGGGTAGGGAGGGAGAGTATTAGAGAGGATGGTACCATGATGTAGTTCCCTCTGAGCAGAGAGTTAGTTATTCCCAGTCTCAATTAGGTAGGAGCTAGTCCAGGACCATGATAGGGATATTACACAACCTCTTCCAAGAGACCTGAGAGATCTTAGTATGTCTGGTGGTGGAGGGACTAGTCTACAGATTCTTGCACCATTTGGAGCTAGCAACATATAGCGTTATGATTGTACTTTCTAATGTATTTTGAGATATGATGTATACTCCAGTTTTTTGATTTACAACCAATTTTTATGTTATATCTCCTTACATTTCAGACATAATTGTATACTTGACATTATGATTTTGAGATCTATATGATATGTGGTGGATTGATCGATTATATGTGTTCTATATGATTCCATGATGAATGCATTTAATTTCTATGTTCTATATGTCATGTGATGATCTATATGATACTGTGATGGATGCATTTAATGATCATGATGATATGCTATGATTTATGATCTATCTATGATGTTTAAAAATTTTATTATGAAAATAATAATTATGTATGGATGCATGATGTGTGTAGTATTCACATGGATAATAGTTGTATGGTGATGTGTATATCGAAATGTTATGAATATGCATTGATATGTATAATTTTGAATATGATGTTTCAAAGATATATGAAAGTGATGTAAATGGGATATGATGCACTTTTTTTTTTTGGGTAATTTCAAATGCATATAAATGATATAATAAATGGATGAATAGATGATGAATATAATTGTATTTCGAATGTATGATATATAATATGATGAATAGATGAATGAAAATTCAATGAAATAGAAATTTGTTTTTGGTAGTTTTCTCATGCAATTTTATGATGTGATACACAAATGAAGAATATGACATGATAAATGCAAATAATTTGATCAAATGTATGAATGATGAAATGATATAATAATGTCTCCTAATATATGTAATGCAAATGATTATGTAACTACATGATAATGATGATGTTTTTGTTAATGTCAATTATACTCAATCCATCAATAAGGAAAGTTAACATGGTTTTTGAATTGGTTACCCGTCTTTGTAACAAAATACTCTGCAGATGAAAAACTAACATAAATACAATCTCATTTAATCATGCAAATCTACATATGCCAAAATTTTCACCTTAATAGTCTTTTGATCATGCTTTTTATCATCATTGAGCCATAAAATACTGAAAGTGAGTACAAGCATTGATGGTATAATTTAGACCATGATGACCTGAGTACTACTTTCTTGATTTTTGATATTGCAAGTGAACACAAGCATCTAGGTATAATTAAACCAAGATGACCTAAGCATTTCTTGTGTAAAAAAACAAGAAATAATCATTAGAGTATGTGAATTCAGAATGTCATTAGTGATACTTTGTAAAGAACGTCTCACGACAATTTACACAATAAATAATTAATTCACAAACAACAGACAAAGAAAATGTCATTCTTCTTCTTAGCTTCTCTAGTTCAATACATCATCGAGTTGATCCAAAGAAATGATAACTTAAATCAAAGTACAACATCTGAACACTCAAGCATAAAGCGATCAAATCATGATTCAAAATAATATCATCTAGCTAAAGTCATTTGTTGATTTGATTTCAACTATTTGATGTGGATGGTGTATTTTCTAACGAGTTATTGATTTGTTTAATGTTGGATTTTCCTATGATCATTGTGTTTGCTATGTTTTCCAGACTGTTGTTTATCTATTTGATTAAGCTCGAAGTTTATTGCCTCCAGTGAGTTTAGGATTTTTCCCCCAAGCTAGGGTGAGACATGACCACACTGCGAGGATATGATAGTGGATGGAAATGATGACGAAAGTGAATGACCATGGCATGTCTCTGATAGATGGTACTATTGGTTTAAATCACAAGTAGCACCTGTTTCCAAGTTTTCACTACATATTTTTATTGCAATTTTTTAGAATTTATGATTTTTTTGTATTTTTGTATTTTTGTATTTTTGTATTTTTATTTTTTTTTGTATTTTTCTCTTTTCTGATTTTTTTTTTTATTTTTCTCTTTTCTATTTTTTTTTATATTTTTCTATTACCAAGACACCTATTTTCCAGGGCTTGAACCATGCACTAGGTGATTCAGGTGTATAACTTTTTAAGATGAATACTATTGATAGGTTCATCAAACAGATCCCCTTCAGGTGTAGACAGTTGATAGGCTCTTGATCCATAAACTAATATGAAAACAAAAGGACCTAGCTAGTTAGGTTCAAAATTTCCTTTCTTTTCTCCATCCTATTGATTTCTAGGCTTCTCCTTTAGGACCAAATCACCAACCTGAAAGACTCTAGGTTTTACCCTGCGATTGTAGCTTTTGGACATTCTATGTTGGTATGACTTCAAATGGTTTATAGATTGTTGACTATGTTCATCCAACAATTCCAGTTCTTAAAGTCTAGAGACTCTATAATCATCATTTGTAATTATACCTTTCAGTGAGACACAGAGTGATGGTACTTCCACCTCAATAGGTAGGATGGGCTCTGATCCATATACCAATATGGTGTAGCTTTTATAGGTGTTATGATGTTGGTTCAATATGCCCATAGAGAAAGGCTTAGTTGACTATGCCAATCATGTCCAACATTATTGGCAGTTTTCTTTAAAAAATTTAGAATTGTTTTGTTAGAGGCCTCTACTTGAAAATTTCATTTAGGGTAGTACGATGTTGAAAAATGACATTGAATATGAAACCTTTCACACAGTTCCTGGACATCGCGGTTCTTAAAAGGTCTACCATTGTTTGTTACAATGGACTGAGGTATGCCATACCAAAAAATGAGGTAACTTAGAATGAATGAAGAAATATGCTTTCCAGTGATTTTTGTTAAGGGAACTGCTTTTATCCACTTTGTAAAGTATTCCATTGCTATGATTATGAATTTATGTCCATTGGATGAAGATAGATTAATCTTTCCTATTAGGTCTAGTCCCCACTGACAAAAGGGACATGTTGAAGTAAATGGTTGTAATTATTGTGCTGGCACATGGATTAGGTTACCATGGATCTGACATTTTTGGCATTTCTTAAGAAACTAAAAATACTCCTTCTCCATATGCAGCTAGTAATACCCCAAACGAAGGATTTTCTTTGCTAAGGTTAGTCTGCTTGAATGAGTTCCACAAATACCTTCATGAACCTCATGTAAGGCTATTTCAAATTTGTTATGTTCTAGACACTAGAGAAGAGTACCATCTAGACCTCAATGGTAAATTATGTTAGAAATTAAGGTATGTCGTGTGGTTTGGAAAATGAAATTGTGTTTTTGGTTTTGGGAAATATCGAGAGGGAAGATATTGTCTTTCAGGTAATCATAGGTCTTTCCATAGATTCAGGATTCAATGTCAACTATAAGGAATATGGTTTGAGATTCAGGATTATCATATGCAGGATTAGGCACTTGTTCTACCATAAACTCATAATGACCTCACTTTTCTAGAATTTGCAATAGAGAAGCAATTGTCACCATTGCATCAATAGCCTTATTTTCTGCCCTTGGAATTTGTTTAAATTTGATCTCCAGAAAGTACTTTTTGAGATCATCCACCATGTTCTTATACGTCATCAACTTCTCATCTTTGGTTTGATATTCATCATTTACTTGATAAATGACTAGATGTGAATCTCCATATACTTGTAGCTCTGTGATCTTCCATTCAACTCCCACTTTTATGCCAATTATTAATGCCTCATATTCCACCACATTATTTGTGCATGGAAACATGAGTCTATATGACTTTGGGATGGTATATCCTTGAGGTGTACCAAATAGAATTCCCACACCTAATCCATGTTGCGTGACTGACCCATATTGTTGTGTGGTCATAGTAAGAATGTCTACATCAAGAAATTCAATGCTCATTAGATGATTATCTAGTAGCAGAGCTTTGGCTAATTGATATGCTATTACCTGACCCATGATGGCTTTTTGATCTACATACTAAATGTCAAATTCACTTAAGATCATGATCCACTTGGCTAATCTAGCTCCTGTTATGGTAGCTTTGTTGAGTAGATATTTTAACGAATCAATCTTTGTTATGAGCCTAGCTGTGTGGGTCAACATGTAATGCCGCAACTGTTGGGTAGAAAATACCACTGCCAAACAAGCTTTCTCAATGAAGGTGTAATTTATTTCATAGCCATTCAGAGTCCTACTAGTATAATAAATAGCTTGTTCCTTTCCTACAGGATCTTCCTGTGCTAATAAAGCACCTAGAGAAATCTTAGTTGTTGTAATGTATAGTAATAATGGTTTATCTTTTGTAGGTGGCATGAGTATGGGTGGTGACATCAGGTATTTTTTTATTTGATTGAAAGTTGTTTTTCTCCCTTGATCCCATTTGAATGAGACATTCTTATGTAGAAAGTGATTGAATGGATGACTTTTTTCTGCTAATTGGGAGATAAATCTCCTAATTGATTGTAGCACGCCCTATAGAGACCGTAGTTGATTGATATTCTTTGGTGGCAACATTTCCATTATAGCCTTGACCTTAGCAAGATCCACTTTGATACCCTTTTTTGACACTATGTATCCTAAGAGCTTTGTTGATGTAACCCCAAACACACATTTCTTAGGATTTAATCTAACATTGAACTTCTCCAGCCTGGTAAAGATTATATCTAGATCTCTAGATTCCTTTCTCTGGTACATGACTTTGCTAGTATATCATCCACATAATCTTCCATAAAGGTATGCATCATGTCATGGAAGATAGTGGTCATTGCCCGCTAATATGTGGCTCCTACATTTTTCAACCCAAAGAGCATGAAGTTCTAGTAGAATGTGCCCCATGGACATGTGAATGTAGTATTCTCTTGATCTTATAGTGCTATCTTGATTTTGATGTAGCCTAAAAATCCATCCATTAATGATAACATGCCCTGTCCAACTGTTGAGTCTACAATAATGTCAATGCTTGGTAAAGGAAAATCATCCTTTGGGCATGCCTTGTTTAGATCTCTGAAACCAATACATATTTTGATACTATTATCTAGTTTATAAATAGGTACAATATTAGAAATCTGTTAGATTAATTGGTTATTTACTTGATTAATTAAACAATATTTGTTTAATTAATTAAAGTTCTCTTTATCTTTTTTACACTTAAGCTAACATTAGGTGCATAATAATTAATTATTTTATTAATTATTAATGTGCAAGCCTAGGGTTTTCTTTTTTGACCTATATGTGGTTGAAACTTTTCTTTTGTAATTATTCTTTTACACATTCGGTGAATACAAAGCTCTACATCTTTGAGCATTTTACTGTTTTATGTGTTGCTTCTCTTTGCTTCTCCTTGTAATAGGTATTCTTAGCTTGCAGAGATCATTAAGCTCCTATGAAGTTGTATTTTCTCAACTCCAACATTGTATCAGAGCTTCAGATCTGTGGCTTCTTGTTCTTTTTTTGAAAATATCAGCTTACAGAGTTTTCTTCTATGCAAGGTTTTCATTTCAGATTTTCTTGCTAGATCAGAGGGGTTTTTCATCATTTTTTGAGAAATTTTTACTTTATCTCTCAAACAGTGCATTTCATACTGATTTGTATGGATGTCTCAATTTTTGTGCCATATTTTTTGCTGGCTACATTAATTTTGGCCTACCTCAATTTTTGTGCCATTTTGCATCGATTAATGTGCCCTTTTGATTATGTGCTACCTCATTTTTTGTGCCATGAAGGTACAGCTAAATATTTTATCAATTTTTTAATCTTCAAATTAATAAAATGTTTGGTTTAAAGCCAAAATGAGCATATTTTGAGCATACG
Source organism: Sequoia sempervirens (assembly GCA_007258455.2). Taxonomy (NCBI): domain Eukaryota; kingdom Viridiplantae; phylum Streptophyta; class Pinopsida; order Cupressales; family Cupressaceae; genus Sequoia; species Sequoia sempervirens. Next base: position 403,173,575 of record VDFB02000017.1, on the reverse strand, counting down.
ATGTTGGTTTTTTGAAAACGAGATACTGTTGGAAAGCTAATTCTGAGCTGGACGCCATGGTATTGGTAATTTTCTCTAGATTTTCTATTTGACTATATTTTTTTAGTCAAAGTGGGGTCTATTGTTTGCACTTCCAGAGCCATAGAAGGTGCAAACGGACTTCATTTTTCAAAAATGAATAGGCGTTGGAAAGCTCTCAGCATGCTTTATTCAGATCTATGATATTTTTTTTCAAAATTTTCTTCAGGTACATGAGAATTTGTTTTGAAGTTTTTTTGCTTATGCATTGCTTCCTCTTTCTCAGTTTGTACTAGGGTTTGGGTTTATCTCTTATGGAGGGTGTTTTTTTCTTGCTTTCTGTCATTTATATTAGAAAACCAGAACTCCAAAACTCTCAAAAAAATCAAACCCTTCTACAACTTCTGTCTATTCTAAAAGATCACATAATAATAAAAAACACAAGCAGATACAGGTGTAGGGTTTCATGGCAGACTCCTTAGTTGAGTTACTCACATCACACAACTATCACACCTAGAAGTCTCGCATGATGAGGCTTCTAAGGTCATGAGGGTTGTGGTCTTGTTTAAATGAGGTTCAACCTCAGTTGCAGCATCCTTTTGAGATTATGCAACACAGGAACAAGATGGATGAATCTATGGGTTTGCTATCAATGCAAATTTTAGACAGTCTTTTGTTTCACCTTGATGCTTTTCTCACTCCTCGAGACATGTGGCTGAATTTTAAGACAATTTTTGGGACAATTAATGAGTTTTGGGAAATTCAGATTGAGGCAGAGATGACTTCATTGTTAATTGAATCATTTCCCACTATTGAGGATTTTTTGAACAAGTTCAAAACTATCTGCACTATTTTACAAGATTGTGGCAAGAATAAGTCAGACACAAAGTGAATTTACTTGATCCTTTCAAAGCTTCGTGGTCCATTTCAGATATTTTCTTCCTCCTTCTATTCCACCATGGATGGCCTAGGTGCCCGTTTTACCATGCCTACCTTTGATGTGTTTTGTGAGCATTTGTCTTGCGAGCAGTCACACCTTTCTCAGATAGATATGCTCTCAGGATCAAAGAACAAAGCATTGGTTGCTCAGTCATCTAAGGAGAAATAGAAACAAAAATCGAAGCCCAAGAAATATTCTATAGGTAGTGAGCATTCCTCCAAACCACCTCCTAAGTCTGATTCCAAACCACCACTTAATCCAAAATAGGGGAAATCTTTGAAGTCTAGTGAGTCTTCCTCCAAGACTAAGTAGAAATCAGGAGACACTTGCAACTTCTATGGCAAGGAAGGACATCCAGTTTCTAGGTGTTGGAAACGATTAGAGGATTTAGAGGAATCCATGTAGCAGCATCACATCTCCTCACCTTAGTCATCTTCTCCTTCCACAGGGAAAGTCCATGCTCTCACTACTCAAGCATCGACCTATGGGTCCATATGGATTTTAGATTTTAATGCTTCTCACCATATGACTCACACTCAGCAGTTGGTCACTTCTCTTGCATCTTGTGGTACTTCACAGATTACAATGGGTGACTTTACATAGCTACCAGTCTTGGGTTTAGGTTCTATCTCTTTGGATGGGGGTACTCTACAGGATGTTCTGGTTGTTCCTGACATCTCGACAAACCTCCTATCCATTTACCAAATTTTCCATTTTGGCTCTAGTAAGACAGTTGAGTTCTCACCATATGATGTGGTTATTTGGGACCTCCATGACTTTGATTTGGTTGTGGCTACTGGGTATGTTAATACTACATCTCGCCTTTACAAATTTGATGAATTTGAGCCTTCTAAGGGTACAGGTTCATCTCTTATAGCACATGCAAATTCTGTGAGTAAGCTTTGGCATGAGCATTTGAGCCATGCCAATTACAAATATCTTCAGCAGATGAGTACACAGGCACTTGTTCTTGGTCTTCCACAGATTTCCTGCACATACGGTGTTTGTCATGGTTGTGTGCTTGGCAAGCATCATAGGGATCCCTTTCTGAAGGGAAGATCCACTTGTACTTTGGCACCCTTGGAGTTAATTCATAGTGACCTCATGTCTTTTCCTACTCCTTTTTTTGGGGCCAAGTATGTACTCACATTCATTAATGACTTCTCTAGATGCACGTGGGTGTACTTTCTTAAGTACAAGTCTGATGTCTTTGATTCCTTTCGAATCTTCAAGACATTTCTAGAGAACTAGTTTGGCCTTTCTATTTAGCGGATATGTACAAATAATGGGGGGGATTATGTGAATCAGGATTTTAGAGATTTTTTCACTGAACATGGTTTGCAGCATCAGTTTTACTGTTCCCTACACCCCTCAGCAAAATGGTGTCGCTAAGAGAAATAACATGACTTTACGGGAGATGGTGAATTGTATGAATCAGTCCAGGTCCATGGATCTATCTTTTTGGGATGAGGTAGTTAATTTTTCCAACTATATTCAAAATCAGATGCCTCACAAGGTGATTCGACATATGACTCCTGAGGAGGCTTGGTCTCATGACAAGCCTAATGTTTCATCATTTTGAGTATTTGGTAGTGATGCATGGGCATTTATTCCTGATGCTCAGAGGATAGCCATGGAGCAGAAGAGTTGACCCCTCATTTTTGTCAACTACTGTGAGGATGTTAAGGCATATAGGTTGTTTGATCCTGATTCCAGAGAGGTTCTATTTTGACAGGATGTCCAGTTTGATGAGTGCCTTCCCACAGTGGATACCCTGTCTCCAATGTCTACTACACTACCTACTCCTCCCACTGTAGCTCTTCAGGATTATGTTGAGGATGATTCTGATGAGGATGTTGATGATCCCTCATCTCCACCTCCACTTGCTCCACCTTAGATGCCCAAATGGGCTCACTTTACTGTTGAGGAAGCAGGATCTATGGCAGGTGATCCTTCAGACACTCGTCGCACCCATTATCATATTGTGGGTTCTAGTCTTTTGAGTCATGTTCTTTTAGAGGATCCTCAGAATTTTTCAGAGGTGACAGGTCACCCTGAGTGGGATAGTGCTATTTTGGAGGAGTATTCTTCTTTGATGAGGAATAGTACTTGGGATCTTTGTCCTCTTCCTAATGGTAGAAAGCTGGTTCAGTGCAGATGGTTGTATCACACCAAGTATGTTGTTGATGCTTCTATTGATAAGTACAAAGCACGTCTTGTTGTGAAGGGTTTCTCATAGGTTGAGGGTATTGATTACTCTAAGACATTTTCCCCTATCGCCAAGATGAATTCTATTCGCTTTGTACTATCACTTGCAGATTTTATGAGATGGCTCATTTTTCAGATGGATGTGAAGAGTGCGTTCTTGCATGGTGACCTCCAGGAGGAGATCTATATGGAGCAGCCTTAGGGATTTGTGCCAGATTCTTCTTTAGTTTGCATACTTTGACGTTCATTATATGGTCTCAAACAGGCCCCTCGGGCTTGGTATGAGAAGATGGATTCTTTTTTGCTTTCCACTAGTTTCACATGCTATCATTCTGATCCCACTGTCTACATGCAGAATCTTGAGGGTGAGATCCTGATTCTTGTGCTATATGTTGATGATCTCCTCATCACAAGTAGCTCATCCTCTATGATTCAGTGGGCTCAACAAGCTTTGATGGAGAAGTTTGAGATGATAGATCTCGGTCTTCTACACTATTTTCTTGGTCTTCAGGTGATTCAGTCTTCTGATGGGATCTCCATTTACTAGTAGAAGTATGCTCTTGATATGCTTTGGCGCTTTTGCATGCTTGATTGCAAGCCTGCCCCCACACCTTTTCAGTCAGGGGTTGTTTTGACTACTCCTTGCCCCACTCCTTCAGAAGATTCTACACTTTACAGGCAGTTGGTTGGTAGTTTGTTGTACCTGACTCACACTCACCTTGATCTTTCCTTTGTGGTTGGCCTTGTCTCTCGATTCTCCCATGATCCTCATGAGAGTCATTGGAAAGCTTCCAAACGTATTTTGAGGTACATTCAGGGCACCATTTCTTATGGCATTCACTACACATCAGGGGATCCTCACATTGTTGGCTACACTGACTCAGATTAGGTTGGTGATGTCAATGATTGGAAGTCTACTTCTTGCTTGTTTTTCTGTCTTGGCTCTAGTCCTATCACATGGTCTTGCAAGAAGTGGACTACTCATGCATTATCATCTACAGAGGCTGAGTACCAAGCTGTTGTGCTCGCTAGTCAGGAGATTTTATGGCTTTGACAATTGATGACTGAGTTTGTTTTTCCTCCTAATAGTCGCACTATTCTTTGGTGTGACAATTAGAGTGCTATACACATTTCTTGCAACCCGGTGGAGCATCAGTGGATGAAGCACATTGAGCTTCATATGCATTTCATCAGACAATTGATTCAGGATGGTTCTCTCATCTTGGAGTATATTCCCACTACCGAGCAGGTTGTAGACATCTTCACGAAGCCTTTTTCATTGCCGTGCTACCTTCAGTTGCACTCTATACTTGGGGTGAAGGAAGTTGTCCTTGGGGGGTCTTTATGAGGCCTTCCTTCCTTCATGTTTCTTTCAGCATGTTCTTCTATCTTTTTTTTGAAAGGAGTTTTTTCCCACTAGGTTTTCTCCTTTTCTCCATTTCATAGAGATTTCCTTGTACTTGGGTACCTAATCTTGCCTTGTTGTCGGTACCCATTTCTTTTGCTTTCAGTAGATGCTTCTAGGTTTTAGCTTCTCCCTAAGTCTAGCTTAAGGGGGGTTGTTAGAGTAATTGGTTATTTACTTGATTAATTAAACAATATTTGTTTAATTAATTAAAGTTCCCTTTTATCTCTTTTACACTTAAGCTAACATTAGGTGCATAATAATTAATTATTAATGTGCAAGCCTATTTTTTCTTTTTTGACCTATATGTGGTTGAAACTTTTCTTTTGTAATTATTCTTTTACACATTTGGTGAATACAGAGCTCTACATCTTTGACCATTTTACTGTTTCTATGTTGCTTCTCTTTGCTGCTCCCTATAATAGGTATTCTTAGCTTGCAAAGATCATTGGGTGCCTATGAAGTTGTATTTTCTCAACTCCAACAAAATCCACTCAGCATAGTCAATAGATATGAAGAATCCTGCATCTAACAAATTTTTCAACTCTACCTTTACCAACAAGGCGATATGTGGATGCATTTTCCTTAGTTTTTGCTTTATCGCTTTTATCCTAGATGGTAGAGATAAATGATGCATCAGAAGATCTGGATCTAACCCTAGCATATTAGAATAATACCAAGTTAAGTTAATGTTTCTGTCCTTGAAGAACTTGATGAATTCAGGTCTTTCTTATTTCATCATAGAAGTTGCTAGATGTAGAGTTTTTCCTTTTTTTTGTGGTGCCCAGATTGATAGATTGTGTAGGCTCTGCCAGTACTAATGATATTTCATGATAATGTTCTAGAAGGGTGTTAAATATTCCATCTTTCAATGCCTCAGAAAGGTTTTCACCTTTAGATGTGTTCTTTATTTTTACTTTTTCAAGATCTAATGTTGTCATTGAATGGTTTTCACTATTAGATCCATTAGTCCTATTTTCAATTTTGCAACTAGATGATTTGACACCCTCCTGATTCAAAGTATCGTTACAAGATTTATGAGTAGAAATTGTGTCAGGTGTGTCACTATAAAGGAAATTAACTATAGCATCATCATTCACAAAGATAGGTACATCAATAGGTTTAGTCGGTTCCTAGTCAATAAGTTCAGGATGTATTAAAGGTAAAAAGTCATCAGATTGGCTAGCATTAATAGTAGTGATGGTTCCTATAGCAATTTTGTCAAAATTGTCAGTGGTGATGTCAAGGTCTATGATATTACTCTCCTCCAATTCATCTCTCACTTGATATCTATTCATCCTCACTTCAGTCATCGATATTTTGTGATCCAAATACAAGGGGTATAGTCCCCGAACTTTGTCCCTCCTCACGTGTGGGTGCATAAAATTTTATAACATCAACTTGTATGTCATTTTATGATATTTCTGATAAATAATCCCACTCATACTCATTATAATTTGTTTCAAAGCTATCCCTCATTTGAAGGATCCTTTCAACAACTTCTTGAGTGGTTTCCTCTCTTGTTTCCCCTGCATAACCTAGTCTTGTTTTTTCCTTTGGTTGAAGTGTGAGAGGTTGGATGGGTTCTACAAGCCTTCTTTTCTTTTACCAATAGGTCCTTGTCCTTCATACCCCATTTTCTCCAATATTGTTTTTTCCTTTCCATATTGATCTTTTTTTATGCTACTATTTGCTAATGTAGATGCTTCCTCATCTTTGTGGAGCCAATTGAGGATGGTCTTATCTTCAAATTCATCTTATAAAGTACTTTACTTCACAAATCTATTATAAAAAACAATGGTAGGTTGAGATGATTGTTGTGTTATTGTTGATGGTTGTCCATATGACCTTGGAAATGGTAGTAGCTATGAAAGACAGAGATTTCCCAATGGAATATTCTCCCATGCCTTTGTCTATTAACTAAATCTTTTCTTGAAATTTCTATGATATAGAATTCAATTGACCCTCATTCTTGATAGAGTGGAATCAACAACACTTGTATATTTTGATTGGTCCTCTTTCTCAACCCATTTGGATACAATGTTTAATTTATTTTCACTATTGGATGAACTAGAAGTGCTTGCCTCCCTATTATGGGGCACAAAAGTGTCTTGTGCCATTTTCAGCATGTTACAATATTGAGGATTGTTGTAATCATCTGATATAGTGAATTTTTGTCCATTAATAGGAAAATTTAAACATTAATGATAAGTTGAGGGGACTGCTTGCATTTCATGAATCCATGGATGTCCTAAGAGTATATTGTATGCCAAATATTTTTCTAACACTTGGCAAACTATATTATTCACAACTGGTCCTACTTGAATAGGAAACATGATCAATCCTTTGGAGGATCTCTCTTCTTCATCATAGGATTTTATTGTGATCTTCCTTATGGCATCAATAACATTATCAGAATAACCTATTGCATGGATTAGTTTTAAAGTGCAAATGTTTAAACCAACTCCACCATCTATTAGGACATGTTTAACATGATATTTATGGATTAAGAATTCAATATGAAGGGCTGCATTGTGTGGATGATTAAGTGATAGATCATCTTGTTCAAAAAATGATAGACAATGAGGCATGGTTAAATGTCCCACCATAGCTTGAAATTGATAGACATATAGATTATTGGGTACTTTGGTGGCCACAAGAGCTTGTTCCAAAACCTCCTTATGGGATGGTGAGATTTTAAGCAGTTCCGATATTGATATTTGTGCTGGTATTTTTTGTCATTGATCGATTATGTTGTATTGATTTGAAAGGGGAGTAGTGGTTTTAGGTGCAAATCCTTTCAATATTACCTTGGATTGCCCCCTTATTATCACATTGACCAGTTGGTAGTCTTGATTTTCCCTAATTTTTATGACATTGATATGATTGTTGGATGTGTCTATGTTTGAGATCATGCTTAGTGATATGATGTCATTGATTCCAACATTATTAATTTGATTATATTTGACGCCATTCTTCTCAATCTCAGAAATACAATGAATAGTGTTGTCATAAATGTAGTTCACATTTTTACCTTTACTATTTATGGAAGAAGATTACCCCTTTTCATAATTTGGTAAAGGATTTTTAAATGCACTGTGATCATTTTTCATTTGATGTCCTTCTATGAATACTTTCTTGTTGTCAATCAAACCTTGTACTAGATGTTTCAACTGCATACAATTTTTTTTTTATGTCCTTTATTTTTATGAAAGTTACAATAGTCAACATCATTCCACCAAGATGGTTTTACTTTTGGTTCCCAATTTCTTGCTTAATGTAAGGTGATAAGTTCATTTGCAATAAGTTCTCTCATCGTTGATTCTAGTGTTTGTCCCATTGGTGTGAATCTTCGTCGATTTGATGGTCTTTGATATGATTGTGGTTTAGATTCTCCATTGCTCAGATTTTTGTTTTGATTGACACTTTGATTGATGTTTTGGTCATTATATTGATTGGTCTTTCCAATATTTGTCATTAAATTAAATACTAGTTTTTCATTTTGTGTGTCATTTGTAGCATCATTATTTCCACTATTTCCATTCTTTTTCCAAAACTTAGGTTTATCATTGTTGCCATAGTGATTTGAGGAGTTTTTATTGTTTGATCCTTCATTGTAATGTTTTATCACTCCTCTTTTGACCAAGTCTTCTTCGATCTTGATCCCATTTCCAATCACTTTCTCAAATGTAGGTGGGAATTGTAGTTCAAGCCTATAGCTCATGTCATCAGTTAGGTTGTCATTGAATAGTTCCATATTTTCCTCTTCTAGTATAGAAGGAGGATATCTAGAAAAAAACCTTCGCCATTGTTGTAGAAATGAGAGGAAAGTTTCACCTTTCTTTTGCTTCATGTTGTAAAGGTCTTTTATTGTTACCTCATGTTGAATATTAAAGGAAAATTGTGAGATAAACCTATTGACTAGTTCCTCAAAATTTTGAATTCCTGGTTGTAGTTTAGAGAACCATTCCATACATTGATCTTGTAAGCTCCTTTTAAATAACCTCATTAGATAAGTTTCCTCTTGTGAAAATTCTAAAGTCATGGTTCTGAATATCCTCACATGGTCAATTGGATTTTTTTTACCATTGCACTTGTCATATTTTGGGAATTCACAATGTCTAGGAAATGGTATCATGTCCACACTTGGATCAAAAGGATAAGGAAAAATGTCTTGTAATGAGTACCTTTTCATGGTCCCTTTTTGAATATCTTGAAGTTGTTACAGGTTTTTCATTTGGTACATGTTAACTAGTGCCACACATTGATCTATGTTTTGTGGTTTAGTTTCAGTTTTCATAGGCGCTTCTTTTAATTGATTGACATCAAAATCTTTTGGCATTTTTTCTCCTAGTTCAGCTAGCATCAAAATGTATTTTTCCATATCTTGTTTAAATAATTTTTCCATAAATTTATGGAAATTGGGATCTTGTTGTGTTGTTTGGATGTCCTCTTGGGTTATTTCATTTGTATCATTTTGGTTGAATCTGTGAAAGGGATTTTCTTTAGCCATGGTGTTTGGTGTTTCAATCTATTTTTCCCTAAGTTTTTGTCTTTGTAACCTCATTAGAATAGGCATACAAGTGTTTTTTATTCTCACTAAACTTTGATCTTTTTGGATGAGTGTCAAGGATATTGGCCTAAGTCTAATAGAATGATAAATTCTATTGATGAGACTAAGTTAAAAATATTATTATTGTGTTTCATTTTGTGATTGTAGGATGAAAAAATCTTGATAAAGAAACTTAATGTAATAATCTAGAATTTTGCATTTGATGATTTAGAAAATTTAAGGTTACAAGGTCTTGATTTAATTTGATAAAGTTTGACTTGAAAAATCCTATTTTTCTAGGTTTAAGACACTGTTTGGACTAAGAGTTTTTTTTTGTTATGAAAAAAACCCGAGCTCTGATGTCAACATTCTGATAGGGGTTTCAAAGAGTTATCTATTTTCTTGTTTTGTAGATGTGCTATAATAGAGCAAAAATGTGCTAAAACAAACTATGGATGTGCTAAAATATATGGTGTATGCACTATCAAACATGGTATATGCACCAAAATAGACTGTGTATGCACTAAGATACTAGTAAATTATGGTGTTGGTGAACCATGGAGACAAACTACAAATGCGTTGTAAGATAAGTCAAATGCATTAAAATAGTAGTTGTATGCGCTAAGATACCAGTAAATTATGGTGTTGGTAAACCATGGAGACAAACTACAAATGTGTTGTAAGATAAGTCAAATGCATTAAAATAGTAGTTGTATGCGCTATTTGGACAACATATGCACTAAAATAGACTGTGTATGAGCTAAACTAGAAGTTGTCATTACATTCATTGTTTTTTCCATTTTTTCTGGTCTTTCTTAGTAAAAGGATTGATTTTCAAGGTGTAATTTTTTGAACCAAGAACATTTTGAATGAGTATTTTGAAGGTAAATCTTTGAATTTGTTGATCTAATTGGATGATAACTTTGAAAGATAACTTCACACACATAAGCTAGATTGTAAATAATTGTTTCAAAAATTTATGTATTACACATGTAGTGAGTGTTCTAGAATTTGTTCTAATTCTTTCAATTTCCATAGGTTTTGACATAAATATAAATAGTTCAAGCACTTTTCTATCTCAAATAGGTCACTTAGAATATCACAACCAACAACTTGTGACTAGGTCAACTCACACAACCTTGTCACCCCTAGAGGATGTCCGTATTTTTTCCTTTCCTGAGTCTTAACTAAAGTCGAATCCTCCACTTTTGGCTAAGGTCTCTGATAGTTATATGGTGAGTGTCTTGGGGGTATATTTTTCCCTCCCCTTGCATCATGATATAAAAAGTGTTGAGAAACTGACATGGTTGGATTCTACACTAAAGTTAATAAATAGGGTATCCATTCATAGCGGTAAATGATAAACTCCCTCAGGAGACCTCCCAATATTTAGAAAAAATATTTTGGGGATGGTTATCTTGCACACTTCTATTGAATTGTGGGTTTCCCCAAATTCACTTTTGATTATAGTGGGTTGGAAAACTTGGCTTTGGTTGTTCCCACTTAGGTCGTTCCCGTAGGGTGAGAACTTTTTACAACTACGACAGGCCTTCTAAAGGATTTAATAAAAGCATAAAAAGTGATTCTAGCATTCTAATCACCTAGTGAAGGGGAGAGCATAGGACTATCACTTCAACCACAGTAGACAAGGTGTTCAATTAATCCTTTACTTAATCTAGATATGTACTATTTTAAACAAAGGAAAAATAATAATAAATGAAATTAAATCTTGCAAACACCATTACTAATTTATGAGAATTTTATCTTTGACCGGAATTTGTTTTCCAACAACTATCTTTGACAAGCATATTTTTCACCTAGAACACATAAAATAATGATTATACGTTAGATTTTGAAAATTCTACGAAAGTAATTAGATGCGCCATACTAGTGGTTAGATGCACCAAAACAACATGTTAATGTGCTAAAATAATGGATCTATTTGCTAAACAAATTGATGGATGTGCTAAAATAATAAGTCAATGTTCCAAATTAAAACTCCATGACTGATGAAACAAAAACTTGGATGCACCAAAATAGTCGTCATATGCGCTAAAGTATTTGGTGGATGCGCTAGAATAGTTGTCTAATGCACTAAATTATTTGGTGGATGCATTGTAAAATCTCTCGATCATGCTAAAAGAAAACACGTCTAAAGCCTGCAATGACACTTTTCAAAAAAATATGTAAAATATGGTGTTTTCGGCCTCACAGTGGGTGCCAATTTATATGTGAGTAAAATATGCATAAATGAATAAAAAGCACACTCAATAAGACATTATATCAAAGATTCAAACAATCAATTAAACTAATTTAAAGCAAGAATCTACTAAAAGTGTCATATTGCTCTCTATCTCCAAAGATTTATTAAGTCACTGGGCTCTTTGATTTGGTAGGCATTATGACTGTTAAAATGCCAATCTAGAGAATGAGATGTTGCTAAATGATAATGATGAGGCTACTGTAATCTAAACTGTTATGAAACTTGATAAAAGAAAGCTATAGTAAACTATGATGCAGCCATGATATTAATTTTATTCTAAAATTCTTGCTATTTCTATTGCTAACTGATATTGCTATTGCTAAGATGCTTGATTTCTCAATTGCTATTTCTATAGAGTAAGTTTGCACAAAGTTGGGATCCATTTCCTATAGAAAGAGGCCATATTTATAGATTCCCAACAACACATTTGTGATGTAGCAGCAAGTAAATGTCTAGATTTGATCTTGACAATTGAATGGTGAAGGATGAAGAAGCCTAAGCTGATTATGAAGATTGTTCCTCCCCAGAAAAACATTCAGCTAGAGGATAGGAAGAATCAATCGAAGAAGATGAGAACGTTTACTTGCAAATTTGTCTCCAAATTTTCTTGTGAAGGTTGAGATGAATTAAATTAGACATTTCATATCTAATTTGGTAGGTGGATATGATTATCTATAGAATATATTTCAATTGAATATTTGGATTTATTCAATTTAGGAAAAGAATATTTTTAATTTAATAAAACAAACTATAGAATTCCATGTTTATTAAATAAATATTAAAGAGAATATGATAATTAAATAAAATAAAGTATCAAACTTGTTTATTTAATTTAGATGGGATGATGTGATGGAATATAATTAATGGAGGAATTTCATAATAATAATTAAATAAAAAAAATATTAAATTTGTTTATTTAATTAAGAAGAAATAATATAATAAAGATAGAAGAATTAAAAGATGAACTATATAAATAAATACTTCTATTTATTTAATAGTAGAGGAATTAAAGATTAATTATTCAAATAAATCATATTTAATTAATTAAATTATCCAGATCATTTTTAGGTGTATACAGTAAGATATGTTTTTTTACTCATTTCAAGTTATTTTAAAGGAATGGTTGGATTTCACAACCTTGCTCTTTAGGTAAAATAGGTATGTGCACCTCAATAAAAATAAAATCCTCACTTTACATTCTTGTAAGGCCACAATTCCACTTTTATTATATATGTTTAGTTGCAACTTGAACTACATAGTTTGGTTTTCAACCCCCACAAGCTTAAATAATTTTTCCTAAGATGTGTTACCTATTTATGTCTCTCTTAATTCACTTAATTAATTATTCAACATTTTAGTAATATATTCTAACAATGTGTTATTCCTTTGAGGTTGACAGTAGAAATACAAGGATATTTTTGGTTATTGGAGGTTGTCATCAAGGTTTTGGTCGACCTCTTAACCTTTCTTCTCAAATAATAGATATAAACACACAAAAATTAACATATCATGTAATATTGTCTTACCTTTTTTAGAATTTTATAAATAATTAAATTTCATTTTGCATGTTAGGATTTAAGGCTATATGCATAATTGCAAGTTGAACTACATGTTATGTTTTTCACCTTGCACAATTTAGTGAAGATGATTTGTGAGATGTGATTTTTTTTCTTATTTTAGTTTTCATCAAAGGAATGGTTGGATTTCACAACCTTCTTTCTTATGTAAAAGATGTATGAGAACCCAACGAAATTGTACTCTTCATTTTATTTTGTTGTAGGGTTATGATTTTTCTTTCATTATACAAGTCTAATTACAAGTTGAAATACACAAAGTTTTTTTCAAATTGCAAAATATATCATTGTTCCTAAGATCTGCTCCATATAAATGTCTCTCCTAATTCACTCAAATATCGATTCAATATATTTTTCATCAAATTGAAACAACATGCTCTTCATTTTAAGTTGGTGGCTATAGTCGAAAGGATATTTTTGGTCATTGGAGGTTATCACCAAGGTTTTATTTGAATTCTTAAGCTTTCTTCTCATTGTTCATAAGGAAAAGTGATTCTAGATCTAATTAGATTAATTAGGATTACCTCCTTTTCACTTGATTCAAAATTTAAACATAAACCAACCAGGGTTTTGATGATTGGCTTGTTGCAAAAAAGGGAGAGCCAAAATCCTAGGGTTTATGTTATTTCAGGTTGTTAGGATGAAAAATTTGATGTGTGATTTGGCAAGCCTATTTGACATATATCCCTAGATTTGAAAATATAATTTATTGCACAAGTAAAAATGGAAAGTAGAAGAAATAACCTAGATTTGAGAAATGATAACAACAAGGAACATGTGATTTAAATTTGGGCCCAATTTGTAAGGACAAGGGAATATGAAACTCTAGACTAGATTGAATTTTTGTTAGATCTAAAAATTCTGAATTGTAGGTTATAGTCTCATATTTGTTTCCTAGGACTATAACTTGATAAAACTTCTAGACTTTGACCTACAAACATGAAAAGAGGGAAATGGTTATGTTTATATGGGATTGTCTAAGTCAAACCCCATGTTTGTGTTTTGTCCTCTATGTATAATAATTAATGATGGTCAAGAGGTCATACCCTATGTCTTGGGAAAAGGACAAAACAATAATAATTGACTGAAATGAAAAATGTAAAATGAAAATGTTATCTTGAGGTGGAATCCTTGATGAAGATATTGCACACTAAATGTTGATTGATGGTTTCCTAAATTTCTTAATAGACCTACAAATGTTAGTTCCAAAAACACAATAGATTGATGTAGATAGCACATGGAGGATAAATCATTACTTCACCCTAAATTCCTTCTAATTGATCTCCCTCTTGGCACCAAGTTGAGGGATGTGCAAGCCCCCCAAATTATGATCTCATCAATCCATAGTATTAAGGAAAACATGCACATAAGGTAGGAAAGATTCACTCACACATAAAACACTTAATGAAAAATAAATGTAGTACACTTAAAAAGAATACACAAATCATGCCCAAAGAGAACCCACTATATACAAATAATATACACAAAGAAAAAACACAAAATACATGAAGTAGACACACTGAAGACTTAAAGTAGACCCATAGAAAACATGAGATAAACCATAAAAAAAAAAAACCAAAAGCACAAGGTTATTACTAAAAAATATTTGAGTTAGTAAGGAAAAGAGACCTTAGTATTAATTTTATCTCAAATACCAAACATCATCCATCTAATGTGTTGTTTAAAAAATGGTGCTCTCATAAGGATATAAGATTATGCTAGGTGGCCATGTAAAAATGTTCAAGGACATGAATAAAAAAGATTCATTATGCCAAATCCACAGAATCTCTTTCTTATCATGTTTTAGGGAGCACACCAAAGTTTATTTTCATAGGGGATTATGTTGGTTTTTTTTCTAGCATAACCTTGAGATCCTCTAGAGGGTAGCCAACTGTTATGCTCAAGAATTATCAAAGATAGTGGCCAACAAACAAGTAAGAGTTTTGAGGCCCTTACTTCTACTCTTTGGGATTTGTGAAAGCCAAGAGGGTATTCCTGAATATGTTCATGTGATATTTACTCGATCAAGAAAATTCTTCACACATGTAATTTCCTATAAAGTGCAAATAGATATACTTCATTAAAGATTTGAAAAATCTTTAAACAAATCACAGTCTATTGCAAGGAATGGAAAGGTACTTCAGATTGGTACATTGTAATTGAAAGTTTTTAATTGTTTTTTATTCTCGTTCCAAGCCCTTGGTTAGGTGCATTACTAAATCAATATTTAAGATACCTAATGAAAAGAATAGTGCTTCATCCATTGGGATAATGGAGTTATATTTGCAGTAACCAGTAATACAATAGCAGTTTAACTAGAAATTGATGGACTATTGGCATACTACCTTTTGATATTCAACTCATTATGTATAAAACACAACTACTTATTAAATCCCATAGTCTTTCATCCCAAACATGTAACCTTATTTTAGCATTTAATCAATTCTTTGAATTGAAGCAAAAATAAACTCTCATTCAATTAAAACCATTGAATACAAATGAAAAGATCATTAACCATTTTCATTCATAATCTAATAGAAAATTACATAGGAGAGCATATGCTTTAGAACTAATACTTTCTTATATTATTGTTGAGCTATTGTAAAAGTACTTTAAGATCATTACATACATGACTCAGACCCTAAACTCCCATTCTGATCTACCCATTAGTTCATCTATTTACAAAATTCTCTTTCCTAAGTTTTTCTTTTCATCTAGACCATTTTGAGACTCAAAACTAAAACCTTTATACTCAACCTTGAAATCCCTATTATAGAACAAAGGAACTATAGGTACTTTTTCTTGCAACCTTCAACCCTAAGGAGAAACACAATTCCTAAACAATGGGATACAATATTTAGGATAAGGAATCTGCACTATCAATAGGTTGAAGACAAGGAAAACCAACAAACAAGACCATGAAAGCCTTCTACAGTTTGAGCTCAGTAGGACTCAGGAGGGAATTCCTAATTGTAGGATTGAATGTATGATAAACTCATGCCAAGAAAAAAATTACATACCTATGAAAGAAGATAGTTCTTAAGTATATGAGTGATGGTTATTGTATATTCTACCAAGTTCAAGCATAATCCCATTTTCATTGAACATTATTGAGAAAAAATAACTAAAATATATCCATCTCAAACACATAGAGGGTTAATAGATAAAATTCTCTCAAATTCATCCTTTATACTCTTTCCAATGCCATGAAGATATAGGGAACTACAATAACATAAACAACAAAGAAAAAGGACTAAATTAACAAAGATTTAATATGATTTAGATTGTTTCTGAAAATGATTTGGGTAATATTACAGATTATTGCCTAAGGCATGGAGTCAAATCTAAGCTCATGGATGAAAATTTAAACAAATTATTTCAAATTAGTGGCCCTTTAATAATTAATTCTTTACATTAATGTAATCTCTCATATTACTGCATGATCATACTAGAAGATCCATTTCATTCCCTCAAACCCATAGTAATTTGCATATAGAATTTAATAATCCTAGCTAAGCATTCTCTATTTCTTTCCCCTAAACCAAAAGTCCATAATCTATACAAATGAGAAGATGAAAGAAGATATAGAAGAAGGAGAAACCCTAAAACTACATCTACAGTTGAAACCTAGATCCATTCTTCTTTGTTGACCTGTAACTACCTTTTCTTCCTGAAGAATCTTCAATCTACTCCTTGTTTCACGCATATTGCATTCACTTGCCCTATAATAGAAAATATTCCCCATAATGATGACATTCTAATTCATCTATGTCTTGCCCAGTTTGCATTTCACTTGCAAATGCAATTTTGTGTTCTTCGGTGCTTGGATTTTCCCAAAAAATAAACCTCCACCTATAAAAATTAGTTACCTTGCTGCATCTACTCTTACCACAAAGGAATTTTTTAATCTCCTCTTTATCTTTCCACAACTAAAGAAAACAATTTTCCCATAAAAAATCTATTTATTCTACTTTGTGTTCTTTTATGCACTTCACCTTTTATTTCCAACAAATGAAATACACTTTCACTTTTATAATGTAGGCCCTTAATAATACCTTTTAAATTTCCCATTGTGTTGCAAGAAAATTTTACCCAAGTGCCCATAATGTTCCATTTAAAATATTTTCCCTTAACATTAAAAGCATTCACACTTTATTTCGGCCAAAAATTTTACTTGTGGGCCTACACATTTCTTGTGCAATATTAGATAGATTTTTATTTTATATGGTGAAAATTTTAATTATTTCACTGGGCACTTCACCCCACCTTTTCCCTTGGGCAATTGAAAAATTACCCGCATCCTTTGCATTTTACATTTTACATTTAAAATTTTCTTTTTAAAGTAAAATAAAATGGAGGATTTTAAATACTATATCATGAGGCTTTTAATTTTCTCACAGGGCCCACTTTGTAACCTCTACCAATACCCATTCTCCCATTGTTGTCCTCTGATGACATCAACAAAACACACAGGCTCACGGGAAAATAAGATTTAAAACTTTAAAATAAAGCTTTAGTATTGATAAAGATGGATTTATTAAAATCCGTACACCCCTCCTCCCCGCTTCTTGACACCTTCATGTTGACATTAGTCCCTCTCTTCACAGGCTAGTGACGAAACTTGATTTCTTCTCTGCAACTCCACTTTAACCATGGCAACATCATTATTGTTCATAGATGTAAAAACTCCATATTCTCCATAAATTCATTTTCTTGATAATTACCTTTGGAACTTTATATCGAGCAATCACATTTAATATTTGTGAAAGAGTTTGCAATAGTATGCAAGATTTTTGGAAAAAAATGTGTGCAATTTTTATATCATCAACGTTTCGGATCATACTCCATGATCCATCATCAGGATGATAAGTAGAAGAGAGAGAATGAAAAAGAGCAAGCAGACTTAGATATAAGGGAGAGGGGGGGTTTGGGAAGGTTGAGAGGCACACTCCCCAAAAAACATAACATATATATATATATATATATATATATATATATATATATATATATATATATATATATATATATATATATATATATATATATATATATATATATGCATATATGTATATATATATGTATATATATATAAGAAAGAACAAAACATAAGTATATATCTGAAATATATATACAAAGGAAAATGAAGAAGATAAGGAAGAAACAAAACAAATATATATATATATATAAGAAATTAGAGGACAAACGAAACTAAATAAATAATTAAATAAATAAAAAATTAACTAAATAAAAATACAAATGGGTATGTGCAGGATCATGATGGGCCAAAAAGTGGCGATATGATGGGTATTTGTAGGGTATGTGGCTGACGACTTTTTTTTTAGGCAAAATTGATGAAATGAAAAGGATTTTTAAAGGATATTCTCAACTTTCTACCAATGTAAATTATACTTTACTTTGAATTTAATAAATAATTATTACTCATTTTCTATTTGAATTATGACTAAAGTTTTGATTGATGGGCTGATTGAGAAACATCTATAGCTTTCAAACGGTATCACATTTTTGGAATCCAAAACATGCATCACATTCTATGCTTCACATACTATAGGATTAAAAAAAGAAAAGTTGAATTTCATGAAGTTTTGAACAAGTTAAGGTGGTCAGACATACAAGTGTTTATAATTTTTAAAAGTTGTAATAAAAAAATCATAATTAATTATTTACTTGGAAAAAAATTACAAAAAATATGCATCACATCCAGACATGAGTTCTCTACTTATTTCTAAAATATTATAAAAAAATATTATCATTTTATTGTGGTTAGGGTGGTCAGACAAACACCTACTTCTTATTTTTTCCTTGAAATTTAAGTACTACTACATTGAAATTTCAAATTTCCACCAAATAGATTTAAGAAAAAAAAAAACCTGTAGTTTAGAAACTACATTCAATTTTCTACAGATTCTATTCTTACATATTTTTGAAATAATATGGATAACTTATTCATGTTTTTACGTCAAGTTGCCTAACTCTGTTTTTTCTTATTTTTTTTACACTTAAGGGCTTTTTTTTTCCATGATGATCCTGCACATACCCAAATATAATAATGGATAAAAAGGAAACAAATTTAACAACAAAAAACCAATCAAGATAATAAATTGTAAAGGAGAATTAAAAGAAAAAGACTAAATAAGAATAACCCAAAAAATATAAAAGAGTAAAGGAACCAAGTAGAAAAACAAAAGCAACCAAATGATGAAAAATAAAATAACATAAGAAAACAAAAAAAAATGAAAATCGAAAGCCAAAGAATGAAAATAAAAGGAGAACAAGGAACAAAAATGAATGAAGAAAATAAATTGAAAATGCAATAAGCAAGAAAAAATGCTCAAAAGATTTACTTTTATTTTTATTATTTCACCTTTTTTACTTTCATATAACCAATCTTTTGAGCATTTTTTTAAAGATTGGTTAAACAAAAGTAAACAAGGTGAAATAATAAAAATAAAAATAAATGAAAAAAGTAAATCAAAAAAATAATAAATAATAAATAAAAAGAGCAATTCAAACACACACACACATAAATATATATATAAAATAACAACCAAAGCATATATATATATACATTGGAAAGAATTTAAAAAGACAAGAAACGAAAACAATGAGGACAAAGAGAAAGAGAGGAAAACAAGGGGGGAGAGGAAAGAAGGAAAGACAAGAAAGGGGAGGAGGGGAGGAGAGGTGGGGGTGAGGAAACAGAAGCAAAAGCCACAAGGAGGGGGATCAAGAAGGATTAGGGGAGATGAAATTGAGGCTATTTAATAATTGACTTCCACTGGGAGATATTATCTCGCTATTACTTATGGAAAAATCTTACTGAATTCAATTGAAATTAGGTGGTGAAGCCATCTAAAGAATATAATTTACGATCCAAAATAGCCTTCCATTAGAGGCATAAATGGAAGCTCACCCAAGCTCCTCATTACAAGCCAATGTCTGAACGTAATATGTAATTTGAGGGTGCCAAATGTGCAAATCCTATCTATGTTTGTTCACAAATATTTCCTTTTGAGCATAGAGAAATCCTCTACAACATTGGATTTCCCTAGAAAAATTGTGATGTAGGAGCATCCAGTGGTGTAAGACCAATCTTGCATCACCCAAAAATAGTTAAATTTCAAGTTTCTCAATTTTTAGATGTTTTTACATTTTTGGATACCCTTTTCATCATAATGAAATTCCCAATTTATGGTTTTTATTTTCTATCCATGGGTTAAAAGATATTGCAGTTTTAGCTTCCTAGATTTGCACCTGAAAATCTTCCAAGTTAGATTTGAGGTAATTAGAGTTCCCAGAACGGCCCCGAAACTTGCTGAAATCAGTGTAGTGGATTTTAAGCACATTATTGACTTTGAGACCTTTCCAATGGTTCAAACGGTTCACGAATCAGAGTCCCGGATCAAAAGTTATGGCCCTGGGAAGTTGGCACACTTTCTAGAAGATACAATTGCAAATATTCTTTTGAAATTTGAACTTCAAGTTGTAATTTTCAGCGCCAAACCTCCTAAACTCAAATTTGAATGTTGTTTTGGCTCCAAACTAAAGAGGAGCTCTATTTATGGGCAGGTTTCTATTTTTTTTGGGTAACTTTTTGGGGACAAGCTCGCATATTGCGAAAGGGTTATTCTGTAGCTTTCTGTAACTTGCATGTGTTGTAGAACTTGGGGATTTGAGATCCTCTGCATGTAAGAAGCTCCATTTTCTGAATAATAAAATTATTCTCTTGTTTGTGGGTTATTTTCTAAGTCTCGGGCTACACCCTCATCAAGTGGTATCAAAGTGGGTTTTCTTGAGCATGTGGACAGATCGCCGATTGTGAGGCAATTCGCACCAGGACTGTGGTTGTGGGTTGAGGTCAAGAAAGATGCCTCCAAGAGTGATACCTGGTAGGCATGATGGTGCTAGAAGTGGTCGAGGCAGCATAAATGCTAGTGGAAGA